>CAJGYO010000010.1:89518689-90718689 GCA_904845875.1 Miscanthus lutarioriparius | reverse complement strand
AAGAAATTTAATATTGTTATCACCCTAATACCTTGTTGTTAAGGACATTTATGTTTATGCATCATATCATATCATCCATATCATTTCCGTGCATTCTTATATCTTTTTTTGCGCTCATGCATATAGGATCACCAGAAGGAATCACACTCTTGGAGTTTGAGGCAGAGGAGGAGGAGAATTAGGAGGCACGACAGCAGGTAGCCCCCGAAAGCGAGGAGCAGGCTTCGGAGGAATTACTAGAGTGCCCCGATCATAGGCCTACCTCCTTTCTAAACGGCAAGCCCCGGAGCATTCTAAGCCTCCTATGTTTTTATAAATATCACTTGAGTCCTTAATGTTTGATGCATTAGGTTATAAGAGTTGGCTGGAAACACTTGATGCATAAAACTATCTTGTCCAGAAATATACCTTGAACCCTACGTAGGTCCAGGATCAAACATATGCTTAGCCATGCTTAGACCGGTAGAAGTCGGGTGATTTCCTGTCACCTGCGAGATATAGGTGGATATCGGAGCACAGTTGGCTATATTTGCTATCGTGGAAAATAACCAAGGGGTGTTATTAAGTGGAGACCAGGCAGGAACTCATATGCAATGGTGTTGGTTTGGCTATGTTGGTCCCATCCGTGTCGATTATGGACCGTACCGTTGTTGGCGCTTCTGTCGAGATTGAATGCATGTCTCTCACTTAGTTGGCTGGATAACTCGTTCCGACCGCGAAGCCGAGTAGCTCAACTCTGGCCGGGCCTCGTTCTGTTAGAGTGCGCACTCTAGATGGTAGTAAGGATGTGCGGGGAGCTAGATGTGAGCCCAAGGGCAGTCCGGGCCTAAATTTCCTGGTAGCTAGTTGTCCTTGGCTGTGCGGCGCTGATCGAACCCGCGAAATGTGTACTTGAGTTATACCAAAGGTGACACGACGTGACCCCAATGGGGGAAGTGTGGGTTTGTGTTAGGAATAACTGCCCAGCTGGTTGCAACGGATTCGAATCGCCATCTCTCCCGGATAGTGAGAAACTCGACTAGTGCCAGCATTGTAGTAACTGGACTATGGAATTTGATGATTATATTGGACATGGGAATGCTACACCAACTATGGTAATTATTGTGATGCTACATAATGATATATCACATGTTTGGCACAAGTTAGTTCTTAATCTAGAGGTGAATAGCTATAATTAACTTGATACCTATATTATAAAATGTATAGTTGAACTAGTGGCTTTTTATGCAAAATATTGTCAAGCTCACTCCACTTATAAAGCCTTGCATGATCCTTGGAGTCACATTATTTTTGGTTTATAATGGGTAAGTATAGCTGAGTACCCTCTTGTACTCAGGGTTTATTTCCCACTTGTTGCAGGTAATACAGTCTATCATGGATATTTTAAGAACTGCTTCTGTCCCACCGTGGATGAGGAGTAGGCCCTAGGCAAGGCGCTTCTTATTAACTCCTCTATGATGCTTTTGTGGGTTGTGATTGTAAACTGGCAAAGTATTTGAACGATGGTGTGAGATGTTCATTTCAAACTATATTTGCTTCCGCTACTATTTCATTTGAACTTGGTGAGGTAATTGTGAACTTTATGTAATATGTGGCATATATGTTGAATCATGTACGATCTTGGTTGTATGTTGGCGATGAATCGAGACCCTTCATGGAACTCGATGGACTACCGGGTTTATATGGGCTCAAGTATGATAGTGCGATCATTTCGGTGGTTGCCATTATACTTATGCTCTTATAAAGTGGTCAGTTCTATCACAAATAGTATAAGTTATCAATACATGTTGATGCTAGACCTTCTCTATGGTAAAAATATAAATAATAATACCTGGAATACTCTCGGGCGAAGTGCTACAATGGTATAATTATCTGTGCGCTTGTAGATTCCTTTTTATTCATATCTATATATTCCTCCTAGTCACATAAATTAATAAAGAACTATTTAGTATTATTCTAGTAGTAATGCTAGGTAGTACCAACAAGTCACTCTAGTAACATCACTAGGGACGAAAACCTAGTAAAGTAATGTTAGGAGATATAGGTTTATAATAGGTGGCTATTAAAACAAGTGACAAGTTAATAAATACCAACAGCTTGCTTCCCCCTTCCCTCAGCCATTTGCATTTTCCCAATCACGTTCCCTGGTGGTTTTAGGATCTGGATGAAGGTAATGTGCTTCATATCAAATCATACTATTTGTATGAACTTATTAATGTGTCTGCTAACCTCATTGCTCCCCCTTTTCCTCGATTGTCATTTGTTCAAACCGAAATCATGTTTATAGATGGAAACTACTTACCATACCATGGATGTGTACTCTACAACAAACGATGTGTTTTGGTAGCTAGGTGTGTAGCTCGGAGAACAAAACATGTTGCTTGTGACTTGGGGGCATCGTGTACATGACCTAGCTGCACGATGCCTAATCATTGAAGCTACTATTCGTGCGGTTGTTGGGCAACAATGCATTACTAGAGTTGTTGAAGACTATGATTCTAGAGAAATCTTTGTGCTTTGCAGCACTATTATGGATGCCTGTCGGCTCTAGCTATCTAGGTGGTGGCAACCACCAAGAGCAACAAGCGAATCCTGCAGCGAAACATGAACACCAAGTGCCTCTAGATGCAATCACTCAAACAATGCACTTGGATTCTCTCCCAATCTCACAAAGATGATGAATCAATGATGGAGATGAGTGGGAGGGCTTTAGCTAAGCTCACAAGGTTGCTATGTCAATGCAAATGGCCAAGAGAGTGAGCTTGAGCCGGCCATGGGGCTTAAATAGAAGCCCCCATGAAATAGAGCCGTTGGCTCCTCAATCCTCTAAAAAACGGGGTGACCGGATGCGTAGGTCAGATCGACTGGACACTGGGGTCTAGCGTCCGGTCGCGCGATACATGCCATGCGGCACCTGCTTCAAACGTTGAACGCCCGATCTCAATGGTCATCAGTACATTTAAGTTGTGACCGGACACGCTGCTTCGAAGTGACCGAATGCAGGACCTCAGCGTCCGGTTGTTTCCAGTAAGGTTCCATTCACGACCGGACGCGTCCGGTTGATAACAACCAGACGCAGGACCCTAGCGTCGGGTCACTTCCAGTAAGCATCCAGAGACAATTTTTTGTGATCGGACGTGTCCGGTTACCCCTTGATCGGACTCACCTAGCGTCCGGTCAGTCACCCTCTTCTCTATGCGCTGCCACGTCAGCAGGACCAGACGCACCCTATTAGCGTCCGGTCATGAAGTGACCCAGCATCCGGTTGAAGACCAATGCTAGCATCTTCACTGCTTCCACTGACCGGACGCTTTGGTCTAGTTGAGGCCAGCGTCCGGTGCACTCTGTGAAAACCTGTCTTTTCTGTACACGGCGCCAGTCACACTCCGCCGGTGAAGTTTCTTAACCTTGCTCCCAAGTGCTAAACACAATGTGTATCACCTTTGTGCATGTGTGTTAGCATATTTTCACAAACATTTTTAAGGGTGTTAGCACTCCACTAGATCCTAAATGCATATGCAATGAATTAGAGCATCTAGTGGCACTTTGATAACCGCATTTCGATACGAGTTTCACCCCTCTTAATAGTATGGCTATTGATCCTAAATGTGATCACACTCACTAAGTGTCTCGATCACTAGAACAAAAAGCTCCTATCAAGTTTCACCTTTGCCTTGAGCTTTTTGTTTTTCTTTCTCCTTTTTTCAAGTTCAACCATTTGATCATCACCATGGCATCACCATCATCAAGTCATGATCTTCATTTGCTTCACCACTTGGAGTAGTGCTACCTATCTCACAATCACTTTGATAAACTAGATTAGCACTTAGGGTTTCATCAATTCACCAAAACCAAACTAGAGCTTTCAATCTCCCCCTTTTTGGTAATTGATGACAACCCTTTCACAAAGATATGAATTGAAATTTAATTGAATCCATGTTGCTTGCCCAAGCATATTTACCATGTGTAAAAGGATATGGACAAGTTTCATGAACCCCAGATGATAGCAATTGCTCCCACTTCATATGTACTAAGAGTTTGGATTGTAGCTTGCACATATGCTTATATAGGAAATATGGGAGACAATGTCTACCAAATGATGCTAAGGTATAAGAGATGGACCTTTGAAACGTGATACCAATCGGAGTGCACCAATATACCATCCTTAGCACCATTAGTAACTAGACATACACAAAAACTAGAATACCCCATGAGATCAACATTAGAAGTAAGGGTCTAGTTTTCATAATTTGAGCATGAGTCTAGTTACTTAACCTATGCATGCTAGTTTTTCATTTCATTATTCAAACCTACAACTAGCATACACCACACAAGCATGGATATTTAAATTTAAAACTTGTGCCATGCAAGCAAATATATGAAATGCACATTTGAATGCAACATACAAGTTTATGAGCTTGCTCCCCCTACTTGTGTGCAATTTTGATTATTGATCCCCTTACCATGTCATTTCATTTGTTTGCTCCCCCTATCTTACTATCTTTGTGAATTTCTCTCCCCTTTTGTCAACAATTAGCACAAAAAGGTGAGCTCAAATTTTAGATAGGTTGGGGTGAAACCATGTGAAGTGAGGATCATTTCCCCAATTTGGTTCAATCTAGATCACATGCAAAAGATATTTAACTCGGTTTGATCCAAGGACAAGCTTCTTCACACCTCCAAATAAGGGTTATCTTGTACCATGTTGAGTTAAACACTTATAGCTTATTTTCTAGATCAAACACTTAGGTTTACAAGCCCACAAACATGTCATATGCTACCACTAGATCATTTCAAGCATACACACAATAGTGGTACCATACAAGCATCAAATACATTTGATTTTCATGAATGAGCCTATTCAAATGTGAAATATGTCTAGATGCACTAAACATGTCCTTAGCAAGGATGTATGCCATGCCAATCAACTTTTACCTTGGATTACTCGAAGGAGAGGCATGTCATATAAGTGGAGGGTGCATCAACACATATTGGAGAAGTCAAGTATGTTCAATTCATTCCTTAGCTTGCAAAACCTCTTCTCATCAAGTGGCTTGGTGAAGATATCGGCAAGTTGATCTTCAGTGCCTACACTCTTAATGCAAATGTCCCCTTTTTGTTGGTGATCTCTTATGAAATGATGGCGGACATCAATGTGCTTTGTTCTTGCATGTTGAACTAGATTGTTGGTTAACTTGATTGCACTCTCATTATCACATAGCAATGGCACTTGCTTGAATTTTATTCCAAAATCACTCAAAGTGGCCTTCATCCAAAGTATTTGTGCACAACAACTACCGGTGGATATGTATTCGACTTTGGCGGTTGATAATGCAACACTATTTTGTTTCTTTGATGACCATGAAACAAGTGATCTTCACAACAATTGACATGTGCCTGAGGTGTTCTTCCTTTCAACCTTGCATCCCGCATAATCCGAGTCAGAGTAACCAACTAGCTTAAACTTTGCTCCCTTGGGATACCACAAACCAACATTTTGTGTATGCTTCAATTACCTCAATATTCTTTTTGTTGTCTTCAAATGACTTTCTCTTGGTGAGGCTTGAAATCTTGCACACATGCATACACTAAACATCACATCCGGCCTTGATGCGGTCACATAGAGTAGGCTTCCAATCATAGACCAATATATCTTTTGATCCACCATATTGCCACTAGCATCACTATCCAAGCTTCCATTTATCCCCATTGGTGTACTAATAGCTTTAACATCATCCATTTAAAACTTCTTGAGGATGTCTTTGATATACTTGCCTTGACTCACAAATGTACCATTCTTCAATTGCTTGATTTGAAGACCAACGAAGTAGCTAAGCTCTCTAATCATGGACATCTCAAACTCACTTGCCATCATCTTGCCAAACTCACAAAAATCTTGATTCGTTGACCCAAATATGATATCATCAACATAGATTTGCATTACAAACAAGTTATTTCCAAGCTTCTTGGTGAAGAGAGTGGTGTCAACCTTTCCCATCTTGAATACCTTAGAGAGTAGGAAATCCTCAAATCTCTCATACCATGCTCTTGGTGCTTGTTTCAATCCATACAAAGCTTTTCTCAACTTATAAACATGGTTGGGTTTCTTTTCATCTTTAAAACCGGGAGGTTGCTCAACATACACAAGCTCATTGATGTACCCATTGAGAAATGCACTCTTCACATCCATTTGGTACAACTTGATGTTGTGGGCACAAGCATAGGCTAACAAGATCCTAATTGCTTCCAATCTTGCAACCGGGGCATATGTTTCTCCAAAGTCAAGACCTTCAACTTGAGTATAACCTTCAGCCACTAATCTTGCTTTGTTTCTTATTACTATCCCATCTTGATCTTGCTTATTTCGAAAGACCCACTTGGTTCCAATTGCATTGTGAACCATAGGCCTCTGAACTAACTCCCATACTTGATTTCTCTTGAAGTTGTTTAGCTCTTCATGCATAGCATTGACCCAATCAACATCCTTCAAAGCTTTATCTATCTTCTTAGGTTCAATGGATGACACAAATGAGAAATATTCAAAAAATGATGTCAATTTATATCTTGTTTGTACACCTCTAGAAATATCACCAATTATAGAGTCCAAAGGATGATCTCTTGCGACAATGGTTGGTTGGAGCACTTGCATTTGATTGCTTGCATTTGATTGAGATGTTGAACTCAAATGTACTAGCACTTGCTTGACTTTGATCTTGAGAGCCACTAGCTTGTACATTTGAGTTAGAGAGCACTTGATTCTTGTCATCTTCAACATCAATCACCTCTCTAGGTCTTATATCACCAATGTCCATGTTCTTCATTGCATTGACTAATTGAGTGCCTTTCACATCATCTAGATTCTCATCTTCCTCTTGGGAACCATTTGTTTCATCAAATTCGACATCATGAACCTCCTCAAGAGTATCACTAGCCAAGTTCCAAACTCTATAAGCCTTGCTAGTAGTGGAGTAACCAAGCAAGAAACCTTCATCACATTTCTTTTCAAACTTGCTCAATCTAGTGCCTTTCTTCAATATGTAGCATTTACAACCAAAAAAGCAAAAGTATTCTATGTTGGGCTTTCTTCCATTCAATAGCTCATAAGGTGTCTTCTCCATCATGGGGTGACAATAGAGTCAGTTGCTATAATAGCAAGCCATGTTGATTGCTTTGGCCCAAAATGAATGACTCACATTGTACTCACTCAACATTGATCTTGCCATGTCAATCAAGGTTCTATTTTTTCTTTCAACAAGGCCATTTGATTGTGGAGTATACTTGGCCGAAAATTGATGCCTAATTCCAAACTCATCACATAAATCATCCACTCTTGTGTTCTTGAACTCACTTTCATGATGGTTGTTTCAAACTCATTATGAATTCTCTTGATGAATGTCCTGAAGGTTGCAAACACATCACTCTTGTCAACAAGAAAGAACATCCATGTGTATCTAGTGAAATCATCCACAATCACAAATCCATATTTATTTCCACCAATGCTAGTGTATGTGGTTGGTCCAAACAAGTCCATGTGCACCAACTCAAATGCCTTGGATGTGCACATCATGCTCTTCTTAGGATGTGTGTTACCAACTTGCTTTCTGGCTTGACATGCACTACATAGCTTATCCTTCTCAAATGTGACATCTTTCAAGCCTCTAACTAAGTCATGCTTGATCAACTTGTTCAATTGTTTCATTCCAACATGACCAAGCCTTCTATGCCATAACCAACCCATGCTAGACTTAGTGAGCAAACATGTTGACAATTGAGCTTCTCTAGCATTGAAATCAACCAAGTATAGATTTTCATATCTAAATCCTTTGAATATCAAGTTAGAGCCATCTACACTTATGATCTCTACATCATCCACACTAAATATGCACTTGAAACCAAGATTACATAATTGAGCTACCGATAATAGGTTGAAGTTCAAGCTCTCTACTAGTAGCACATTGGAAATACTCAAGTCATTGGATATTGCAATCTTACCAAGACCTTTGACCTTGCCTTTGCCATTGTCACCAAATGTGATGCTATCAATCCCATTGCTCTTGTTTTCATTGATTGAATTGAACATTCTTAGATCACCGGTCATGTGTTGTGTGCACCCACTATCAAGTACCCAATGCCTTTCTCCGGCTTTATAATTGACCTACAAAAGAAGATCAATTCTTTTTAGGTACCCAAACTTGTTTGGGTCCTTGAAGGTTAGTTATCAAGGTCTTTGGTACCCAAATGGCCTTCTTCTTTGGGCCCACAATTAGTGTACCAATAAACTTAGCCTTTACACCATTGGCACCCTTAACAAGCATGTAACAAGAATCAAATCTAATTGAGGATACATTAGGTAGCTTGTTCTTATTAATCTTGCAATATTGCTCTATATGCCCAACTTGCTTGCATTTATTGCAAAACCGACCATTGCCCTTCACAAAGCTAACTTTGGGAGTGACAAAGGCCGCCTTGCCTTTCTTGGGGGTATAGCCTAATCCCTCTTTATTGAGAGAAAACCTTTGGCTACCCAACCACTTTAGCAAGTGGGCATCTCCACCATAGGCATTGCCTAAGGTGCGAGTGAGCTCATTCACCTCCTTCTTGAGGGTCTCATTTTCCACCATTAGTGAGGCATCACAAGTGAAACCATCACTCAAAGGTGAAGTAGAAGTAGAAGTGCTATAAGAAGTGTTAGTGGAAGCAACTACAATGGGCTTATAAAAAGATTCATCAATAATATCACATGTTAGTCCCACATCACAAGACACAATTACTTGCTCCTTCTTGGCTTCCTCCATTTTGACTTGTTAGATGAGAGAGGAATGAGCCTTTTCAAGCTTAGAGTGAGCTTTGCCAAGCTTCTCATGGGCTTTCATTAGCCTCTCATGAGTGGCATTGAGCTCATCAAGAGATTGCTCAAGAAATTTGACTTTCTTGTGCAATTCTTTGCACTCCCTTTTCTTCATCTCAAAACAAGTGTGCACTTGCTCACACATGTCCATGAGCTCCTCCTTGGAGTACTCCTCCTCATCATCATCACTCCTACAAGCATCAATTTCACATTCATCATCATCACTCACATCATATTTGACCTTGGTAGGCTTTGCCATGAGGCATGTCGATGGAGTATCAAAAATGGAGGGCTTGTTGTTGATGGCGATGCTTGCTAGTGCTTTATTGATAGATTTCTTGCCATCATCACTAGAGTCATCACTATCTGAAGAGCCATCACTATCCTAAGTGACTACATAGCCGCCACCCTTCTTCTTTTGGAAGGTCATCTTCTTCTCCTTCGTCTCCTTCTCTTTTTTGTGCTTCTTCTTTTTATCCTCATCATTGTCACTATTGTAGGGACAATCTGCTACAACGTGATCGGGGCTCTTGCAATTGTAGCATCCTCTCACATATTCTTTGCTCTTGATGTGATCTCTTCTCTTTCTTGCACCATAGCCCTTCTTCTTCATGAATTTGCCCATCTTGCACACAAATAGAGCCATGGCTTCATCATCAATGTGACTAAGATCCTCATCATCACTTGATTCTTTCTTGCACTTGCCCTTGTTCTTGGATGATGAGCTAGCCTTAAATGGTACACTCTTCTTCTTCTTGGCTTCATCTTCCTTCTTGTCATCCTTGTCATCCCCTTCCCTTTCCACACGGTATGTCTCTTGTGTCATGACATCACCTAGTACCTGGTTAGGGGTAATCTCCTTCAATCCTCCTCTTATGATAAGCAATCTCAACATCTCAAATCTTGGAGGTAGGCACATCAAGAATTGATGAGAGACATCATCATCCTTGATCTTCTCTCCCAATGCCTTCAAATCATTGACAATCACTTGCAATCGATGGAACATCTCCAGAATGTTCTCATCTTCCTTCATCTTGAAGCTTGTCAATTTATCCTTGAGGATGTACAACTTGGCACTCTTCACCACCGGTGTGCCCTCATATGTTTCTTCCAATCTCTTCCACACCTCATTAGCTCTATCACAATCCTTGATTTGCTCAAACACCTTGGAATCAATGGCATTGTATATGGTGTTGAGAGCCATTGTATTGCATTGCTTGTTGGTCTTGTCTTGGTTGGTGAGATTGTCGGGATCAATGATAGCATAGTCATTCTTGGTCACATCCCACACTTAATCATTGATTGAACCAAGATGCATCTTCATCTTTCTCTTCCAATAATCATAGCATGTGCCATCAAAGAACGGTGGTTTGCCCCCCACATGGTTGAACACAACTTGAGCCATAATTTGACACCGAGGTTGTTAAGCCTTCAATTAAATGGTAACCATGCTTCCAATACCACTTGAAAGGTCCTAATATGGCTAGAGGGGGGGTGAATAGCCTATTTAAAAATCTACAAACCAACTAAAGCAATTTGATTAGTATGACAAATAGCAAAATGCAAACTTGCTCTAGCTCTACAAGAGTTGCAAGCCACCTATCCAACAATTCTAGTTGCTATGATCACTAGACACACAATTTGCTATGTCACAACCCACTAAGAGCTCTCACACGTGCTACACTAAAGAGCTCCACTAGATGAACTTAAACTACAAAGCAAGCTCTCAATTCAGTCACACTAAAGAGCTTGCTACAACTAGTTTGTGAGAATATAAATGAATGATTAGGATGATTATACCACCGAGTAGAGGAGTGAACCACTCACAAGATGAATATTAAATCAATCACTGGGAGAATACCAAAGGGCAAGAGACAACCAATTTTCTCCTAAGGTTCACGTGCTTGCCAACACGCTACATCCCCGTTGTGTCGACCAACACTTGGTGGTTCGGCGGCTAAGAGGTGTTGCACAAACATTGTCCACACAATTGGACACCGCAAGAACCTACCCACAAGTGAGGTAACTCAATGACACGAGCAATCCACTAGGGTTACCTTTCAGCGCTCCGCCGGGGAAGGTGCAAATCACCTCACAATCACCGGAGATGGCCACAAACAATCACCAACTCGTGCCAATCCTCCTCCGCTGCACCAAGCCATCTAGGTGGTGGCAACCACCAAGAGCAACAAGAGAATCCCGCAGCGAAACACGAACACCAAGTGCCTCTAGATGCAATCACTCAAACAATGCACTTGGATTCTCTCCCAATCTCACAAAGATGATGAATCAATGATGGAGATGAGTGGGAGGGCTTTGGCTAAGCTCACAAGGTTGCTATGTCAATGCAAATGGCCAAGAGAGTGAGCTTGAGCTGGCCATGGGGCTTAAATAGAAGCCCCCATGAAATAGAGCCATTGGCTCCTCAGTCCACTAAAAAACAGGGCGACCGGATGCGCAGGTCAGATTGACCGGACGCTGGACCCCAGCGTTCGGTCGCGCGATGCATGCCATGTGGCATCTGCTTCAAACGCCGAACACCCAATCTCAATGGTCATCAGTACATTTAAGTTGTGACCTAACACGCTGCTTCGAAGTGACCGGACGCAGGACCTCGGCGTCCGGCCGTTTCTAGTAAGGTTCAATTCGCCACCGGACGCGTCCGGTTGATAACGACCGGACGTAGGACCCCAGCGTCCAGTCACTTCTAGTAAGCATCCAGAGACAATTTTTTGTGATCGGACACGTCCGGTTACCCCTGACCGGGCTCACCCAGCATCCGGTCAGTCACCCTCTTCTCTGTGCGCTGCCACGTCAGCAGGACCGGACGCACCCCGTCAGCGTCCGGTCACGAAGTGTCCCAGCATCCGGTCAAAGACCGATGCCAGCGTCTTCACTGCTTCCACTAACCAGACGCTCCGGTCTAGTTGACTATTGTGCCCTGCTCACCACTAGGCTAGCCAGCGTGGGCAACCTAGAGGCCTGCTTCCTCGCCGGCTTGCTTCCCATCTTTGTGGAAGCCCATAGGTTGTTGACGCTATCGATTGAATGGCTTTAGCACTCTACCAAGGCAGGCCATAAACTTAGTATGTACGTCTACACCCTCGTGCTCTACAGGTCCAATACTGGCATCGACAATGATGACATTGTCCGACACCTATTCAGGAAGCTCGAAGGTGCTGACGAAGCGAGGCCAGCTACACTGCCATGGAAGAACCAGACCTGTATGTGGTGCCACCAAGACGTGCACTGGCTATTGCAGGACATGGTGCCACAACATGTAGAGCCCATTCTTCGCCCCATTCTTCCCTGAGACGGGCATCTGTGCACAAGCATCAGCTGCGGCGTGCCCGTCGGATTTGAAGAATGGGACATGTGGGCTAGGTTCTGCAGTAAGGAGCGTAGGATCTCACAGGAGTGCTATAAGTTATTCACATCAGTGTGGTAGATTAATTCTGAATTAGTGCATGTTAAGTTGTGTTAAACGTCTATGTATATATATCTGGTTGGTGACTTTATTTAATTTGGCAACAACATCAACTATATATGTATCTCATTGTTCAAAGTCTGCTAGTGCTGATCGTATTTTTTCCGTATGAGCATGCACCCCTGCTCCACTAGATTCTAGTATCAAACAATGGGAGCGAGTCCAGGCTTTATGTATACATAGGGCGGACCTTCTTATACAGTGCATGCTGTGAAGTATACATTGCGGTCCAATCCAAGCAGTCACAACAGTGCGGTCCAATCCAGGCATCCGGGTAGGTCAAATTTACACTGCTAGGACTATGAGCCATGCATATGGTTTAGGGCGTCCGCAATGGCAATTTGCAAATAGCTATTTGATCTCTCTCCTTGATAGCCAATGGAATTCTTCCTAGACTAACTATTTGTGAACCATTGGGGACGCCCTTATAAGAAACTGGTAAATGTCATTTCAACACCAATGGCTCTTCTGTTCTGCATCACAGGTAAACAATCAAACTTAAAATTACAAACAACACAGTAACAAGCATCATGCGAAAATGAGGAAAAACTACGGAGGATACTGTCAGACGCGTTCAAATATACAGAGATCGGACTTTCTTACGTGTGCAATAACATTTCAACACCAATGGCTCCTCTGTTCTGCATTAGACTAAGGCGAGACTTGCTCATCGCTGCAAGGTTCTTGCAAGTTCAACAAAGATTGACACAGACATTCACATAAGTACTTCATATATTAGCAAGGGTTCATCGTACATGAGCCCAACACATACAATACATGACTTCGTGCTATTCCACAGATCAAAGCTAGTCATGGCACTACTAGTACTACCAACGAACAGGGCCCAAAGCACACAAAATCTCAATGTGGTCCAATCAGTTTGGTCTTATTGAGAGATTTGAGGTCATGAGGATGAAATTAATCTACTAGAATATTCCCAACACATGCAGTATTGGAAACTGTTCGACCAACCTCTTGAATCTAGGACAACATTTACTAGCAGCCGTCTAAGGTCCTCTGCACATATTGCAAATCTATCAGTTTTTTTGGCTGATGTGTCGGCTGCTTATTTTGTCAAAAAATTGATAGATTTGGGTGGAAAAATCTATCAACAGATATTTAGACACACCCTTGTTTGATTCCACCTTGCATTGTGCAAAAAACCCTCGCCTCGCCTCGCAAAGTCCCGAACTACGCCTCCCCATCGCTTGCCACTAAGGCCGTGCCCATGAAGAGCTACTCGACAAAGGGTTGCCCGGCTCTAGTCCTCGCTTCCTCTAGTGTACTGGCTCTCCCTGCTTTGGAGGAGGCAAGGTCGATGGTGCGCCATGCTTTGGTGTCAGCGGAGGTGGCATCGATGTCCAGTCATGGAATACCGGTGTTCCCATCACGCTCCTGTGCCGTCTCCTAGACTGCCATTGCTCTCCCCATCGCCCTCGACGATGACGCTGGCGCCAGCAGCACCATTGGTTCCCTCGCCACCGCAACTCCTGGTGTGCTCCACTTCGCCGTCATCGCAGGCTGCGTGGCCTCCTCTATTCTTTCTAGCCCACATCGCGAGTGGGTCTCATGTATTATAACACTCCAAGTGTTAGTCATGAGTTAAGCAGTGGATTTGGACTTAAGTAAACTATGTGAAGCAATGATCATGATCTCTAGTTCATAATTTTTAAGTGATGATGGAGGTTGAAAGCATCTAGGCCCCTAGTTGGGTTTCGGGGATTAATGACAATACAAGATTACTGTGACTAACATGTGTTTTGAAGATGCAATTAAGTTAGGTCACGGTAATGGCAATTGATTGGGCAATCATGGTTGTCATGCCCCTACGATAGAAATCGTTTCGGTTTTCAAAGGATGGACGACAAGGTTAAGGATGGACTAGTTCTAAGTGTCGTTTGGTGTTGAAGAGACACTTAGAGTAGTTTAGAACTTTGTTTTTCCTATGGCTGTACTATTAAGGGGGTATGGATGGGTAGCTTGACCTAGGTGAGTCTAGTGGGTTAGATGTGGTGCACACTTGCTAAATCTAGCACTAGGTAGCTCCTAAAAAGCCCTTAGATCAATTGGAGCAAACTTCATTCACATATGATTGTGAGTTGGAAGTGAATGGAGGGTCAAATGCTGACCGGACGCTGGTTCTGGTGTGACCGGACACTGGCACAGAGTCCGGTCAGTTCATTTGATCAAGGTGAATTCGTCTGGTGCGACCGAACGCTGAGAGGTGAGTGACCGAACGCTGGGTGCCAGCGTCCGGTCGACTCCAGTAAGGTTCCAGATATGGTAAATCGTGATCAGATGCTGTCCAGTGTCCGGTCACAACTTAAACACTAGATTTCAAGGAGACCTGACCGGAGCGTCCGGTCAACTTGACCGGAGCGTCCAGTCACCCTACAGAGGCACATAATGGTTTGTTTTGAACTCGGGTGTATAAATACTTCCTCCATTCATGTGAGGGGGCACTTTGGCTCATTCCAACAGCTGAGAAACACCCTTGAGAGTGTCAAGAAGAGCAAGGTCCTAGTGAGGTGATTGAGATTTGAGAATCCAAGAGAGAGGCCTCACTAGTGAAAGCAAAAGTAGCAAAGTGTCCGTCCACCCTTCTCATTAGGTTTGTCGTGGTCAAGTGAGAGTTCGTGCTTGTTACTCTTGATGATCGCTATCACCTAGACGGCTTGGTGGTGATTGGGAGCTTAGTGATCATCCGGCGGAGTTTATGGATGACCCAACTCATGTTGTGAGTGGTTATGGGTGATTCACCGCGATGGAGTGTCAAAGAATCAACCCGTAGAGAGCACTTGATCCTTGCGCGGATCAAGGGGGAGCTACACCCTTGCGCGGGTGCTCCAACGAGGACTAGTGGAGAGTGGCGACTCTCCGATACCTCGACAAAACATCACCGCGTTCCTCCTTCTCTATTTACTTTAAGCATTTACTTTGAACAATTCAATTCTTGTCTTTACATTCATAGAATTGCCATGCTAGAGTAGGATTGGAACATAGGGTGCTAAACTTTTGTGAGTTAGATCAATGGAAACACTTTCTAGGCACAAGTGGTTAATTGGGCTAACCATAGGGTTTAATTATTGCAAAGAATTTTAGAATTAGCCCAATTCACCCCCCTCTTGGGCATCATGATCCTTTCAATTGGTATTGGAGCCTCGTGCTTACGTATTTAGACATAACCGTCTAGAGAAAGATGTCTCACGGGGATGAACCTCCTCCTATCTTTGAGGGGGATGATTTTCCATATTGGAAAATCCGCATGGAGGCGTATTTAGAAGCTCTAGATGTTGGAATTCTTAGAGCCACCTCACAAGGCTTCCCAAAACCTCGGGATGCCACACACCTACAAGGTGATGAGGTGAATTACGAGAAATGGAATGCAAAGGCTTGAAACACCATCTTTAGAGGCCTTTGCAAAGATGTGTTCAACCGGGTGAGGAACCACAAAGACGCCCATGCACTATGGTCGGATATTTGTGCGCTCCATGAGGGAACTAAGAGCGAGCGTGAGGAACGATATCATCTTGTTATGAAAAAGCTAAATTCATTTGAGATGCTTCCCAAAGAGAGTGCTAATGAAATATACTCACGCTTGAATGTTCTTGTAGAGGAAGTCAATGGGCTTGGACTCACTCAAATGCAACCATCCGATGTTGTAAGAAAGATCTTGAGTGTCCTCCCTATTGACAAATATGGGCATATTGTGACCGTGCTTCATCAAGGTGATCTTTCCACCGCTACACCAACACAAATCTTAGGAAAGATCAATGCTCATGAGATGTACATGCACATCACACCACAAGATGGCTCATCCTCTACTAAGAAGAAAGACAAGGACTTAGCATTCAAAGCTAGCCAAGAGAAGGGCAAAGCAAGGCTTGAGTATGAGAACTCAAGTGATGATGAAGTTGATGATGCAAGTCTTGCTCTCATGGTGAGAAGAACCGCCAAGATGCTAAAGAAGCTTAACAAGAGTGGCATCAAGTTTGATGGCAAGAAAAAGAAGTTCTTCACTAGCACAAGAAGGAAGCCAATCTTGGAGATGGATTGCTACAATTGTGGAGAACTTGGTCATCTCGCACATCAATGTACCAAGCTCAAGAAAGACAACTACAAGAACAAGTACAAGGGCAAGAAAGATGACTCAAGCAATGAACATGAAGATGAGAAGAAGAAGAATAAGCCATACAAGAAGAAAGATGACAAGAAGAAGGACTTCCACAAGAAGAAGAAGAATGGGAAGGCATACATCATCGGTGATTGGCTCATGGACATTGATTCATCAAGTTGCTCATCCGATGATGATAGTGAAAATGAGAAGGTGGCCGCCATTGTGATTGACTCTTCATCATCTTCACCGACACCACCTCCATCATCCTCTACACACCTATGCCTTATGGCCAAAGGTGAACACAAGGTATCAAATGATGATTATAGTAGTGGTGATGATCATGCTAACAATGATGATAGTTGTAACAGAACCGACCAAATCATAAGAACGTAAGTACAAAAACAATCACCGAAGCGACCAATTCCTGTACTTAAGCTCCCATAATCCCGGTAGTCCGAAAATCACGAAGGATTTCAACCAACTCTCGACATACAAACCAAGATCGTAATGATTCAACACAACATATCATTCGTTACAACATTTCACAAGTAGCATTCGGATTACATCCATCAGAGTTCAAATAAAATATTACAAACCAAGTTTGAGTGTGCGGAAGCAACATAGTTTAGTACATGACTTCATAATTTTAAATACATTGCCAGATCAGAGTCATGTCCCACAAAAGCATTATCAGGTACGAGAACTAGTAGAGACCGCGCCCAATGGTCTAGTCTTCATCCCCAGCAGGGAGAAGGCAGTACTTGCAGCAACCAAAGAAGAACTGGTCATCTCGCAGCAGTGGGAAAATAAACCCTGAGTACGAGAAGGTACTCAGCTAGACTTACCCGACAAAAATCAGAAATAAAAGACACCAAGGATCATGCAAGGCTTTTCAGGTGGGCTAGCTTGACACAGTTGCATAAAAGAGCTTATGATTATAGTAACCAATTTAAACTTATTATCAAGCTTATCATTATTTACCTGTCCACTAAATTAGCACCTGTACTAGAGCACTCACTTATTTGGAGCAAACAATATTAACCATAGCAGGTATAATAAGGCTGTCATCATCATATCATCATTTCCGAACCATTAAGTTATTAAGTGTATCTACATTGGAGATAAGCCCGTCAAGTTCTCACTAACCGGGAGAGACGGCGATTCAATCGAATTACAACTCAGTGAGGGGTATTCCTAACTCTCACCCCGGCATACTTTGCAAGGGTAGCCGTGGGTCACCTTTGGAACATCTCAGGAACCAAATTCTCGTGTTCGATCAGCGCCAAGACTCTCGTGGAATACCCTTCCGCCAGGGATGATCGGGACTTTTAAATCACCGCCTTGGACTCACGCCTCGGCTCCCTTCGAGGCGCACTTTATACTTATCGACTCCCGGCCGAGGTGAGCTACTCGGCCAGCGGTCGGTTATCGGACACGACCAACTAAGAGAGAGGCATGCGTTCAACATGAACAGAAAGGCTCCAAGAATCAGTCCTGCTAAGCGACACAGATGGATGAGTCACTCGCAAACCGGCAAGCCTCCGTCCGGTCTTCATTTCAAATTAAGACTAGTTCTTTTCCACGATAGCAAATATAGCCAACCGTGCCACATGTATCATCCTATATCTCGCAGGTGACAGGAAATCACCCGACTTCTACCGCGTTTAAGTAGGGCTAAGCACTACTCGAGCCTGAGCTACATAGGATTTAGGGTAACAATATCTGGACAAGGAATGGGTAACCAATGCAGCAAGTGTTTGCATTCAACACCTAAACTTAATGCAACAATATATATATATATATAATAATATCAGAATCGCAGTTCGGAAAATAGGAGGCTTAATATGCTCCGGGCTTGCCTTTCACAAAGTTGCAAGGACGGTGGTCGTGGCACTCAACAAATGACCTCGTCGGCACTTCTCCTGAAGGTTGCTCCTCCTGAATCTCCGGTGTCGGCTGCTGCTGCTCGTTCAGTTCCTCGAATTCCAGCAGGGTTACTCCTTTCGGTACACCTATTGCATGCCGATGCACAAGATAAATCTCATGGATGCATAAGGAATGACATGATGCTCATGATGAATGAATCACAATGGGTGTTTACGAAAACATCACTGGACACTCGTTTACCGAGTAATTAGCTCTATTCAAATCACTTTAAGCATGTATCCAACTTAACTTAAATAACAAGAGCAACTTACCTAACTTGCATAACCTAAGATAAAGATGCTCATCTTCAGTTAAAGGCCTAACACCTAGGAACAGTACCATGAACTTAGAATAGTAAAGACATACTTAAAATAACAGTTAAAGCTTCATATGCAACAAGTAGTAACTTAATTCTATCATAACCAGAGTTCTATAACTCCAAATGACTTGCAAGAGGACATTATGGAAAGCTTATGAAATTCTCTACAATTCATTTGTAAACATCAAAGCATGATTCTGAAGTTAACCAAATCAAATTCCAGTAGACCTAGAATCTGTCCCGCAATGACAGGGTTGCTAACTTAATTATTTAATGATGGCGCAAAAGCCTAATTTGACCAAACCAAGTTTACCAACTTGTTTTTCATACCTAAAAAACATCAGAAAGTATAGTGCTAACTTCTAAATAAATTATTTAATATCCTTTTCCCATTTATTTAGTTAATTAGGTGATTTAAGCAATATATAGTAAAACTATTCATAAAAATCTACAAAAATTACAGTAGCTATCTCATGCTTCACATAGACTACCATAAAAATTTCAAAGCCATTGGGCAAACATAACTTGCTGTATCCAAAATAACAGGTGGCATGTCCAATTTTAGCATAATTAGGAAACCTTATTAACAAGTGTCAAGCAACAGATTTCCCATTTTTCCTAGCATCTTTCTAGCATAAGAATAGCACCCATCAAATTTCACCTACACTGGATCTATAGAAAAATTATGAAAATTCACACAAGATCCACCCATTAATAAAAGGAAATTCTATAACTTAAAAACTACACATGCATTAGTTCTAAACTTTTTACCAGAGCTTCTAATAAGCAATAACAGACTGCCCACAAAATTTCATAATTTTTGGACCACAGAAACTCAAGATAAAATTCAAACAAGTTTGCATGTATCCAAAAACACATTTCAATGTCCTAATTAATTCATCAAAAATTTCTAAAACATGTGCTCCTATAATATTTTTGTTAAATACTAGACATGACCAGGAACCCAACAAAATTAGAACCACATCATTTGGATCTATCAAACTTGAGTTACCTATTTTTGAAATGGTGCACCAAAACTGTGAAAAACAGTTAAACAAAACAAAATAAAAACCTAACCGCTACTGGTGGGCTGGCCCAAGGAACGGCGGCCCACGAGCGCCATGAGTGCGCTGCCCAAGCTGGACTCCCTTTGAGCCTCGGCCGGTGACAAAGGCGGACCAGCTTGTCGTGAGAGACAGATGTGGGAGGCGGGAGGAAGACGACGGCGGGACTCGCCGTCGGTGGCTTCTCCGGCGAGACCAACGGTGCCTACGGGTTCGCCTCAACCTAGCGGACCTAGGGGAACCCTTATTTGCAGCTATCGACGCAACTAGGAGGGGTGGCGACGAGCACGGCGGCGCTCGGCCACGGCACGGTCGGCTCCGGCGACGATATGGCATCGCAGCCCTAACGGTGGGCGCTACGGGCTTCGGTGGTGTTCACCGGACCTAGCTGCAGGCATAGGAGGGGTGGAAAGGTCACGCGGACAGCTGGCCGCGTGGAGCGCCAACTCCGGCGAACTTCCGCCATGGCTGTGGTGGAAGGAAATGACGGATTCATCCTTACCAATGCACAATCGACCTGGCTGAGGGGTGGGGGTGACAGAGGAGATCACGCGGCGCTAGCAAATGAGATGGCAGCGCGTTTTTGCAGCGACGAAAGCAAGCGAGCGCGAAGGCGGAGCAATGGCGGCGGTTGTGGCTCGGTTGTTCTGCTGCAGCGTGGGAGGCGAGGAAAAAACGAAATGGGACGGCGAAAAGTGCGTTCGGCAAAGCGCGCACGGGTGACTTCGAGACACGCTACGACGCCAGGGCGCGCCGGCGCGTGGCAGCACGATCAGCCGACCGACGACGACAGCAGCGCGCACGCCGTCCGGTGTTTTTTTCTGAAAATGGTCGGTCATCAGAAGCGCGCATTAAGTCGACTTGGATCGCTGACAACAGTGAATTCAACGCCTTACTACGGCTAATCCAATGATGCTTTGCAGAAATGGTGTACATGAGAAATGTAGAGGTACCATCCAGCTACATTTTCCTTTCAAGGACCATTTCCTAATTCGCCATGGATCAGCAGTTATATGAAGCCCAAGTTGGCCTGATCCAACTGAAAATGCAGTTTATGACTTAAACAAATTTTTCAGTGAAATCAGCATGTAATTTTGACTTGTGGGCCATGTTTGAGCATGTTCCACACATTTTCATGAATTGGCCATAAAACAACTTTTGTTCCTTGATAAATTAGCTACAACTTTTGTAAAGAGTGCACAGCCATGCAAAGCTTCTAAGTTGGACTTTTGAATCAGTCAAACGATGACACTCCATGGGTCAATTTAAGTCAAACTTGCACTTGAGGACATTTTGGTCATTTTGGTCTACATGAACAATGTTCCAACAAGTAAACTAAGTATAGTTAAGGTGTATTAGACCATGATCAACCATTTTACAAAGTTGTTATACCACTTCTACTGATCACATGTGATAAAGAAAGTAAAACAAGCAATTCATACATATGTTTCAATACAATGTTTCACATGTTGCATGACCTTGTTGTTATCCTATACTTGTCACATTACTACCATGTTGCCATGCTTCAAGACATGGGAAATTCATGTTGCATTCATATGTTGCACTACTACCATTCACAAGCAATCCAGTACGAAACAAATAGAATATGCGAATGTTTCATATGTATGTTTCAGGGAAAATGACATGATGAGATAGATGATGCACATGTTTATGAGACAAAATGCAATTAGTAGAAGCCAAACACCGAGGGTGTTACAGCCCTCCCCCCTTAGAAAAATCTCGTCCCGAGATTTGGAAAGCGTACTAATCAAGATATAAAAAGTTGGATAGCTTTCCTTTAAATAATCTTCCGCTCCCCAAGTTGCATCCCGTTCACTATGATTACTCCAAACTACCTTGTATAACTTAACCACTGTGTATGAAGTCACTCTTTCTTGAGTATCCGAGAACTTGCACGGTTTTTCCTCATAAGAAAGATCAAATTTCAAGTTGACTTTTCTTGTTGCTATTCTTTCCTCGGGAATACGAAGACACTTCTTCAGCTGGGACACATGGAATACCGGAAATATAGCTCCCATCTCACGGGGTAGATCGAGTTTATAGGCTACTCTTCCACTTTTCTCGATAATGCGGTAGGGTCCAACATATCGAGGCTCAAGCTTCCTTTTAATTCCAAAACGCTTGACTCCTTTCATAGGGGATACCTTCAGATAAACATGATCACCTACTTCAAACTCAATAGGTTTCCTTCTCTTGTTAGCATAGCTCTTTTGTCTAGCCTGTGCGACAGTCATATTCTTTTGTATAGTTCGGACTTGCTCTTCGGCTTCTTTTATAAAGTCAATACCATAGAATCTTCTTTCCCCGGGTTCCACCTAGTTCAAAGGAGTTCTACACTTGCGGCCATAAAGAGCTTCAAAAGGAGCCATTTTGATACTCTCTTGATAACTGTTGTTATAAGAGAATTCAGCGAGAGGTAACCAGTCTTCCCAAGAGCCTTTGTAAGAAATAAGACAAGCTCTAAGCATGTCCTCTAGAATTTGATTAACACACTCAGTCTGTCCTGATGTTTGCGGATGATAGGCAGAACTACGGATTAGATGAGTGCCAAGATTCTGATGTAAGCACTCCCAAAAGCGAGCCGTGAACTGAGGTCCTCTATCAGAAACAATGGATTTGGGTACACCATGGAGACGTACCACTTGTTGAAAATAAATCTCAGCATAATTGTGAGGATGATAGGTAGACTTGACCGGAATAAAGTGAGCAGATTTAGTTAGACGATCTCGATAACCCGTGATAGAATCACAACCCTTGTTGGTAGTGGGTAATCCAACAATAAAATCCATACTAATTTCTTCCCACTTCCACCAGAATAGAGAGTGGTACACAGCAGATCCGGGCCTTATGTGAATAGCCTTGACTCTGCAATGCTTATCACACCTTGCCACGTAAGTCGTGATTTCTTTCTTCATCTTGGTCCACCAATAATACAGCTTGAGATCTTGATACATTTTACTACTACCAGGATGGATGGACAACTTAGAAGAATGGGCTTCAGCCATAATTTGATTTCTAAGTTCTTTATCTTTGGGTACCACAAGTCTATCATTAAACCAGAGAATTCCTTTGTCACCGATCCTAAAGTGCTTGGTCTCTTTCTCTTTCATTTTCCGTTTGATATGGAACACACCCACATCAGTCTTCTAGAGTTCGATAATTTGACTTCTAAGAGAGCAATCCGTAGTGATATTGTGAAGTACTACAGGATGAAGGAGGTGTGACAGATGAAAGTCTTCACTAACTAAGGAATTGCAATGGGCCTTTCTGCTTAAGGCATCAGCAACCACATTTGCCTTACCAGGATGGTAGTGCACTTGAAGGTTGTAGTCCTTGATCAATTCTAACCAGCGCCATTGACGCATGTTCAACTCGGGTTGAGTAAAGATGTACTTGAGGCTTTTATGGTCAGTATAGATGTTGCACACATTACCCAGCAAGTAATGTCTCCAAATCTTCAGGGCATGAACAACTGCGGCTAGCTCTAAGTCATGGGTAGGATAGTTAACTTCATGCTTTCGAAGCTGGCGCGAAGCATAAGCAATTACTCGGCCTTCCTGCATAAGAACACACCCCAAACCGGTGCCACATGCATCACAATAGACATCAAAAGGCTTTTCGATGTCAGGTTGTGCCAATACAGGAGCAGAGGTTAGCAAGGTCCGCAAAGTGTGGAAAGCCTCTTCACACTTCGGAGTCCACACAAACTTCTCATCTTTTTGCGAAGAGTCAAGTCATGGGCTTGGCGATTTTGAGAAATCGGGATAAAGCAACGATAATAGCCAGCCAATCCCAAGAAACTTCGAACTTCTGTGACCGTAGTAGGTGCCTTCCACTCAAGGACTTCTTGCACCTTCGTAGGGTCAACCGAAATTCCATCACCAGATAACACATGACCTAGAAAAGGTATCTTGTTCAACCAGAATTCACACTTGCTGAACTTAGCATAAAGCTGGTTGTCACGCAACCGAGTTAAGACAATTCTCAGATGTTCATCATGCTCTTCTTCATTCTGAGAATATACAAGGATATCATCAATGAACACGACGACAAACTTGTCCAATTCTAGCATGAATACAGAATTCATCAGGTACATAAAGTGTGCCGGAGCATTTGTCAACCCAAAAGACATGACAAGGTACTCGAACAAACCATAACGGGTAGAGAAAGCTGTCTTAGGTATTTCTTCAGGACGAATTTTGATCTGATGGTAACCAGACCTCAAATCAATCTTGGAGAATACCTTAGCTTTAGAGAGCTGATCAAACAGAATATCGATGCAAGGAAGAGGGTATTTGTTCTTGATGGTAATAGCATTTAGGGGACGATAATCTACGCACATGCGCAAAGATTCGTCCTTCTTCTTCACAAAGATAGCCGGACAACCCCAAGGAGAAGAACTAGGCCGAATCAAACCTTTCTTCAATAGCTCATTCAACTGACTCTTTAGTTCAACCAACTCATTGGGCGGCATTCTATAGGGCCTTCGAGATATAGGAGCCGTGCATTAATGAGTTCTATCTTGAATTCTACATCGCGGTCCGGAGGTAATCCGGGCAAGTCATCGGGAAGACATCCGAAACTCACGGACAACCGGTAGATCCTCAATGGCTTTGGCTAGGGTAGCATTGATGTATTGTGAATAGAGATATCACGAGGTAACCGCACTAGAAAACCCTTCTTATCCACAGATCCCTCAACATTACCACACGGGTTGACGTGATCGATCAACACTCCATTTCCACTCATCCACTTCATTCCTAGGATTATATCAATTCCTACCCCGGTAGCACTACAAGATCCGTAAGGAACTCTCGATCCCCAATTTCAAGCTTTACATCTTTTACTACTTGGTTAGTCATGATATTATTCCCAAAGAAAGACTAATACAATAACCACCCTTGACAATTGTAATCACATTCATCTTATGTTTAGATGCAAAAGTAGAACTCACAAAGGAATGTGAAGCACCGAATCAAAGAGCACAACCTGCAGGGTGATCATTAACAAGAAACTTACCAATGGTGACCACTTCACCAAAGAGGAATTTCCTCCACAAGAGTGTAATGAACACGCCCGACGACGGACGTTTCCTTGAGCATTCTTGGGAGGATGGGGACACCTATTTGCCCAATGACCAGTGATTTACAGTTCCAACATGGCGGTTAGCTGGTGGGACATTGGAGCTGCCCCTTGAGAGGTATTCTTTGGCAAGGAAATTGTGTACCCTGCTATGCGAAACCAGTTTTAGCTTGATTCTTTTTCTGAGGTGGGCGGTACCGGACATTAGCATTGGGTGGACGATACTGGGCCTTGGATACTATTGGTGCCTTAGACTGAGAAGCACCTGCCTCAAAGTTTCTTTTGTGGTTCTTGGAAGCGGCATATATCTTATCATTGTTCTCTTGAGTCGAGTGTCACTAATAAACTCATTGAAGGTGACACACTTGCGATTGCCCATTGACTTCATCAATTTAGGGAAAGTCCCTCTTGAAGCTAGCTATTCTCTTAGCGTCGAAGATTTCGACAAACTCGGGAGCATACCTCGCCAGTTTGTTGAATGCCCGGAGGTATTCATTGAGACTCTTGTTGCCTTGGGTGAGCTTCATAAACTCAAGATGCTTAATGGCCATGAGACCGGGAGGGATAAAGTGTCCTCTCTGAAAGTCGCTGGCCCGACCCCAAACTATCTCGACGTTTGCAGGGAAGGTGGTCTTGTGATGTGTCCACCAGATGCCTGCAGGGCCTTGGAGCTGGTGTCCTGCATATGTGGCCTTCATACCTTCAGTCAAACGGAGCAATCCAAACCTTTGCTCTATCGTGCTCAACCATTCATCAGCTTGTAATGGTTCTTCTGCCTCACGAAAGATAGGAGGCTTTGTATCCATGAAGTCCTTAAAGCTGCTGTACTGGTTTGGCTCGGGTCCTTGGCGGACATGATGATCCTCACGGTTAGCCATCTGACGCATAGCCTCAGCTAACATGCGCTGACTTTCCACAACTGTCTGCATTAGCTCGGCTGGTGTGGGCGGTGGCGGAGGTGGTTGTTCCTCATTTCCCATGCCACGACCGCGACGAAGGTTATGAGCCATCTGCAAAATGTATAGCCAATGAGCACTGACGATGTGGAAATTTTTGTAGATGAATCGTATAATTATGCCCAAACTGAGTCCATTGGAGGGAATGCATTTATATTATCAACAGAGGCACAATCATTCATCACAACCACACAACTCATCAAGCGCGTCAATGGACACATAAATGCGATGAACTTAACCAACAACGTGATCCATAGACCGCAAAGACGGAATTTATCAAAGGCTCACATACGTGGAGCATAATACGTTCGATAGGTTACATCCAAGCCATAGTGGTTCCAAACTTACATCCAAAGATAATTTATGGTTCGATATTACATCCCAACGATCACTTATTCCAAAGCTACTCGTTCATGCATGAGGATTAACAAAAGACTAGCTTTTGCGCATTAGCTAAGTAGTAAGCTAAACTACGCCTCGTCCTCGGAGTCAGTGTCGAAGATCTCTCCTCCATCTTCATCACTAGCAGGCTCTAACTCCTCATCTTCCTCCTCATCAGGTGGAATGTCCTCAGGTCCATTGACCTCCATGTCATCATCACCTTCAGCCATGATGACACCAGAACCCATCTCATCCTCATCCTCGGTGGCGGGGAGAGGGGTGAAGTTGATTGTGTAATAGGTGAACCTCCTCATGGAGATTGTCATTGTACTCCTCAAAGAATCGCCACTTGCTGCTCTAGCTCTACCCGTCAAGCTCCTCAACACATTCTCTTTGTGCGGGCTTCATTCCGTTGGTTCATCACGTGAATCAACATGCGTTCACAGATTCTGCGTGAGCAATCTGTCAACCTCTCAACCTCAAGGGTCTCTTGGTCCCTTTCTGTGTTACTTGCTCCAAGCGGTCTTGAGCCGCATTCCTCTCGTGATCACCCGAGCTAGCTCTGTCCTCAGCCTTTCCTCCTCAAGAGGCTCGGGGCGGGGCTCACGAGGAGCTAAACGGTGACGAGGCGCCCCGCCTCCAGCGGACTTGTGAGCAGAGTGAGCTTCGTCGCCGCCATCTCAGCAAAAAGTTACAACGTAAGGGAGAATCATTTAAGGGATACGAATTTTAATTAGCCGGGACAATCATATTTTAAAGGAGGGAGTAATGCAAGAAATGCCATGTATGCTTGAACATGATGCATGCACGATCCGTCGTCCTCACCATCCTAGAAAAATTTAAAGGCTAGCAAAATATACGGTGGCATACATATGTTCTCTCGTGATCACGGTAGCTAATCGATCTACAACGATACGTTGTTAGTGTACCGCAGAAAAAATTTCATTTCAGCCGATAATTTCCCAAAATGCATAAAAGCAGGCAGTAACTAAATACTTTCATACATACATCCCCTGATGCACATACTCTAGTATCACAGCTACCCGTCAGAGATACCCACATTTAAGTACTCTCATAGATACATGATTGAACATGTAAATATGCGAGCAACCACAACTACTCTCCCCTAGACCGACGATTGGACGGTCATGCTCTCACAACTCCCACTTACCAGAGCATAGAGGTATTTTGATCCATACATTACCACCCAAGCGGATGGCATCCATACAATAGCACGCCGTATGGACGACGAAACAGAAACAAGCAGTAACCCCCAAGTTAGTACTTAATAAGCCACCTAAGAGTCCTTATCTGGGCATAAGGGATATGACCACTGGCAATACTTAGTATTTTAATTTAGGATTTTCACAAATACTTTTGTTTTAAATACACAAATGACATGTTTAGTGTCAAATCTTGCTCTGATGCCAGCTGTAACAGAACCGACCAAATCATAAGAACGTAAGTACAAAAACAATCACCGGCGACCAATTCCTCAGTACTTAAGCTCCCATAATCCCGGTGGTCCGAAATCACGAAGGATTTCAACCAACTCTCGACATACAAACCAAGATCGTAATGATTCAACACAACATATCATTCGTTACAACATTTCACAAGTAGCATTCGGATTACATCCATCAGAGTTCAAATAAAATATTACAAACCAAGTTTGAGTGTGCGGAAGCAACATAGTTTAGTACATGACTTCATAGTTTTAAATACATTGCCAGATCAGAGTCATGTCCCACAAAAGCATTATCAGGTACGAGAACTAGTAGAGACCGCGCCCAATGGTCTAGTCTTCATCCCCAGCAGGGAGAAGGTAGTACTTGCAGCAACCAAAGAAGAACTGGTCATCTGCAACAGGTGGGAAATAAACCCTGAGTACGAGAAGGTACTCAGCTAGACTTACCCGACAAAAATCAGAAATAAAAGACACCAAGGATCATGCAAGGCTTTTCAGGTGGACTAGCTTGACACAGTTACATAAAAGAGCTTATGATTATAGTAACCAATTTAAACTTATTATCAAGCTTATCATTATTTACCTGTCCACTAAATTAGCACCTGTACTAGAGCACTCACTTATTTGGAGCAAACAATATTAACCATAGCAGGTATAATAAGGCTGTCATCATCATATCATCATTTCCGAACCATTAAGTTATTAAGTGTATCTACATTGGAGATAAGCCCGTCAAGTTCTCACTAACCGGGAGAGGCAATGATTCAATCGAATTACAACTCAAGTGAGGGGTATTCCTAACTCTCACCCCAGCATACTTTGCAAGGGTAGCCGTGGTCACCTTTTGGAACATCTCAGAACCAAATTCTGGGTTCGATCAACGCCAAGACTCTCGTGGGATTACCCTTCCGCCAGGATGATCGGGACTTTTAAATCACCTGCCTTGGGCTCACGCCTCGGCTCCTTCGAGGCGCACTTTATACTTATCGACTCCCGGCCGAGGTGAGCTACTCGGCTTCATGGTCGGTCATCGGACACGACCAACTAAGAGAGAGGCATGCGTTCAACATGAACAGGAAAGGCTCTAAGAATCAGTCCTTAAGCGACACAGACGGAGTCACTGCAAACCGGCAAGCCTCCGTCCGGTCTTCATTTCAAATTAAGACTGGTTCTTTTCCACGATAGCAAATATAGCCAACCGTGCCACATGTATCATCCTATATCTCGCAGGTGACAGGAAATCACCCGACTTCTACCGCGTTTAAGTAGGGCTAAGCACTACTCGAGCCTGAGCTACATAGGATTTAGGGTAACAATATCTGGACAAGGAATGGGTAACCAATGCAGCAAGTGTTTGCATTCAACACCTAAACTTAATGCAACAATATATATATATAATAATAATCTCAGAATCGCAGTTCGGAAAATAGGAGGCTTAATATGCTCGGGCTTGCCTTTCACAAAGTTGCAAGGACGGTGGTCGGGCACTCAACAAATGACCTCGTCGCACTTCTCCCGAAGGTTGCTCCTCCCGAATCTCCGGTGTCAAAACATCTGCTTTGCTCATTCAGTTCCTCGAATTCCAGCAGGGTTACTCCTTCGGTACACCTATTGCATGCCGATGCACAAGATAAATCTCATGGATGCATAAGGAATGACATGATGCTCATGATGAATGAATCACAATGGGTGTTTACGAAAACATCACTTTGGACACTCGTTCTGAGAGTAATTAGCTCTATTCAAATCACTTTAAGCATGTATCCAACTTAACTTAAATAACAAGAGCAACTTACCTAACTTGCATAACCTAAGATAAAGATGCTCATCTTCAGTTAAAGGCCTAACACCTAGGAACAGTACCATGAACTTAGAATAGTAAAGACATACTTAAAATAACAGTTAAAGCTTCATATGCAACAAGTAGTAACTTAATTCTATCATAACCAGAGTTCTATAACTCCAAATGACTTGCAAGAGGACATTATGGAAAGCTTATGAAATTCTCTACAATTCATTTGTAAACATCAAAGCATGATTCTGAAGTTAACCAAATCAAATTCCAGTAGACCTAGAATCTGTCCCGCAATGACAGGGTTGCTAACTTAATTATTTAATGATGGCGCAAAAGCCTAATTTGACCAAACCAAGTTTACCAACTTGTTTTTCATACCTAAAAAACATCAGAAAGTATAGTGCTAACTTCTAAATAAATTATTTAATATCCTTTTCCCATTTATTTAGTTAATTAGGTGATTTAAGCAATATATAGTAAAACTATTCATAAAAATCTACAAAAATTACAGTAGCTATCTCATGCTGCACATAGACTACCATAAAAATTTCAAAGCCATTGGGCAAACATAACTTGCTGTATCCAAAATAACAGGTGGCATGTCCAATTTTAGCATAATTAGGAAACCTTATTAACAAGTGTCAAGCAACAGATTTCCCATTTTTCCTAGCATCTTTCTAGCATAAGAATAGCACCCATCAAATTTCACCTACACTGGATCTATAGAAAAATTATGAAAATTCACACAAGATCCACCCATTAATAAAAGGAAATTCTATAACTTAAAAACTACACATGCATTAGTTCTAAAATTTTTACCAGAGCTTCTAATAAGCAATAACAGACTGCCCACAAAATTTCATAATTTTTGGACCACAGAAACTCAAGATAAAATTCAAACAAGTTTGCATGTATCCAAAAACACATTTCAAAGTCCTAATTAATTCATCAAAAATTTCTAAAACATGTGCTCATATAATATTTTTGTTAAATACTAGACATGACCAGGAACCCAACAAAATTAGAACCACATCATTTGGATCTATCAAACTTGAGTTACCTATTTTTGAAATGGTGCACCAAAACTGTGAAAAACAGTTAAACAAAACAAAATAAAAACCTAACTGCCTTCGGTGGGCTGGCCCAAGGCAGCGCCCACGAGCGCAAAAGTGCCCCCAAGCTGGACTCCCGCCGAGCCTCGGCCGGCAGACAAAGCGGACCCGCTTGTCGGCCGAGACAGAGCAGGGAGGAGGAGGAAGACGACGGCGGACTCGCTTCGCCGTCGGTGGCTTCTCCGCGAGACCAACGGTGCCTGGATTCGCCTCAACCTAGCGGACCTAGGGGAACCCTTATTTGCAGCTATCGACGCAACTAGGAGGGGTGGCGGCGAGCACGGCGGCGCTTCGGCACGCAGCACGCGGCCGGGCCGGCGACGATATGGCATCGCAGCCCTAACGGTGGGCGCTACGGGCTTCGGTGGTGTTCACCGGACCTAGCTGCAGGCATAGGAGGGGTGGAAAGGTCGCGCGGACAGCTGGCCGCGTGGAGCGCCAACTCCGGCGAACTTCCGCCATGGCTGTGGTGGAAGGAAATGACGGATTCATCCTTACCAAGGCACAATCGACCTGGCTGAGGGGTGGGGGTGACAGAGGAGATCACGGCGGCGCTAGCAGCGAGATGGCCGGCGCGTTTTTGCAGCGACGAGCAAGCGAGGCGAAGGCGGAGCAATGGCGGGCGGCTGCGGCTCGGTTGCTGCGCGCGGTGGGAGGCGAGGAAAAACGAAATGGGACGGCGAGTGCGTTCGGCAGGCGCGCGGGGTGACTTCAGACACGGCTACGACGCCAGGAGGCGCACGGCGCGTGGCAGCGCGATCAGCCGGCCGACGACGCGCGGCGCACACGCGTCCGGCGTTTTCTGAAAACGGTCGGTCACTGTAGCGCGCATTCAGTCGACTTGGATCGCCTGACAGCGTGAATTCAACGCCTTACTACGGCTAATCCAATGATGCTTTGCAGAAATGGTGTACATGAGAAATGTAGAGGTACCATCCAGCTACATTTTCCTTTCAAGGACCATTTCCTAATTCGCCATGGATCAGCAGTTATATGAAGCCCAAGTTGGCCTGATCCAACTGAAAATGCAGTTTATGACTTAAACAAATTTTTCAGTGAAATCAGCATGTAATTTTGACTTGTGGGCCATGTTTGAGCATGTTCCACACATTTTCATGAATTGGCCATAAAACAACTTTTGTTCCTTGATAAATTAGCTACAACTTTTGTAAAGAGTGCATAGCCATGCAAAGCTTCTAAGTTGGACTTTTGAATCAGTCAAACGATGACACTCCATGGGTCAATTTAAGTCAAACTTGCACTTGAGGACATTTTGGTCATTTTGGTCTACATGAACAATGTTCCAACAAGTAAACTAAGTATAGTTAAGGTGTATTAGACCATGATCAACCATTTTACAAAGTTGTTATACCACTTCTACTGATCACATGTGATAAAGAAAGTAAAACAAGCAATTCATACATATGTTTCAATACAATGTTTCACATGTTGCATGACCTTGTTGTTATCCTATACTTGTCACATTACTACCATGTTGCCATGCTTCAAGACATGGGAAATTCATGTTGCATTCATATGTTGCACTACTACCATTCACAAGCAATCCAGTACGAAACAAACAGAATATGCGAATGTTTCATATGTATGTTTCAGGGAAAATGACATGATGAGATAGATGATGCACATGTTTATGAGACGAAATGCAATTAGTAGAAGCCAAACACCAAGGGTGTTACAATAGTGATAGTTATGATGATGAATATGAATCACCTTCTTATGATGATCTTGTTAAATTGCTAAATTAATACACTAAGATCATTAGAAAAACTAGAGCTAAGAATGACAAGCTAGAAGCTAAGAATGATTCCCTTTTAGCTAAATGTGATATAGCCAAAAAGGCTAGTGTTGAGCTTAGAGAAGCAAATGAAGCTATGTCATCCAAACTCAAGGAGCTCAAATCTTCTAAGAAAGAGCTTAAAGATAAACATGATAAACTTGAGAGGATACACAATGAGCTCATCACTAGCCACAACATGCTAAAAGATGAATATACTACTCTTAAGATTAATCATGATAATCTTGTCATTGCTCAAGAATTTTTATCCAATGAGCCACATGATGCTACTAACGATGTTGTTAAGATTGATATAGCTACATCATGTGATGATTTGGTCATTGAGAGCATTGAGCAAAGTTCTAGTAGCAAGGGCAAGCAAGTGGTTGAGACTGATAATTATGATGAGTATGTCAAGCTCAAGAATGACAATGAAAAGCTCAAGAAAGATCTTGAAGAGATCAAAACCCACAACACTATTATGCTAGAAACTCTTGATCATGATGGTGATTTGATTCTTGAGAATGAGAAGCTAAAAGAAGAGAACAAGAAACTCAAGGAAGAGAAAAATAATGATGCACTCAAGGAAGAGAACAAGAAGCTCAAGTTGGAGAAAGAGCATCTCAAGATTGGATTGAGCAAGTTCACAAGAGGCAAGCATCTTCAAAGTGAGCTACTAATAAACACCGTCATGAAGATGGATAGAAGTGGCATTGGGTACTTGGCAAACCAAGAGAAGAAGGCTCAAGCTCAACAACAACACAAGTCAAAGCCAAAGCCAAAGAGATGTTTTGAGTGTGGACAAGAAGGCCATTTTGCCCATGAGTGCCAAACTCCACCACCACAACCCTTGCCCAAGCATGCTAGATCTTTTGCTTTCAATGCTCACTACATGCTTAGAAATGACTCTAGTGGAAAGATGAAAGTCATGTTCTTAGGACCTCCCAACAAGAATAGGCCTAAGAAAATTTGGGTTGCAAAGTCACTTGTTGAGAAGGTAAAGGACCCTCAACAAGTTTGGGTTCCTAAAGCTTGATCTCTTGTGTGTAGGTGAACTACAAGACCGGTGGAAGTCATTGGGTAATTGATAGTGGTTGCACACAACATATGACCTATGATCTTCATATGTTCATCTCACTAGATTAAGAAGTAGATGGACAAGAAAGAATCACATTTGGAGATAACTCAAAGGGCAAGGTCAAAGAATTGGGCAAAGTGGCAATATCAAATGATCATTCAATCTCAAATGTGCTATATGTTGCTTCATTGAGCTTCAACTTGCTATCCGTTGGACAATTGTGTGATCTTGGCTTCTAATGCTTGTTTATCGAGAAGGAAGTTGTTGTATCTAAGAAGGATGATGATCAAGTGATATTCAAAGGATTTAGATACAACAACCTATATCTAGTGGATTTCACCTCCGAAGATGCAAACTTGAAGACATGCCTATTCACCAAAATAATACTTGGGTGGCTATGGCATAGAAGACTTGCTCATGTTGGGATGAGCTCACTCAAGAAGCTAATGAAGAATGATTTGGTGAGAGGGTTGAAGGATGTGAAGTTTGAGAAGGACAAGCTTTGTAGTGCATGTCAAGCCAGCAAGCAAGTTGCAAATACTCATCCAACAAAAGCTTTCATGTCAACCACAAGAGTGCTAGAACTCCTTCACATAGACTTATTTGGACCAACAACATACAAGAGTTTGGGAGAAAATCTTTATTGTCTTGTGATTGTTGATGACTATTCAAGATACACATGGGTATTCTTCCTTCATGACAAATCCAAAGTTGCATCATGCTTCAAGAAGTTTGCCAAGAGAGCAAAAAATGAGTTTGAAGTGAAGCTCAAGAAGATTAGAAGTGACAACGGTAAAGAATTTGACAACACAAACATAGAAGCCTATTGTGATGAAGTTGGGATCAAGCATGAGGTCTCCACAACATATACTCCTCAACAAAATGGTGTAGTTGAGAGAAAGAACCAGACATTGATCACTCTTGCAAGAACAATGCTAGATGAGTACAACACCCCCGAAACTCTATGGGCGGAAGCTATCAACACCGCATGCTATGCATCCAACCGCCTATTCCTTCAAAAGTTTATTGGCAAGACACCTTATGAGTTACTCAATGGGAAGAAGCCGGGCGTCTCCTTCTTTAGGGTGTTTGGTTGCAAATGCTACATCTACAAGAAGCGGCAACACCTAGGGAAGTTTCAAAGACGTTGTGATATTGGTTTTCTTGTTGGTTACTTATCAAAGTCCAAAGCATATAGAGTATTTAATCATGCCACCGGCTTGGTTGAAGAAACATATGATGTGCAATTTGATGAATCTAACGGCTCCCAAGGAGCACATGAAAATCTTCATGATGTAGGTGATGAACCATTGAGGGAGGCTATGAAAAACATTCCGGTTGGAGACATCAAGCCTCAAGATGATGAAGATGATGTACAAGTGATCAATCCACCTTCTTCATCAAATGTGCCACAAGATAGTGAAAAAGATGGGAGAGTAGAAAATGAAGATACTCATGTCTCCCATGAGCAAATGGTGACACAAGCACAAGATGTTGATGCTCCACAACCTCCCCCTCAAGTGGTTGATAGAAGAAATTCACCTCTACTACAAGCTCATCCACAAGATCTCATCATAGGGAGTCCATCAAAGGGTGTAATGACTTGATCTCAAAAACTTGCTTCGTTTATTGAACATCACTCTTTTGTCTCTTGTTTTGAGCCTACCAAGGTAGAAGAAGCTCTTCAAGATCCAGATTGGATAAATGCCATGTATGAAGAGTTGAACAACTTCACCCACAATGAAGTTTGGACTCTTGAAGAGCGGCCAAAAGGTGCAAGAGTCATTGGAACAAAGTGGGTGTTCCAAAACAAGCAAGATGATTAAGGTGTTGTTGTGAGGAACAAGGCAATACTAGTTGCAAAGGGGTTCTCTCAAGTTGAAGGATTGGATTTTGGAGAGACCTTTGCACCGGTTGCAAGACTAGAAGCCATTCGTATCCTCCTTGCATATGCATCACATCATGAAATGAATCTATATCAAATGGATGTGAAAAGTGCATTTTTAAATGGCTTTATTAATGAACTAGTCTATGTTGATCAACCTTCCGGGTTTGAAGACCATAGATATCCTAATCATGTTTATAGGTTGTCCAAGGCATTATATGGGCTTAAGCAAGCCCCAAGAGCTTGGTATGAGCACCTTCGGGACTTCCTCATTGAGAAGGGCTTCACCATTGGGAAGGTCGACACCACACTATTCACCAAGAAGCTTGATGGACATATCTTCATTTGTCAAGTATATGTTGATGATATCATCTTTGGATCATCAAATGAAGATTCTTGCAAAGAATTTGGTGAATTGATGTCGAAGGAGTTTGAGATGTCAATGATTGGAGAGCTTACATTCTTTCTTAGTTTTCAAGTCAAGCAAATGAGAGAAGGGATTTTCATCTCTCAAGAGAAATATACAAATGATCTTCTCAAGAGATTCAAGATGGATGAATGTAAGCCAATCAAGACACCAATGCCAACAAATGGACATCTCGACCTAGATGAGGGATGTAACACGGTTGATCAAACTCTCTACCGCTCTATGATTGGTAGCTTGTTATATTTAACCGCATCTAGGCCTGACATCATGTTTAGTGTGTGTATGTGTGCTAGATTTCAAGCTAATCCTAAGGAAACTCATTTGATTGCCGTTAAAAGAATCCTTAGGTATCTTAAGCACACACCAAGCATTGGCCTTTGGTATCCCAAAGGAGCTATATTTGAATTAGTTGGCTATTCCGATTCGGATTATGCCGGTTGCAAAGTTGATAGAAAGAGCACATCCGAAGGGTGCCATTTGCTTGGTAGATCACTTGTGTCTTGGTCCTCCAAAAAACAAAATAGTGTGACTTTGTCCACCACCGAAGCGGAATACATTGCCGCAGGTGCTTGTTGTGCACAAATACTTTATATGAAACAAACTTTGCTAGACTATGGTGTAGTTCTAGGAAAAGTACCTCTTTTGTGCGACAATAAAAGTGCGGTAAAACTTGCAAATAATCCGGTTCAACACTCTCGCACCAAGCACATAGATATTCGGCATCACTTTCTTAGAGATCATGTTGCAAAGCATGATATTTCATTAGAAGGTATAAGGACCGAGGATCAATTGGGGGATATCTTCACTAAACCGTTAGATGAGGTGACTTTTTGTCGATTGCGGAATGAGCTCAATGTGCTTGATTTTAGTAACTTCACTAGAAAATAAGCTTGTGTTGTCCCTTGCATTGCATTGTAATATACATCATGTTTAATGTTTGGTAATGCATATAAGGCTTGTCTAACATGGTTAAGATAACTGCCGAAAAGCGAGTGAAGAAGCTTAACCTTGGATCAAACTTGACAAGCAACTAGATTTACTTTCAAGTATTGCATTGCATGTGCCTGAATGTTGTTTTGTCATTTCTCTTCAATCACCCTTTTATTGCCTATTTTCTTAAAAAGAATTATAGCCTAAGGCAAAATATTTTGAAAAAATTGAGGGTTTGAGGGTGGTCACTCACATCAGTCCCAATTGGTGTTTATTTGGGTCTTATTGAAGTTGGGACTTGATTGGGAACAGGCAGCACGAAGTACTTTGAAGATTTGCTGGAAAAAGAGTGACCGGACGCTGCACCGGACTCTGAAGTCCAGCGTCCGGTCAGTTCACAGGAGGTGAACCGATGCTGCGATGGAGTGACCGGACTCTGCTGTTCAGCGTCCGGTCAGATGGCATTCCTGCGTTCGGTCATGCGAAGGAGAAGAAGGCAGGATCGACCGGACTCTGGCTGCGTCCGGTCAGTTGTGATTGGACGCGTCCGGTCGCGGCTCTAGGGGTTTTGGACCTCTCTGGAGTCGACCGGACTCTAGGTGGCAGCGTCCGGTCGTTGCCACCGGAGCGTCCGGTCAGTAGAAAACGTGTGGATTTCGAACTCTTACCTGTTTCCTTTTCTCGTATGTCACGGGGGCCACCATATAACCCATATTGAGCCACGCCGTGACCTAATCCGCCCGTACCCACGCCGACTTCGGCGTCCCGAGCCACCGCGCCGCATTGCTCCACGCCGCCACATCCCACGCAGCCGTGCTCGCCCTGCTCCCGCGCCAGCGCCAGCACTGCCCGCATGCCATCGTGCTGCACCACCGAGCGCCACAGCTTTGCCCGCGCCATGCTCCAGCGTCGCCCGAGCCCTAGGGCCTCTGTCACCATGCCATTGCTCCACGCCGTGCCCTAATCCACTGCCCTACATTGCATTGCTCGGCCACCGCACTTCGCTGGAACCCTAACCCTAGCTTCACAGTGCCGACCCGGTGGTTCTCTGTGATCCGTTCCTTGTTCTTTGGTTCGCCAGTTCATCAGGTAGCAAGCCCTCATTTCCAATTTCATATCTATTGCTTGCTTTCTTAGGGTTTCGTATCTCTAGATATATATTGAAATTATTCTTATATCTGATCTATTCTAATGTGCAGCGAGTCAGTGTTGTTGAGGTCTCATTGGCAGTTGTCAGTCAACTCGAGGCCAAGCTCACGAGTACGGATCGAGGCCAAGCCTTGGAAGTGACAGTTGGTAGTTGATTCTTGTCAGTGCAGTTGATTCTTTTTAGCTCCATCAGATGGATCATGTCAAGAATGTCAAAGGTGGTCCCGGTGATGAGGATCCAAGGCCCCGCCGCGCCTGCCTTCTGAGGCAAAAGGCAAGGCGATGAAGAAGCTTGCAACGAAGAAGCTCAAGTATCCAGATGCTGACACAGCAAGAGCAGCCACCGCAGAGCGTGCAGAGGTAGGAGGTGCTAGGAGTGGAGTATAGATTGCATATCAGCTTTCTCCAGCTCAGAGGGCCGCTCTCTAGGAGGTTGAGCGTCGTCATGGTGGTCCAGCTAGGATGGCCATGGTTGGAGGACAGCGTGTGGCTATTGATGAGAGTCAGTCTCTGGGGGAGTCACAGCAGCAGGCACAGCCAATAGAGCAGACTCAGGAGGGACAGCAGTCAGAGGAGACAGAGCAGGCACCTCAGCCACAGTTACGCCGCTCTGGTCGTACTCATACCCAGGTGACACCGAGGGCAGAGACATAGCGGAGGGGTTCTCATCCGCCACATAGACCACAGGGTCCACTTCCAGTGACTCACTTGGATTTGAGGGCCACCACGGCCAAGCAGGTGTAGTAGCTCAGGTTTGTTCAGTTTGAGGAGTGGTTTCCACTGAGGCAGGATGAGCATGCATCAGAGGGCTTCTACACACCACAGCAGGAAGATTTTTATAATGCATATCTTAACAGTGGGGCAGTATTCAGATCTCAGAGGGTGTGCAACATTGAGTCCATTGTAGCAGCAGCTAGAGAGCATATTTGCCCTTATCTATCTTACCTGCCAGGGCTGACAGACATACTCGGACAGATAGGCTTATATGTTCCATCTTGGGTTCGTGAGTTCTATGCTACACTTTGGATTGACCCGCAGCACAGATTCATTCACTTTGCTTTCAGAGGCAGAGATTACAGGCTGATGAGCTTTAGGGTCAAGGAGATTCTCAGGCTTTAGGAGCAACCTATCTGGCTATATGAGGTTTGCTATGGACAGACAACGCCTCCTAGATGCCCACATGGCGGTATGGTGCCTCCTATAGATTTGGTCCGCCATTGCTACATAGAGCCATTCGGTGAAGGGTCAAGCAGGACACCCGGTGATCTCACTCCTACTGCTAGAGTGCTTGAGGCTATCATGAGGAGGACACTACTTCCGAGGATGGGATATCACGAAGGATTGACTCACATTCAGTTATGGCTTCTCAACTCTCTGATGTAGCAGACTATATTTGACATTTGGGATCTCCTACTATCAGAGATGGAGGATACTATTGTAGAGGGCTTTAGAGGTCATAGGCAGCTTCCATATGCTCACTGGATTACATTCTTGAGCCACAAGGCAGTTACTGTGAGGCCACCTGAGATGCTGGCAGAGTATAGTGGTGCTACTATAGAGTTCCCTGCATACAACATGACTCAGATGCTCCGCCATAGTGTAGTGAGGACACCTAGCTAGCCGCGCCATCGTCCAAAAGTGCCAGAGACTGCAGCCTAGTAGGATGAGACCATCAGAGGTATAGTAGCTACAGAGGAGGAGCAGCTTGATGCTCAGCAGGAGGGGATGGTCGAGAGCGAACCCAGTGACAGCTCAGATGATGACTACCAGGCTATCCCTCAGATGCCTCCACGATGACATGACCATGAGGCCGGTAGCTCTAGTTCAGCTCCACCTACACCATAGACAGACCCCGCTCTACTTGCCATACTTCAACGGATGAGGCAGGATCAGGCTCGCCAGGCCTAGGAGACCGCTGCTACATTTGCTCAGTTTCAGACCAGGCAGGATGAGCTCCAGCAACAGCAGCAGGTGATTCAGCAGCAGCAGCAGGCCATACAGTAGCAGCAGTAGGCCATGCATCAGCAGCAGCTTCTCATGCAGCAGCAGTTACTTAGGTTTATGCAGCATGTTGTGACAGCTATTGGGGCTCCACCGCCACATCCTTCACCTCAGATCGGCTAGCCTACCACCACTTCTACGACTCCAGCTTTACAGCCCAGTGGGCTTCAGAGTCAGGGACAACCACCAGCATAGTTTCCTTCACCCATAGAGCAGGTGTCCCAGTGGTTTGCCTCGCCAGTGCCAACCCCATAGTTCACACCTTTTTAGACGGGCTTCACACCGGCTCAGACTTTCTCGCTGCTTGTGCTAGATACTACCGTCTCTAGGAGCCTTGGTGCTACCTTTAGTGAGTTGATAGGGCAGCCTACTCCGCCATATCTACATATCCTAGGTCCTTCCATAGTTACACCTATTACCAGGACTATAGAGATGCTCCCTTCTTCAGTTGCATCATCAGAGCCACCTGCGTCAGTCATACCTACAGGGACTCAGGCCGCACCAGTTCTTGATCCGACCCAGACCGCTTCAGCATTGCTTCCAGCTACAGGGGGTCATACAGCTCAGAGCTCAGGATCAGATGATGATGGCACACAGTTTTAGCTCGCTCCTTGCACCTTAGCGCCTGGCTCGTCCGCTGCAGCCCCGTCGACCGACCCTTAGGTTTTGGTGTTTGACGCCAAAGGGGGAGAGGGATTGAGTCTGTTGGACTTAGGGGGAGCGATACATTTAGGGGGAGCTTATCTATTATATTTGGCGTTTTATGTGAGATACACTAGTATGCATTCATGTGTTTACTTTCATGCATCGAACCATATATTTATGTGATAGTGTTATCTATGTGATCGTGATATTTATGTGATATGTGACATGTGTGCCCTCTACTTTGAATTATTTATATGTCATATCACTTGTGTTATGCTCATTTGCTTTGCTTCCGTGTTTTACTCCGATGCAAATGAGCTTTATTACTTGTACTCATGCATATTTCATATCTATTGAGTACATCATGTTGGCTTGGGTCATATAAGCTTGCCTAACTCTTTTGTTCTTATTGCCTAAAGCTTATATGATCCAAGCATGATGAAAACCTCATCTCTTACACATACTCGGGGTGGTATTGTCATCAATCACCAAAAAGGGGGAGATTGAAAGCATCTAGGCCACTAGTTGGGTTTTGGTGATTAATGACAATACAAGATTACTGTGACTAATGTGTGTTTTGCAGATGCAATTAAGTTAGGTCACGGTAATGGCAATTGATTGGACAATCATGGTTGTCATGCCCCTACAATGGAAATCATTTCGGTTTTCAAAGGATGGACAACAAGGTTAAGGCTGGACTAGTTCTAAGTGTCGTTTGGTGTTGAAGAGACACTTAGAGTAGTTTAGGACTTTAATTTTTCCTTTGGTCATACTATTAAGGGGGGTATGGACGGGTAGCTTGACCTAGGTGAGTCTAGTGGGTTAGGTGTGGTGCACACTTGCTAAATCTAGCACTAGGTAGCTCCTAAAAAGCCCTTAGATCAATTGGAGCAAACTTCATTCACATATGATTACGAGTTGGAAGTGAATGGAGGGTCAAATGCTGACCGAACGCTGGTTCCGGTGTGACCGGACGCTGGCGCAGAGTCCGGTTAGTTCATTTGATCAAGGTGAATTCGTCTGGTGCGATCGGACGCTGAGAGGTGAGTGATCGGATGCTGGGTGCCAGCGTCCGGTCGACTCCAGTAATGTTCCAGAGAGGGAAAATTGTGACCGGACGCGTGCGGTCAGTGCTGACCGGATGCTGTCCAGCGTCCGGTCACAACTTAAACACTGGATTTCGGGGAGAACTGACCGGAGCGTCCGGTCAACTTGACCGGAGCGTCCGATCACCCCGTAGAGGCACATAACGGTTCGTTTTGAACTCGGGTGTATAAATACTTCCTCCATTCGTGTGAGGTGGCACTTTTGCTCATTCCAACAGCTGAGAAACACCCTTGAGAGTGCCAAGAAGAGCAAGGTCCTAGTGAGGTGATTGAGATTTGAGAATCCAAGAGAGAGGCCTCATTAGTGAAAGCAAGAGTAGCAAAGTGTGCATCCACCCTTCTCATTAGGCTTGTCGTGGTCAAGTGAGAGTTCGTGCTTGTTACTCTTGGTGATCGCCATCACCTAGATGGTTTGGTGGTGATTGGGAGCTTGGTGATCATCCGGCGGAGCTTGTGGATGACCTATCTCAAGTTGTGAGCGGTTGTGGGTGATTCACCGCGACGGAGTGTCAAAGAATCAACTCATAGAGAGCACTTGATCCTTGCGCGGATCAAGGGGGAGCTACACCCTTGCGCGGGTGCTCCAACGAGGACTAATGGAGAGTGGCGACTCTCCGATACCTCGGCAAAACATCACCGCGTTCCTCCTTCTCTATTTACTTTAAGCATTTACTTTGAGCAATTCAATTCTTGTCTTTACATTCATAGAATTGTCATGCTAGAGTACTATTGGAACATAGGGTGCTAAACTTTTGTGCGTTAGATCAATAGAAACACTTTCTAGGCACAAGGGGTTAATTGGGCTAACCATAGGGTTTAATTGTTGCAAAAAAATTTAGAATTAGCCCAATTCACCCCCCCCCCTCTTGGGTATCTTGATCCTTTCAAAGGTGTTGTGGTCCAATCTATGAAATTGAGTCCCAACTTGAACTTGGACAACACACCATTGCTTACATGTGGACCCTGGTTAAGGTTAGGCATGAGTAATGTTAAACATGCTTGTTTCTTGTACATTACATCAACATGCATCCATCTTGACCAGTGGAAAAGTTTCATAAAGTTGGGAGCCAAAAAGTCACATGAAAAGATAAGTTAGATTTTTGCTTAAATTGCTTCATTTAGCAAATGGAAACATGGGATGTCGACCAAACCTTGCAATCTTGCTCAAACAACTCTAATTCAACTCATGAACAAAAGTCATGAAGGGTTCATGTTGAGCAAATGTCAAGAAAATGCATCAATTGGTCGAAAACCCTAATTCCAAGGTTTAACGAGGTGCTGCTTTGACCAAGACGAAGAAATGGTTTCTGTACTAGATATGAAGTTTGAGCTTTAATAAAAATTGAAGTTTGAGTGGAGTACAACAAACTTTATTTTGGACCAAGACCTAATTCAACTTCTAAGTGGCTCAAATAGTGGTCTCAAGTTTGAATCAGCTGTTGTTTTCATCCCCGAAGAATATTCTAAGATTAGTGGCAAGAATAGTTGGCATCTCGCATTCTCGGATTTTTGTTAAGCAACTCAAGTTGAGCCAAATATAAAAGTTGGAGTTTACATCTTGGAGAAGGACATACAAAAAGTTGGAATCAATTTGACCACGTTTTAACCAAGTAATTTGAGCTCAAACAGAGCAAGGCTTAATCCTCGATTAGTCACTGACACTGTCTACTTCAGGCTTAACTAGGTGCTAATGGAGAGCTCTAATGGCTAGGCACCCTTAATGAGTTTTGTAGATCATTAGGTGGGCTGTAACTTTGCTTTTGGGTCCAAGGTCCAAATTGGCCCGTAGCTGGCCCAAAAACTGCACCCACCTTACCCACGTTGTTGCCCGCCACGTACTTGGTAAAATACCCCAATGGGCGACGCATGTCCGGGATGTGGCGTCCATGCCTGAGCACGCCCTTACCTCCTTGCCGTGTGCCCCTGCTCTCTCCTCGCGCGATGGTATGCTGAGCCGCTCTCAGACGCTTCCATCTCCTCCCTCTGCGCTCTCCCTCGCCAGAGCGCGAACGCCGAGCTGCACCATGGCCGGGCCGGCTGAGCTCCCAACCTCCATGTGGTTCCGCTCCTCCAACGCTCCTTCGTCCGAGCTAACCACTCCACCAAATCCGCCGCACCTCACCGCACCTCCTCCGCCCCTTTCTCCTGGTCCCGCGGCCACCGGAGTGCTGCTGCCGGTGTAGCTGCGACCGCCGAGCCATCGACTCCCGTGGTCTAGCCATCATGGGCAACCGCAGTCGAGCCTCACCCCCAGCCGGTGCACGGGAGCCCTCGGATGGCTGCATGGCCCCGAGCTGACCGTCTCCGCCACCCCCGCCACTAGAATCGGCGCCAACACCACCCTCCCCTGCTCTGCTTCCGTCAAGAGGAGGAAGAAGGGCCTCGCGCTCAAATAGAAGAGTAGGCGGGGGTGAAGTGAAAAGCCAAAAATTCTTATGAATAGTGTTATTCGGACTTGTTTGCTTGGTTTAATTAAAGTTTCTTGCAAGGGCCTAGGTGCAAACATAGTTTTCCTTTTCCATTTCTTTTATGCATTAATCAGCTGAATCTTTGAAATCGATATCTCATGCTAGGGAGCTCCAAAAATAGTGAAACTAATTTTGTTAGCTTTGTTATGAAATGCTCTACATGATAGATCTATAAAATGTACTGCTTCATGCATGTTTATGTGCTGTGTAAAATATTCTTTAAAGATGCTTTTAGAAATGCTTTTAAGTTGGTTAGATGCATATCTTGAATTATAGAAGTCCAAAAATTGTGATTCTAGTTGTGTTAGTCTTGTGATGACACTCTCTAGCTAAGAAAAATACTAAACATGCTAGTTGTGTACTGTTTTTATCATGTTTTGATTTAATCTTGTTAAATAGACAATTTTAGCTTGTTTTTCTTGTTATTCTCATATCTCAAATTGTGGTGCACCAATTGATGTAAAAAATTTATGGTAGGCTACAGATTCTGTGTGTACTATGGTAAAAAATCCATGGGCATTGGATGTAGTATGATGGAGTTATTGATTTAACTTGCCTAGAGCTTGATAAATGGTTTTAAATGGTTTATAAATAATTGGTATATGCAAAAATATGAAATGTGGTTCTTTTGCCTTTGCATGATGATGTTGTGACCTAAGAACAGTTAATATGGCCATGTGCTTGCAGAAAATATTGAATTTCATATTTATCTTGCTCTCACATGATTTCTTAAATAGGAATTTGTCCTTTTTGTAGTAATTAAATTATAAAACCTGAGCATGTGAAATTTGTGCAGTAATCATGTTTGGTCATCATCTTCCTCTCATAAAAATCTCAGCCCCAAACTAGTTTGCTAATAGATCTATGTAGTTATTGTCCTATGATGGTTCTCATAGCTATTAGTATGTGATATGATTGTTTGAATATGGTCACAAGCTGTTTAGAGTAGCATGTATGTCAAGAACATGTTAGTTTGTAGCAATTAAATAAGAGATGAATGTGGTATGCCTCAGCTGTCTAGACTGCAGGTATAGTTTTGGTTGTGCAATTAGTTTTGTGATGCAAATGATGTTTTCTATGAATATCGTGGAATACCAAAGTTGTAGGTAACTTCATAATCTAGCTTGTGTTAAATTTTCATTACTAGAGGCCTGATAATTTAGGATTTATAGATTTTATAATTTTCCTGTCAGGTTTTGCATGCTCTCTATATAGATCTGAATGATTATGTTGTTTGACTTAGCTAAGATTTGAATCATGTCTTGGAGATAATAGAATAAGTGTAGTGCTTTTCATGAGCTTTCCAAATTGTTAAAGATCACCCCTTTTGGTGGTCTAAATCTCTAGTTATGAGCTTGTGAAGTGGAGTCACAGGTTCTGTAGAAATCTGGACAGAGATGTCTTCTTTGTGATGTTTCACCTGGTTAACTTTGGAATTAGCTTCTGATGTTTATAACAAAGTTGTGCATGGTTTTCTAAGGTTTCTAAAAAGTCTAGAACCACCTTGTTTTGAAAGCTAGAACTCAACTTATTGCTGTCTGAAGTTGCATGTCAGATTATGTCATGGTTTTGGACAGAATTGTTGCTTTGTGTGTTTAAGGCCAAATAACTATTGAATCACCTAAAGATGATAATAAGAAAGTTGTAGATAACTTAATAAGATTTCTATAAAGTTAAGTATCATACTCGTTGGATGAATATAACTTGAGATATGCATTTCTGAAGTTAATATCAATTTTCTGTCCTTAGTTGTATAAGCTCTGCTTCATGATGTATTTTGACCTTGTTATTTGTTGAATCAGCTTTTGGTGTTAATAATAAAGTTTTATATAATTTCATTAGCTTTCCAGAAAGTCTTTAATCACACTTTTTGCATGCCTAGAACTCTAGGTATGATTAAAACAAGTGACTGTGGTGCTGCTGTTCAGAATCGGTGTTTGTACCTAAAATTGTTTGCTTCACCTTGCTTTGCTTTGTGTGTTGCTAAGTGTGGCTCATGCCATTGACGGTGTTAAGTTAATATACCTAAAACCTTGTGAAACTTGTGTCATGCTTGGTGCTACCTTCCTTGCTATCCTAGCATGATAGGTTGTGGGATGTTTAATTAAGTGACGTGGAGTGCTTATATATGTTCGGTGTAACCTTGTGCTCATCTTGAATACTTTTATGTGAAGCATCTCATATTACCATTATTCCATTCATGCACTTGCATTGTTGCATCTCATCTAGGTATGCTAGATGCACCACGTGAAGTACGTGACGATGGAGTCGAACCAGAAGACGGTGTTGGTGGACCTATCCCGAAGATGGAAGGACTAAGCTAGTGCTAGGACCGAAGATGTCACCAAGACGGTGCGAGCTAATTGAACTAACTTGTGTAGGATCCCAGGCAAGCCCCTAAGCCTCCTATGTTTTTACAAATATCACTTGTGTCCTTTATGTTTGATGCATGAGGTTATAAGAGTTGATTGGAAACACTTGATGCATAGAACTACCTTGTCCAAAAATATACCTTGAACCCTATATAGGTCCAGGATAGAATAGATGCTTAGCCATGCTTAGACCGGTAGAAGTCCAGTGATTTCCTATCACCTGCGAAATATAGGTGGATACCGAAGCACGGTTGGCTATATTTGCTATCAGGGAACAAAACCATGGGGTAATGTAACTGGAGGCCGGACGAAGTCTATGTGTAGGTTGACTCATGTGATTCCGTCTGTGTTGATTAAGGGTCGTACCGTTGCTGGCACTTCTACCGAGATTGAATGCATGCCTCACTTAGCTAGCCGGATAACTCGTTCTGACTGCGAAGCCGAGTAGCTCAACTCAGGCCGGGCCCCGTTCTATAAAAATGCACACTCTGGATGGTAGTAAGGATGTGTGGGGAGGCAGACATAGCCCAAGGGCAGGCCAGGCCTGAACGTCCTAGTAGCTGGTCGTCCCTGATTGTGTGGTGCTGATCGACCCCGTGAAATGTGGACCTGAGTTGTACCAAAGGTGACCTAAGACTACCTTGGCGCAGGTATGTCTGAGTTTGTGTTAGGAATAAATTCCTAGCTGGTTGAAATCGATTCGAATCGTCGTCTCTCTCGGATAGTGAGAAACTCGACTAGCTCCAGCATCGTAGTAATTGGATTATGGAATATGATGGTTCTGATGAATATGAAAATCTTACACCGGCTATGGTTACTATTGCTATGCTACTAAATGCTATACCACATGTTTGGCATAGGTTAGATGCTAATCTAGAGATGAATAGCTATAATTAACTTGATGACCGAATTATAAAATGTATAGCTGAATTAGTGGCTTTTTATGCAAAATGTTGTCAAGATAGCTCCACTTATAAAGCCTTGCATAATCCTTGGAGTCACTTCACTTTATTTCTAGTTTATGACAGGTAAGTCTAGCTGAGTACATTCGAGTACTCAGGGTTTATCCCACCATGTTGTAGGTGAAGTTATCGTCCTACTAAAGATGGTGGCTAACCGCCGGTGGGCTCGGTGACTCTATTTATTTCTCATTTATATGCTTTTATCAGAGGATGTCACTTATGCTAGCAATGTATTTGGAACTTATATTATTGTAATCATTTGAAAGCTATGTTGTTTTCACTAATCGGTTTTGGAACTCAAACTTGTACTATTATTTGTGAACCCATTTGTAATATTATTTCCACTGCAACTCTGTGTATGTGATGTGTATTTGCTTAATCATACGATCTTGGTTGTGATGTTGATTTACCGAGGTCCTTCGTGACACTTGGCGGACTACCAGGTTTATATAAGTGAACGTATGTGTGTGTCAATGTGTTAGCGGGGATAGCCGTACTTGATCTTGTATAAATTGGGCGGTTATGTCACATGTATCCTCGTGCTCCCGCTTGCCGTCCACCGACGACAAGTCTGAGCGCTCTCTGGGCTGAATTATGATGGACTCAAGAGCGAGAAGCTAATGACACGCGCCAGCCGCTGTGGCTTGCTAGTCTGCCCCTTTGCCTAGAGAGTATGCCCTGTGGTTGGACATAGTCTATCATTAGGGAGCATGTCCTCGCTTGGGCCAACCGCTGCCCACACGAGACTACGCCATCGACAAGAAGATTGCCTGCAATCGTGGGCTGGTGAGGAACCAGGGCTGGATCACTGATGGGGGCAGCCATCGGCGATTCCGTGCCATGCGACGCCGGTTAGATTGGTTAATCGTTTGCCTTCTAAATTTGGTCGCTTTCTCCTTTATCATCTGGGCTTGAACTTGTCTTGCATTGTGCAGCGATTCCTCCATGGCAGCGCCACCCCCCATTGTGGGGCTTCCCACCGGTGGTGCCAGAGAGTCATCCCATCACCGTTCGCCACTGCCAAGCCCGTCTGTCCCCGCACAACCCTCTGGTTCTGAAGTGGGCGAATCTTCAGGCGACAAAAAAATATCCTAAGTTATTGAAGCATTACCACGGGTCCGAGCGTTGTTGTGTGCATCCAGGCTGCACGCCGACATGCTACGTGGTGACTTGGTGGCCACGCGCACCGCACTTGTCATGGCCCAGCAGGAAGGCACCCAGGCACGAGAAGACAAGGCGACTGTGGTGTCCAATGCCATTCATCAAGAGGCTACGATGGTGCTTGCCGCTGCCCAGCTTTAGTTTGGCAAGGCGATGAACATTCGGGTGGTGGAGCAGGGTTTTCTACCGGGATCGGATGACAATGAGATCGATGATCTCATCGAGAGCCTCTAGATAGCCGCCAATGGCATCTTAGAGAAGCTGAACGTGGAGCAGATCCTGCATGCCCCGCCTTGACCCTTGATCTATGGGACGTATTAGTAGTACTAGTAGTCATGACTAGGTTTGTTCTGTGGGACGCCCTTACAAATATGTGAACTCTTATTTGCATGGATGTCTATGTGAACTTTTGTTGCACTTTGTATTAGGTGGGTTAAACTCTATTGAGTGTTGTGTAGCTCAGGTCGTTTGGTCATTCTGAAACTTAATTTGCTAAACATTCATGAGTGCCTTTGATCTTTGTTAAAGCCAACTCGTGTCTTTGATAAAATTTGTTGAACTTGAAAGAACCATGCAGCGAGGAGTTCATCCAAACAAGTCTCACCTTGATCTAATGTAGAACAGAGGAGCCAAAGCTATTGACTTTTACTACGAATGCAAGAAGGTCTGACCGCTACGTATTTGATCTCGTAAGACAGTAGAGTGTTGTAGCAATTAGTCTACCCCTTGACTGTCGTGACTGCTTTGATTGGAGTGAAACAAGTACAAAAAAGACGTATCACAACCACACTAGGCATTCAAGTCTCAAGCGTGTCATGGTGGTCAAAAGCTCTTTTTCTTGATTCACTTCTTGTGTCCAGCTTTCCTGCCGCATTAGCTTCATTCTCATATTTTACCGCGCTTGCAAGAAAGTCCGAATGCGGCACGTTTGATCTCATCAGACACTATACAGTACAAAGCTATAAGTAAAAATATTGCGGATGGAGTGCACTCAGTCACAACATTTGTATCAGTAGTAGTAGTAGTAGTCATGAGTGGCTTTCCTTCCGTCGATTGACACTAACCGAAATCATGCTTATAGATGGCAACTAGTTACCATACCACGGATGTGTACTCTACAACAAATGATCATAACTTTTTCCCCAACCACATCCCTCTAGTATATTCGACAAAATGACGTTTACCTATTTCTTGTAAACTGTTTGCTCGCCTGATAGTCCGAGCAGCGTAAATTTGAACAGGCCTGACATGTAACTAGTTTCAATTTTATTTGTTTCCTTTAGGGATTCAATGAATGTATTCATACAAAACAGGTTTCTCTGTATAACGTGAGATGTGTTTGGCCCGGTCAGATTTATGATGCTTGGACTTTCTTGCATGTGCTGTAAGATTTGAATAGCTATGTGCTCCTCCGTTAGGCATTACATCGATGCGAGACTTGATCGAATGAATTCCGTTTTGCATGTTTATTATACTACAGATCAGAAAGAGTACCAGAAAGAAACATACAGGCAAAACCAACCAGCAGGGGCTAGAAACTGGCTACCAATTGACCAAAGGACCTGATCTACACCATGCTCAACAAAGTTTAACCCACCTAATACAAAGTTCAACAAAAGTAAACACAGACATGCAAATCTGACTTCACAAATCAAAACCTCTGTACATTTGAACGCATCTGACATAAAAATGCAAGGGAAGATACATAAGGAAGAGTAACAACATAAGGAAAGAGTAACAACATGTACTCCATCCGTACTCCCAAGATAAGGAAGATACATCAAATGCAACGTGAGATACATCAAATGGAACTTTGTTTACTCTTTTACTCATCGTCGATATTACTGTCCTCATCATTGGTATCAACATCGTCGTCGTCCTCCTCTATAGCCATGAGTCCCTTTTACTCATCATGGTGATGTGGTTGGCCACCTGCTCAGCATCAGCATGAACCAGGTTATGCCAGTGCTTCTCGGTGTTGTGGGCGGTGCTGATTCACTGCATCGCGATGCTAGTGTCGAAGCCATCTATCTGGCTCCGGCAGTAGGCGAGGATGTACTGCGCGTTGTTCGCGCGATTCTTATTCAAGTAGGCTGACAGTTCTTCCAGGACATCAGCGAGTTGGTGAAAAATGAAGACATAACTGCTCACCTTTTCCTCCCAAGGTGGGTTGAGGGTGCCCAGACTGATGTTTTGTAGCACATGTCTGATCTTCAAGAAAGCCATACTTATGATGCCAACGGCCCAATCGTCTCTATCTCCAAAGGGATCCATTGGAGCTTCATCTTGATTCACCACGGGCACAGCATCATCCTCCGTCACCACGAGCACCACGTCATCCCCCTCCCGTGCATGCTTCATAGAAGGCTCACCCTTCACCATGGCGGTGGCTAAGAGTGAAGTAGGTTTGGAGAAGGAAACCACACATTCCTAGCAATTTTAGATCTGTAGTGGGAATGGGAGGGCTCGAGGAAGGAAGGAAAACAAGTGGAGTTGCGGGAGAGATCACGATGGTTAATATATCACTACTACAGAGGAGCCATTGGTGTTTTTTGGCAACAAAGAGGAGCCATTGGTGTTGAAATGTTACTGCACACACAAGAAAGTCTGACCTCTGTAGGTTTGAACGCGTCTGACACACTGCACAGACCTTAGCTTACATTACAAACAAGTTAAAGTTGCTGCAAAATAATGACAACATCCATCAAGAGGAAATTAACAAGTCCATAGACAATCAAACAACATTGATCCATTTAGACATGTCATGACAGAGAGATACACCAAATGCAGCTTTATTTACAACTTTGCTAATGACTCCAACTCCGAGAACAAGGGAATATAGGGAAGATAGTAAGGTATGCCGATGATTTCTAGCAGGATGTCACGTCTACCATACGGAATGTAATGTGTAGGAATGACATGAACTTTTCTGCTATCCATGTTATATGCGATGACGGCTCTTTCAACCCCAACCCCAATAAAGAAAACCAAATTCCATTATGGGTGAACTATAACCACTGTGTAGCATGACTCAAAATCAAAGTAACCCATTTGTTTCTTAGTCTTTCCAAACAACTTACACAGGCTAATAGTATGCTTCAATGTCCATTTATTATTAGTACCATAGTCTTCAAGGATCTAGATTGAAAGCTTGGACATATTGCGACCACCAATAGTACATTGACACAAGTGACCCTCAACTTGATGGATGGAGCATGAAAAACCATGCGGCCTATTAGGAATTTTCCTCCATGCCTTTCCCTCCATATCCACAGCAATGTTAACCCTCGCAGAACCCAATTTAGTGTAGACAACCATAAAGAAACACAGTTCCTGATTTTGAAAATGTCCACTCAGCCTCCTTGCCCATTTAGATTCGTTAAAGATCCATACTACAGTTTTAGATGAGTAGATGTCCACACCCATGCACTAACCATCCTCCTCCATATATTCAAACACATGGAAGTGCGAGGAGGCTATCGGATCGAACCCCAATCGAGCCTCACCAACATAATGGATTTTAGGCGGCAGTACCTTCAACTTCTAGGTTGTTGGATTGCAGACGACATAGCGGTATCCATTAGCCCCAAGGCACCAGCATAGGATGAGGTCGTTGCAGCAATCTGAGGCAGCTACATTGTTCATGGTAAAGGGCAAGAAGGACAAGGAGGGGTAAACACCGGTGATGCTGGTGAAGTTTCTTTTGCCATAGATTCCATCGTAGAAGAAGCCGGCCACAGTCTAGGGCATCAACTTACGGTTGTCCGAGATGAGGCATTTCTAGGAGCGACAGACACATTTACAGCAGAACAAGGAGCGGGCGGGGAGGCGGCGGAGGATCTCAACAAAGACATCATCCATGAGGTTGGCCAGTGCAGTCCTCTTGTTGGGGGCCTCCTCTATTTTGTTAGTGTGCATCCAATATGATGAGAGCATGCTTAGTAATGAGATCACTGAGGAGGAAAATAATCCAACAAAGATCCATCAGTAAAGTCTACAACTCATACCAAAGTGCAACTTTAACAATCATTAACAATTTTCATGGTATGACCTCATCTAAATTTAGAGTAGCACCACATAGATATATATAACTCAAACTAGAGTAGCAGTTAATGGAGCTGTAACCATTACAATTCTAGCTAAATCAAGTCTAACCATCACACTTACAATCAGTACATGAGCTCATAGCTTCTTCCATAGGAGACAGACAAAGATTAAGAGGACTACAATTACAACAGTTTTGAAGGACAAAGCGGGTGGAGCAGCTGTTGGGTTTTGAAGATAGAAGTCATCATCATGAGCTAAGGCTGGATTTGAGTTGGTTCTTGACTTGAAGGCAGCAATTCCTTCTTCATAGGAGTTGTACTTTTTGTAACAAGCACCATGAAACCTATGAACTTGTCTATGGCAGTCAAGCCAGTTTTAGTAAACTCCTGGCTCATGGCCATTGAACACAACATAGCAGGGAAGACTCATCTCAAATATGCACAACTTGAACAGGCTGCCTCAGTTTTCACAAGTAGAATGTAAGTGAACAAGTGGTAGTGATCATTATTGGCATCAGAAGCAACATGTGTAGCTTAGACATTAGTGGCCTTAGTCATGTGAATGATGGACACAAAGCATTGATTTGCTTTTGATGCCTTCATCTTGTTTGGAACCAAATGGATAATTTGGTTGTCAACAAGGAGAAGACACAGAAAGCAAACATATGAGTTGCATCCTAATACATCCAACAACCATGTAGACATCATTGGCACAGAAATGTGGCCTCAGATATGTTACAAGTTTAAAATATCATAAGGACTCACTGGTGGCACTAGAGCATATGAAACAGAAATGTAGAATCAAGCAAGCACTGGATAGAAAAAATAGTTTAAGGCAGAAGCGAAGGGCATGTTTTTTGCCTAGACAAATCTGCAAGTGACACGCGCCAGCAGAAAACCAACCAATGCCACCTCCTAGTTCCTTTCACCATCATTGGCCTAACTAGATTTGAAACGCTACAATGTTTCTTGTATACCTCATGTTCAAGCAAGGACCAAAATAGTGAAGCGAACAGGAAAAGGCGAGAAAGGAGACATGCGGATTGGATCTGTCGCCTCTGTCATGGCACACGATGGACACAGATGCCAATGCTGCCGTGTTCCACCGGGAAGACCCACCGCCATGCCTCCAAAAGGATGCCCGAGCCACCACAGCACACTAGGGATCCTCCGTTGCCACCGCCGCCATCGCAAGTCCAACGGGCACAGATTTGTTTCCACTTGCAGGGGATATATCCAATATATAAGTCAACCTATCCACATAGAGAACATATACTACTCCAAAGACATGTCAACACAACCAGGCATCTAGCGCAATGGTGAAGACAGTCTATTCCTTGCTCTGGGTCCCGGGTTCGACTCCTAGGTCTCATGTTTTTTTAGTTTGAATTTATTAAACCCCGGCGGCAACAAGTGACACGCAAGCCGTTGGGTCCCACAGGTTGGATGGAGATAGAGAAAGGTCCCACAGGTACACGTGACACGTAAGCCATCGGGTCTCATAGGTCAAATGGAGAAAGGGTCCACAAGTGACATGCAAGCCATTAGGTACCACAGTGTAACACCCTCGGTGTTACACCCTAAACAAACCACTAAACCATGTCATGAGCATCATGTTTATGCGATAAAGCATGTGACAAAGTGTGTAGATCTATTTCTTGTAACCTAAAATAACTAAAAATGTTAAATGAAAGTTGATTCAATAGCTCATGTATATCAAGTAGGGTTGAAACCAATTTTTATTAAGCAAAAGTATTACAGAACATGTGTGTGACACCTAAATAAGGCTTGAAGTACAAACTTTGTAGATGACAATGCAACTCTTGCTGTAGAAAAATAATATTGCTAGCTAGTATTTCTAACAGCTTCGAAATGGAACTTGAAATCAAATCCAGCTCAAGACTTAGAAAAATCCTTAAGTTTGAAAACAGCGTGACAAGGCTGTGTTAGTGAATTAATTTTGGAAAATTTAGCTAAAGGTCAGTGCTATGTTTTTGTTCAGTATGGTAGTTTGATGTACCCTCTTTAGCATGGTTTAGGTGGTCGAGCCTCAATCAAATCAATTTAGTTTTGGCAAACGCTTTAAAATACATGCATGAACATCATCTCAGGCTGGTTGGCCGGGTGGGAGCGGTCACCACGCTCAGGAGCACGACATTGCCATGTTTGGCCGCTCGTGCGCACGTGCATTGTCGCGTGTTGGTCGGTCGAGGCCGTCCTTCGCCTAGCCGCGGCCTGACTGTGGATTGGCCGCTGCTACCTGCCGAGCTGCTGCCCCACCTCGCTGTCGCATTACTGGCTGCCGCGCCTGCTGCTGGTCGCCTACCTGGCTGGCTATGGGCCACTGGCCGCTGCCGCGTAGTGCTGCTGCTGCCGTAGCTATGGCAGCGTGATGTATTGCTATTGCTCGCCTAGTCACCGCGCCCACGTGGTCTGGCTCCCTACTGCGCCATCGCCTTGCCTTAATGGCGCTGTGGCCACACATCCCGCGGTCCCCAACTGCCTACGCGCGCACATGTTTTCTGGTTGCGTTGTCTCATAGCGAGTGTGTAGGGGTTGTCTTGGGTCCGGCCTGCCGCATGACGCCAAGGCGAGGATGGCCAGAGCTCAGACCTACACTCCTCCCTGCCGTCTGAGCCGCGCCCACGAAATTCACCAGAGAGAGATCACCTCAACTCGATTCAACTCATCCGTGGCCTCGCCATTAAGCCACCTAGCCGCCTGACCCCATCCCACCTTGAGATGAGCCCGGCCAAGCCTCAATTTGGCCACTTCCCTACCGTCGGGCCATTAAGGCCGCGCTCATCCGGCGCTGGTGGCAACTCCCCAATGGAGCCATGAGAGGCCGGTCTAGCTACACCATTTGCTCTGCTTTGACTCCCTCTTCACCCTACGCTTATCAGCCAAACCGCTACCGCTACCCCTACACCGTGGATATGCCCATGTCTGCCGTTGTGCGCCGTCGCATGGCGCGGTCGCACGCAGCTAACCCTCCTCCGCCATCCTCTACTTCCAACTATCAATTCGGCCGAGTCCACGACAACCTCCGGATGCTCACCCACACTAGTTCACCAGAATGGTCGCACCGCCATCGTGGATGGTCGTGCATCACTACAGCCCTCACCAGTGAGCCCTGCCACCCCTCACCGCCACCTAGCATAGTTGTTTAGGCCGAGGATGGTGATCAACCTTCTTGATGGGTCCGAGCAGGTCCTAGGTGGCTGGCGTAGCCACCCTGTGCCGCTGCTCGCCACGCCGCCGTGCACAGAGTTGCCCGGGGTGTGGGGAAATTAGGAAAAACTCAGGGGGGTTAAATGAATTCGTTAGAGAGAGGAAGAAATAGTGTTAGGACTTAGGTGTAGTTTGGGAGAAGTCCAAGGGCTCTTTTGCAAAAGCGCTAGCGCGCGCGGGCTCCCCCGCCATGGGCCGTCTCGCGCGTGGGCCGCGTCCGCGCAAGCCGCACGTAGGTGGGCCACACGGTTTAATCCGTTTTTGTTTTCTTAGGAATTAGTAATAGTTTTTCCATTTCAATTTCTAAGCTAGATTTGTATAATTGATATAAATTCATGTCGGTGTCCAAAAATTGCGAACCAGATTTTGTTAGGTTACTAAAATTATGATCTATCTAGTAGTATAGATAGATCATGCATATCTATGTTGATACTAAGGGCTATTAAATCGTTTGAAAGTGTTTAATATTATTAGGGTAATTATTGTAGCAATTTTTGTGGTAAATTGGTGATAGCTTTGATCCTGAATTTTTTTACAGTAGCTTCATTGTATTATTGTGTGCTTACTGTAATTTTTGTAGCCCTAATATTGCTTGTTTATTAGGGTAGCTACATATCCATTAAACCTTTAATATGAATATGAGCATAACATTGATTTAGGAAATTAAGCACTTGTTAGGGTGAGCTTGACACTTGATTTGATAGAGTTGATGGTTAGCTTAGTATCTTAGTCATTAGAGCTAGTTTGTTAGTATGGCATATGTGTTCGTATTTGAAAAGTTGTTGTTGCCTAAATACTAAATCCTTTCATCATCATCCTCGCATGCATATAGAGAACGACTCGGCAGAGATCGTGACCACCGGCGAGCACGAGTTCGAGGAGATCATCGAGGAGTATGAGGACATTCTTGTGTAGGAGGAGGTCCCAAAGCCACCACTGACTGACGCAGTTGACACTGCACCTACCCAAGGCAAGCCCCGATGCATAACCCTTATTTTTTATAATCACTATATGTATATATGTGATGTGCATTTACGTTACAGGAATTTTATGGAAACCACATGCATAGATATATCTGTCCTATGAGTCTTACTAGTGTAGATTTGAGTAGCAGCTATGCTTAGGTTATCAGTAGCATGAGTAACCTGTTGTTGCTCATAACATGTGATTATTATTACTCTCATAATAAAATGATGAAGAGAAAATGGAGACCGGGCAGGGATATTATGGTATTGGTGGGTTTTAACGAGTTGTGTCTCGCAGTCATGGGGCTTAGCTTGGTTACACTATTTTCCCTATCCATGTCGATTGAGGACCGTCTGTTACTGTGGATGGTAGTCAGGTCATAGACTTATTATCCTGAGCACATACTTGCTTATGGGAGCGGGAAGACTCATTACGCTCTTGTCATGGGTTTCGGCTCTTTTCGGATAGACTGATTGGAGGCGGGGAAAGGTGGAGGTCTAAGCACCATATTGAGACCGGGTCTCTAGTGTGGGGGCTTGGAGTCCAAGTTTGGATGGGGACCTGGACCCCGTGACAGGAGTGGAATGGGTTGGTCTTGTTTGTGTCTAGGGTACAAACGGGGCGTGTGTTTGGGGATACCTAGCTAGGATACATTGGTTCACGAATCGCTATTTTCATGAGATGGTACAACTTGTCAACGATCTAGCACTGTAGTAAGAACTGGAATATGAAATGTGGTAAATTGGTTCTGACTGCTCAACCCTTGCTTGAAAGTAGAACAGGTGCTTACCTAGAATGGTTTGCTAATGAAGTAATCATGACTGCTAATTAAACTTGATCTTAAGGACGTACTTCTAGTAATGCTTTTCGCAAACAAAAAGAAAATAGCAAACCCATATTGCCTATCATACCCTTTGGAGCCGAGAAACTATTCCCACTAGTCGAGTAGTCTTGCGAGTATATTGTGTACTCAGGGTTTATTTTACCCTATTGCAGGTGCAGATTGAGGAGTAGCTCTTGTGTGGAGGATTCTTCTTGTGGGCACAAACGGATCCTTGTATCGTTTCCGCTAGATGTTTATTTTCATTCCGCTATTTAATTATCGCACTTGGAACCCTGGTATTGTAATAAATAATTTCCAAGAACTCTTGTATGAAATGGACTAAGTATTGTATTGTAAGCTTGTACTCATTATTGGATTCTGGGGGCAAAACGTGGATTGGTTTGAGTTCTCCCGTGGGGTGTGCTCGATGGAACTGTCTGATGTAGCTAACTTTCGGGGTGCTTAGTGTCTAGTGGAAGATGAGCACCTCTTAAAGCGTGTTATTTCGAGCGGTTCTGCCATAGGTGGTATCAGAGCCAATAATGAGTCTATGAGTTTAAAAACTCTTTTCAAAAACCTAAAATTTGACCAACAAAAGATTTGTGAAAAATAGGATGCGATAAATTTACGTAAGTAAGTATAAGCCCTAGCAATATGGTCTATCTAGGATAGTGACACTGGTTTTATCTAATCAATCTTCTACAGGTACACTAACTTATGCTGCATAAGAATTGTTTAGCGTACGAGAAGTGAGTGTGCGCTATGCCAAAAATTATATGCGAATGCCGCTATATTCTGGCTTGAGCGAACAAATAGGTCGATCCATGCATCATGAAAAGAGAATCTTGCTTAAACTAAACTCCCCCACATGTATAATTTTGGGTAGTAAATTCATAGGATAATAAATAAAGAGAAATGCTTTAACTCTTAAGGAAAAGTTCTCGCTTGTAACCATTTATTGGGCCCTATCATCTCTCTAGCCGTTTGTTTCTAAGTATGGAGGCCTGGTCCCTAATGGTGGGTTCCTATTTGTTTACAGATGAACCTGAGGTCTGGTCACAGGAGCACCAGTGTTGGGATGGGCCGTGGTCTTGGTGAAGACCAGGGTGAAAATGGTCGTGGCGATGATCACGGCAATGCCAACGGAGAGAGCCACGAGGCCCCACTCCTTGGTCCTCCTCCACCACCATCGCCGCCTCTGATGACTCATGTCGAGATGTTGGCTGCTCATCGTGAGTCGGCCCGTGCCTTGGAGATGTTGGCACAAGCTATTGGTGGCTTCGCCCGTGGAGGCCCCAGTGGCAATGGCGGGAACAGGGGTGGTGCCCGCGGTCCCAAGAGGCCCTGTTCCTATCAGGACTTCTTAGGGACACACCTACCCACGTTCACGCCAACTGTGGAGCCTCTGGACATGGAGCATTGGCTTCGTATTCTGGAGTAGAAGTTTTAGCTACTCACTGTGACTGATGAGCATAAGGTATGCTTTGCCGCACAACAGCTTCTAGGATCTGCTAGTGCTTGGTGAGACACTTTCAACACCAAGTAGCCTATGGACCACCATGTGACTTGGTAGGAGTTTACCACTACTTTCTGTTAGTACTATATTCCTACTGGTTTGATGAACAGGAAGTTGTCCGAGTTTTTAGAGCTAAAATAAGGAAATATGACTGTGATGGAGTATGTGAACAAGTTCAACCATCTTACACAATATGCTGGGACTCATGTGGACACTGATGAGAAGAAGATGGACCCTTTCAATCGTGGTCTCTCTTGTATCATGCAAGAGAAGCTATATACAGGAGGCTATCAGACCTTTGGAGCATTGATGAATGCTGCTATTGCTATTGAGGGACTTCAGCATGACTCTTAGGCTGAGTGGAAGCAAAAGAGGGTGATCACTAGGTCTTCTAGTACCCATAGTCGCAGAAGGTACAGGTTGTGAGGAGGGTGTCCTATCACTCTCTGGCTGGACAGTCATCTCGTTAGACTCAGCAGACTTACCAGCCACCTCAAACTCAGTACTGTGCACCTACTCAGTAGGTGTAGCAGCCTCAGGGATAGTAGGTTCCTCCTTGTCAAGGACAAGGGAACAAGCCTGGTGCCTGTTTCAAGTGTGGCAAGGAAGGCCGCTATGCTCGTGAGTGCCCCCAGAACTAGCTTACTTAGTCGTCTCAGCCTTCAGCAAACTCTCATTTGGTCAAGAGGACTATCATCAGGAAGAAGGTGCCCGTGAGCTACTCAGGACATGTTAACTTTACTGAGGCTGAGGAGATCCCGCAGGGAGAGCCTGTGATGGCTGGTATGTTCACCATTGATTCCCACCCAACATATGTATTATTTGATTTTGGTGCATCACATTCATTTATGAGTATGGGGTTTGCACAAAGGCACAATATATCTACTATGGCTATTCCTATTGCCTATAGAATCAGAACCCTGGGTGCGTAGTTGTGTGTTAAAATTCAGACGGACATAGTGAGACTAGTGCTAGCCACTAACTCTTATCGTCTCCAGTTCTTGGTGCTGTCTAGGCAAGGCATAGATGCAATTCTGGGAATGAACTAGTTGAGAAATTATGGGGTAGTCTTGAACCTTAGGCAGAGAATTGTGGAGTTAAAGCTTCCTTCTTCTGAGGATAGAATGTCTCTCCTTATGCCTTCAGTTTCCGCCCTACCAGTTATTGCCCATACTGAAGCTTCTCCTGATCTTGCCTCTATTCCTGTGATTTTTGAGTTTCTGGATGTCTTTCCTGAAGATCTACCTGGGTTACCACCGGATAGGGATGTGGAGTTTTCCAATGAGTTAGAACCTAGAACTGCTCCTATTTCACGGCGTCCTTACTGCCTGGCTCCAAAAGAATTGGCTAAGATGAAGAAACAGTTAGAGAAAATATTGGAGAAGGGATTCATCCATCCTAGTTCTTCACTATGGGGTTGTCCAGCTATTTTTGTGAAGAAGAAGGACGACACTCTTTAGATGAGTGTGGATTATCGCCCTCTCAACGCGGTAACCATTAAGAACAAGTATCCTTTACCTTGTATTGATACTTTGTTTGATCAGTTGGTTGGTGCCAACGTGTTTTCAAAGATTGATCTTCATTCTGGGTATCACCAAATTAAGATCCGGCCACAAGATATACCAAAGACAGCTTTCTCTACTAGGTATGGGCTCTATGAATACCTAGTCATGTCTTTTGGTCTCACCAATGCTCCTGCATTCTTCATGTATCTCATGAATTCAGTCTTCATGCCGGAGTTAGATAAGTTTGTAGTGGTGTTCATTGATGACATATTAATATATTCTAAGAACAATGAAGAGCATGCACAACATCTTCGCATAGTTCGGACTCGATTGCGGGAACACAAGCTGTATGCCAAATTCAGCAAGTGGGAGTTTTGGTTGGATCAAGTACAATTCTTGGGACATGTCCTAACACCTGAAGGCATCTCTTTGGATCCTGGAAAGGTGCAGGATGTGTTAAATTGGAACTCTCCAAAGTCAGTGCATCAGATTCGTCAGTTCCTTGGTCTTGCTGGTTATTATCGGCGCTTCATCCCTGAGTTTTCTAAAGTAGCTCAACCAATGACCCAGTTGCTCCAAAAGGATGTCAAGTTTGTATGGAGTCCAGCTTGTGAAGAAGCTTTCCAAGCCCTAAAGAAGTTTCTTACCTCTGCTCCTGTTCTTGCCCAACCAGATATTGATAGGCATTTTGATGTGTATTGTGATGCCTCTAGGACTAGACTGGGATGTGTGCTTATACAAGATGGACGTGTGATTGCTTATGCTTCACGTCAGCTGAAAAAGCACGAGTTGAATTATCCCACCCATGATTTAGAGCTGGCCGCAGTTGTGCATGCTCTAAAAACTTGGAGACATTACCTATTGGGAAATAAAGTGCATATCTACATGGATCACAAGAGTCTCAAATATATTTTCACTCAATCCAAGCTGAACATGAGACAACAAAGGTGGCTTGAGTTAATCAAAGATTATAATTTAGAAGTTCATTATCACCCTGGAAAAACTAATGTGGTAGCTGATGCCTTAAGTCAGAAGTCGCATCAAGTTGAAGAATCTTTGTCTCACAACCATTCTGAGGTGTTAGCCCATATTGCTCTAGTCTTGGATTTACTTGAGCAAATTATTATAGAGCAAAGGCAAGATGCTTCGGAAATTCCGCATATCAAGAAGCTAATCGCCGAAGGGCGTGGTCCTCATTTCAGTATTGATGATCAAGGTGTGGTGAAGTTCAAGAACTGATTGGTGGTTCCCCCAAGTGATGAGCTTAGGAGAAAAATTTTGGATGAAGCTCATAACTCCAAATTATCCATTCATCTAGGAAGTAACAAGATGTATCATGATTCGCGTCACTTGTATTGGTGGCCAAATATGAAACAGGATATTACCAAATACATCTCAAAGTATGACATTTGTGGAAGGGTTAAGACAGACCATATGCGTAGGCCTAGATTTTACAGCCCTTGCCTATCCCTGTTTGAAAATGGGAGGATATTTCCATGGACTTTGTTGTGGGTTTGCCCCGCACGACAAAGCGGTATGACTCTATTTGGGTCATTGTGGATCGCCTTACCAAGTCTACTCATTTTCTCTTGGTGGATGCAAGGTATTCCACCAAAAAATATGCCAAGCTATATTTTGATCTGGTTGTAACCTTATATGGAGTTCCTCTCACCATTGTCTCTGATATAGGGTCAGTTTTTGTCTCTCGCTTCTGGGAGCAACTCTAGAAGTGCCTCGATACTCGCCTCCTCAGAAGTTCAGCTTATCATCCATAAACTGATGGTCAGACAGAAAGAGTCAACCAAGTACTTGAGGATATGTTGAGAGCTTGTGTCATTTATTTTCCAGAAAAGTGGGATGAATGCTTGACTTTAGCTGAGTTTTCTTATAACAATAGTTATCAATAAAGCATTCGAATGGCAACTTTCGAAGCTCTATATGGCAAGAAATGTAGAACACCTCTTAACTAGGTTGAAGTGGGTGACCAGGGTTATTTTGGACCTAATTTTATCAAAGAAGCAAGAGAACAGGTCAGTGTTATTCAGAGTCATTTGAAAACGGCTCAGAACGGTCAGAAAGCTTATGCGGACAAGAGGAGAAGACCTTTGTAGTTTGAAGTTGGTGACCATGTGTACCCAAAGGTATCCCCGATGAGAGGTGTGCATTGGTTTGGAGTCCGTGGGAAATTAGCTGCTCGTTATGTCGGACCTTATAAAGTTTTGGAACGGTGTGGTACTGTTGCTTATCATATCCAGCTCCCAGATATTTTGTTGGCAGTCCATAATGTTTTCCATGTCTCGCAGCTGAAAAAGTGTTTGTGAGTTCCTGATGAAGTGGTGGAAATTGAAGGACTTCCTCTCCAACTGATCTTTCTTATATTGAGCATCCCATCAAAATCTTGGATGAAAAAGAAAGAGTGACTAGGAACAAAGTGGTGAAATTTTATAAAATTCAATGGCAAAATCATTCAGAGGACGAAGCAACTTGGGAGCAGGAGAATTATATTATGGAATATTATCCTCATCTCCTTCCTAATGCGTTGAGGTAATGGTTTAAATTGAAATTTATTTCTTATCTCTTTCCCACACTAGGCACACACATGAAATCTCGGGATGAGATTTTGTTTAAGGGGGGGTAGAGCTGTAACACCCTCGGTGTTACACCCTAAACAAACCACTAAACCATGTCATGAGCATCAAATTTATGTGATAAAGCATGTGATAAATTGTGTAGATCAATTTCTTGTAAACTAAAATGACTAATAAAAATGTTAAATGAAAGTTGATTCAATAGCTCATGTATATCAAGTAGGGTTGAAAACCAATTTTTATTAAGCAAAAGTATTATAGAACATGTGTGTGACACCTAAATAAGGTTTGAAGTACAAACTTTGTTGACGACAATGCAACTCTTGCTGTACAAAAATAATATTGCTAGCTACTATTTCTAATAGCTTAGAAATGGAACTTGAAATCAAATCCAGCTCAAGACTTAGAAAAATCCTTAAGTTTGAAAACAGTGTGACAAGGCTATGTTGGTGAATTAATTTTAGAAAATTTAGCTAAAGGTCAGTGCTATGTTTTTGTTTAGTATGGTAGTTTGATGTACCCTCTTTAGCATGGTTTAGGTGGTCGAGCCTCGATCAAATCGATTTAGTTTTGGCAAATGCTTTAAAATACATGCACGAACATCATCTCGGTCCAGTTGGCCGGGTGGGCGCGATCACCATGGTTGGGAGCATGACGTTGCCATGTTTGGCTGCCCGTGCGCACGCGCGCTGCCGCATGTTGGCCGGTCAAGGCCTGACTATGGCTTAGCCGCTGCTAGCCGTCATGCTGCTGCCCACCTCACTGCCGCGTTGCTGGCCACCTGCCTGGCCGGCCATGGGCCACTGGCCGCCTCTGGCCACTGCTGCACGGTGCTGCTGCTGCTGCCGCCGCTGCTGCTACCACTATGGCACCGTGTTGTGTTGTTGTTGCTCGCCTCGTCGCCACGCGCACGTGGGCTGGCTCCTTGCTGCCTTGCGTCGTCGCCTCGCCTTAATGGCGCTATGGCTGCACATGCCGTGCTCCCCAACTGCTTACGCGCGTGCACGTTTTCTGGCTACGTTGTCTCATAGTGATCATGCAGGTGCTGTCCCGGGTCTGGCCTGCCGCTTGCCGCCAAGGCGAGGACGGCCAGAGCTTGGACCTACCCTCCTCCCTACCATCTCTGTCATCTAAGCCGCGCCCACGAAATTCATAAGAAAGAGATCACCTCAACTTGATTCAACTTGTTTGCAACCTCGCCATTAAGCCACCTAGCCGCCCGACCCCATCCCGCCTTGAGTTGAGCCCGGCCAAGCCTCAATTTGGCCACTTCCCCGCCGCCGGGCCATTAAGGCCGCACTCATCCGACGCGGGTGGCAACTCCCCAACGAAGCCGTGAGAGGCCAGTCCAGCTGCACCATTAGCTCTTCTTTGACTCCCTCTTCACCCTGCGCTCATCAGCCGAACCGCTACCACTACCTCGGCACCATGGATGTGATCGACCCGCTTGATGGGTCCGCGTAGGTCCTAGGTGGCTAGCGTAGCCACCCTGTGCCGCTGCTCGCCACGTCGCCGTGCATAGAGTTGTCCGAGGGTGTGTGTGGGGAAATTAGGAAAAACTCAAGGGGTTAAATGAATTTGTTAGAGAGAGGAAGAAATAGTGTTAGGACTTAGGTGTAGTTTGGTAGACATCTGAGGGCTCTTTTGCCAAAACGCAAGCGTGCGCGGGCTCCCCCACCGTGGGCCATCTCGCGCATGGGCCTCGTTCGCGTGGGCCGCCCATAGGTGGGCTGCGCGGTTGAATCCATTTTTTCTTTTTCTTAGGAATTAGTAATAGTTTTTTCCATTTCAAATTTTGAACTAGATTTGTATAAGTGATATAAATTCATGTAGGTGTCCAAAAATTGCGAAACAAATTTTGTTAAGTTCCTAAAATTGTGATCTATCTGATAGTATAGATAGATCATGCATATCTATGTTGATACTAAGGGCTATTAAATCATTTGAAAGTGTTTAATATTATTAGGGTAATTATTGTAGGAATTTTTTTGATAAATTGGTGATAGCTTTAATCCTGAAATTTTTACAGTAGCTTCATTGTATTATTATGTGCTTACTGTAATTTTGTAGCCCTAATATAGCTTGTTTATTAGGGCGGCTACATATCCATTAAACCTTTAGTATGAATAAGAGCATAACATTGATTTTAAAAATTAAGCACTTGTTAGGGTGAGCTTGACACTTGATTTGATAGAGCTGATGGTTAGCTTAGTATCTTAGTCATTAGAGCTAGTTTGTTAGTATGGCATATGTGTTCGTATTTGAAAAGTTGTTGTTGCCTAAATACTAAATCATTGCATCATCATCATCGCATGCATATAGAGAACGAGTTGGCAGAGATCGTGACCACCGACGAGCACAAGTTCGAGGAGATCATGGCCACATGCATAGATATATCTGTCCTATAAGTCTTACTAGTGCAGGTTTGAGTAGCTGCTATGCTTATGTTATCGGTAGCGTGAGTAACCTGCTGTTGCTCACAATAGGTGATTATTATTACTCTCATAATAAAATGATGAATAGAAAATGGAGACCAAGCAGGGATATGGTATGGGTATTGGTGGGTGTAACGAGTTGTGTCCCGTAGCCACAGGGCTTAGCTTGGTTACACTATTTTCCCTATCCGTGTCGATTGAGGACCGTCCGTTGTTGTGGATGGTAGTCAGGTCACAGACTTATTATCCTGAGCACATACTTGCTTATGGAAGCGGGAAGACTCGTTACGCTCTTGTCGTGGGTTTCGGCTCTTTTCGGACAGACTAATTGGAGGTGGTGAAAGGTGGAGGTCTAAGCACCATATTGAGACCAGGTCTCAAGTGTGGGGGCTTGGAGTCGAAGTTTGGATGGAGACCTATACCCCATGACTAGAGTGGAATGGGTTGGTCTTGTTTGTGCCTGGGGTACAAACGGGGTGTGTGTTTCGGGGTACCCAGCAGGGATACATTGGGTCATGAATCGTCATTTCTGTGAGATGATACGACTTGGCTATCGTCTAGCACCGTAGTAAGAACTAGAATATGAAATTTGGTAAATTGGTTATGATTGCTCAACCCTTGCTTGAAAGTAGAATAGGTGCTTACCTAGAATGGTTAGCTAATGAAGTAATCATGACTGCTAATTAAACTTGATCTTAAGGATGTACTTCTAGTAATGCTTTTCGCAAACAAAAAGAAAACAATAAACACATATTGCCTATCATACCCCTTGGAGTCGGGAAACTATTCCCACTAGTCGGGTAAGTCTTGCGAGTACATTGTGTACTTAGGGTTTACTTTGCCCTGTTGCAGGTGCAGCTTGAGGAGTTGCTCTTGTGTGGAAGATTCTTCTGGTGGACACAGACAAATCCTTGTATCATTTCCGCTAGATGTTTATTTTCATTCCGTTGTTTAATTATCGCACTCTGACCCCTGGTATTGTAATAAATAATTTCCAAGAACTCTTGTTGTATGAAATGGACTAAGTATTGTAAGCTCGTACTCGTTATTGGATTCTAGAGGTAAAACATGGATTGATTCGAGTTCTCCCGTGGGGTGTGCTCGACAGAACTGTCCGATGTAGCTAACTTTTAGGGTGCTTAGTATCTAGTGGAAGACGAGCACCTCCGAAAGCATGTTATTTTGGGTGGTTCTTCCACACATAGGTCGGATGAAGAAAGGGTCCACAAGTGACACGCAAACCATCGGGTCCCACAGGTCGGATGGAGATGGAGAAGGGTCCTACAGGTACACATGACACGCAAGTTGTTGGGCCCACAGGTTGGATGAACATGGAAAAACGTGTCGTCGTGTCCCACAAGTTGGACACATGACACGCAAGCCATCGAGTCCCATAGGTCAGATGGAGATGGAAAAAGGTGTCGTTGGGTCCCACAAGTCGAATGGAGGAAGTGTCCACAAGCACAAGTGACACGCAAGCTGTCGGGTCCCACAGGTCGGATGGAGATGGAAAAATGCCCCACAGGTACATGTGACATGTAAGCCGTCGGGTCCCACAGGTTGGATGGAGAAGGGTCCCACAGGTACACGTCGCATGGAGAAAGGATCAAGCGGAGACTTTTATGACAAATTGCAAGCGTCACGGATGATTAACTGCAGGTCCCACAGGTACACGTCGGATGGAGAAAGTGTCGTGTGGAGATCTATGATGAAGTGTCATCGTTACAGATCGAATATTGTTCGTCATAGATTGGTAATTAGTTCAATGACGAAGCCCTATTCGTCACGGTTCTGAATAAGATCGTCATAGATGAGCAGGAACAGTCGCGCGAGTGATCTATGATGAAACTCTGTGTTGTTCTATGACATTTTTTGTGAGGATACCCGATTTCATCATAGATAAGGGGTTCGAGGATCGTCATCGATGATCTATGATGAAACCAAAATTTTCGTCATAAAAAGCGATTTTTTATGACGATTTCGGATTCGTTATTAAGATTTTCGTCATAGAAGTGGATATTTCTGGTAGTGATTTAAATGGCAAAGTACATGTGGCACCAGCGGATGGTCTGGCGGGTGTGCATCAGAACTTTTCGATATGCCCTGCAGAAAGCTACAGCTCACCACTTGGTGTGTGTTGGAGTGTGCTCAAGTTGTAGGAGTGTTGAGGTGCTCCCCAGGTGGTCTAGCCACCAAAAGTGCTTAAGGAAATATTGGATGATCAGCGTAGTGCTTAGGCCAGTTAGACCACCGCATTGACGCTTTCCTTAAGGCCTAGGCTTAGTGCTTAGTGAGGTTTGCATACTTCTTGCCACCCGGTGCTTGCACGCATCATACTTATACACTAGAGGCTTTGTAATCATGCAAGATCACACTAACCATGTGTTTGTGGTGTGTCCCCCTAGCTTATACTTCGGGAACATGTGACCCACGACATTTTGGCCAGAAACACAATAGTGGAGGCAGCAAAGCGGTCCAAGAGAAGGCCTAGCAGAGATTAAGGCTGGATGAAAAACTCGAAGCTCGTTAGCTCGCTCGGCTCGTGGCTGGCTCGACTCGGCTCGGCTCGACTCGTTATGATAACGAGCCGAGCCGAGCCAAGATTTTAGCTCGTTAGCTATAACGAGCCAACTCGAGCCAGCTCGTGAGCCGCTCGCGAGCTAAACGAGCCAAGCTTCCAGAAAAAAAGTATCAAAACTTGTATTAGTTTTTGTATTACTTCATGTCTTGCACTTTACAATTGACTAGTAACTGGTCTAGACCCTATAAATTGACTGGTAACTGGTCTAGATGCATTTCTTTTGTATTATTATTATTCTCAAACTTTAGATAAATGCAAATATTATATTTTGTGTATTTTTTATACCTGACTCGCGAGCTTAACGAGCCAGCTCGAGCTTTTAACGAGCCGAGCCGAGCTGGCTTTCTGGCTCGTTAGGATAACGAGCCAAGCCGAGCTAGCTCGTTATCTTAACGAGCCAAAACGAGCCGAGCCCAAACGAGCCGAGCCAGCTCGTTATCCAGCCTTAGCAGAGATGCACTTGCATATGGGGAAGGGCCGCAGACTCCATAGAGTTATCCGATTGGGAGCTTGGCCCTTGCGAGGAGATCCAACAAGGACTTGGTGGAAGCGTGAGCTTCTTGATACCTCGGAAAAATCACTGTTGTCAACGGGACTTTGCATTCTCTACCTTAGTTTTCATATTTATATTGTGTATCTAGATTGTGTGCTTACCTTTCTAGTTTAGCTTGCTAGGCTAGTTAATATGATTGGAAGCGAGGTTGCATAAATATTTTGTGGTAGAGATAACAAAAGACTTAGCAAAACCGTAGTGCACATTTAGATAATATGTTGCAATGGTTTTGATAAGTAGTCTTTAGAGGCGATTAGTTTTTAGAAAGCCTAATTCATCTCCCCTCTTAGGTGCACAGTCCCTTCGGAAGTGTCCAGTCAACCCTTCCTAAAAGTTTTTTTCTTTGTGATGTCAAAATACCAGGAAGACCTAAGCTGCAATCTGTGAGCTTCATGTGATTTCAGGCCATTTTTCCTTCTCACAGTGCTCTCCTACTCTAGTTGACAGAGGAAGCTACCATATTTAACCTTATACAAAATTCTCTTTTGTTTTTTTCCATATGTTCGACATAAACCTTGGAATACACTTAATTAGGTAAAAAGTGCATCAACATTACTATGTAGTTGCAGTATAAGTAGGTTAGCATAACTGATGCTAACACACACCAACTTCCTTCCTAAATGATTCACATCTGTGCCATTTTTTCTTAAAGTGATGATTGCAAAAAATACTACTAAATTAGCAAGAACATATTTCAACATTGCTCACATGCGGCATGGAGAAAAGATAATCACCCCAAGCCATTATGAAGTTCATTTCACAATGAAACATGAGTTAAGGCCAACATGAATGATTCGTTCTGGAATAGTTTTAGACCATGTTGAACTGATTCAAAAGCAATTAATGACACTGAAGGGAATGTGATTCAAGGTGATAATAAAGAGGACTACTCAATAGTATATATGTAAGCTGGATATGGTCGTATTTAGTTGAATCTATGAAGATTACAAAACATACCACTAAGATATGCAGACATTAATATAGGTAAGGAGAAACAGGACATTTATTATATCAGTTGTCCATGCCTCTATATAAATACCATCTAAGGAGCCTGTCAAGGACCACATTGAAACAGAAGCACATTTGCAAGCTGTTCTTTTCCTCAATCATATGGTGGCCTCTAAATGTGGCACAATGGGGAATGTGTGCCTTATAACTATTCTTATGTTTGTTATGATTATACAATCAACACCATATCACCCCGAAGGTACATACACACTTTTTGATATGCAATATATTAAGTTGACAAAATACACTAACTAACAGTTTGCAGATGATTGGCTCTGTCATGAGCTACAACAAGAATGTGTCCCTAGAAATTGTTATATTGAACTATGCCAAGGGTGGTTTGGAAAACACACGTACAGATCTGCCTTTTGCAGTAGGCATCCTCCTTTTCCTGACCAGTGTTGCTGCTCAATTTACCGCACCACCAAGATCCCTAACTCCAGTCCCCGCAAGCCGAGCGGTGCTACTTAAATAATAATGTTGTCCCATGACTAATTTCTTGTTTCAGCAATATTACTAAATAAAGATGTATTTGGCTAACTTGCTCTTGAATGCAATGTGGCCCATTTACTCGAAGGAAATGCAACAAAGATGTACTTTTGTGATTACAACATATATATGTGCCCTTTTGTGATGATGAAATATTGTCATTAACATATAGGGTTACTTTACTCACAGTACCTAATCCACGATGTGACGTCCCTGTGTGAAGAAAAACTATTGTCACAAAAGATGTCTCTCTAAATACCTTCTATGACAAGACAAAAAATCATACATTTGGCAATGATCAAAATTTCATCGAAAATAATTATGACACTCACAATCATTATATCGTCATAGAAAATGTATAATAATACAAAAGGCTTTGGCACATGGACGATAACATGGCAAGTGACTTGTTAGATGATGTGGCACACATGTGCCCTAACAAAATTGATTGTCATAAGTTACCTTGTCTTCCAATTGGCCTAGGTGTAATCACCATTCAAAAATTTGTTTCATGCATGTACAAAACTACAGCTATTAGAAACTGCACAATTTTTACTCAATTGCCTTGTAGAAATTGACATGGACACATGTTTAGCTAGGCAAGCAACAATAAACTAGAACAAGGGACGCCAAATGCTGCAACAAAAGCAATTTTGCAAACTAGAAGGAAGAAAAAAGCAGCGTCTAAAATAGCATATCACACTATGCAGTGAATGATAGAGTAGATTAGGAAATAATGATTCTATATTCTATATACAGGTTCTCCAACTGGTAGTCACATGTTCCTGCAGTAAAGAATATCAAGCCAAATACAAAATTGCGCTCAAAACACTCGAGTAATACACAACTGAAGACGGCAGCCGCAGCGGAAGGGCTTACGCTGACCCAGCACTTGTAGAGGTATAGGTCCCATCGAAGCTGGAGATGACCTCCGCGACGAAGTATCACGAAGCTGAACCAGCCATGCTCTCGGGGCACCAACGATAACTTATCTTTCTTCTTCGTGGTTGCTTTGTACGACTGTATACTTCAATTGTCATATTAAAAATTAGTTTAACTAGTCCATCAGTCCGTGCTCTCTCACGGGTTAGAATTATAAAAGATATACTATTTAACACATTTGACTAATGAAAAGTTACTTATATTAAATGGATATGTATTTCTTTGTTCATTTTCTACAAAATAGAAACAATAGATACATGTCCGACTATATCTAATTATCATCAACTTATTACTTTTTGCAAGGGATTGACTTATATATTTTTCATCCATATTTATATTTTTAATTTGTACGGCACCTCGTTGGAAACCTTACCATTAACTCTGGTGTCCCTTGTTGCATCACATATTTTATGAAGTCATGAATCTATTTTTTTCAAATTTTATTTTTATTGACTGCTACAAATTTTTTCCTCAAGTTGAAACTCTTGTGCTCATTGTATATTTTACTAACTCTCATTTTGCACTTTTTTAAAATAAGGATTTTAGGTCTAAATACTACAATAGCATACGCAATCATTTGAAACTTGCATCATATCACTTAAGATAAGTGTTGGAGCTTGAAATGAGATCTTGGGTGTGGGGTAGCAGTGCTAACATCAAGATAATTTTAAATCTTAAGCCTTATAGTGATCGATTTTTTTACCCTAAAGCAATGTTAATTAAAAGGTCCAGAAAAATATAGCCACTCTAGTCTCGCACAATTCTGAATATGGTTGAATTTTCCAATCAAGAAATTATATGTGCAGTTATAATTATACTATCAATATAAACATGTCAAATATTTATTTAAAATATATAAATATGTCTAAAGCAACAACCTATATAAATTATGTCATGATTAATAATATGGTTTTACAAAATTTGCTAGTATCATTAGTGTATGAGTTGTTAAGGAAACATTTTTTATGAAACATAACATATATATTTATTTCTCATGTATGCCGACACAACGTGTATACTTAATTAGTTATAGTAACACTAATAGAAGTGGGTAATGCATAAATATACATGCTCTTTGGTTATTATTTAAAAAAATTAATAGGGGAATTATATTTTATATGTAGATTTGAGAGCAAATTTAATTTTTTAATATTAAGATGAAAATTGGGTTACATAAATTATCTATTGTAATAGGAGTATGTGGGAAATTAGGCGTAAATTGAGATCTGTGTTAGATCATGTTTCTTAATGGTATATGTGGGTAGTTTAAATATAGTCATGAGTTAATTTATGTTGTTTCACGCAATAGCGGAGGTGGCTAACTATTTAGAAAAAAGGAATAGATCCAATACCTATTATTATCAATGGTGATTAGATTATACTGAATTGATGGTCAGATGTGTTAATTTTTTGTGAGAATTTCTAGGATTTTTGTTTTCCTATTGTATCTCTCGAGGATTGAAGTGGAAGCTCTATTAAGGACTTCTAGTTAGCATCTCTGGTATTTATCATTTTTAGCGCCATATGTATTTAGTTGAAATCTAATCATAAGATATATAAAATCTTGTTGCATCCCTTTCTATGAATTCACGAGTTATAATTTAGCTTTCAACTTTTAATCAAGTTGTATAATTTTTTCCACATGTTAAGTAGAAACTCTAGTTTTTTTTTTTTTTATTCAACATTTATTTTTATCAAAAAGAGTTTAGGTCCTAGTAGTATTATTTTTTGTATGTTAATTAAGTTGAAACATTTCGCATGGAGTATTAATATAATTTAAAGTGAATTGTCGGTGTTATGTTATGCCTATGTAGTTTGTTAATTAAACATTTCCCTTGCTTACAAGCTATTAAAATTAATAATTATCCTAATTTGTATATATGTTTACTTGGTATAGATGGTCATTCACAGTTGTATAATTTAAAGTGAATTGTCAGTGATATGTTATTGCTATGTGGTTTGTTAATTAAACATTTTCCAAGCTTATAACATATTAAAATAAATAATTATCCTAATGTATATATGTTTACTTGGTATAGATGGTCAAACATAGCATTATGGTTATTTAATTTTACAGTTGTGGAAGTTTGTAATTTAGAAATATATGTCTCGTACTTTATTGATATTGATTTTTTTTGTAATAGCATATATTAGCATTTACATATAGATTTGAGAGACATGAGGTAATTTAGATGTAATGTGAGGCGGTTATTACGAACTATGTTTCATAATGGCAAAGTGGGTAATTTAGATAGAAATTTAGGGGTTATTTTGAATTACTTTTCATAATGACAAGTATGGGTAATTTATATATAAATTTAGGGGGTTATTTTGAATTATCTTTTATAATGGCAGAGGTGGGTAATTTAGATGTAAAATTAGGGGGTTACTTTATGTATTTTTGTAATGGCAGAGGTGGGTAATTTAGATGTAAAATTACAACAGGTCCAACGGCTATTATCGGAGATGATGATTAGAGTCTACCAAATTAAAGTCCAATCTGATTATTGTGAGAATTTCTAGAATTTATCTTTTTTTCTAGTCCGTCTGGTGAGAGTTAATGTGGTGCCTCCATTGAGGGCTCTAATTAGTAATAGTAAGATAAGATGGGTCCTTGCGATCATGTTCCTGATGGCCCTTAAAATTATAGAGACGGCCCTGGTCCTATCGCAGCTGCCCCCGCTACCTGCGGTTGCTGAGATTTTCCCCACGGCCTCAGATGCACGATGTCGCGAACCTAGAGATGTGCGCCCAAGCTATCGTCTCGTGAGATGCACAATTCCCCCGCTGCCATAGGACATAGGACTTGGCAGTTGATGGAGAGGCCACGGCCATATGGCCTACACGAATGCTGGGGAGCACAATTCAATGTGCTTTTAAGCCTTTTTATCAACACTATTGAATGTCCTAGTTTGGCTTTGTATAATTGATGAAACCTATGGACTAATCCTTGTGCTAAGTGTATAGACAAGAAAAGATGGTCCTATGCCAAGTAGGATGGTCATGGTGATGGTGGTGACCAAACTTGAAGATCAAGTGCTCCAACTTAGATAAAAAGAAAGAGAAAAACAAAAACAAGGTTGATCAAGCCAAATGTATCAAATCGGTTTTTGTTTTGGCACTCAAGACATCATAAAGGATGTGAGTGTATTTAGGATCGATAGTCGTACTATAAAGTGGGGAAATCTTTGGTTAAGCGGTTATCGAGTGCAACTAGGTGACATGACTCTTGCATATGCATTAGGGACCTAGTGTGCTAACAATTGACCCTTGAAAAATGTTTGAAAAATGCTAACACACGAGCACACAAGTTCTACACTTTGTGGTTAGCAACTTAAAAGCAAGGGTGAAATGGATGTGAAGATAGAAAAAGAAAATGAGGTGAGACACAGGGACCGGACCCTGAGTTGGTCAGGACTAGACCCTGAGGGGGCGAGTCCGGTCCGGACTCAAACCCTAGGTCGCGGTTGCTCGGGGGCTTCGGACCCAGGCGTGGGGAATGACCGGACTTAGGCGTGAGAGTCCGGTTGTGGCGTGATAGTGAACAGGAGGCGACGTGGAAAGCAGAGGTGGACTAAACCCTGCCTCTGGGTCTAGTGGCATGGACCGGACTCAGTCCGAGGGTCACAAACAATCTCTGCATAGATTTTGATGCGACCGGACTCTGGTGAACAGTGTCACGGCGAGGTCCGGTCATTGTGAGTTCGGTCGTCGCTAAGAGGCACGCAGGGGTTGAGCTCCGAGGATCGAACTCAGGCATGGGTCCGGTTGCTAAGACCGAACTGGGTATGGTCGTTTTCAAGTGCTTTGGGAGCTCTCTAGAACTGACCGGACTCTAGGTGCGCTGGGTCCGGTCAGGTGAAGCGGCACGTCCGGTCACCTATGCACGCGCGGGATCAAAGGCGCCAACGGCTAGTTTGAATCATGGGCTGACGTGGCGTGTCTTGCTTGGTCGGCTGAGGAACCGGACTCGCCCGGACTAGACTCTGGCTGGGGCTGGTCGACCCCCCGAGGCACCAACAACTCTATGAGCATGGGGTCTCTATAAATAGACTTGGGGCGCCTTGGGCTCACACTCTTGCATATTTTTCATCAGTGATACATCCTTGTGAGCCTAAGCAAACACCTCACACTCATCTCCATCATTGATTCATCATCATAGTGAGATTGGGAGTGATTCCTAGTGCATTTGCTTGAGTGATTGCATCTAGTGACACTTTGGGATCGTTGTGGCTACCGATTTCTTGTTACTCTTGGTGGTTGCCGCCACCTAGATGGCTTGGAGCAGCGGAGGAGCATCAACACGAGTTGGTGATTGTTCATGACCGTCTCCGATGATTGTGAAGGGGCTTGTACCTTCCCCGGTGGAGCATCCAAAGGTAACTCTAGTGGATTGGTCGTGTCATTGAGTTACCTCACTTGTGGTAGGTTCTTGCGGTGAGTAGTGAAGGCTTGGTGTGGTGCCAATTAGCCACCGAACCACCAAGTGTTGGTCGATACAACGAGGACTAGCGTGCCGGCAAGCACGTGAACCTCGGGAGAAAAATTGCTTGTCTCATTGTCTCCATTGGTATTCTCTCGGTGTTCATAGGCATTCATATTATGATTGGTTCACTCCTCGACACGGTGGTATAATCACCCTACTCGCTCTCTTACATTCTTTGCAAACTAGTTGTGTAGCAAGCTCTTTAGTGTAGCTAGTTTTGAGAGTTTGCTTGCTAGTTTAGTTTTATCTAGTGGAGCTCTTTAGTGTAGCCTTGTTGAGAGCTCTTAGTGAGTAATGACTTAGCCTCTTGTATGCTTAGTGATCATAGTAACTAGAATTGTTGGGATAGGTGGCTTGCAACCCTTGTAGAGCTAGAGCAAAATTACATTATGCCATTTAGAGTACTAACCATTTGCTCTAGTGTATTTGTAGGGAATTTTTATAGGCTATTCATCCCCTCTCTAGCCATTTAGCACCTTTCAACTATCACCTGTGTGATCTCCTTCCTTCTCACACTGTGCTCTCCAACTCTAGTAGACAGAGGGAGCTATCATGTTTAACATTATACAACCTTCTAGCTTGTTTTTCCCTTATGATCAACATAAACCTCGAAATACTCTAAGGTAAAAAGTTCTACAACTTCAATGTAAACTTCCACTATAAGTATGTTAGCATAACTAATGCTAACACATACCAATGTATTCCCTAAAGCCTTGTTCAGTTAATCCCCTCCCCCAAGGAAATTGGAAGGAACCGAATTTGATATCTGCTCCCATTTGGATTTGGCCCATAGTGGCCCATGTGTATACTGATGTGAGGTTGTGGGGATTTAATCCCACCTAGGTTGTTGAGAGTGAGTTGGCCCAACATACAAGGCTTTTAGAGTCCATACCACCATCTCTAGGTTAACCGTTTTACATGAAGCGGGACAAAAGTGTAAGTGGATGGGTTGGTGGTAGTGTGTGGTTCACTTAGCATGCAGAGTGGATTTGAGCCATTTGGACTCTAAGACGTTACAAGTGCTATCAAGGTTGACCTTCATGGACACGGTTGTGTGCAGGTCAGGCATACTAGACGCACGATCGCGTGAGCCAAGAGGGAACATTCATGGTCATCATTTGCATGATTGTGGGTGTGTTGGGATGATGAGGACGTCAGACCCTTCGAGGGGGGTGTATGTGACATACGACCCAATATGGATTTAGCTATAGTGACCCATGTATATATTGATGTGAGCTTATGGTAGTTCAATTCCACTTTGGTTGTTGAGGGTGGGTTAGACTGCTATCTCCGGGTGAAGAACCTTTTACGCGAAGCAAGGATGAAAGTGTAACAGGGTTGGAGGTAGTGTGTGGTTCACTTAGTGTCCAGAGTAGATCTGAGTCATTTGGACTCCAGGAAGTTACAACAAAGGTGGTTGATGGGGATTTTGACTTGTAGGGGATTTAATCCCCTTCAACCCTCCTAAAATCCCCACAAAACCGAACAAGGTATGAATTAGTCAACCATATGCCATTTTTTCTTAGAGAGATGATTGCAAACAAATTACTACTAAATTAACAAGAACATATTTTTACAATGCTTGGGCAGGTGGCAAGGAGAAAAAATAATCATTCACACAAAGCCATATGAAGTTTATTTCCATAAAGAGACACAATTGCTTGATCCACCCACAATTAATTAATGTATGATGAGAGTTAAGGCCAGCACAATTATGTGTTTAGAATAGTATTAGACCATGTTGAACTGATTCAAAAGTAATTAACGACACTATGGATGGAATGTGATTCAAGGTAATAAAGAAGACTATATGTAACCTGGATATGGTCACATTTAGTATTTGAATCCGTGAAGATTACAAAACATGCCATTGAGATATGCAAACATTAATATAGATAAGGGCATGTGGCAAGGAGAAAAATATAATCATCCACACAAAGAAATTTCAAGTTTGTTTTCATGAAGAAACATAATCGCTTGGTCTACCAACAATTAATCAATGCCTAATGAGAGTTAAGGCTAGCACGAATGATGAGTTCTAGAATAGTATTAGACCGTGTTGGACTGATTCAAAAGCAATTAATGACACTATGAAGGGAATGTGATTCAAGGTAATAAAGAAGATTATATATGTAACCTAGATATGGTCACATTTAGTATTTGTATCAAGATTATAAAACATGCCATTGAGATATGCAAACATTAATATAGATGAAGGCATGCAACAAGGAAGAAATAATTATCCACACAAAGCAATTTCATATTTATTTTCATAAAGAAACATAATCGCCTAGTCTGCCAATAATTAATCAGTGCCAAGTGAGAGTCCAGCACGCATGATGTGTTCTAGAATAGTATTAAACCATGTTGAACTGATTCAAAAGCAATTAATGACACTATGAAGGGAATATGATTGAAGGTAATAAAGAATACTATATATGTAACCTAGATATGGTCACATTTAGTATTTGAATACCCTTCAAAAACATTTATTATTTGAATCTATCAAGATTACAAAACATGCCATTGAGATATGCAAACATTAATATAGATAAGGACAACTGGTACATTTATTATATCATAGTCCATGGCTCTATATAAATACCATCTAAGTAGCATGCCAAGGACCACAATGAAGTAGAAGCACATTTGCAAGTTGTTCTTTCCTCAAATCATGGCAGCCTCCGGACGTGGCACAATGGGGAATGTGTGCCTTATAGTTGCTCTTGTGTTTGTCATGATTATACAATCAACATCATCTCCCACAAGAGGTACATACATACTTTTGGATACGCAATGTATTGAGTTGACAAAATACACTAACCAACAATTTGCAGATGATGTACGCTGTGATGTGCTACAACAACGATGTGTTCCTAGACATTGTAATATCCAACTGTGTCGAGTGTGGTACGGAGAACACCAATTCAAATCTGCCTTTTGCAAGAGGACTCCTCCTTTTCCTGACCAGTGTTGCTGTGAAATGAGTGCCCCACCACCAAGCTCCAAAGTCCAAGACCCCGCAAGCCCAGCGGTCCTACTTAAATAATAATATTTCCCTATTGTTATTTTCTTGTTTCAGCAATATTAATAAATAAAGATGTATTTGGCTAACTTGCTCTTGTATGTAATGCCGCCCATTTACTTGAAGGAAATGCAACAAAGATGTTCTAACTATATAACCATTACAACATATATGTGGCCTGATGTGATTAATATATATTCACATGAATATATGGGGTTATTTTCCTCACAACACCTAATCCATGACATGACGTCCTTATGAAGAAAAACTGTTGTCATACAAGATGTGTCTCTAAACACCTTCTATGGCAAAACAATAGAATATCGTAGATTTGGTGAAGATCACATTTTCATGGAAAATAATTATGACACTTGCAATCTTCATAGAAAATGTCATAATAATGCATAAGGCTTTGACACATGGACGGTAACGTGGCATAGATGACATGGCAAGTGACTTGTTAGATGATGTGGCACGTATGTTGTAACAAAATTGATTGTCATAAGTTACCTTGCCCAATTGGTCCATATGGCATGAGTTTTTTTTCATCCTACTTATTTGGGCTTAGACCATATAAAGCCCAATTGGTTTGGGTCGAGCTGATTGCAGCCCTTTTTTTTAGACCCATTTTGTTTCTCAGATTGTTGACCATGCACGTTAGTTACTATTGGATTCTTATCTCGGACTTAGACTTTTGCAGAGCAAAGTAAAGATGAGTCCATGTAACTTAAAGAAATAGAAAAAGTTATAAGCACACAAAAGAACCAGATCTAGCAAAAATGTACTCTATTCGTTCCAAATTATTATTCGTTTGACTTTTTTGACCCCAAGTTTAATTGCTAGTCTTATTCAAAAAATTTGTGCAAACATAGTTAAATTTAAGTGATTCTTGAAGAACTTTTGTTAATAAAACAAGTCACAACAAAAGAAGTGATGTTTAGCAAAAAATTTTAAATAAGGCGAGCGGTCAAACTTAGGGTCAAAAACATCAAACAAACTATAATTTGGAATGGATTTAGTAGGACACAAAGGTTAACAGGAAATGACTTTATGGATCTTAGAAAGATCTTTGAAGATATGGGCTTTAATACAAATATAAAAGTTGTGCGGCCGTCCCAATCCAAAAAAATAAAATAAAAAAGAAGTCATGCGACCGTGGTGTATCGTGTACCACAGAGCCGCCAGTCCTTAGGGCGTGTTTGGCATGGCTCTGGATCTGAACTCCAGTAACTCCAGCCAATTTCCCAGCCAAACACCCCAGCTCTAAAACTCCATGAAGCTGCCAACTCCATGGAGCTGTAGTGCAAATGGGGGTGGAGTTTTGAGCACCTCTTTTGCAGCTCCAAAACCACCCAATATGAACCTCCTCGTAGAGTTGGTGGGTAAATACCCACCAATGCCACTGGTTCCACAGAAAACGGTTCATTCTTTCTATTCTCCGTCTCCTTCCCGACACAACCTCTGCCTCATCCCACCACTGCCGACCTGCCGCCATTCACACTCCCCGACGGTGGGGGCGATCCCGCCCACCCCACCTTCCCGTCCGTGCCGTGCAGCCTGTCTTGAGTCCCGTGCGTCTTGCCGCCTATTCTCACTCCACCATCCGCCACTGCTCCCACCTCCCCGTCATCCCCCACCCTGGTTGCGAGCTCGCGTCTCCGGCTCCTCACCGGACGCCAAAGGCAGCCAGTATCTTCTGGTATCGAGAGAAGGTCGATCCTCGGCGTGGGTGTGTGTGGCGCGCAAGCGGTCGACTTGGGAGCTGACCGTCGAGCACTTTCGGGGCGGCAACTTCACCTTGCCCTTCAGGTGTTCGACGAAATGCCTACTTGTGGTTCTCAGAGCTGGACACCCCAAATCGCGTCCTGGAGGTCACCATCCACAAGGAGCAGGTGCCGATATGTAACAGAACATGTGCTTCGTCAGGTTTTTAGTCCATTTGGCGATATGGAGCAGGTGCAAGTGTTTGGGGGCGTCCAGGTGAGCCCAGTGAGCCTGATGTTGCCCTTCAGGTTTTTAGTCCATTTGATATCCAGTATGGTGTGCCCAGTGAGCCTGATGTTTCCATGGTCAAGGGCATCGCCACGACAAGTTCATCATCGTTATTGTTTCCTTCTTCTACTGTTATCAAAGCCTCCCTCGATGACCTCAGTTCTGATATACCTATGGACGCTGCTGCAAGTGGAGCACACACAAAGGCTGCTACCGGTATGGAAGCACAGAGAGGTATCAATGCCATTTTCCTGCCCGTCCTGGATGTCGTGTACTATGCACGACCTTATTTTGGAACTATAAACTTATTTTGTAATTTCGGTTCTAGACAAATGACATGTAATTTATTATTATTTTGAACTCCATTACATGTACTTTCATTTTATATTTGTAAGAAGTAGTTCAAGTCGAACCAGAGGCAAGAATGGTAATCTACCCTTAAAATCATCTTTTCTAAGCTAGAGGCATCCTCCCAACCAAATATTCTCATCAGACAGCTCTAACTCCACTCAAAGCTCAAGTTTTGAGTGGAACAGCCTGCACAGAGTTGGAGTGGCGGGCCTTAGTCTCCTAGATTGGGCCAACCACCTCATCCGTCCGCGCGTGCGCGTTGACACAAAAGTCCCTCTCCCTACCAAAACCCCCGCCGCGGCGCTGCTCCCCCTCGGCATCTCCGGCATCCGTTCGCCATGAACGCTGCTGCGATCATCTCCCGGCTCGGCCTCGCCACCTCCGGGTCTGGGGCTGGGTCCCGCGTGGACTGCCGGCCGCCGACGCCGGCGGTGGGTTTCACGGCGGGGCCGAGGGCGCGCTCAGTTGCCGTCGCCGCCGCCTCCTCCTCTTCTCCGGCGACCGGCGGCGTGGCGCCGGTGCCAACCCGCTCGAATCACTCGTAAGATCTCCTTATATCTCTCTTTGAACTTCCTGTGGGATCTTGTTCGCGGGACTAAAGGGAGGACGCAGGAGCCCTCTCCAATCGGTATTTTTTTTTGTTCCTTACTGTGTCGTTGTACTGCGCGGATTGGACTGTGTCGTTTGCGAGGAATTTAGCAGAGCTTTGTCGGACTGCTAGAAGCCAGATTATTGTGGATCTGGGCAAGATTTGCCAGTTGGATTGTGCTGATGCTGACCAGGTTGTTATGTTGAAATCTTGCATTGCCATCCCTAACAAAAACGGAATTTTGGTAGTGCTTTACATGATTATACATGGCACATGAATTGTTAAGGAAATTAGTTTCAGAGAACATTGTCTTTTAGTACTTCTGGAAGCGGCTACACATTTTGATGTTGATCATTAATGCAGTGGGAGTATCAAATGTATCGGTTGCATTATTGTGATGATATTAAAATGAAAATTAAAAATCCTTGTACCTTTGGTCTGGTATTGTTTAAGAAAATAAACAAATTAGTATGCTACCGTTTTTGTTATTGTGCCATATGGCATATGATGTAATTTGATGGTCTTGCTACTAGTATATGATTTAGATTCACAGAGTAAGTTCAAACACTAGAAATGAATCAGGTTTTAGATAATATAACCAAGAAAAATCTAGATTTTTATTCACATGACAAATGGAATAGATGGACAATTGCATTTTGTGAGAGTAAAGCATGAGCTTATGCTGTGGGATCTATGTTTTTTATTCTCTTTCCAAATTCTTAGTTATATTGTAAATATGGGTTTGACTAATGATTGTTTATTTTCTTTTCTGTTTTCTTAACTTATCACTGTTCTTTAATGAAATGACCCACAACTCTCCTAACTGGTTGTGAAAAAAACTCAATTATGATGTAAAACTTTAGAATGTTGTAGTGGGATCAATAGTTCAAAGCAAAGGCATGTATAGTACAAAAATGCCAATTCAAATGGTTTGTAAGATACATTATGGCATGGCACATTTTTATACCTTTGGAAAAACATGGATAATCTGCCAAAATAATGAATGCTTCTACTTTCTACCCTTTATTGTTGATATACTTTACCAATTGGCACCAATGGTCCTATTGGAAAAACATGTAGCAACCAGTTCTTCTTGCTTTAGTTTGTATGGATCTTTATGTTGGAAAAAGTGTAATATTTTTCACTCATAAAAAAGGATGTTTATTTTCACTCAAATGAACAATGAGTAATCTTCCATCTATATTGAATTTTTGCTAAAGCGATGTAAACTGTAATACAACTTAAACCTCTATTTTTCTTCTCAAGTTCAGTTTGATCAATATCAATTGAAAAAACTATTCTCTGTTATATGCTATTTTAGTTCTTTTCTTCCAGGAACCTAGGGAACAACTAAACAGCGAAGTAGCATGCTTAAACTGTAAGTGTTGTAGATAGTTCTATCCTGTGGCAAAGTGCTATTAAGCATATACAACTAATTATTTATTATTAACAGCGCTTATTGCAGTTTCTCACTGATGTGCCTCGATGAACTTTCCTTAATTTGTAGGGTTATAAAGCGTCACACGCTATCAGTTTTTGTTGGTGATGAAAGTGGGATGATCAATCGAATTGCTGGGGTTTTTGCTAGAAGGGGATATAACATCGAGTCGTTGGCTGTTGGGTTGAACAAGGATAAAGCATTATTTACAATAGTAGTGTCAGGAACAGACAAAATATTGAACCAGGTTGTAGAGCAACTAAACAAACTTGTTAATGTCATAAAGGTTAGTCATTTTCCTGTACCATTTGACTTATAGAATGATTGATAACTAATACGGCGTGAAACTCATTGCTTGTTGGTCTGTCCTTATTCTGTTCAATAGTGTATCTTGTACTCATAGCTTAATATTTGGATTAATAAACAGGTTGACGACTTATCAATGGAACCACAAGTTGAAAGAGAACTTATGCTTATAAAAGTAAACGCAGAGCGAGAAAAGCTACCTGAGGTACAAACATACACATCTTTCAAAATGTATCTGCACTTTCTTGCCCTGTAACTCTCAAACTGAACATTAAATGTGGATCATTTTTTTGTATAGAGAAATATGAAATTTGACAACAGGGACATTACAGATCAGGTCTGTGGACCTGTCACTACTAAACTTTGTTGTTTGGCTGACATCTCTAGTTGTGAATGCAGATAATGGGTTTGGTTCGCATTTTCAAAGCAGAAGTGGTTGATCTTTCAGACCATACACTAACTATTGAGGTAATATCTTTGGTGTGTCTTGACTCAGAGATTACTCATGTTGTCCTTCTTATGGTTCTTTGTGGTTATGTTAAAGGTAACTGGAGATCCTGGAAAGGTGGTTGCAATACAGAAGACTCTGAGCAAATATGGGATCAGAGAAATTGCTAGAACTGGCAAGGTCATTCTTGTTCAGAAAATAGTGAAAGTATATCGTGATCTTGTTCTTTACTAGACCTAATGAACATTTGTCTTATAGATAGCTTTGCGCCGTGAAAGAATGGGAGAAACTGCTCCGTTTTGGAGGTTCTCTGCAGCTTCTTATCCTGATCTCGAAGTGGCAATACCTTCAAATTTCAGGCAAAACACTGGTGTGAGGGCAGTCGATCAGAATCCAGATGAATCTTCAGGGGTAAGAAACCACAATTCTGATCTGACAATGATTTATGTATGATGTGTGCTTTAGCTTCTCGTCACTGTTACGATGTTTTTCAACTGATATTTCCCTAGTTTTATGCTTCCTATTGATTAGCTTCATGTGGACAATTGGTTCATCTCCTTGAATTGGTTTTAGTTGGTGCTCATTCTGTTGAATTGGGTACTAAGTAGTAAGTACAACTCCATTTGTCTTTCTGAGGAAATTTCTTATTGCTAGTGATAGTTTAGTAACATTAGTCCCTCCAATGTGTCATTTATATATTTTCCTATTTGCACAATCTGACATTGCAGTCAAATAGCACGAATGCATTACTTAATTTGTTTTTCGGACTCTTTAAGTATTTTGGTAGTATCATTAATTACTAAAGTGAGAAAATACTCGCACATTCTTTTTCTTATTGGTGTAATGTTTTCTGGAAATACTTTTTATCATCCTCACACTGTTAGTTTGAATTTTGAACGAGTTTTTTTATATGTGCTTCTCTGCTTCTACCCAGGGTGATGTTTATCCAGTGGAATCTTATGAAAGCTTCTCATCAAGTCAAATTCTGGATGCTCATTGGGGTGTTATGACTGATGGTGATGTACGGTCTTGTGTTCTATTAACTTTGAACTGTTTGATGTAGCTAGGGATGATCTACATCTATAGTTGTACTCATTTCACTAGAAGCTATTGTGTTCTTAAAAGTTAAAACACATGACCGCATGAGTACCCAGAATCCAAATTTGAGACTAGATATATAACTAAATTATGGTTCACAGTGAAGAATCTAAAATACAATTACTGCAACTAAATTTAACTATTTATAAACTAAACTAGCAATTTCTTATTGCTTCAGCCGACAGGGTTTTGTTCACATACTCTATCAATTCTTGTGAATGATGTCCCTGGAGTTCTCAATGTTGTAACAGGTGTTTTCTCCAGAAGGGGCTACAATATTCAGGTTGTACAAACCAATTTAGTATTTTATGCTCCCTTTATTTTGGTAATTGTATAATCCAGTCCTTGCTAAACAGTAACCATCACTTTCCCAGAGTCTTGCTGTTGGTCCAGCTGCAAAAGAAGGAACTTCTCGCATCATTACTGTTGTTCCCGGAACTGATGAATCCATTGCCAAGCTAGTACATCAACTGTACAAGCTCATTGATGTTCATGAGGTAAAAATTAGCATTGCAATTTGCATGATTGTTATAGAAGTCGTGCTGAAAGTCATTTTGGCTTCTCAGGTCCAGGATTTTACTCACTTACCATTTGTTGGAAGAGAGTTAATGATCATAAAGGTCGCTGCAAATGCTACAGTTCGAAGGGATGTCTTAGATATTGCTCAGATTTTTGAGGCACAAAAAGTTGACATATCAGACCACACGATTACACTACTGGTAACTATTATTGAAAGAATGTTTACTGGCACTTACCTCATGTAGCACTCTAATATCCTTCCAAAATTATGACAATTTAATCTACTTGTATAAAATCCATGGGACAGTAGAAACACCATTTGGTTTATCATTGACTTAATCATGTAGTTATGATCCTACCATGAAGTGACATAGTATATTTATGTTAAAAGGTAAAATAAGGTCAGCTACTGAAATTTTTAGCAACTGTCCATTGGTGGTGTTCGCTGGTCTGACTGGTTCAGCCAGCCGGCTGGGCCCCCTCACGAGTTACTGTTCACCAAACCGGCCAAACAGTGTTTTTCTACCACAACAAATCTGCCGGAACAGTGTTTTTTAGCTAAGTTTCAGACCAGCGAACGGGGCCAATTGTAGTTGTAGAAGACTGATTCAAAATTTATATATTTTGTTTTGGCTTGACCAATGATTTTCCCCTTTGTTTTTGATTAATACGCATTCATACTTGTACCAATTTCTTTAATCAATAATGTTTCCTTGGCACCATGATTAGTGAGCTATAACCTTGTTGGCATATGCAGCTCACCGGAGATATTGACAGAATGGTTAGATTGCAAAAGATGCTGGAGCAATATGGTATCTGTGAGGTTTGTATTGACCATTGAGCTTCTAATTCACATTCATGTCTACCATTAGCCCATTACATGCATGACCCATGAGCAAAATTGTCCAAGTTTTCTATGTCTGGAGGACTGGATCACTGGATCCAATGCTAAAGTGTGATGAGATGCTTGATGCATGTGCAGGTTGCACGGACAGGACGGGTGGCTCTGCTCCGCGAGTCTGGAGTTGACTCCAAATACCTCCGCGGGTTTTCCCTCCCTCTGTAATTCTCCATTTTGCAGATCGACATAACACTCCACGATTCAGATCGCACGGCCATTTTTTGACTTATGAGCATGGAAGTGGAGGAATCATTCAAAAATCCTAGGGTGAGAACTGTAGACAGAATATATTGTCTGGGTTGCTACGTGCTAATGCTGTTAAGCTTCTTGCTTATGCAAGTATCACGCAGCACATGGGGAGAAACCATATCCGGGGTCCAATATTTTTATTACACAGGTTGTATACGTATCCTAGTTGAAGGAAAGGCAAGATATATTCAGAGAAACCATATTGCCCAGCTAATGTGCTGTTTGGTTTGGGATTTTGGGTCGTAAGCCCGTAATCAATTCGCACCATGATAGGTTCCCTTGCTTGGCTTGGGCTGGTACGGTCTGCAGTCGATCACACCGTGAATGGATACTGGCCCATTTAATCTTGAAATACCACTCCCCCACTCGACGACGTCGGGTCCACTTCCTCGCACATGTGCACGACCGCTGCCCTTGAACAGCCGCGACTCCCTGGGCCTTGGGGACGTCCCATCCATGTCAATAATGTTTTGGCTTTTCAGCTTTTGTTACACTGTCTATCTTTTGTTTCATGGTAGAGGGTTTTTGGGCGATAACCTTACGACGGCGACACCGTTGAGCGCTGTTTCCCCGTTGGGCCGTCATGTTTCTCCTCTAGCATGTCATCCAAGGGTGAAAATCCAGTTCACTTTGGACGTGCGACGGTGATGCCATCGGCGTCGCTCTCTTCCTAAAGGCGTCACATCTGGATTATCGCCGTGGCTTCGATGCGAGGTGTGGGTTTGCGATTGGAAGTTGGAGATGCTCTTCGGTGTTTGAGCTTGGCAATGATGACCAGTGGCGGCCATTACCTTTAGACTTAGAAAGAGAATTCCTTATTTGACACTGAGAAAATAAGTCGTTCCTTTCTTGGCCCTGAAATTTTCTTCGTTCCCTATTTGACACTCACTTAAACTTTCATCCCTAATTTGACACTACCGTCAAATCCGTTAGCTAACGGTGTTAACTGGCTGTTAAAAAGATGTTTTGCCCTAAAAAAAAAAGCGGCGAAGTAAATTTGAGAGGAAAAAAAAACTGTGCCCGCCTTTGATGCATGCGCCCAATTTGAAAAAAAAAAGGCGCAGGTTTTTTTCCTCTCAAATTTGCTTCACCGCTTTTTTTTCAGAACAAAACGCTCTTTTAATGTACCGTCTTCAATTAAGAATGCAGATTTGACGGTAGTGTCAAATTAGGGATGAAAGTTGAAGTGAGTGTCAAATAGGGAACGAAGAAAATTTCAGGGCCAAAAAAGGAACGATTCATTTTCCCAGTGTCAAATAAGGAATTCTCTCCTTAGACTGAAAAAAAGGCGCAGGTTTTTTTTCCTCTCAAATTTGCTTCGCCGCTTTTTTTTTCTAGGGGCAAAAACGTCTTTTTAACGGCCAATTAACACCGTTAGCTAACAGATTTGACGGTAGTGTCAAATTAGGGATGAAAGTTGAAGTGAGTGTCAAATAGGGAACGAAAATTTCAGGGCCAAAAAAGGAACGACTCATTTTTCCAGTGTCAAATAAGGAATTCTCTCTTAGACTAGGGGGGTGTTTGACTAGTGGGTGGCCTGCCATGAGAAGTCGGTGTTGCTGGCAGCTTGGCTTACATGCTCGGCAACGATGACCCATGATAGTGTGTTGTGTTCTGCTCAACTGCGTTGTGGGGAGGTTAGCCCCTCAGGTGTCATTTTGACAACTCGGTTGGCTAACCTTCTTGTACATTACACCCTGTTCGTTTGGGCTTGTTTGGCTGATAAGCCATGGCTGAAAGTACTGTTGACTGATTTGGTGTGAGAGAAAAATACTATTCATTGGCTGAAAAAGTATGACTTATAAGTCAAACAAGCTCAAACGAACAGGACGTTTATTATTCTTTCGTCTTAATTGAGTGACAGGCCTTTGTTAAAAAAGAAGAAATGCCAATATTTAGGAGAGTGGAACGCATGGAGACGGATATGATTAAACATCATCTCACTCGATCGAGGCAAGAGAAGAATTATATATGTCTTATATTTTATTATACAATAGCAAGACTAGAAATTATAACTTGCAATTTGATCTAAGAAACATGCCCATGCCCATCCATACGTAATGGACCTGTATCTATCGTTGGTGCAATTTTTTTTATTAGAATGCGACATATCTGATGAGTCTGCATATATTTCAAGATACTAGTACGAGGCGCGCACCCTCAGGCACGTCCGTGGGCACAGGGAAGTTTTTGAAGATGGGCAAAACGTGTTGGATATATACATAGAAGTATGAGTAATAAGAGTTAAATATACATTCAAAACGTGTATATTACATCCGGTTTTCGACATGATAGTAACTTGCAGTTTCTTTGCCCTCCTTGGTAACTGAAGGATAATGGGATTGGCCATAAAAAATACACACCGAAGCATCAGTGCACAGTGGAAGCAAAAGTACTTCATCAAAGTTAGAAAAATCATCTGAATCTTCTTGGTATCATCCAGAGATAGAAACCTCTGCAGGTTACAATAACAATTATTTAGAAAAGATTAACGTCATAATTGGAGTCTTGCATCGAAAACAAAACTCCATGCAAGGTAGCCAATGTTCTGGGTGAATTACCTTCAAATTCTCATAGCATGTCTCAAGGTCATCATTGACCGAAAGATGATCGAAGAGATCTGGTTCATTGGACTGATGAAGTTCAGCCCGAGCATTTCTGAGTCGTTTCTGGATGTGCTTCAGTGTTTCAGTACCCCTGTATGACCAATTGAGCAGAGAAGAAATCAAGAATGAGATAACCCATCACATGAGGTTATCCAAAGACTTATATTTCATGAACCACAAATATACCGTGGCCGAAGGCGCTTCTCTAGTTCCTCGAATGATAGAGGGGCAGAGGGCATACGAAGATGAATATTGCTTGAAGAGAAGAAGCCCTCACGGATCGAGTTCCTTGGACATTAATGTCGAGAATACACCTCTAGAACGAAAAAGCAATGGAAAGATGAAGTAGCTCACCTTTCAGAAATTTGTATTAAAAATTGTAGTAGTCTTACCTTTCCCTCATCAATAACAAATTCAACTCCTTCAATACCTGTGCCATATACATTTCCATGAACACGGGCAAACTCAAGAAATCTGCCCTTGCTTATATCTTTCTCTCACTTGCTTCTTTCTGTGAAGTGGCAGTGAACACCATTTATTTCCTTCTCCCTTGGAGACCTCGTGTCTAAAAATCCTTAAAAACAGAGAACTCTCACAATATATCCATGTGGTGCAAGTGAACATGGCATTAGAAGATACCATGATCAGCGAAAATTAGCTGATCTGTAAGAATCTTACCGATAAAGTCTCGGTCCTCCTTTTCCTTTATCTTACTTCGTATCTCATCAAAAGGGACAACCGTGTACATATATGCTGGGAATGTATCTTGTGGATTCTTTGTCAACACTATTCTTGTGTAGCAGGTGAATTCAATTATGTGCCGTCCAGGAACAGGCATGTAAGAGGATTTAGCACTTTTAACTTTGAACCTAGTGATAGTACAGACTTTCTCAGCGTTTAAGAGCGGGCTTTGTCCAGTACCTCTGTTTTAGTAATTTCAGCATACATAACATTTCTCTGTTGCAATTTGGAAATACTAGATTTGAATATAACAGAGCATTTCTTTATACTAAAAAATGAACCATGCTTCGAACGAACAGGGTAATATAATCTGTATAGAATAGAAGCACAGGAAGGTTTCTTTATACTATAAAATCAACAGTGAGCCAAGAAAGGTGGAATCGCAAGATCTCTTAAAGAACTGGCAGAGCAAGGGGATAACAGGAAGGAAGGGACAGTGAAAACTAAAAAAAAATGAACCTGAAATAAAATGAACACCAGAGCTATGTTGTTGAAATTACAGCTTACCACATATGAGATTCACAGGCCTAATAAGAGGATTGGATCACATCTAAGCAGATGCAAAACAATGGGGAAAAATAAATAAATCTAAGCATGAAAGGCAATTGTAGCTTGACATCAAAAGTAAAATTAGGAGACCTAAATGGCGATGTAACCTGGTGCTGTGCACGCAGAGGCTGTTTTTTTTCGTTACACATATCTAGAATAAGTTAATGAGCAAATCACATTTATTCATAGCAGCAAAACGCTGAGGACAGGAAAGCAGTGGAATAAATCTTCATTAGCTGACATTCAGGTAACACTAAAAAGCACTTTCATCTAGCAATCTGTAATCCACTGATTCATGAAAGTAATTTAAAAACGGAACGTGACATTGGGATGCTCCTTCCATCTAAGCTTCGATGGCAGCTCAAGCATTGGCTGCATCCGTGTACTGGATCAATAACTGGTAAGGGAAGATGAGACTCTTTCCTTTCATCTCAAGACTACCAAATATATGAAACATAGAACTTTAACTGACCTGGAAGCCTGCAGCCTTTTCAAAAGCTGAGATAACCTGAAAGTAATGCAAAAATATGGATCATAAATAAGTGCTAAAAAGGCAGGTTGTTATAGGAAATGTATGACAATCTCATGGTACATGAAAAAATTCTGGAGTACAGCACATAATGTGTTATTATAAAATAAAATAAATCATAAACCATATTTTTAAACAAAGGATATAAACAAATAACATGTAGTCGACATGAAGTTTCCACATCACGCATAAGGACCATAATAGAGGTTGATTAAATTGCATACATATAACAGCATCACACAATATGTAGGTGCATTACTGTTGACTGTTGCTAGGAAAAAACTAAATATTAGATCAGATTACTCGTCCGAAGAATCTAAGCATGCATAAAATTCTTATAGTTCATGGTAGAATATAAAGTTTTTTTTTGCGAATATGGTAGAATATAAAGCTGTCTAAATAGGACCAAATACGTCCGGTGCTTCCTGTAGCCTCATCAGTCACATGATTCACCCTGCCTCGGACAGAGTTCTGCTGCCCCTTATTGCCTTGAGCGGTCTGTGCCAGCTTCTTGTTGAGAAGGCTTTTGGTTATTGAGAACAAGTGCCGAGAAATAGAAGAGAAAAAGAGGAAGTTCCAGGGGCAGCAGTGTCACAGAACCGACCAATTTATAATAGCACAAGTACAAAAACAATCGCCGAAACGATCAAATTCTCAAACTTGAGCCCATATAAACCCGATAGTCAACTGAAACCTCGAAGGATTTCAAACCAACTTGCATACAACCAAGATCACAGTAATTCAACATAACATATCATACGTTACAACATTTCACAGACGTTCGCAAATAGATTACATCATCACAGAGTCATCGTTATTACAAAACCAGTCTTATAAAACATGCGGAAGTAAATAGTTTAACTTACACACCCAAGTTCAAATACACATACTGGTTCGCTGATCACAACCCGCAAAAACATTCAGATAAGAGAAATAGAGATCATGCCCATGATCTAGTCTTCATCACCCGCCGGGTGGAGACAATACTTACAGAATCTCTGATATAGAAGGTCATCTGCAACAAGAGGGAATAAACCCTGAGTACGAGAATGTACTCAGCTAGACTTATCCGTCGGAAACCAAAATAAATGACACCAAGGATTATGCATAGCTTAATGTAGTGGATCTGGCTGACACTTTCTTTTTACGGAAAAGCATAAGTAATAATGATTAACTCATAACCTGGACTAGCAGTGACTTTTAGCCATTAACCTGTCAACTATATTAGCACCTGTACTAAGCAATCATTTTATAAAGGTGCAAACATTAATAACCATATCAGATATTCATTGTGGCAACCTTATCATCATCATCCATTTAACCATATCGTTAAATTAATTGAATCTACGTTGCCGCTGCTCAGTCAAGTTCTCACTATCCGGAAGAGACGGCGATTCGAATCGAATCCTATCCAGCTGGAGGGGTATTCCTAAACACAAACCCTGCTTCCCCCGTCAGGGTCGCAAACAAGTCACCGTTGGTACGATTCAGGAGTCGCGAGTCCGAACAGATCGACATTCTGAGAGAACCACTCTACCAAGGTTGTTCGGGACTCTAACCCGCCTTGGACTTATGCCAATGGCTCTCCGCGCATCCTTACTACCTCCAGAATGCACGCCACTGCTCGCGTCCCCGGCCTGAGTCGAGCTACTAGGCTTCGCGGTCGGAACGACTTATCCGGCCAGCTAAGTGTTAGGCTGCATTCAACATGCATGAGGACGTACAGCGTATCGGTCCTTAAACGACTCAGATGGAGTCACTATATTCAAACCTACACAAGACCCCGCCCGGTCTTAATTCATTATTCACATGGTTCTTTTCCACGATAGCAAATATAGCCAACCGTGATCCACCTCATCCTAAAGCTCGCAGGTGACAGGAAATCACCTGACTTCTACCGCACTAAGCATGGCTAAGCATTTAACCTGTTCCTGAACTTAAATAGGATTCCAGTGCGATATCTGGACAAGGAAGGATATATATAATGCAGCAATTGGTTCCAACCAATTCCTATACTTAATGCATCATCAACAATAAAAGGTATTCAAAGTATTTATAAAAGCATGGGAGGCTTAATATGCTCCGGGGCTTGCCCTTTAGGAACGAGGAAGGCTGGTGGTCAGGGCACTCGGGCAACTCGTCCTTGGCGGCTGCTTCTTCGGTTGCCTGCACCTCGGGTTCCTCCTCCTGATTGGCTCCCTCGAACTCCAGCAATGTCACTCCCTCCGGCACACCTATTGCATGAATACGCAAGATAAATATCATGGATGCACATGAATGAATGTCAGGGATGCTCGGGGAATGCGCATGTTCGCTGTAGTTTGTATATTCCAACTTAAGCCCTATTCAAATCACTTTACTTACCAAGTTATACAACATAATGTATAATTGCTCATCTTCAGTTAATGACCTAGCACATGCACCTAAGCATATTCTCAAGTTAGGCTAACACCTAAACAATCAACAAGAACATTGCAACAAAGCATACGCACCAACATTTGTATTTCAGCAAAATGAAGACTATGTAGCGGTACAGTAAACTAGCCATAACTGGAGATTTATAAATCCAATTGACATGCAACAAGACAATCTGGAAATCTTATGAAATTGTCTACAATTCATTTTCAGACCTCAAAGCATGACTCAACACTTTACCAGGTCGAATTCTTTGATCAACAGAACTCTGTCCTCCCAAGACAGAGAGTAAGCAAAACTGGAACCTAACTTTAAACAGCTGTAGTTTCTAAACTACTGGGCCAAATTCCCTCAAATTTTGACAGGAGCTAGATACATAAATTATCTACAACTCTTGTGTTCATCACATTCACAGAAAACCAAAATATCATGGGGAACTTCCTCAAGTCTACAGATCTGTCCAGAGGGACATGATGCAAACGAAATAATTATTAACTTATGATGTAAACAAATAATTGGACAAAACTAACTCTATTCACATATCACTTATATCACAAGAACACCAGAAAGTAGGGTGTTCATCCCCAAAACATTTCTTTTAATACCTTTCTTAATTTATTTAATTAATTAGAGGAAATAGTAAACATATATGAAAACTACACCATTAAATCTACAAAAATTACAGTAGATACTACATGCCCTAAGTAGACTACCATAAAAATTTCACACCATTTGAGTAAGTATAACAGCCTACACAAAAATGATAAGGCAGAATGGCTTAAAACGACATAATTAGGAAACCCTAATGAAAACTATCAAGCAACAGATTTTATATTTTTCTCAGCATCCTTAAGGTACTAAGATACTACCTACCAAGTTTCATGGCCATCGGATTCCTAGATAATTTCCAAAAATTCACATAAGGATCATTCAATGATAAAAGGAAAATCTATAACTCAAAAACCATACATGCAATGACTCTCAAATTTTAACCAGAGCTTCTACTAAGCAATACTAGCTTATCCCACAAAATTTCATAATTTTTGGATCATAGAAACTCAAGATATGATTTAAACAAGTTTGCATGCATTCAAAAACACATTTCAAGTTTTAATTTAATTCATCCAAAATTTCCACTACAAGTGTTCATGTCATATTTTTACTAAATACTAGACTTCACTATGATCCTAACAAAATTGGAAGTACTCAATTTGGATCTACCAATTTGGAGATATAAATTTCACAAAACAACACTAAAACTGGAATTATTTGAACTAGCTTCTAATACTCAGTCACTGACAAGCGGGGCCCCCGGGTCAGACGACCCCACAGGTCAGCGAGAGGAAACAGAGGAGGCGGCGTTCGATGGCGTGACGGTGGTCTGGCTCGCCGACGGCGAGGACTCCGACGACACCAAGGCTACCTACATGATCTACGTGAGGAGGTGGTTTGATTGGTGCTACCAGCTAGAGCTACGACCTAGCGAAGGGAGCTTGTCGCCGGTGATGGCGGCACGGCAAAGCTCCGGCGCGAGCTGCCGGCGACAGCAAGCCACGGCTGGCTCAATCGAGCACGGCATGAGCTACAGGAGGTCGCCACGGTGCTATCCCAGCAAAGAGAAGAGGCGGGGAGGGTTCCTAGCTACCCCGACCACGGCGGCCTCAATTCTGGCGAGGGCATGCTCATGGCGGCGGTGACTGGAATGGCGAATGCGCCCTTACCAACGCTCAAACAGCTCGGCTAAGGGGTGGAGAAGGTAGAGGAGAACACGGCGGAGCTACGGATGAGCTGGCCAACGCGTTTTTGCAGGGGCAAGCGAGCTAGGCGACGGCGGAGCTTGCTCAGCAGCAATGGCGGGGCGTTGCTGCGCTTCGGCTGCTGTGGTGAGCGAAGGAGAAGGCGAAGCGAGGAATGGAGAGTCCAGGAGCGTCACGGGCGATTGCGGGCATGTTGTGGCGCACTGGAGCCTGACGTGGCCTGGCCGAGCGGCCCGACGGCGACGCGCGGCGCCATGCGGCGATGAACTTCTGTAACCGGTCGGACTACTGTACCATCGATTCAGAGTTACCGGTCGAGCGTGATAGCGTCACTTGACAGTTCTTGATATCCTAAACCGTGAAGAATCAGTGAAAACAATATACATGAAAGTTGTAGCCCTACATACCATCTTCAACTTCTATTCAAGAACCAAAGTCTAATTCCCCACGAATCAGGAGTTACATTAAGCCAAAGTGGGCTCGATCAAACTGAAATGACATTTAAGACTTACCAAATTTTTCAAGTGTTGAATCCACCTTCAAAGCTGACTTGTGGGTCCTTTTTAACATGTTGTGAACATTTTCATGACTTGGCTTCTAAACAAAGTTTGTTCCTTATAAAATTTGCTACAACTTTGTTTTAGGTTGCTTAGACATGCAAACATCCTAAGATACACTTTTTAAACAGTCAAACAAAAGGGTTTAGGGGTCAAAATTGGTCAAGCCATGACTTGGGAACTTAATTAGTCAAAGTGACCAACATGAACAATGTTCCAAATGACATTCTAGGTGTAACTAAGTTACTTAAAATAATTTTTAGCCACACCATACATTGGTCACACAAGAATCAAGCAAAGTATGTACTGAAACAATGAAAAACACATGAAATGTTACAATTGTTTCATAGTCATGTTTCACATGTTTCATGATCTTGTTGCATAGTATTAACTAACCATATTTCACTAAAGTGTGTTGCATATGTTGCACTTGAGTGTTGCACACTATTCATTTCATAAAACAAACACACATGAATATGACAATATGTTGCAATGTTTCACAAGCATGTTTCATGCAATATAAGCTCATGAATGGATGAATGATGCTCATGTTTATAAAATGCAAGGGCAAATGTGGAAGCCAAACACCTGGGGTGTTACAAGCAGTCTAGAAGCAACACTTGCTTTCGTACTACTTCACAACAGGCAGATCCACAGCAGCACATGTAACATCCGGTACAGTTTGAAATTTGGCCCATAATGACCCATGTGCATGTTAATGAGATATTGTGGAGGGTTTAGTCCCACCTTAGTTGCTTAGGGTGGGTTAGATCAACATATAAGGCTTCTAGAGTTCATCCCACAATCCCCGCGTTAACCCTTTTATACGAAGCGAGGACGAAAGCGGAAACGGGTTGGTGGTTGGTGTGGTTCACTCGGCGTACAGAGTGGATCTGAGCCATTTGGACTCTGGGGGCGTTACAAATGGTATCAGATCCGACCTCCGCGGCCACGAGCGCGTGCGGGTCACGGGTGTGGACATGAGGCTCATTGCGTGTGTAGGCCTTGTAGGGTGCATAGCACATGTGCCAGCACTGGACGTACGATCGCGTGTGCTAAGGGGGAACGTTCCTGGTCACCGTTTGCCTAGTTGTGGGTGTGTTGGTTCGACGAGGACGTCATATTCTTTGAGGGGGGGTTCTATGTGACATTTGGCCCAGTTTAAAATTTAGCCCATAGTGGCTCATGTGCATGTTAATGAGATAGTGTGGAGGGTTTAGCGTCCCACCCTGGTTTTTGAGGGTAAGTTAGACCAACATATAAGGCTTCTAGAGTTCATCCCACCATCCATGAGTTAACCCTTTTACACGAAGCGAGGACACGAAAGCGTAAGTGGGTTGGTGGTAGGTGTGGTTCACTCAGCGTGCAGAGTGGATCTAAGCTGCTTGGACTCTAGGGCGTTACAACTTAGATTCCATTCAATGGTACATTCTAAACTTATCTCTGGCACATTTAGTTGTATGTGTTGTGGGTCTATGGATAGGATCTGCTATTACCTTGTTCGGTAGCAGATTTGCATATGCAATGAATGGATTGCTCACGATCGTTTATGTCATGTATGTATTATCTTGTTTCTGTATTAAAGCATGCTATAAAATGACTAAAAATGAAACATTTAAAACTTCTATTTTTCATGCATGTAGAATATTTATGACCCATTGTGCATAGTGACTTTAAAATGGTAAAATAGTGATCACAATAATGTAAAATTTGGTGGTAAATATATATGTAAAAAATTCCCAGAGAATGAAAAATCCAAACATGGTTAGAAACTAAGAAAATTTAGAAGTGTTTCCAAGAGAGGTTCATTTAATCAAGCCGTCCTCTAGGAATTCATTTATAGAGTTAGTTGTGTTAAGCTAACCACACCCGCAAAATTATTTCCATGGTTGGTTGACTTATGCTAGCCACTCCTGAAAATACATTTATAGGGGCGTCTGTAAGCTTGCCTCTATAAAGACCAGGTGTTGCTGTAAATGGTCGTGTAGCTCATGTACATGTCGTGTAAAGATTACTTGACGCCTTTCGAGTTTAGGCCCATACAGTCCATTACATGGCCAGCTTATGTAAACAATCAAACAAAGTATTACGCATCCTAAACCAATTACATGGACATTATGCACACCACATTTGATTTGACCATCACATTCATGGCTGGATATTGGTTGGTGGTGGTGGTTGTGTTACCATGCTTTATATTGTTAACTACTTATTTGCCTTGTGAACTCATTTGCTGTGCATAGTTTTATCTTATTGAAACTACAATGTAAAAATTGTGGTTGGTGTTTCTCATTTATGATGTCCAGTGCATTGATGTCCTCACTCTTACGACATATGTGGGATTTTCACTTGCAAAAAGGTACAAACATCTAGTTTTTTATTGCATTCACTACTGGAGACCGGCCAGTTGCTGAGTGTCAGGTGGTTTGCCGAGTGTTCTTTTTCGGGCACTCGGCAAATACGCTTTTGCCGAGTGTTTTTTTTGACACTCGGCAAAGAAAATTTCAAAGCACATTTTGAAGCAGAAAATTAATTCAAATGAAAAAGTTTTCAACTACAAAGTTGTATAACTCATCAAGATGTACAATGTTTGTTTTGGTCTTTTCTTCATACGACAAAGTAAAAATAAATTTGTTCATAAATCTAACATCTCTCTTGTAGTTTATGAAACTACAAGAGAGATATATAAGATTTCTGAATAATGTTAGAACGACCATGTCGGATGAACAGATGACAAAACAACCAAAATAAACTTTGTAGATCTCGAAAAGTTATGAAACTTTGTAATTGACAACTTTTTGATTTGAAACATCTTGTCATGCAAAACTGCGTTTGAATTTCAAAATTTTAAAATTTGAACTTTTCAAACGACCTCGGATGAAAAAACAACTAAAATAAACTCTGTAGATCTCAAAAAGTTATGAAACATTGTAGTTGACAACTTTTTGATTTGAAAACATCTTGTCATGCAAAACTATGTTTGAATTTCAAAATTTTAAAATTCAAATTTTGTAAACGACCTCGGATGGAAAAACTTCCTAAACTAAAAGTGTAGATCTCGAAAAGTTATGAAACTTTGTAGTTTACAACTTTTTGATTTGAAAACATCTTGTCATGCAAAACTGTGTTTGAATTTCAAAATTTTAAAATTCAAATTTTGTAAACGACCTCGGATGGAAAAACTTCCTAAACTAAAAGTGTAGATCTCGAAAAGTTATGAAACTTTGTAGTTTACAACTTTTTTATTTGAATTCATTTAGGGCCTCAAACATGCAATTTACACTCGGTTTAATATAATATATTGGGAACTAAAACGGAATCCAGACACAAGTGAGAGTGTGGTGTAGTGGTAGAGGAGGTACGTGCACAGCGAGAGGTCTCGGGTTCGAATCGTGTCGGTCGCGTAGCCATGAAATTCACGCGAAAAATGTTGTAGATGGGTGGGCGCTGGCCGGTGGGGGCCTCCATCGATAAAAAAAAATTCCATTTTTTTTGGGTAAAAATTCCCATTTTTTTCGGGTTTTTTTCGGTTTCAACTTTGCCGAGTGTCGAGCACTCGGCAAAGGCTTTGTCGAGTGCCCGATAAAAAACACTCGGCAAAGTTGGCTTTGCCGTCACTTTTTTTGGCGAGTGCTGTTCGCCGAGTGTTACACTCGGCGAACCATTTGCCAAGTGTTTTAGGTGGTTTGCCGAGTGTTTCGGACACTCGGCAAATTCAAGCAGTCCGGTAGTGATTGTTTGAGTATAGCCCTTGTACACATCATCACTTGCCAAGCAAAACAGCCTTATTCACTACACGAGGAGTGACTGATGAAGGACTACCATGTGCATTTATGGCACTAATACTAATAAATACCAGACCTTTACAATCGATGGTGTAGTAGAGGTTTTGAAACCACCTCTCATAACTATTTTTGACAGCCCCCAAAAATTGTTTCCATAGTAGTGATACAATTTGTACCCCTACGAAAGGCCATTTCTCTGGTAGTGTGACTCTGATCAACTTCACAAACACAAGTATTTCCTTGTCCTAAAGTCTTACGTCTTTACACAATTAATAATAGTTTCCATTCTGTAGCAATACTCATGAGCCGCCAAGATACATTGTAATAAGAAAACATACATTGTTCTAAAAAGGTATGATATTAAACATGTCCCATCAAATTGATGCTAAATTTTTTTCTTGAGCTACTAAGCTATTACTTTCCTTTTAGTTGCTCATATGAAGTTTGAGGTTTGTAGTCATCTCCTACATATCGACGGCACAACTTCCTCAGTGAAACAATATCCTACAAAATTAAATGAAAATCTAGTATCAAGCAAAGAACAATATAAAAGCTTAAGGTTGCAGTCTAGCTTACGATTCACTAAATGTACAAAGTGCATACTTTATGGAATTAACAATACAATATATTAAATTGTAGTTCACTTAAAGCATTAAGATTCAATGTAGCTAACCTAATTCGGATGTGCTCCTTCAACATGTTGAGATTAATGAGCAAAATATATTTTTTTCAAGTTGAAGAATTTAAATTCATATTGCCAAATGAAACAGCTGCAACTTAAGGACATATAGTGCAGTTTACTCAAGCATATGGTTGTTCCTCAATGGGTCAATAGTTATAGGGCATCTAAATTTTAAAGAAAATAAAAAGGAGCAACAATATGCGGAGTCTGTCCATTGAAAAAACTGATATAAAGCATGTCCGCAGGTGCATCTACTACAATTATAAATTTTCAATGCATAGACATTATTATATAATGAAGAGTTATAAGAATAATCATGGGCATAAGAAAACAAGATAAAACATAGAAATTAGTACAATAACAGAATTGTAGTTAGTGAATGGACAATATTAGATGTAAAGTACCTCAGAATTATCATGCACATAAAGAACAAGGATTTTACAATCACATTCTTCTCCTGAATGATGCGTTTTCCTTTCAATAGCATGCACTTCAGCGTCAAAATAGAGACCACTCTGTTCACTTTCCTGAACAGTTTAGAACAGAAGTATATATATTCATGAGAGACAACACTGCCATGGTAAGAGATAGAATTACGGAACAAGAAAATATGAAGACAAATAAATTACGTCTATGTTGTTGATTCTTTTACAATGTTACACAAACATAAGCAATCGGAAAGAAAAGTCCCTTATTCAAGCACGTTATGACGGACTGTAATTTTCTAAAAGTTCCTTTTTCGATATAGTTGTGACTTATGTGTATATTCAATACTCTAGCTCATAAGTTTGTATGTTCATTTTAGAAACTATTAGAGCTTGCTGACATTAAAATTAAAGGAAGTCCATGAAATAAATTCTTATCCTTTTACGGAACTCAATTCTAGTACAGGTACTGTATGAAGAATGAAACCCAACCCACAGTCACAAGTATTAAAAAATATTTACTCAACTCATATCTAGTCTCGCTCTAGCTTCTCATTTTCCCACTGTATCTCATTTCTTCACTCTTCTATTCCTCCAATGGCACCCCCACCCCATGAAATATCTTCATTAATCAACCTTTAATCTATAGTTATTTTTTAACAACTCTACAGAAAAATGCGAACAACTACAACTACAGCGCTAAACTAGTTTCATTAAAACCACCATGAAATATGTCTTAATAGTGCATCTATTATCTAGTGTTGTATTTTTCAATATATTTTCTATAATTTTAAATAAAAGTTAATTAGGTAAGTTTGATTTACCATAAAGTACAAAACGTGAACCTATTAACTTTTTTAAATGGTGGGAGTATAGTCTAAGACATTATAGTGTATAAAAGAATCCACACCTTGAAAACCATTTTTGATATAGGCATACCAAGTATACGCTATTGATGGTAGGGCTTGTAAATTCTTATTTTAATGACCTTTACACGAAGAACCCTAATGTTGAACCCCAAGTGCTGACATTGTTGTTTGAGTGCTGTATTAGCGAGGAGTTACGTAAGCCTTATGCAAAGGAGGAAGTCGCTGACGCGCTATTTAAAATTGGTCCGCGAAAGGCCCCGAACCTGGATGGCTTCCCCATCCACTTCTTCCAGAGAAAATGGGACACACTCCGGGAAGATGTAAGTAAGGTAGTACATACCTTTTTTGTTGATGGGCACATGCAGAAGAGTGTGAATGATACCGCTATAGAGCTCATACCGAAAGTAAAGTTCTCGGAGAAGGTAAGGGATTATAGGCTGATAAGCCTTTGCATTGTCGTTTATAAGGTTGTTTCTAAATGCTTGGTAAATCATTTGCGGCCTTTACTTGATAATTCAATTTCTAAGAACCAAAGTGCACTTATTCCCAACTGTCTAATTACTGAAAATGCGTTGATTGCTTTTGAGTGTATTCATGCGATATAGGATGATAATTCAGATAGGAGTAACTTTTGTGTGTACATGCTAGATATGGCCAAAGCGTATCATCATGTGGACTGGAGCTATTTGGAAAATGTTCTTGTGAAGCTGGGATTTCATTGGAAATGGGTAAGTTGGTTATGGCATGTGTTACCACTGTATGCTCTGTGGTGCGCTTCAATGGTGTCATGCTGGACACCTTCCAATCTACACGACGGCGCTACGCTAATAAGGTGATCCTTTGTTGCCTTACTTATTCCTGTTTATTGCTGATGGTCTGTCCAAAGTGTTGCAGCTGTAGATTACAGGAGAACGTATACATGGCTTAATTACAAGTGTGCAGAAGGACACCGGTTGTGTCCCACCTGCTGTTTGCAGATGATAGCTTGCTGTTCTTCCGCGCTAATGGGACACAAGCGGTGGCAGTCAAGTGTGGACTTGCGAGGTACTACAAGGGCACTTGTTATGATGGACTGTAAGTTTCTAAAAGTTCCTTTTTTTAATATAGGTGTAACTTATGTGTATATTCAGTACTCTAGTTTATTTGTTTCATATGTTTGTATGTTCATCTTAAAAACTGTTTAGAGCTTCCTGACATTAAAATTAAAGGAAGTCCACGAAAATAAATTCTCAGTCTTTTGCTGAACTCAATTCTAGTACAGGTACTGTATGAAGAATGAAATCCAGCCCTCAATCACAAGTATTAAGAAATATTAACTTAACTCATATCTAGTCTCGCTCTAGCTTATCATTTTTCCACCGCACTCATTTCTTCACTCTTCTATATTCCTCCAATGGCACCCCACCCCATGATATCTTCCATAATCAACCTTTAATGTATAGTTATTTTTTAACAAATCTATAGAAAAATTGGAAGAACTGCAACCGTTAAACTAGTTTCATTAAAACAACTGTGAAATATGTCTTAATAGTGCATCTATTATCCAGTGTTGTATATTTTAATTTATTTTCTACAATCTCAGATAAAAGTTAATTAGATAAGTGTGAGTTAGCATAAAGTACAAAACTTTAACCTACTAACTTTTTTTAATGGTGGGAGCTAGTATAATCTAAAACATTATAGTGTACAAAAGAATCCACTAACTATGAAAACCCTTTTTGATATAGGCATACCAAGTATATACTATTGAATGCACAGTTCTAGGGATAGATAGAGCAACCTAACTACCGTCCATCTCAAAAGTTCTTGTTTGAATGTAGATGTTGTATACTAATTAAGGTAGCAGCAAAAGGGAGTTTAATATTACAATACCTTATAACAAAGAACAGGGTCCCTACAATGAACATTTGCACATTCTGTGGCCTTGTATGGCACTGAGCGTTGCCGCAAACATGTACGAGCATTGATCCATTCAGCTTCCTCTGCTCCAAATCCAGAAAAATGAACCAACAGTTTCTGATTCATGAGGCAAGCAAAAAATGGCACACGCAGTCAGAACAACATAAAATGACAGTAGAAACTACACAAACAGGGAACATATAAGAAAAATAATTCTGGCATGTCCAGGAAACTATACAAGCATTTTTAAACATATATAAATTGCATATGATGTTACAATTGAAAGCATGTAGGCCAATAAATATATATGTGCAAGTTTATGTATACAAAGTAAGATAGTGTCAGAGTTATCTCCAGTATATAACGTTCCGATTTGAATTATTTTAGATCTACATAATACACATGGTTCTAGAGGGTCCAACCAAGGATCATGGTATTGTTCCATCATCACTGTTGGATGCTTCTTCTTTTTTTAGAACATGCTGGCGCTGCCTTGGCACGTGTTTCATTAAGAGACATAAAATTACACGACGCAAGCACGAGAGAGCCCTTGTAGGGCAGGCTACAAACCACCAAGACAATGGTAGACAACTAGAAACAAACCATAACACGAAGAAAAGGCAAGGGGAGGGGACCTCCAGCCTCAACACCGAAACAAACAAACTGGGCCTGTAAAAACAAAGGAAATCGACACAATGGTTGCCTACATAGAAGGCAAGACCATGGTGGCACAAAACGTCCACCCCAGATAAGCCGAGATGAGCATCCAGCAGCAATGGCGGTAAAGCATCTGCTAGAGAAGGGTCTAAAGCAACCTCGGCAGCAAAAGCATCTGCAAGAGAGAAGCGAACACGGCAACGGCGGCAAATCATCCACCAGAGAAGAGACCTGCAGGAGCCTAGCATCCGCCGACAACGGTAGTGGCAAGTATCCACTACGAAAGCCAAATGATGGTGGCAAAGCTTCCGCTAGGAAGGACGACCCAAACAAGAATAGCAAGATAGACCATTGGGAAGAAGGATATAACGCACACATAGGTACAGTACAAATCTCCCTTGAGGACCGACAACGCAGCAGGGATGGCGGCAATGACCGCACGGGGTCAACTAGGACGACCCTGACAGCTTGTGCATACAGGGAATGGGGGTGTCCAAAGCAACGCCTCCCGGAAGGAAATGACATACAAAGATGCCACCATGACTTGTCTGAGGAATCAGACTTGGGTTTTCACCTAGAGACCATGTGCAACAAAGGAAGATGGATATTCGATGATGCCTCTGAGGAGTAAGACGCATGAGCACGCGCCATCGTCGTGGGCACCGGCCACAAAAAGGGCAAGACTTTCGCCAAGAATCTACCGAAGCACGACGTATGCGCCCTAGCACGGTCGTGACCATGACACCTGTTGCCATCACCACCACCAGTAGCGCGTCCTCTGCTGCCACCGCCAGTGCGCCGTCACTGCCGCTGTGGTCAGCAGCACAGCCAGCACTGCCTATGCCATGTCCAGCAGCACCGCCGCCACCACCGCTAAGGTAGCACGATAGCTAATAGCCGGAGCTTGCCTGGAGCCGGTAAGCCGTGCCGAGCACCTGCATCCTCCATAGATCTAGGTCCCACTCACATGGATCTAGCCCCTAGAGGCATAGATCTGACTAGAGCGAGGACCACTTGACGGGGAACACAACAGGGAGGACAAGTTTAGGAGAGGAGTGGGAGGAAGAAGGGGGGAGAAGGCTGCGCGACAGCAGCCAGAGCTGGACAGCCAGGGCAGGCTCGCTTCAGGCGGTGGCTGTCGCCCCTCCCGTCACCCAGGGAGATGACACGGAGAGTTATGTGGAGACATGCATTAGAACAAGGCAACCTATATGGTAGTGCAGAGAGGTACGCGGAGAGGTCGGGCAGTGATATGATGCTTCTCTAGCACGTAATGGAAGGTTGTAGTGCAGAGTAGATTTGATGATGATGAGACAGCTGCACATCATATGACCAGCCTTAATCTTGGCCATAAGCTCAACATAGAGGGCTGAGCCTGTGCCTCATATAGATTCAGTGATGTCAAGCGCCTTGAGTTTTTGCCTTTAATAGCTTCTCTATAATAGTTTTGCAGCCCCAGTCAGGGTTGCTCCTTTGTTGCTTTTTCTTTGCCTTGTTTTGAGGCCTCTCACTACAGCACCCCCTCTCTTTTATTTCTTGGCTCACTCTTTGGTGCCAAAGTATTTTTTACATGGTAGGGGGTGGTTAACTATATAGAAGCAGATAATTGTTAACAAGTATTCTGTAATAGGGAAGTCAAAGTAGTGCGGCATGATGGGCCGACTTGTAGAAACTAGAGGACACTAACTAGCAATGCAATGCAAAGAAACTGATTTTTATGTCAAAAATATATACGATCCTACAGAAACTTATAATAATAAACCACATCTTCAAATCTTCTTTATTTCCTCAGCCTAGCTGCCTGAGATTTGTTGGAATGTCTCATAATGTCATTATACCTTAACATCTCCTGCCTCAAAAAAATTTAATATATTAAGTACATATGGGCCCTGAGTGTAACACGAGTGCCAAAGCAACCTATATCATAGACTAACTTACTGCGTTTAGCCCCAGGGTTTCCTCTCCCTGTACATATAAATGAGAATAGAATCATATGTACGTTGCTATGACCAACATATGCTTATTATTGGACAAATTACTAACGGCTGCCTTTACTTTTTATCAATATCATCAAAAAATTTGATTTCCTTACCAAATCACCTGATTTGCAAAACCTTTGAGCCACGAAGTCTTGGACATCGAACCTGCAATATATAACGATGCACATATGAAGAATAAAACATGCTGCATAGAAAACTTTATATATATACAAACGGCTGGTTTCAATGACGAACGGTAAAAGCACTTTATACAAATGATCAAGTTTCAGGCAGCACTTCATAGGGTTATCCAATCCCTTCTCTTATATGCATTTAACATCTTTTGCTTATGATATAATTTCCTCCAAACCGTTGGAAAAATCTGTTAGACCTAGACACACTATCATTTGGAATATCAGCCATGTCAGCTAGATTATTTTATTTGACTCATATATGAAAACAGGGACCCACGGATACAATGATAAGCTAATAGGGATAATTTGTATTGCTTGGCACATAAATACATTATAAAAAACACTATATCGATTGATACTTTGTTACTTTTATTAATAAGTGCATAAGAGAATATACATGGTAAGATATAAGGGCTTAAAAAGTTTATGTATGAGTAGTCCGTCCAGAAATTAGGTGCGCAATAAGGAAGACGTGTATATATACAACCACGTCCCCCGTCACTTTTTTAAAAACTGAAAACCTTGTAATATTTGGCAATCAATCAAAAAGCAAAATATAAGAAGGCCAGGTGCAAGAGTCTCCATACCAAGCGCCATCTCTAGCTGACTTAGCTTCATACTTGGTGTGATCATCGATATAATTATTCCCTGATTTTCAAATAATTCTAACAACAATGAGCAGAAGGAAGATATATGATAGACAATTGTCATGGATTTGTGATGCATATCAGTTGCAAGAATAAAATCATAACATATAGCAATATCCTAAAGAATAATACTGCCTTGGATCGAGATAATTGTCATGTTTTTGTGATGCATATCGATGTGTAGCAAGAATAAAAACAGAACGTAGCATATCCTAATAATAGAAAAGAAGTGTCTGGAAGTTATGAGGTGGCATGTAAACATGGGCAGCAAACAAGTTCATAGATCCTAAAAGGATGCTACACATTCGTTTGGCATGTAAGGGAACAACGACGACGAAGTATGATGGAACTAAAAGGCTGCACGCAGAGTTACAGTTTATTATTAGCTTTTTAGCATGAAATGGAAACAAACCTTCTACGTCAGATGAATAATACAGCATTTAGGAGCTCACTATCAATTCCATGGCTCTGAGTTACATACAGACCAAGATAAGGAGCATAATTAATACTTATATGCTCATAAATCATAACTCAGTTCACAGATTTGATCACTCGCTCACTGTGATGTTCCGTTATTATTGCCTTCCTAAAAACCAGCGACTAGCAGATCCACGCAAAGAAGCATCGGTGATCATAGTCACAGGTAACATCTATCACCTGAGGAAGACGAAGATCCTGCGTGCGTAGTGACTGTTGGCTTCAACTTGCTGAGGGAGGAGCCTCGAGCTTGCTGATGATTGGCCCAATAAAACTCCCTTGTGCTCACCACCGGAGCATGTGCTTCCCTGGCTATCTTGGGGCAATGCTTGTTACAATTGTTATGAAACCAGTTGAGCACCTGCATGATGATCGAGTTCCCCCCAGCCCAGATCGATCGAGCCCCGGATCCCGAATGAAGAAAAAGGTTCATGGGAGGAGGAATTTGAAATATCTGGAACATCGATGCACAGAGCTAGTCATGTACCTGCTTTGACTTGACGGGAGTCATGCCAGCAAGGCCCCGGAAGTAGCTAAATTTCACAGCGAGCTCATCCATGAGGATGTGATCCAGCCTGCGTTTGGTGACGGGGAACAGGCGCTCCTCCATCTCTTTCACTTCTTCCGGCAGGAATCGGAAGGGTCGTCCCTCCATCCTGCAGGTGCTGCTTGATTGCCGACCCATATCCTTCTCCGATCCAACTGCTAACTGATCGAGCCTTCAAGCGGTGGCAGATTGAAGGTTCAAGTAATAAACGATGGATGGATTACCGGAGATCGGAGATCGGAAAGGAAGGGACAGAGAGAAGGGTCGAGGGACGTTACCAGTGCGAGCCCGCTGCGTGCTCTACGTGATGTGTGCACTGCTGCCAGTTGCCGTCCTCTATATCTAGCCAACGTGTTTCTCTCTCATCTGACGTGTTAGCCAGGCCACGCCACAAGGGCAGTGTCAGATGGTGTCCACTTTTGTTAAAAAAATGTCGGTTTGCTAAAGGCTAGTGCTTAAATGAGTATCACAAATGATTTTTTATATTAATTGCAGAGGTAATGAAGAAAGAAAAACAACTCATCTAAAGTAAGCCATATTAATGACCATATGATTCGTAGTTCCATTTATCCTTAAGTATAAGCTTTTCTAAAGCTCAAGAAAAAAGTATGAGCATTTCTAGGAATAACAGTACTAATTATGCAGCCAGAGAAAAATCTGTCATGCCCATCATTAAACGGCATTGTGTAAATTCTCAGTTCTTACATTTTGGGAGAAGTTCTAGAGGGACGATGATGAGCGACGTCACATGGATGATGCAAGAATATTCAAATATCAAAGCTCAACTAGATTTAATTTTGACATCAAGAATAGAAGAGACATATGATTTTCCTACTAAGGACAAGAAGTAAATTTGAATATCACCACTATGGAAAATGTAACTCATCTATATATATTGACTTGAAGCAATAGAGACAAAAATAGCTTTTACTACATTAGTATACTAGTTTACTCAAGAAAAATCTTTAATCTAGATGTCCATAAGCTACACATGAGTTGTTACCTAGTTGTCAAATATGAGTTACCATCTAATAGTCATATTAGTTGTACCTGGGTAAGATATTGTAAGCATTTAGGGGTTGTTTGGATGCAACCCTGAGCTAGCTGCCTGGGCATTTCACCTGCCTGTGCCTGAGGTGACTAGCCAGGAATAGTTAGGCAGCTGCATTTGGTTCATCCGTTTGAGGAGATAGGAATAGTGATTTATGATGCTTATAAGCCAGGAACTGGGCGGACATCCAGGTGATCGATTTCATGCACTTGGTGCCCGGCAACCAGCGTAGGAATTCGCATCTGGCAAAGAAACTCAGGGTATGAACCAGAACCAAATGAAGTGCAAGCAACATACAGGCAGTGGTCTAGTCTAGGCAATTTTGGCCACGGTTGCATCCAATCATACCCTTAGAGCCTATAAACAACTGAAACAATGCTCTCTAGTTTCTCACTTTTGTACTCTTTACCATATGAATAGAACTTGATGTTTCTATTGTAGATCTGGACCAGATATCTTCTTTGATTTTGGAATAAGCTCTTGTTTTGCATGGGTTGGACTTTGGACTCCCTTACTGCATTATCTATTAGCACATTGAAGCTATTCCTTCAACCTATTGAAAAGCTAATTATACTCATCATCGCCTTAGAGCAAGTACAACAATTGTCTTATGGGCAAGCTAGTCAACATTTTTGCTGATGTGAATGAGGGAAGGGAGAAGAGAGAAGAGAGCTTGGCTCTCATGCAAGCAACAAATTGGGCACGGAAGCTGTGGGGTCACTCTTAGCCTCCCACCCTCGCTAGAGATCACGCGGGGGAGGCCGAGGGTTTCCCACAGGGAGCAGAATGAATGCGAGTGTACAAAGCGAGGGTACCCCATAGGGAGAGCGAGAAATAAATGCGGATTGATTTGCTTATTAAATTGCCAACCCCCCCCTGTACACGAGCGCCCCCGGGTATTTATAGCTCATACCCGGGGCTGCGATGAAATTACATAAGGGTTGATGTAAGACTGTCAATGGCAATACAACAGCCAAGGGCAGTGAGGTAATCCTCCGTACCCTTAGCCAACCACTTCTAACCCTAACTGGACGCACGGGGTGTCGCCGAGTCCTTGTGGAGGCGTTCCTGCGATCCCTGATGAACCCTCGCCACTCCGGCCTGGGGTTCTCCTCATTATCGGTGTCGTTGCATCCTCCCCTGCTATCGTTGAACCTCGAGTCGAGCCTCGCTTAAGGTACCTGAAAGGGAGGGACTGGGAGGAAAACCCTCGCTGCGGGGGTCATGGCCTGCTGCGAGGCTGGTCACCAGGTCCGGAATGAGGGTCAGGAGACTGGTGGGGGGTCAAGCTAGAGTCGCCTTCCCCCAATAGAAGTATAGGCAGTAGTGGGTCCCAATAGAAATGTATGTGAGGATGAATAGGAAAGAGAATGAAAGCATATAATAATAAAAAAGTTTGTAGACAAATAGAAGACGAACTATTGTATAGCTTAGCTTTTATAACATGATTTATAGCCAAGCACTTGGCATTATTAATGACCTCGCTCTTATAGTTGCTCCTAAAATATAGTGTGATGCATTAGATGAATGTGCATTAATTGAAAAACCAAACTTTTGTGACGGAATTAGAACTATCTGATAATCCCAATTTCTATTGAGTTGGTATGTCCTAAAGAGATGTTCTTTTAAAACTGATGTTGTAACAAAGCGAGTTACTCTAGTGAATTATACTTGAAGTCGAGTACGGAAAAATAGGTAGATGGGATGTCCCAACAAAAGCTTGGTCCAACAAACTCAGAAGTGGGTAGATCGACTAGAAATCCTCAAAGTCATGGAAACCATATATATTAGATTACAAACCAAACAAAGAGAAAGAAGGTTTGTGAGGTTTACCTCCATGAAGGAAGCTACATCTATGTTGAGGAGTTCATAGAGATCCAGGCTATATTATCACCCAAACGATTAGGAAGATCAACAACAAACTTCACAGGATAGTAATGCAAACTTCGTACACTAGTGCAGAACATGCAATCACTGTCGGGTCTAAATCACGCATCACTGCCAGAATTGGGTCTAGCAGAGGGAAATGGTGTCAGAGTTACATAACCAGGGTACCCCAAAGCATAGTTACTAAGGATGGCCCAGTTGGCCACATCCAGCTAACCGCGGCCTGCCTCGACCTCCCAACTTCGAGCCGTACGAGGCCCGCCTTGACCTTCCATCTCTTGACTACGCACCGCGCAGTGCCCTCGACCACCTCCTTCCTTAGCCACTAAGGAAAGGATGAGACGTGGGTGGACGCACCAAATGCGCCTGCCCGGACAGGACGCGCATCGCGTGCACTCAACCGGGTACAAGAAGGACGACTGCCCCTCTGACAGTCCGGTCTTAGGGCAGAGCGTCATCTTGGGCAGCATCCACTACCAGACAAGACAACATGAGGACTCGACTATGTCACCCCACGTGGCCTAGCACCGTCCAAATCCCGTCCAGCCTGATGGACGGGTGCATGATCACAACCACTATGGCATGGGAATCACGATCGGGATGCAGTTCTCCCATGTAGCACTTACCTCATGTAGCAATCTAATATCCTTCCAAAATTACCTCGTGTAGCAGTCTAATATCCTTCCAAAATTATTAGAGCATCTCCAAGAGTATCCTATTTTTTTCTCCCAAAAACTTATAGTTTTGCAACTCCTACAAGGATATTGGGAGGAAAAAAGAAGGCCATCTCTGAGAGTTTCCAATAATCCATTACTAAAATATAGAAGACAATTTTACATCCGGAATGCTATACTATTTCTAAATTACTGTAACCACTTTTATATATTCTTCCTCTCTTGTATATTTGCATCAGGAACCCTTTCCTACTCCTTATTCTTTCCCACACCCTTTCACCTTTAGATTGACCGACCGATACGCACGGGAAAGCAGTATCCGCGCGACCGCGATTACGCGCAAAGTTACGCACGACGAAGGAGGATTTCTCAAGTGCCTAAATTTTAGGAGCATGGATTAGGAGTTGTTGTTCGAGGCCAAGGCCTTCGAACACCAGTTGCCGCTCAAGCAAAATCAAGCACGAGAAGTGGGTAACACGAAACTTGTCAAAACAAGGTGAACAATTTTATTGAACTTGTTGCCTATGGGCATCCTATGTGGCTCTATTGCTGTCCCGGTTTGGCTCCAGCGCACTCAGCAGCCATCTGTGATGAGAAGGATGCGTCGAGCCCCCCTTCTCACCTCGGCGAAGTAAGGGCGGCGCTTGCTGTCCTGTCCTCAGACATCCCTTTTCGCTACGGCGAAAAGGTAGATCCTGCAGCCAGGACCAGGCTGGGCCTAGCTCTTTCCCTTTCGCCCTAGCGGTGGGACTCGCTGATGACCCCAGCTATTCGCCCAGGTGAATGGCCATTGAAAGTTTGGTTGCTTGTATGACGGCACTCGCCGTCCTGTCCTCAGAAACCCCTTTTCGCTATGGCAAAAAGGTGGACTCGACGGCCGGGATCAGGCCGGGCCTAGCTCTTTCCCTTTCGGCCTAGCGATAGGCTCGCTGGTAACCCCGGCTATTCGCTTTGGCGAATAGCTATTGATAGTTTGGTTGCTTGTTTCTGCAGGTTCCACCGTGCGATAAGCCAGCCGTCCTCACATGGCCGACAACGTCTGACTGCTCGTGGGCCATCTAGTAGGTCGGGCAAGCTACACAAGGCGAGGCTGGTTGGGTCTCCCCGGGCTGGTGCTACCTGAGGCAGGCAAGGGCTTCAGATGGCGAACAAGCCCCATGGTGACAGGGAATATCCTCTAGACAGGTGGTAGTTGTAGGGGCATTTTGGTCCCATAGAAAGCCTACGGGCCTGTATAAATAGCCCCCTTGCGGGGAATGTAAGGGGGGAGAACAAGTTCAATAAAATCGTTCACCTTGTTTCGCCAAGTTTCGTGTTACCCACTTCTCGTACTTGATTTCGCTTGAGCAGCAACCGGTGTTCGAAGGCCTTGGCCTCGAACAACATTGGCGCCCACTGTGGTTGTTGCTTGAGCTTATCATGGCACCAAAGAAGTAGAAGATGGATAAAGCAGGAACATCCGCGGCTGTAACCGTTGCGGCGGTAGCGAAAGCAGCCACGCGAGATGATGCAGCAGCAGCTACAGAACCACCTGTGCCATAGTCGTAGATGGACAATACCACAGTGAATGGAGGGCGAGAGCAAATGCCGGAAGGCGACGCCCAAGAAGTCAAAATCAACCAAAACGGCGATGAGGTCGAAGAAGACAAAGATGGCGAAATCACCGAGCAAGCAAGAAATCTGAAGACACTAAATCAGTACTAGCAAGACATCCTCAGACTCCAGAACGAGAAGGAGCAGCTACTCAGGTAGGCCGCTGCCCATAACAGAGCTAAACAGACACAGAGGGTAATTAGGGAAGCCAAAATCCAGAGGGACAGATTGGCGCGAGAGGTTCAAGGACAGCAAGGAGCAGGAACAGGAGGTGTCATGCGTGCTGGCGGAAACATTGTAATACCAGATGATAACCTCCCAGAAGTAGACAAAAATGCACATGGCCTCACTTCACCTTTGTCGAAAGAACTTCAGTTGTATCCATGGCCAGCCGGCTACAAGCCTCGCATTTTAGTTTTCAACGAAAAATCAAACCCGAGGAAGTTCCTCGTGAGTTATGAGACCGCGGTGACATCAGCCGGGGGAGACGCCCAAATCCTCGCAAAGTCACTCATCATGGCAGTCAAAGACATCACACACGATTGGTATACTTTGTTGAAGCCCTTATCCATCATGTCCTGGGGCCAAGTCATAGCGGAACTAGTGTCCACCTTCCAAGGATATCACCCAGGGATGAAAAACGAGATTGCTAAACTACATTCAGCGAGGTGACGAATCCCTGTTTGAGTTTTTGGAAAGATTCATTCAGACTAAAGCTTAGGTGCCAAACGTGCCAGAGGAGACGGTTATAGTAGCAGTCGTGGAAGGGTTGGCCATAGGCCAGTGTGTAGCTCACTTTGCCAGGAATTACCCTACCTCCGTAAGGGAGCTGTTTGAGGTAATGAGGCAATATGTAAGATCGGATGATGACTTAAAGAAGTGAAAGGCGACAAGAAATTCATGGAGGCAAGAAGGCAAGGCCCCTAGGCCACCTCCAACCCTAGGCCAATGAAATATGAGACCATTCTGCACAATCAATAATCTACAAGAGCAGCCAAAGCACGACTCGGCGAAACCAAGTCTCCAAGGGCCGCCGCCTAACCAACAATACAAAAGTTCTGATCAGTCTCTGTGTGGCGGGCGAGGAGGACAAACCCCCCCATGGCGGACATGAAGGCAGAGGAAGGGGACGAGCCCCCTGAACACCCTATTGTGCCGTTTGTGGCGAAAACGCAGGACATTTCACGAAAGACTACAAATACAACAAAATGGCCAGAGAACTCAAGGAGCAAGACGAGGCCGCAAGAAGCAGCGAAACATCAAATCACGTGTTCCACAACACTGCTTGTGAAATAGTAAACAACTAGGGTTGCAGCAGCCACTATTCATCGGCAAACAACAGCGCTTCCAGCACCCTACCTTTTTCACATGGATACAACCAGCATTCGTACATCTGGCAGCAGCCACCATTTCCAATATACCAGCATTTCGCCCAGCTCCTAGGGCAATCGACAGTTGCATCCTCACTAGTTCAACAAGAGTAGCAGCATTCAAATCAGCCTCAGCCCTCAAAGCAAGAAAATACTCAAGAACATCAAGCCGTAAACAATATCTTGCCATCGCAAGGCCATATATTCACAATCACTGGCGGATCAAACAAAGAGCATGAAAACAAGAGACTAGAAGAGAATTTGAAAGAAGAGTGCACACCGTCTCGCCAAGGGTACCGCTCAACAGGGCAGCTTGGTCCATGGTGCCCATCACTTTTGACAAAAATGACTTTCAAGTGTGGGATTTTCCACACACAGACGCTTTTGTAGCAACAACGAATATAGCTGGGTTCACTGTACACAACATCCTCATTGACAATGGGAGCTCTGCCGACATCTTATTCATCAAGACTTACGAGCAGATGAACCTTGACAAGCGAACGTTGGAACTAGCTAGGAACTCGTTGTTCGGTTTTGGGTGGAAAAAGATAGACGCCTTGAGAAAGAAGGCAATCCTGGTCTCTTTCGTAGAGGGCGAAAAGGTCCGCACATAAACCATAACTTTCAACATAGTCAACAAGGATTATCCGTATACCACAATTTTCGGCAAAGGAGTTCTAAGTAGATTCAAAATCATAATAAAGCAAAGCTACTTGTGCATGAAGATGCCATCCCCTTTTGGCATTATCGCAGTACATGGAGATCAGGCTACATCTAGGCGAATCGAGTGCAAACCAACCCCAGCCTACAGCCTCATCAATGAAGTTTCCAAAAAATCGCCTAATGGAGAAGCAAACAGCGAAAGCAAAGTTGAAACAAGGGTAGAAGCAGCCAAAGACACTCAAAAGGCCCCATTATCGAAACTGGTACTAGAAAAATGCATGCACGTGGGCTCTGACCTCACAGAGGATGAGAAAGACAGGCCGTTGGCTTTTCTACATGAGAATCAGGACGTATTCGCCTAGTCAGCAAAATACTTGCAAGGTGTCAGTCACGACCTCGCGTAGCACAACTTGAACGTGGCAAAAGGGGCGAAACCCAGGAAGCAAAAACTGAGGAAGATGTCCGCAGAGAGAGCGGAGGCAGTGAAAGCAGAAGTGCAAAGATAACTCATCGCCGGCGTCATTAGTCCAGTTCAATACCCAGAATCGCTAGCCAACGTCGTAATTGTCAGAAAGAAGAACAGGAAATGGCGATTGTGCATCAACTTCACCGACCTGAACAAGTGTTGCCCAAAAGACCCATATCCGCTCCCAAGAATTGACAAGTTAGTTGATATCACCGCTGGGTGTGAAGTGATGAGTGTGTTAGACTGCTTCTCCGGGTATCACCAAATCTGGTTAAACCTAGACGATGAAGAGAAAACAAGTTTCGTCACACCCCAGGAGGAACTTATTGTACCGGAGAATTCCTGAGGGATCTGCGAAATGCAGGACCTACTTTTTCTAGAATAGCAGACGGTGTTTTTGACAAACAGAATGGCAAAAATCTCATCGCATTTGTCGATGACATCATGGTCAAGAGCGATAAGGAGACCCATAATCAGGACCTTTAGGAAACATTCGAAAACCTAAGAAAGGCTGGCCTCAGGCTGAACTCAGACAAATGCATATTCGGCATCAAGAAACGCAAACTGCTTGGTTTCATAGTATCAGCAAGGGGCATCGAAGCAAATCTTGAAAAGATAGCAGCGATAGTAAACATGAAACCGCCAGCAAGTTAGAAGCAGGTACAGAAGCTTACGGGAAGACTAGCAGCATTGAACAGATTCATCTCGAGATCAGCCAAAAGGGGCCTACCCTTTTTTAGAATACTTCAAAGCTCAGACCATTTTGAATGGGGGCATGAGCAGCAGCAAGCTTTTGACGAACTCAAACAATACTTAACCAAGCTGACAACATTGTCCAAGCCATCACCATCTGCAACATTGATGTTATATCTAGCTGCATCGCCAACAACCGTCAGTGCGGTACTGGTTGAAGAAAAGGAACATGAAAATAGTTCCCAGTATATTTCGTATCAGTAGCCCTGTCAGGAGCAAACCTCAACTATTTCGAACTAGAAAAAATAGCATACACTGTGGTCATGGCAACAGGAAAGCTAAAACATTATTTCTGAGCCCATCGCATCAAAGTCCTTTTAGCTCAACCGTTGGAAGTGTTATTTCGCAACAGCGAAGCCATCGGCAGAATCGGAAAATGGGCCACCGAATTAAACGAATTCGTAGTTGATTTTGAGCACAGATCCGCCATCAAGTCTGAAGCACTCGCAGATTTCATCGCAAACTGGACCCCAGCAGCTTACGACACAACAACACAATTTGAAAAACCAATTTGGAGTGTGCACTATGATGGAGCATGAGGCATGAATGGTGCTGGAATAGCAGCAATTTTAACACCACCGAAGGGACCGAAACTTCGCTATGCAGTAATGCTGGAATTTCTCACAACCAACAATATAGCCGAATGTGAAGCAGTGCTCCTCGGGTTGCGAAAACTCAGAGCCCTAGGAGTCAGGAGATGTATAGTCAAATCAGATTCTCAAGTGATGTAGGGCAGGTCGAGAAGGAGTTTACTGCAAAGGAACCCAAGCTGATCAAATACTTGGCCGCAGTAAGGAGAATGTTGAAACATTTCGTAGGTTTCTCTCTTCGCCACATCCCATGAAATGAAAACTCTGAAGCCGATGAGGTAGCGAAAGTAGCTGCGTAGAAAGCACCAATGCTAGTAGATGTATTTTATCAAGAGTTGTCAATCAAATCCATACGAGAAGAGGAGGAGCATCCTCGCATGGTGCATACTATCGCAAGCAAAGATTGGAGATCACCTATATTTGCTTACCTCAATGGAACTTACGAGCCTTCGAGCAAGCACGAGACGGATAGAATGAACTCCAGAATGAAACAATACTCTATCATAGCGGGAGAACTGTACAAAAGTGGAGTACTTTTTTTTTTTTGTGATGAGGCAGGGTTTCTACTGGCCGATAGCAGTAGAAGATGCAAGGACCTAGTCCGCGGTTGTGAAAACTACCAGATGTTCGCCAAGAAGCAGAGAGCACCAGCTAACCCAACAAAAGCAATCATCCCAACATGGACATTGCAGAGATGGGGGGTCGACATTGTAGGACCACTGCTGACTGCACCTGGAAATCTGCATTTTGCTGCAGTAGCCTTGGAATATTTCACCAAGTGGATCGAAACCAAAGCACTAGCGAAAATCACCTCGGGTACATTAATTAGTTTTGTATGGCAAAGGATTATCTGCCACTTCGGAGTTCCGTCATACATCATAGTCGACAATGGCAAGCAGTTCGATTGCGTAGAGTTTAGAAGTTTTTACAGAGAATTGGGGATCAAACTAGCATTCGCATCTGTCAATCACCCAGAGAGCAACATAGCAGTCGAAAGGGCAAATGGTCTAATTTTTAGTGCAGTATCGAAAGCATTGTTCAATATGACAAAGGGAAAATGGGCGCTGGAATTGGTTACATCAGTTTGGGGCCACAACATCTCGCGCACCAGAACTACAGGGTTCACCCCATTTCGTCTCTTGTATGGCGAAGAAGCCATCACACCAGAAGAGCTCAAGTTAGGATCTTTTCGCATGGAAATCGCGGCAACCACTCTGATACGGCGGTATGTGGAGCTTGAAGCAGCAGAAACGCCAAGTTGCAAGCTACATCAAACCTTGACAAATATCATAAAAAACGAAGACCTGGAGAGACAAGAAAGTATTGCAAAAGAACATCAACCCAGAGGACATGGTGCTAATTCGCCATCCCGACAAGCTGGGCAAGCTACAGTCACAGTGGTACGGACCATTCGTAGTGGCGAACATGGTCAAGCCAAGAGTTTATAAATTGCTCAACAAAGGAGTCAAAACAAACCACACATGGAACGCAGACAATCTGTGATGCTTCTACCCATAACATCTTCGCCCTTCAAGGGTTGTAATCTTTTCTTTCCTTCTCAGTTGTGTAAACATTAAACAAGGATTCATGCTCTTTTTTCTCACGGGGAAGCCTTTACGAAAAGGCGTGAGGTTTTTTAGCGAGGCAATCCTATGTAGCTTTTTTTAAATTAAGTCAACTTTTCCCCACATAAGGCCTAAAAAGCAAGACGTCAAAACAAAACCTGATCTTGGAAGGTCATGAATATCGATGATGGCCAGAAACAATACAGGTTGCGCCATTTCGCGCTCATGCAAAATGTCACGACCGGAGACTTTGCAACCCAAAGCAAGCCTATAGGCTAAAATAATCTCTCGCTTCACCAAAAAGGAGTGAGCGAATAGGCTATAAAATAGTCCGCACCAACAGAAAGGAGTGGTGGCGGGCAGGAAAGACTGAAAAGCCACAAAATTGCGTATAGTGCAAATTCGACTCTGAAGCGAGCTCCAATAACTCAATGTACAAAAGGGGGCAGAAGCATTAACTCAGCAGAAGCTTAATAAGCAACCTACCACACCAATCAAAATTTAAGACCCCACTGGGCAACCGACATTATATAAGCAGGCCGGGGCCGCCTCCTCGAGCTATTAGCCAGCGGGCAAAATAGAAAGATTAGGCATTCTAATCCAAGAACAAGAGAGTCTAGCACCTAAGAGGAGAGCCTTTGCGCATTTCACGCAATGGCGAAGCCCCTTAGCCATATGAGGGCATCAGGCAGCAATGTATTCGCCACACCCAAAAAGAGGGAAGTGCAGAATAAGAAACTAAAAATGCACAAGGAGAGAGGTTGTAAAGCCAAAGGCGTCAACAGCCTAGGAATAGGAAGCATCAGGATTTTGCAGCACACCAGGGACGCGATTCCGGCCACAGACTAAAAATGGCTAGCCACACAAGCCACCGATGGGGGGATACCACAAGAAAACTTGTAACATTCCCCCATTGAGCGGAGCCGCAGCCAAAACACCCATAGTGTTGGCTACTTTTTGGGGTGCAGCTGCACTAAGAGCGAAAGTGTTAAAAAACACTTTAGCTTCTTATATCGCCATCTTCCTCCGTCTCTGATGGCCGTTGACGGGGCGGGCTAGTGCAACTGAGGGCAATTCAGCTAATTCACCCCATTGTTTGCAACTTTCCAGCCCTAAATGGCGAGAGTAAACATCCAGCTGACGGTCATCAACGGGGCGCTCCTGTACCACTCTAGGCAACTTAGCTAATTCGCCCTTTCGCTTCCAACTTTCCAGCGTTATGCCAAGAGTAGACATTCAGACGGAGAGGAAGGCAACGCAAACTAGTGCAACCAAGAAAGCACATGAGAACATCAGTGAGCAATGTAATCTTGGTGAAGGAAGCCCGGCCCAATGCCGCCATTAACAATAAAATGAAAAATTGGCAAGCAAAGTATTTCACGCATGCATCGTTTGGGAGTGGCGTTCCTTTCTTTGCCAAAACTAGCACCGAGGGGCAGGCAAACGAGTCTGCCCGAGCGCATTGCTTTTCACCTTTCCCCTCGCCTTAGAAGGTTGGGGGATGGCGTCTTTCTTTCACCTATGCGATACGCCGAGGGGCTAGCAAAGGAGCCATTCTCGCAGTATGGCTCTGTTCCATCCCCTCGCCTTAAAAGGTTGGGGGGACGACATCTTTCTTTTGCCTATGCGATACGCCAAGGGGCTAGCAAAGGAGCCATTCTCGCGGTATCGCTCCGTTCCACCCCCTCGCCTTAAAAGGATGGGGGGATGACGTCTTTCTTTAGCCTATGCGATACACCGATGGGCTAGCAAAGGAGCCACTCTCATGGTATTGCTCCGTTCCACCCCCTCGCCTTAAAAGGTTGGGGGACGTCATCTTTCTTTCTCCTAGGAGATATGTCGAGGGGCTAGCAAAGGAGTCACTCGTGCGTTATCGCTCTATCCCATCCCTTTGCCCTAAAAAGTTGGGGGACGCCATTTCTAATTCTGCACATGCGATATGCCGAGGGGCTACCAACGGAGCCGCTTGAGTGTCATCGGTCTATTTTACCCACTCACCCTAAAAGGTTGCGAGAACGACACTCTTCTTTTTGCCAAAAACGAGACGACGAGGGGCCAAAGAACACAAGCGTTTTTTAGTCCTCACCTTTTCTTCGCCATAAAAAATAGAACAATGGTTTTACTTCAGCCAAAAACTACACCGGGGGAACACCACCGTCGAAACGCAAAAATTAGAAGAAACCAATGCACCAAATGATATTCACACAATAGAACAAGGAAAACCACTCAAAATGATCAATGTTTCATAGGCATAGCACATCATTTCCACAACGCCCTACTCTTCACCCGCCAAGGGGCGAAGATAAAAACTGTATATATACAATAGCCCATTGAGCGAGAATGCAAGTATCGTACACCACCATCACACAAAACTACACTCCGTCCCTTCTGGGACGAAGATAAAAACCATATCGGTAGTTCTCCAAATCTAGGGTCGACACTTCGGTCGGCTCCTCCTTGAGATCTTTCAGGTTGGAGGCCGAGAATTGCCCGCAATCACGCTCAGACTGCTCACGGCGAGTTTTTTGATCTTCCAAAATAGACGCGTCAAATTCCGAATAGAAGAATCTACAAAGAAATTCTTCCTTCCTAAGAAATTGACGAAATCGAGACCTTAAGATCCCGGTCATACTAGATCCGGGAAATTTCTTGCGGTGGCGAAACCACGAAGCGCTTCCAACATGAAAGCCATTGCAATCAATCATAAGTGGGTAGACATCCATAGGCTACGTAGGCTCCGCGTCTAGAACCTGCGCACCGAAACCATAAAAGTTTAAACTATGCCTTACAACCAGCATCCGAATAAACACAAGGCCCTAAATGATTACAAGGGCCAATTCCTAGTTATCTACCCCGTCTTGAGCAGCGTTGCCTCCAGGTGCCCCCATGTTGTTATCGCCTGGAACCTCAGCAGCCAGACTCGGTGGGGCCTCGGTGTTGCCAGAACCACTTCTAGCCGCACCCTCGCGAGCGTTCCGTTAAGCAATGCACTTCTTTACTGTCTCCTTGATTGCCCCGTACTCCTCGACGGATGACACAACACACGCCCAAAACTCATAAAAACCTATTTAGGCAACATATCACAGAAAGGAAGGCAAAGCGAGTGCCGTCATACAAGCAGCCAAACTTTCAACGACCATTCGCCTGGGCAAATAGTTGGGGTCATCAGCGAGTCCCGCCGCTAGGGCAAAAAGGAAAGAGCTAGGCCCGGCCTAGTCCTGACTGCAAGATCTACCTTTTCACCATACCGAAAAGGGGTGTCTTAGGATGGGACAGCAAGCGCTGCCCTTACTTCGCCGAGGCGAGAAGGGTAGCTCGACACATCCTTCTCATCACAGACAGCTGCTGAGTGCGCTGGAGCCAAACCAGGACGGCGATAGAGCCACATAGGATGCCCAGAGGTGGGGCACACCCCCAACATTAGCCCCTTGGAAATGCACGAGGAGGTCCTCGATCTGAGCGTGTTTGCCTCGCGAATTTATGGGACTGTCGCGAAATGGGGCTCGTTCGCCATCTCGGGCGAAGGGTGGAGGTCTGTGCTATTGCTATGTACATATATATGTATGTATTTTTATTTATTACTGCTATTATTGTAATAATAACTATTTTTATTATTTATTTATTTATATTTTTTTATCAGAATAGTACATAATGATTTTTCGGTTATCGCGCCATGTAACTGTTTCTCAAAATTCAAAATGACGCGGTGGTTAAGCGAACCATTGCATCGTTTCCTCAATTCGCATGCCAGGCCCGGTGGGTGCCTATAAAACCCCTCCGAGCCGGGAGAGCCATGCGCGCTTGTCTCATCTTCAGCCCTCAATTGAGAAGTAAGCCTTTGCTCTTTGGCTTCTCGCTTGGGTTTTCGCTTGCTTGGGGGCTTTGGCCAGGACTCCAGCCTTCACCGAGCTTTTCGTAGGTTCGTATTTGTTTTGTTGTATTCGCCTTTGCTTCCTTTTTGTGCATTCGTCTTATTTAATTGTTGTGGCCCCTTTTCGCCTCTTTACTATTTTTGGTTTTTGTTGGGTTTTTCGTATGTTACTCCGCTTGGATAGATGTCGAGTGAGTCATCATCTCGCGGTAGCTCGTCCAGCGGGAGCTCACCTGACACTTCTAGTTTTGAATCTCGCACTCAATCGCAGAGTGTGTCTGAGCGAGTGATGGCTCAATCGCCAATTGCGCGAGATGGTAGCTTGGCGGCGGATCACCCTATTGATGGCTGCCCAGTCCCTTCACGTATTGACATCGGCGAAGAGACAGATACAGATGTTGAGATTGTGGAACAGGGCCACGAAGGCGAAACCCCGGGTCTAGTGCCAGCCGTCATTAAGGGGCAACTTAATTTAACTCTGGCTACTTATCGGATAGGGCGTTCAGGCATCACTGAGGCGGAGCTTGACAATTATGTTGATCAAGGGCTTCTCAAGCCTACGCTCTATGGTCTATGCTGTGCTTCAGACCGAGAGGAGGTGCCGTGCCCAAAGCCTTACGAGGCTATCGTCTTTCACGATTTTTTTGCAGCGGGATTGCGGTTTCCCTATGAGGATTTTGTGGGCAAAGTATTGCAGCGCTTCAATCTACAAATTCACCACGTGACACCAAATGCTTTCGCGCCGCTAAGCATGTTTGCCATGGCACTCAAAATGTCAGGGTGTGCTCTAAGTGTGAATACCTTCGCACGCTACTATGAAACCCATCTTCATAAGAAGGTGGTGAAGGACAAGCGGAACAAGGTCGAGATGGTGGCCCATTATGGCTCGTATAATTTTATTCCAAAGAAGACGAAGGGCACCGTGCAAATTGTGACGGATTACCAAAATAAGTGGCCACGCTGTATTGATTATTGGTTTTATCACCGCGTGTGCTCTGATGAAGATGTGGCCGAGACGATGATAAATGGCCTGCCGAAGGCGCACATACTTGTCTCAAAAATGACACTAATGGAGAGTTTTTGCTTGGTCGAGGTTCTAGCAGATGGTCCACGTGATACTGAAGCTGCAGATGCCTTCGCCTTGACATCGCGCTAGCAGATTAGTCGGGATTTGATTGAAGAATGGATAGCCTGATGACAGCACTCTGTTGTGCTACGAGACCCAATTTTTTGATATAGAGCGAAGGGACATATATGTCTTTCCACGTCTCGCCGTCGCACCATCAGATGAATTTACTACCGATTTTAGTTTTGTGAACCTGATAGAGCACAAGGCCAAGGAAATCATTGGGTTTTACGGCGATAGAGAGCACAAGGGCCGGTGCTAGTCCTTGGCTGGGAAGAGGCGATTAAACCGCGTCTTCGAAGCAATGGGCCTTTATTATGCTGATCGGTCAGGCCCTTCGACCAGTCTCTCGGCCGACGATGCCGTCCCTCATGGCCATGGTCATGGGGCCTGAGGGCGAAGAGGCAGGGCGCGGAAGGTGATTGCTAGACGTGGGACGAATATTGTTGCGATGGAATCCCGGAAGCGAAAGCTTAGCGGCCGAGGACACGGTCCCGCGGAGCCTGTCGACACGCGGATTGGAAGAGAGATTGCTGGCAAGGTGGGAAATAGCAAAAAGGTCATGATCGGACAGACCCGCCGATTTGGGCAAGTCTGGGCTGAAATGGTAGTACTATTTTTTGTGTATTTTTGTTGTTGTTGTTATTTTTCATTTGACATTTCATTTCCTAGTCCGCTCTTCTTTTGTCTATTCGCTAATGCGCTGTCGCTGCTGATGTTTTAGGCTCCCTCAAGCTTTGATAGAATGGCTGGCAAGGCTAAAGTTGCTGATGTTTACGATGCCTTCGGTCTTGTGGACACCATGTCCGTTGGTGATGTCATTGGGAAGAAATCTAAGAAGAATTCCCGCAAGTCCAGTGACTCCCCAAAGGATGCTAGAGCAAAAAAGGCAAGACTGACCTATGTCGAAGAGGCGGCTTCTATTCGACCGATGGCTACTCCCATGGCATCTCCTGACATTTCGGGCTCTCAGCTGTAGGGTAAGTCTAGATTTTACGCGGAGTATATTCGCTTAAGCGAAGATTTGGTCCGAGAGCAATTGTTCAGTCATGAGGAGCTATGACTGAATTCCCGGCCTGAGGATTATGGCGATATGCTGGTCTATTCGGGGTCAAGCTCTTCTAGCAAAATGAATTTCGTGAAGGAGGAGACTTACCAGATTGCTCGTTCTTTAGGGTCCGTGTTGAATTCTCGGGTCATTGCCAATGTGGATTATCACACCATTGGTTTGCTACCGACTCCGAGCGTGGCCAGCTTCGTCGATGCGTGTGCTGGCTCATTCTCAACTCCCGAGGTGGAGAGGGACCTTCTAAAGGTTTCTAACTCATCTCTTATAGAGGCGGTAAACTTTCATGCTGCTAGCGTAAGTGGATGAATGTTTGACATGTTTTTGTATTTTTGCCTAGCGGCAGTTGTGACGCGTCTGGTTCTCGTAGGCCGTGCTTGCTTCGGAGGCTCCAGCCTCAAGGCCAAGATTTTGTCCAAGACCTGGAGAAAGAGCTGATGGCTAAGGACATGAGGATCCGGGCTCTCGAGAAGGGGCTAGAGGTAGCCAAGGAGTTGGACGAAAAGAATGCCTCCGCCCGCAAGATTACAGAGGAGCAGGTTGAAAATATGCGCTAGGACTTCAAAGGGTACCAGAAGAGGAAACTCGAAAAGCGGAGCAAACTTGTCGCTAGCGCCCAGAGAGTGGCAAACATGTATAAAGATCTCATTGAGAGCGTGGGCAAAGAGTCGGAAGGTCCCAGTGATGCTCCTATTGTTGATTTCATGAGTGGCTGGCGAATGAGCTAGCCACCATGAGCAACTACATGACCACCGGGCGTGAGTACGCCTCTTTCGTTTTGCTTCATGCCTTCGCTCAGGCCTTGAAGGAGTGCGGGTGCGATCATCTTGATGAATTCGAGATCAAGGACCCACAAACTTACTGGAACGCACCTAGTTGTGCTCATGAGGCGGGACAAAGGTTCTTTGAACGGTTTGGGCATCCTAGAGGCCGCGATCTTGCACTCCTTAGGGCTGCCATGAGCCGCGGCAAGGTTTGCTTTTAATTCAAAATCATTTTGCTTTCGCTTTGCCTTCCTTTCTACGATATGTTACCTAAATAGGTTTTTATAAGTTTTGGACATGTGTTGTGCAGTCCGTCGAGGAGTGTGTGGTGATCAAGGAGAAAGTAAAGAAGTACATTGCTTAGCAGAACGCTTGTGAGGGTGCGGCTAGAAGCGGTTCTAGTGACACCGAAGCCCCGCCGACTCCAGCTGCTGAGGTTCCAGGCGATAACAACACAGGGGCACCTAGAGGTTCCGGCTGCTGAGGTTCCTTTGCTAGCCCCTTGACGTATCGCATAGGCTAAAGAAAGACGTCGTCCCCCCAACCTTTTAAGGTGAGGGGATGGAATGGAGCGATACCGTGAGAATGGCTCCTTTGCTAGCCCCTCAGCGTATCGCATAGGCGAAAGAAAGACGTCGTCCCCCCAACCTTTTAAGGCAAGGGAATGGAACGGAGCGATACCGCAAGAATGGCTCCTTTGCTAGCCCCTCGGTGTATCGCATAGGCAAAAGAAAGACGCCATCCCCCAACCTTTTAAGGCGAGGGGAAAGATGAAAAGTTGTGCGCTCGGGTGGACTCGTTTGCCTGCCCCTTGGCCCTAGTTTAGGTGAAGAAAGAAACGCCACTCCCAAACGATGCATGCACAAAATGCTTTGCTTGCCAATTTTTCATTTTATTGTTAATGGCGGCATTGGACCAGGCTTCCTTCGCCAAGATTACATTGCTCACTAATGTTCTCATGTGCTTTCTTGGTTGCACTAGTTTGCGTTGCCTTCCTCTCCGTCTGAATGTCTACTCTTGGCATAACGCTGGAATGTTGGAAGCGAAAGGGTGAATTAGCTAAGTTGCCCGGAGTGGTACGAGCGTGCCCCGTTGATGATTGTCGGCTGGATGTTTACTCTCACCATTCAGGGCTGGAAAGTTGCAAACAATGGGGTGAATTAGCTGAATTGCCCTGAGTGGCACTAGCTCGCCCCGTCGACGACCATCGGAGACGGAGGAAGATGGCGATTCTAAGAAGCTGAAGTGTTTTTAACACTTTCACTCTTAGTGCAGCTGCACCCCGAAAAGTAGCCAACACTGTGGGTGTTTTGGCCACGGCTCCGCCCGATGGGGGAATGTTATGAGTTTTCTTGTGGTATCCCCCCATCGGTGGCTTGTGTGGCTAGCCATTTCTAGTCTGTGGCCGGAACCGCGACCCTGGTGTGCTGCAAAATCCTGATGCTTCCTATTCCTAGGTTGTTGACGCCTTTGGCTTTACAACCTCTCTCCTTGTGCATTTTTAGTTTGTTATTCTGCACTTCCCTCTTTTTGGGTGTGGCGAATACATTGCTGCCTGATGCCCTTATATGGCTAAAGGGCTTCACCATTGCGCGAAATGCGCAAAGGCTCTCCTCTTAGGTGCCCGACTCTCTTGTTCTTGGATTAGAATGCCTACTCTTTCTATTTTGCCCGCCGGCTGATAGCTCGAGGAGGCGGCCCCTGCCTACTTATATAATGTCGGTTGCCCAGTGGGGTCTTAAATTTGGATTGGTGTGGTAGGTTGCTTATTAAGCTTCTGCTGGGTTAATGCTTCTGCCCCCTTTCGTACATTGAGTTATTGGAGCTCGCTTGAGAGTTGAATTTGCGCTATATGCAATTTTGTGGCTTTTGAGTCTTTCCTGCCCGCCACCACTCCTTTCTGTTGGTGCAGACTATTTTATAGCCTATTCAGCTTTTTGCTCTTGCTCACACTCCTTTTTGGTGTGGCATAGCGCTGTTAAGGCTTGTTGGCCTTTTTTCCTTTAGCTCACTCCTTTTTGGTGAAGCGAGAGGTTGTTTTAGCCTGTAGGCTTGCTTTGGGTTGCAATGTCTCCGGTCGTGATGTTTTGCACGAGCACGAAATGGTGCAACCTGTATTGTTACCGGCCATCATCGATATTCATGACCTGCCAAGATCAGGTTTTGTTTCGACGTCTTGCTTTTTAGACCTTATGTGGGGAAAAGTTGACTTAATTTAAAAAAAGGTAGATAGGATCGCCTCGCAAAGGCTTCCCCCATGAGGAAAAAGAGCGCGAATGCTTGTCTAATGTTTGCACAACTGAGAAGGAAAGAAAAGATTACAACCCTTGAAGGGCGAAGATGTTATGGGTAGAAGCATCGCAGATTGTCTGCGTTCCAGGTGTGGTTTGTTTCGAATCCTTCTTCGTTGAGCAACTTATAAACTCCTAGTTTGACCATGTTCGCCACTACGAAAGGTCCGTACCACTGTGACTGTAGCTCGCCCTGCTTGTCGGGATGGCGAATTAGCACCATGTCCCATGGGTTGATGTTCTTTCGCAATACTTTCTTGTCTCTCTAGGTCTTCGTTTCTTGATGATATTTGTCGAGGTTTGATGCAACTTGCAACCTGGCATTTTCTGTTGCTTCAAGCTCCACATACCATTGTATTGGAGTGGTTGCTGCGATTTCCATGCCAAAAGATCCTAACTTGAGCTCTTCTGGTGTGATGGATTCTTCGCCATACAGGAGACGAAATGGGGTGAACCCTGTAGTTCTGGTGTGCAAGATGTTGTGGCCCCAAACTGATGTAACCAATTCCTGCGCCCATTTTCCCTTTGGCATATCGAATAGCGCTTTCGATACTGCACTAAAAATCAGAACATTTGCCCTTTCGACTGCTCCGTTGCTCTCGGGGTGATTGACAGATGCGAATGCTAGTTTGATCCCCAATTCTCTATAAAAACTTCTAAACTCTGCGCAATCGAACTGCTTGCCATTGTCGACTGTGATGTATGACGGAAGTCCAAAGCGGTAGATAATCTGTTGCCATAAAAAACTGATTAATGTACCTGAGGTGATTTTCGCTAGTGCTTTGGCTTTGATCCACTTGGTGAAATAATCCAAGGCTACTGCAGCGAAATGCAAATTTCCAGGTGCAGTCAGCAGTGGTCCTACAATGTCGACTCCCCATCTCTGCAATGCCCATGTTGGGATGATTGCTTTTGTCGGGTTAGCTGGTGCTCTCTGCTTCTTGGCGAACATCTGGTAGTTTTCACAACCGCGGACCAGGTCCTTGGCATCTTCTGATGCTATCAGCTAGTAGAGTATTGTTTCATTCTGGAGTTCATTCTATCCGTCTCGTGCTTGCTCGGAGGCTCGTAAGTTCCATTGAGGTAAGCAAATATAGGTGATCTCCAATCTTTGCTTGCGATAGTATGCACCGTGCGAGGATGCTCCTCCTCTTCTCGTATGGCTTTGACTGACAGCTCTTGATAAAATACGTCTACTACCATTGGTGCTTTCTACGCAGCTGCTTTCGCTAGCTCATCGGCTTCAGCGTTTTTGTTTCTTGGGATGTGGTGAAGAGAGAAACCTGTGAAATGTTTCTCCATTCTCCTTACTGCGGCCAAGTATTTGATCAGCTCAGGTTCCCTTGTAGTAAACTCTTTCTCGACCTACCCACTATCACTTGAGAATCTTATTTGACTATGCATATCCTAACTCCTAGGGCTCTGAGTTTTCGCAGCCCGAGGAGCACTACTCCATATTCGACTATATTGTTGGTTGTGAGAAATTCCAGCCTTACTGCATAGCGAAGTTTCGGTCCCTTCGGCGGTGTTAAAATTGCTGCTATTCCTGCACCATTCATGCCCCATGCTCAATCGTAGTGCACAGTCCAAATTGGTTCTTCAAATTGTGTTGTTGTGTCGTAAGCTGCTGGGTCCAGTTTGCGATGAAATCTACGAGTGCTTCAGACTTGATGGCGGATCTGTGCTCAAAATCAACTACGAATTTGTTTAATTCCATGGCCCATTTTCTGATTCTACCGATGGCTTCGCTATTGCGAAATAACACTTCTAGCAGTTGCGCTGAAAGGACTTTGATGCGATGGCCTCAGAAATAATGTTTTAGCTTTCTTGATGCCATGACCACAGTGTATGCTATTTTTTCTAGTTCGGAATAGTTGAGCTTTGCTCCTGATAGGGCTTCTGATACGAAATATACTGGGAACTACTTCATCTTGTTTTCATGTTCCTTTTCTTCGACCAGTACCGCAATGATGATTGTTGGCGATGCAGCTAGATATAACATCAATGTTGCAGATGGTGATGGCTTGGACAATGTTGTAAGCTTAGTTAAGTATTGTTTGAGTTCGTCAAAAGCATGTTGCTGCTCATGCCCCCATTCAAAATGGTTTGAGCTTTGAAGTATTCTGAAAAAGGGTAGTCCCCTTTCGGTTGATCTCGAGATGAATCTGTTCAATGCTGCTAGTCTTCCCGTAAGCTTCTGTACCTGCTTCTTACTTGCTGGCGGCTTCATGTTTACTATCACTGCTATCTCTTTAGGATTTGCTTCGATGCCCCTTGTCGATACTATGCAACCAAGCAGTTTGCCTTTCTTGATGTCGAATATGCATTTGTCTAGGTTCAGCCTAAGGCCAGCCTTTCTTAGTTTTCAAATATTTCCTGAAGGTCATGAATATGGGTCTCCTTCTTATCGCTCTGGACCACGATGTCATCGACAAACGTGATGAGATTTTTGCCTTTCTGTTTGTCAAAAACACCGTCTGCCATCCTAGAAAAAGTAGGTCATGCGTTTCGCAGTCCCTCAGGCATTCGCCGGTAACAATAAGTTCCTCCTGGGGTGATGAAACTTGTTTTCTCTTCGTCGTCCGAGTTCAACCAGATTTGGTGATACACGGAGAAGCAGTCTAACAGACTCATCACTTCGCACCCAGTGGCGATATCAACTAACTTCTCAATTCTTAGGAGCGGATATGGGTCTTTTAGGCAACACTTTCAGGTCAGTGAAGTCAACACACATTCGCATTTCCCGTTCTTCTTTCTGACCATTACGATGTTGGCCAGCCATTCTAGGTACTGAACTGGCCTGATGACGCCGGCGTCAAGTAATCTTTGCACTTCTGCTTTCATTGCCTCCGCTCTCTCTACGGACATCTTCCTCAGTTTTTGCTTCCTGGATTTCACCACTTTTGCCACGTTCAGGTTGTGCTGCGCGAGGTCATGACTGACACCTTGCAAGTCTTTTACTGACTAGGCTAATACGTCCTGATTCTCGTGTATAAAAGCCAACAGTCTATCTTTCTCATCCTCTGCGAGGTCAGAGCCCATGTGCACACATTTTTTTGGTACCAGTTTCAACAATGGGGCCTTTTGAGTGTCTTCAACTGCTTTTGCCCTTGGTTCAACTTTGCTTTCACTGTTTGCTTCTCCATTATGTGATTTTTTGGAAACTTCATTGATGAAGTTGTAGCCTGTGGTTGCTTTGCCCTCGATTTGCCTGGATGCAGCCTAATCTCCATGCACTGCGATAATGCCGAAAGGGGATGGCATCTTCATGCACAAGTAGCTTTGCTTTATTACGATTTCGAATCTACTTAGAACTCCTCTGCCGAAAATTGCAGTATACGGATAATCCATGTTGACTATGTCGAAAGTTATGGTTTCTGTGCGGACCTTTTCGCCTTCTACGACAGAGACCGAGATTGCCTTCTTTCTCAAGGCGTCTATCTTTTTCCCGCCAAAACCGAACAACGAGTTCCCGGCTGGTTCCAACGTTCGCTTGTCAAGGTTCATCTGCTCGAAAGGCTTGATAAATAAGATGTCGGCGGAGCTCCCATTGTCAATGAGGATGTTGTGTATAGTGAACGCAGCTATATTCGATGTTGCTACAAAAGCGTCTGTATGTGGAAAATCCCGCACTTGAAAGTCATTTTTGTCAAAAGTGATGGGCACCATGGACCAAGCTGGCCTGTTGAGCGGTACCCTTGGCGAGATGGTGTGCACTCTTCTTTCAAATTCTCTTCTGGCTCTCTTGTTTTCGTGCTCTTGGTTTGATCCACCAGTGATTGTGAATATATGGCCTTGCGATGGCAAGATATTGTTTACGGCTTGATGTTCTTGAGTATTTTCTTGCTTTGCGGGCTAAGGCTGATTTGAATGCTGCTGCTCTTGTTGAACTGGCGATGATGCAATTGTCGACTGCCCTGGGAGCTGGGTGAAATGCTGGTATAGTGGAAACGGTGGCTGGTGACAGATGTACGAATGCTGGTTGTATCCGTGTGAAAAGGTAGGGTGCTGGAAAGCACTGTCGTTTGCTGGTGAATAGTGGCTGCTACAACCCTGGTTGTTTACTATTTCATGAGCAGTGTTGTGGAACACGTGATTAGATGTTTCACTGTTTCTTGCGGCCTCGTCTTGCTCCTTGAGTTCTCTGGCCATTTTGTTGTATTTGCAGTCTTTCGTGAAATATCCTGCGTTTTCGCGACAAACGGCACAATAGGGTGTTCTGGGGGCTCGTCCCTTTCCTCTGCCTTCACGTCCGCCGTGGGGGGTTCGTCCTCCTCGCCCGCCACACGGAGACTAATTAGAACTTTTGTATTGTTGGTTAGGCGACGGCCCTTGGAGACTTGGTTCTACTGGAGTTGTGCTCTGGCTGCTCTTGTAGATTATTGATTGCGTGGAATGGTCTCATATTTCGCTGGCCCGAGGTTGGAGGTGGCCTGGGGCCTTGCTTGCTTGCCTCCATGAATTCCTTGTCGCCTTTCGCTTCTTTAAGTCATCATCTGATCTTGCGTGTTGCCTCGTTACCTCGAACAGCTCCCTTATGGAGGTAGGGTAATTCTTGGCGAAGTGAGCTGCACACTAGCCTATGGCCAACCCTTCTATGGCTGCTGCTATAACCGTCACCTCTGGTGCATTTGGCACCTGAGCTTTGGTCTGAATGAATCTTTCCAAAAACTCAAATAGGGATTCGTCATCTCGTTGAATGCAGTTTAGCAAATCTCTCATTGTTTTCGTTCCCGGGTGATATCCTTGGAAGGTGGACACTAGCTCCGCTCTGACTTGGCCCCAGGACCTGATGGATAAGGGCTTCAACGAAGTATACCAATCATGTCGACCGCCATGATGAGTGACTTTGCGAGGATTTGGGCGTCTTCCCCGGCTGAAGCCACCGTGATCTCATAACTCACGAGGAACTTCCTCGGGTTTGATTTTCCGTTGAAAACTGTAATGCGAGGCCTATAGCCGGCAAGCCATGGATATAGTTGAAGTTCTTTCGACAAAGGTGAAGTGAGGTCATATGCATTTTTGTCTACTTCCGGGAGGTTATCATATGGTATTACAATGTTTCCGCCAGCACGAATGGCACCTCCTATTCCTGCTCCCTACAGTCCTTGAACCACTCGCTCCAATCTGTCCCTTTGGATTTTGGTTTCCTAGATTGCCCTCTGTGTCTGTTCGGCTCTATTACGGGCAACGGCCTGCCTGAGCAGCTGCTCCTTCTTATTCTGGAGTCTAAGGATGTCTTGCTGGTACTGATTCAGCGTCTTCAGATTTCTTGCTTGCTCGGTGATTTCGCCATCTTCATCTTCTTCGACCTTATCACCGTTTTGGTCGATTTTGACTTCTTGGGCATTGTCTTCCGGCATTTGCTCTCGCCCTCCGTGCACTGCGGTACTGTCCGTCTACGACTGTGGCGCAGGTGGTTCCGTAGCTGCTGCTGCATCATCTCGCGCGGCTGCTTCCGCTGCCGCCGCAACGGTTACAGCCGCTGATGTTCCTGCTTTATCCGTCTTGTGCTTCTTTGGTGCCATGATAAGCTCAAGCAACAACCACGGTGGGCGCCAATGTTGTTTGAGGCAAGGCCTTTGAACAACGGTTGCTGTTCAAGCGAAATCAAGCATGAGAAGTGGGTAACACGAAACTTGGCGAAACAAGGTGAACGATTTTATTGAACTTGTTCCCCCCCCCTACATTCCCCGCACGGGGGCTATTTATATAGGCCCGTAGGCTTTCTACGGGACCAAAATACCCCTACAACTACCACCTGTCCGGAGGATATTCCCTGTTGCCATGGGGCTTGTTCGCCATGCGGAGCCCTTGCCTGCCTTAGGTAGCACCGGCCCGGGGAGACCCGACCAGCCTCGCCTTGTGTCGCCTGCCCGACCGACTAGATGGTCCCCGGGCAGTAACATGTTGTCGGCCATGTGAGGACAGCTGGCTTATCGCACGACAGAACGTACATAAACAAGCAACCAAATTATCAACAGCTATTCGCCAAAAATGAATAGCCGGGCTCACCAGCGAGCCTATCACTATTGCGAAAGGGAAAGAGCTAGGCCCGGACTGATCTCGGCCGCCGAGTCAACCTTTTCGCCATAGCGAAAAGGGGTTTCTGAGGACAGGACGGCGAGCGCCGTCATACAAGCAGCCAAACTTTCAACGGCCATTCGCCTGGGCGAATAGCCGGGGTCATCAGCGAGTCCCACCGCTAGGGCAAAAGGGAAAGAGCTAGGCCCGGCCTGGTCCTGACTGCAGGATCTACCTTTTCGCCATAGTGAAAAGGGGTGTCTAATGACGGGACAGCAAGCGCCGCCGTTACTTCGCCGAGGCGAGAAGGGGGGCTCGACGCATCCTTCTCATCACAGACAGCTGCTGAGTGCGCTGGAGCCAAACCGGGACGGTGATAGAGCCACATAGGATGCCCATAGGCGGTGCACGCCCCCAACAGGAGTTGTTGGTGAGGGTTTTTTTCTCATCTTGCTAAAAACTAAGGATTGGAAAAGGAAATAGGGTACTCTTGGAGATGCTCTTACAATTTAATCTACTTATATAAAATCCTTGGGATAGCAGAAACACCATATGGTTCATCTTTGATTTCATCACGCCGTTATGATCCTGCCATGAAGTAACATAGTATATTTATGTTAACAGGTAAAATAAGGTCAGCTGCTAAAACTTTTAGTAACTGTCCATTGTAGAAGACTGGTTCAAAATTTGTAGTTTTTTTTTGGCTCGGCCAATGATTTCTTTCCCCTTTGTTTTTGATTAATATGCATTCATACTTGTGCCGATTTCTTTAATCAATAATGTTTCCTTGGTGCCATGATTAGTGAGCAATAACCTTGTTGGCATATGCAGCTCACCGGAGACATTGACAGAATGGATAGATTGCAAAAGATGCTGGAGCAATATAGTATCTGTGAGGTTTGTATTGACTATTCAGCTTCTAATTCACATTCATGTCTACCATTAGCCCATTACATGCATGACCCATGACCATGAGCAAAATTGTCCAAGTTTTCTATGTCTGGAGGACTCTGGATCCAATGCTGAAGTGTGATGAGATGCTTGAAATGTATCGCAATAACTAGCTGTACTCTTTGCCCGTGCCTTGTGCAGGTTGCACGCACAGGACGGGTTGCTCTGCTCCGTGAGTCTGGATTTGACTCCAAATACCTCCGTGGGTTTTCCCTCCCTCTGTAATTCTCCATTTGCAGATCGAGATAACACTCCACGATTCGGGTCCCACAGCCATTTTGACTTATGACTCATGAGCATGGAAGTTGAGGAGGTGCTGCGTGCACAGCCATGTATACGTGCTATACTGTTAAGCTTGTTGCTTATGCATGTATATCACGCAGCACCTGGGAAGAAACGATATCTGGGGTCCAATATTTTCATTACACAGGTTGTATACGTTACGTACGTATCCTAGTTGAAGGAAAGGCAGTATATATTCAGAGAAACCATATTGCTCAACTAATGTGCTGTTTGGTTTGGGATTTTTGGGCCATAATCAATTCACAACATGAATAGATTCCCTTGCTTGGGTTTGGTTGGGCTGGTCAGCAGTCGATCACACCATGAATGGATACTGGCCCATTTAATCTTGATGAATACCACTCCACCACTCGACAATCTCTTTCAAGATTTTGATCGGGCCGTCCCCGACTCCAGAAGTCCCGTGCCTCCTCGAGTATAGGCAGTCTTTAGTTACTCGTTGCGTGGCACGTGCTTATTTTGTCATGCATTTTTGTTTTTGGATCGATAATGCTCTGGTGATCTCTACACTCCGACGGCCCAGAAATCCCCAATTCCCGACTCTCGCTTCGCTTGTCGTGGCTCACTGCGCCGTCTGTCCGCCCCAAGCCGCCTCGCCGCCGCGTGGCGCCCGCATCCCTACGTCACGCTGCGTCGTGCCCTGTCCCCTACCGCTTTGAGGTGCCGCCGACACCGCCATTCCCCTGACCGAAGGAGGAGCTTCGCGTGACGCCGTCCCTCTGGCGAGTTTCCTACGACGTTGCCGCACCAGCGTCCATGCGCCGTCGCCGACCTCCATGCCAACATCGAGCTCTGCAACGACGAGCCTCCATTCCTCCAAGCTGCAAGGTGACATTGCGCTGAAAGCGCATGTTGAAAGCGTATGTTTCAAGTATTTCAGATGTTTTATCTTGATGTTGCATGTATTTTATCTAGGTGTTGTAAAAGTAGATCGGGATGTTGCACATGTTACAATAGCTATACACGTATGTTGCAATTGTATGTTCCAAATGTTTTATCTGTTTTTTCAGACTGTGTTGCTAGTGTTTTTTGGATATTATATATGTTTTGACACATATGTTACAAAATATTTTATCTGGATGTTGCATATTTTCGCAATGGCTTTTCATGTGTTTTCAGGTGCTTTTGTAAGTGTTTCAGACGCATGTTTCAAGTGTTTCATCTCTCCACAGACTTATGCTGCAAATGCTTCATCTGGATGTTTGGCTCTAATACGTGCTTTTATTGACCGATAGTTCGATGAAACAACCAAATATTTGTAGCAACCAATAATTGGTCGGTACAAGGGAAAATAGCGACCGATGATCTGTCATAAATTTATACCGACCAATAGTTGGACGTTAATATTATGTTTTAGCGACCGTTGTCTGACACTGATTGTTGGCTGTGGTATAGTGAAAGTAGATCGGATGTTGCACTTGTGGCAATGACGCCGGTGGCTGACGGGCAGGTCTGGGCAGGGTTTTGGCTCCTACCTCATGCGGCTCATTTCGCCCTCTCCTCTCCTCTCCCTCCCCTCCCTTCCCTTCCCTCCATCTCACATCGGCATTGGTGTTGGCGTTGGGGTGGGGGTCGTCAAGGGTGCTGCGTTAGGACGCAGGCGCTGGCGTTGGATGGGATGCAGGGGCGCGGGGGCGTGGGATGCAATGCGGGAGCAGCGTCCGGTTAAGTCCTGTGGCCAAACGTCCAAGCGCTAGCCGTTCCGTTTTTGGGTATTTTTGTATGTCACCGGCTTAGGTGGCCCACCGCAAAACATCAATTGTGAGAATTGAAAAAATACGCTAAAATGTAGTAAAGAATCTCGAGACAAGCCCACTAGCTAAATACCATGACCACACAAAGGTGGACGTCTCGGGTTCAATTCAATGCACATTCGCGTGCGTTATGCAAAAGATCGGTGGGAACGGGGTTGCTCGGTTGTGCTGCAGCTATGGCTGCGGTTGCAGCCGATGAACTGCTGAATAATGTTGCCAACACTAGTGCAGCCATAGCCTGCAGACGCCAACGCGCTCAATGTTTCCAGAGGCAGATGCCAGGGGATGTGTGTCTTGCTTCGAACTCCTTATTTCAGGCAAGAATTCTTGGCGGCCGTTTAGTCTCCACGATCTGGTCTTTTTTTTTGACACCACGATCTGGTCCTGCCATATAAATAAGGGCAAACACGAATGTTATAATCACTACCGGAAACCGGCCAGTTGCCGAGTGTCAGGTGGTTTGCCGAGTGTTCTTTTTCGGGCACTCGGCAAATACGTCTTTGCCGAGTGTTTTTTTTTGACACTCGACAAAGAGGCTCTTTGCCGAGTGTTTTTTTTACACTCGGCAAAGAGCTTATTTGCCGAGTGTTTTTTCTTTGACACTCGGCAAAGAAAATTTCAAAGCACATTTTGAAGCAGTAAATTAATTCAAATGAAAAAGTTTTCAACTACAAAGTTGTATAACTCATCAAGATGTACAATGTTTGTTTTGGTCTTTTCTTCATACGACAAAGTGAAAATAAATTTGTTCACAAATCTAACATATCTCTCTTGTAGTTTATGAAACTACAAGAGAGAGATATAAGATTTGTGAATAATGTTAGAACGACCATGTCGGATGAATAGATGACAAAACAACCAAAATAAACTTTGTAGATCTCGAAAAGTTATGAAACTTTGTAATTGGCAACTTTTTGATTTGAAAACATCTTGTCATGCAAAACTGCGTTTGAATTTCAAAATTTTAAAATTCGAACTTTTCAAACGACCTCGGATGAAAAAACAACCAAAATAAACTATGTAGATCTCGAAAAGTTATGAAACATTGTAGTTGACAACCTGTTGATTTGAAAACATCTTGTCATGCAAAACTGTGTTTGAATTTTAAATTTTTAAAATTCAAATTTTGTAAACGACCTCGGATGGAAAAACTTCCTAAACTAAAAGTGTAGATCTCGAAAAGTTATGAAACTTTGTAGTTTACAACTTTTTGATTTGAAAACATCTTGTCATGCAAAACTGTGTTTGAATTTCAAAATTTAAAATTCAAATTTTGTAAACGACCTCGGATGGAAAAACTTCCTAAACTAAAAGTGTAGATCTCGAAAAGTTATGAAACTTTGTAGTTTACAACTTTTTTATTTGAATTCGTTTAGGGCCTCAAACATGCAATTTACACTCGGTTTAATATAATCCAGACACAAGTGAGAGTGTGGTGTAGTGGTAGAGGAGGTACATGCATAGCGAGAGGTCTCGGTTTGAATCGCGTGTCGGTCGTGTAGCCATGAAATTCATGCGAAAAATGTCGTAGATGGGTGGGCGCTGGCCGGTGGGGGCCTCCATCGATAAAAAAAAATTCCATTTTTTTTTGTGTAAAAATTCCCATTTTTTCGGGTTTTTTTTCGGTTTCAACTTTGCCGAGTGTCGGGCACTCGGCAAAGGCTTTGCCGAGTGCCCGATAAAAAACACTCGGCAAAATTGGCTTTGCCGTCACTTTTTTTGCCGAGTGTTTTAGGTGGTTTGCCGAGTGTTTCGGACACTCGGCAAATTCAAGCAGTCCGGCAGTGAATGGTTAATCTATCAGTAATGCTGGGAAGCGGGCGTCCGCCCGTCCGGACGCCGCCCGCCCCACTCCGCCTCGCTGCTGCCGCCTTCCCCCGCAACGCCGCATCCGCCGCTGCGCTGCGCTCCATCCCCCGCTGTGCTCACTCTGCCTCGCTGCGCCTGTCCCCCGCCGCTGCACACCGTACACCATCCCCCGCTGCACCAAGGTGCTTCCACTACCGCAGTTCCCCACCAAGAAGACCGTGGCTGCCGTGACGCGCGGCCTCAGCAAGGAGATGTTGCATTGAAAGCGTAAGTTACAAATGTATGTTTTAAGTGGTTAAGATGTTTTAGAGTTATGTTGCACGTATTTCATATGGATGTGCAAAAGTAGATTGGGATACTGTATATGTTGCAAGTGTTTCAGAGGTATGTTACGAGAGTCTATTCAAAATATTTTATCTGTTTCAGACGTGTGTTACAAGTATTTTATTTGGACGTTGTATATGTCACAGTGGCTATACGTATATGTTGCAAGCGTATGTTACAGATGTTTCATCTTTTTTAATCGTATATGTTACAAAAGTATTTCTTGTTGCAAGTGCAGACCACCGGCGCTGGTGTCGACGAGGGCCGCATGGCCAGGCCGCGACCACCGACGTGGGGAGGAGGTGCAGTCCGCCGCCCCACCGTTGTGGGGAGGAGGCGCAGGCCGCGTGGCGCCGATGCTGAAGAGGCCCACGCGATTCTGCAACAAAGGAGTCCGACCCGGTGGAGGTGATCGGTGTCCAACGCGTTTGCGCGGGAATTGAGCTAGGGGCAAGGGCGAGTCATCCGGGTGGTGTGGGACAGTCCCGTGTGCGCGCACGAAATGGTGCCGGTGCGGGCGGCACATGAATCTAAGCGGATGGGGCAGAGCAGGCGCAGGCGTCCATCCAGGTGGTAGCCTCACCGTTAATCTATTGCTTCGGTTATAATGCGTGGGCAAAAACAATTGTTCTACTCGTGGTAGCATGAGTTAGATCAGGAGATATTTGAATTTACTGGCAATCATATGCTCTATCTACTCCTGGCAGTGATTTGGAAGATTCAGTATCTTGCTTACACTGTGCTGCTGCTTCTCTCCACCTGTAAGTAGATCGACAATACATCGCATATCAATCATGGCCCCGTTCTTGGACACCTAGTTCACAGCTTTGCAACAGGGTTGTCCCCATTACTGGGATTGGTATCCGAGGTGGATCTACAATCGTGACGAACTTTTCGCAGTCCCTTAAGATGGCCACCTTCTGCTCGTTGGTACAAGTACCAACAACCTGCTGGGAAGGCATTGCGATTGCACACAGGATCAACAGAAGAACACCTCGCCCAGCAGGCAGCATCGTCTTCAATGCAGTTGCCAATCTAATATCTGATGTGGCGATGAGTGCAAGGGCCAAATCTGATACTGTTCACGTATCAAGAATGTGCATGTTCTTGTGTGTGTGTGTGTGTGTGTGTATAGGAGAGAAGGCACACGGCAGTACGCTAACTGCTTATACAGCTTCAATGCTCCTGATGATATTATATATCTTTGAGCTGATAAAGTGAAAAAATGGATACTCTGGCATCTAGGACAAGATACGCTATCATTTATTTGTTCATGTTCAGGCCAGATACGTCCTCGTTTACATAAATGGAATTGGTTATCTATCTATCTATCTACTTACCTACCTACCTATATCAATAAAAGAGCGAAAGAATTGAAAAACATCATTCTATCTATCTATTTATCTATCCATAAAAGTGCGAAAGAATTGAAAAACACCTCACACCCAAAAAGACCTACCCAACCTCAGACCTCGTGCGTTATGCCATGTGGGGCCACCAGTACCGACCTCGGCCGAGTATCCAGGGGCAGAAATCGCCGGCACCAAGTGGCTAGGCGTGATTGCCATGGATTTAGGCATGCAAGCATGCAGATCGACATGGAAGGGTTGCTAGAATAAAGGAATTTGTTTCCATTTGTTAGCAGGCCACGGGCCTATATAATTCATGTAATTGGCACTCTTTGGATTAAGCAAGAATTACCAATCCTAATCTTCTCTCTTCTTCCTAATCTCACCTCCTTCACCATTGGGCAGCCAGGCAACAACCCCGATGTCGTTACCAGTCGAGGCTACGAGCTCCGTAGCCGAGGACCCGCTGTCTTGGCCATCGACGCCCTTGACAACTACGCCGTCGGCGACTGGGTCTGGCTCCGCCTCCGTTAGCGTGCCGCAGCGTCCCTCCAAGCTCCGACAACGGGCAAACTTAAACCCCGCTTCTACGGGCCGTACCGCGTCGCCGCCGTCAGCAACGACGTCGCCTACCGCCTGGAGCTGCCGGCTCGCGCCCGCCTTCACGACGTCTTCCACGTCAGCCTCCTGAAGAAGTTCGTCGGCACGCCCCCGACGTCGCCACCGGCCCTACCGCCGATCCACCATGGAGCGGCGGTCCCGGAGCTTGACCGCGTCACGCGCGCTCACCTTGCCCATGGCGTTCGTCAGCTGCTCGTTCACTGGAAGGGCGAACCCGCTTCATCAGCATCGTGGGAGGACCTCGACAGCTTCGTCGCCCGTTACCCCACGTTCATGCTCGAGGACGAGCTGCTCGTCGAGGGGGGAGAGATGTCATATGGGGCCACCAGTACCGACGTCGGCCGAGTATCCAGGGGCAGAAATCGCCTGCACCAAGTGGCTAGGCGTGATTGCCATGGATTTAGGCATGCAAGCATGCAGACATGGAAGGGTTGCTAGAATAAAGGAATTTGTTTCCATTTGTTAGCAGGCCACAGGCCTATATAATTCATGTAATTGGCACTCTTTGGATTAAGCAAGAATTACCAATCCTAATCTTCTCTCTTCTTCCTAATCTCACCTCCTTCACCATTGGGCAGCCGGGCAACAACCCCGACGCCGTTACCAGTCGAGGCTACGAGCTCCGTAGCCGAGGACCCGCTGTCTTGGCCATCGACGCCCTTGACAACTACGCCGTCGGCGACTGGGTCTGGCTCCGCCTCCGTCAGCGTGCCGCAGCGTCCCTCCAAGCTCCGACAACGGGCAAACTTAAACCCCGCTTCTACGGGCCGTACCGCGTCGCCGCCGTCAGCAACGACGTCGCCTACCGCCTGGAGCTGCCGGCTCGCGCCCGCCTTCACGACGTCTTCCACGTCAGCCTCCTGAAGAAGTTCGTCGGCACGCCCCCGACGTCGCCACCGGCCCTACCGCCGATCCACCATGGAGCGGCGGTCCCGGAGCTTGACCGCGTCACGCGCGCTCACCTTGCCCATGGCGTTCGTCAGCTGCTCGTTCACTGGAAGGGCGAACCCGCTTCATCAGCATCGTGGGAGGACCTCGACAGCTTCGTCGCCCGTTACCCCACGTTCATGCTCGAGGACGAGCTGCTCGTCGAGGGGGGAGAGATGTCATATGGGGCCACCAGTACCGACGTCGGCCGAGTATCCAGGGGCAGAAATCGCCTGCACCAAGTGGCTAGGCGTGATTGCCATGGATTTAGGCATGCAAGCATGCAGACATGGAAGGGTTGCTAGAATAAAGGAATTTGTTTCCATTTGTTAGCAGGCCACAGGCCTATATAATTCATGTAATTGGCACTCTTTGGATTAAGCAAGAATTACCAATCCTAATCTTCTCTCTTCTTCCTAATCTCACCTCCTTCACCATTGGGCAGCCGGGCAACAACCCCGACGCCGTTACCAGTCGAGGCTACGAGCTCCGTAGCCGAGGACCCGCTGTCTTGGGCATCGACGCCCTTGACACGTTACATCCTTACCGCCGCACCACAAAGTCACTTTATGACTTAACAATAGAAACATTGTCTTAGTATTCACCTACTCGATTTTGAAATAGATATTGGAGGTCCTAAACGATTTCTAATAAAAAAGTGTCAACTAAAAGTTTTAGATCTGGTCAGCTTTGCTTTGATTGTTTTTCCATGTGAGGTCATTCGAGAAATTCAAAAAGAATATAAATTTTAAAATCATTAATCTTAAAACATAATTTTTGAGCCCTAAATGATTTCAAATGAAAAAGTAGTTAACTACAAAGTTATAGGTCTTTTCTAGTACTACAAATTTCATTCATACCGTTTCTCTGTCTTAGATCATTTGAAAAATTCAAAAAAAAAATTCAAATTATTTGTAGTGGCACTAGGTTAAGAATACCACCAGTGTAAATGCATCTTTATTGACAGTTTTCTTAACTCTACCGCTAGTAGAAATTATGTATTTACACTAGCGATTCTCTTAAGTATGCCGCCAGTATAAATCAGATTTACACTGGTGGTAGGTTAAGAGAACCGCCGGTGTAATACTTTATTTTTACTGACGATAGATTTAAAGAAAACCGCCATTAAAGATGAATTTACACTAGCGATTCATAGCCATAGGCCCACAGTTTCATTTGTACTGGCATCTATACATTATGAACTGCCAGTAAAAAAATTGCAAGAATCATATTATAGGAAATCAAACTAAAATTTGTTATTGATTTAAGTAATTATTTATTTATGTAATATCAAATATGCGATCTTGAATTCTTTATGTGAATTTTAGCCATGCATCATGCCTCATATTTTGTATATATATAGTTTTCATGAACACGTAAGTGCCATGATCGCAACAATAGAGACAAATTGGAAAAAGGGCCCCTTTGGTCGGGTTGGTCGAGCTAGAAGAAGGGAAAGGGGGTATATGTACAGCGCACAAAACATTGCTGGTTCCCCCAAAACCCTGCAGTTATATTCAATATTATACCGGTTGTAGCAAAAAATTGGCAGTTATACATCACTAGTGGTCATCAAAATCGATAGGAATACATATTTTCACTGGCAGTGCTTAACTGAATCAATTATTATCCAGCGTGGAGCTTTAGAACAGGCTGTGATAATCTTTCAGTGTTGGTTCATTTTTAATCGGCAATGATGGCTCGGTAGTGATTATTGCCTGTTCTGACCAACATAGAAAACTCTATTGAGGACTAATGAAGTGCAAGGTGATAGCACGCCTGAAGGCAGATCCCCAACATGGCCCTCTACGGTTTGTGCGAATGCTGATGGTACAAACCCCAGATATAAGATTCAAACATAGCAAACATTCAAAAGAAGGGCTCCCTCAAAAGTGCTTGACTAGTATAGCCATGTTGTGTTCGTAGGTGCTTCAGTTAACAGATATCCAGTGTGAATGATGTCCTAGGAAAATATTGATTACAAAGTCTTTCTGAAACACTTCGCGCCTCGCATTTGACGGGCGGAGTTCGGACCACCAGTCCTACGTCTCCGCCGACCACTCACCTTGCTCGGATTAACTCACCAAAGTCTGCTTCGTCCACCTGGGTAGGCAGCTGACTGCCTATACAAGTTGGAAATCGATTCAGTGTTACAACGCCACCACCACCGAGATCGATCTCGATGTCACCTTTTGTCCCTTTTGAAATCATTGATGTCCGGCGAGCGCCCCACTTCCTTTTTTCTAAAGAACATACTAGGGTCATAAACAACCAGCTTGCTTCGTTGAATTGCTTTCCAAACAGCGCTGTCGAGGGTGATCTTGAAAGAGCACATGAAGGATAGGGAGGGACCGGAATTCCCCTTTTTGAAAGAGCTGCTTGTACTCAAGCTTGAAGGTGGAGATCTTATAAAGGTTGCCAGTAAGCAAGAAGCAAGCAGGTATCTATTAACAGCAATAGTCAGAGTCATATAAAAGGTAGCCAAGGGTATATATGTAGCATCCTGCAGTAGCATTTTGAGGAATGCCTGACAGGTCAATGTTGTAACAGCATAAGTGCATGAAAGTGTGACCACTAGATTATTCACAATAGTACTCTTCGCTTAACGCCTACTAGTTTTGTCTGTTTTTTGGTTTTTGTTTCTCGTAGTTTCTTTGCATGTCCCTGAATATTATATCAGAAGTGAAGTGGCGGCATGCTTAACAGCAAAGGAAGTGATACCAGGAATCTTTGCCACACAGTTTATTTTATTGTTCGAATAAAGATACATGTCAGGATGATTGACACCTTGAAAGATTTTATTAAATAACTACGAAAATGTCATCATCTGAACATCTTTTTACGACCATCCACGCCACCATGCAAATAACTCTTGTTCCATGACCTGGCAAGGGAAAACACCATCAATCTATTTCCTTGTTGGCTTATCAGCACTTGCTTGCTGTGCAGTAGGAGTACGAAAAAGATATGCAACAAGAGTTATTACCTTATAACGATGGGGAGGAGGAAACTAATGTTTTGGTAACAGGATTCGTCAAGATGCTTGACCTTCGTTGCATCGTATTTCTGTAGATCTGCAGCGGTTAGTTTACCGGCGATGCAATTCATCTGTGGACCCATGTGTACTTTCTCTAATCCTCGCACTGCCTCACAACACGGACCAGTTTGGGATGGGAGCTGAACGAGGGCTCCTTTCACGATGTACATTCTGCACACGCTCACAATACGGTCCTTTTCTTGAGCGGTACATGGCGATCCAGTTACAGGGTTAACAGCGATTATTGTGATCAACAGGAGTAAAACTGCTACTTTCAAGGGGAACATCTTTTTGTGGATTTAGCAAGTGGTTACAAACTGGGCGAAGGAATCAAAAGTGGCCCAATGTTTGACGTTCTACCTAAAACTCATGTGTGCGTGCACCTATGTATAGGATTGAAAGCACTGGATAGTACAACTATATCAGAGTTCAGTTGCCTGGGTTGGCACACGCTCGCAATATGGTTATATCTATCTATCTATCTATCCGTGACTGTCTGGCTCTCTATCTATCTATCTATCTATCTATCTATCTATCTATCTACCTGTGTCTGTATGGCTCTGTATCTATCTATCTATCTATCCGTCCCTATGTACACCAATTAACTACAAGTTATAGAGTCTAATATCTCACTTTTTACCAAAAATACGAGACACACCGAAATTGGGAAAGCAATTGTCGATCTATCCAACAGATTAAGCTCAAGGAAGAAGGTATTAAATTCTAGAAAAAGTTGGAAAATTTCCTAGAGAGATAATTGAGTCATAAACATATTTCAAAACGTTTTTCACACATAAACACAAATGCAACCAGCATAAATGCAACAACCAAATTAAATTATTTCAAAAGCTTTTAGAAAATCACACTTTCCGTTACTCACATTGTAGACAACATAATTAAATCTTCAAATATTTTGGAAAATAAAACCATTTATTTTGGTTCCCATTTAGTTAGACTCAACTCGGGCTCGGACCAAGAAAACTAGCCTAGGTGGTTATCAACAAGGTTTTAAATCTCCAGCTATAGCTGCCGCTATAGCCGGAGATAGCTGCTGGGGAATGGAGCAGCTAGGAGATTGAGTTTTTCGCGCTAAGAAATCTGAGGCGCTAATAGCGTTGTTTAGCCGGAGATTGCCGTGAAATAGGTATTCGTTTAGCGGCAGGCCGGCGGCTAAAGCGTTGCTGAGCCAAGGACAGCCGGCCCAATATACCTCCAGGTCAAATGCCCAAAACCACGTAACCCTAGACTCCACTGTTGTGCTCGCTCTCCAGCTCTAGAAAAGCAACGGCGGCATCGGCTGTGGATCTAAGATGGTGGCGCAGCGCAGCTCTTCGGTCTTCCCCAAGCGCGGCTCCGAGGGGCAGCTTCAAGCGGAGGTGGCTGGTGCCGGCGCCGGCGGCGGCTGTGCCGGTGTCGGTTGTGGATTGGAGATGGTGGCGGGCGCAGCTCTTCTGGTCTTCCCCAAGCGCGGCTTCGAGCGGATGCGGCCGGCGGGGCCTTCGAGCGGAGCGGCCGCTGGCAACCGCTTCGAGCAGCGGCAGCCGGCGGCAGCGGCTTTGAGCAGCGGCGGCAGCAGCTTGAATCGGCATGGAGGCAGCTACGAGCCACGATTTGGATTGGGCTTGGTTGTACGTTTTTTTTTTGCAAAAACAGCTAAATGGCTTAGCTACAGCTATGTCCGGCTATAGCTAGGCTTAGCTGTTGAGGAGGATAACAGCTAACAGGCTTAGCCGGAGATTTAAAACCATGGTTATCAAAACCGACCTGGCAGTTTTTTGCGGGTCCAGAGCAAAAAAACACTCCGGAACTCATAATTTATTCATCCGAATTCTAAATTGGATGATCTGTATAAGTTTCTTGATAGGCTCGATGAGAGGAATACAACAATGCAATCCATTATTTGAAAAAGTCGAGAAAACCGGCTTGACCGGTTTTGGAAAGAGGTTAAGCCTGTTTTTCTGGATCAGCTCCCTCAAAATTGTGTTTTGCACTCTGAACGAGACGATACACATATGTTTGTTGATCATGTTGACGAGAGGAACGCGTTATGCCTTTTTTTAAAGTGTCAAAACCGTCCTATAGCCGATCTGGAAACCAGCTAAGCTAAGCCTATTTCTACGGGAAATTCTGTATTTAGGCTTCCTTGACAATTTCGGCTGTCAACAATACTAATACCGTCTCTCATCCCGAATGCAGCAGCAGCAGTCTCTCTGCAAAGTTATAAGGCAGCACAGTTTTTCATGAAGTAGGCGAATGCATGATGCATCTTTAACATGAGAAAATGGAGTCCCTTATAGAAGCCTCGTAATAGACAATGATTGGGGATGCGAGCTGCGTTAGTCACAGGTTGGGAGTTCGCATCTTGACCCCCTCTTTTGCTTAGAAGCCTCGTAAGGCAGCTGTGGTCCATTGTTGCTTATGGTGTATGCAGTTGTTAAAGGAAAAATACTAATTTGGTTGCAATCATCAGAATGCACTTGGACCACAATACTCCATAGCCGGTCAAGAACACATACATGATGGTGTAGTAGGTATAGACCACACAGAGCTCGCAGTGGTGTCATGGATGATGGATTACGCATACTTACAAAACCATCGTAATGGCTGATGGCTGTACTTGAGACGTGACTTGGCAACTGAACCAGATGCACGTCTATAAAACCACACCAGGCCACACAGAGCTCGCAGTGGGTAGCATACAAGGCAGTCAGGATAAGCATTCCATCTATATTTTCTAACTTCTGTACTACCCCAGATGGAACTGAGCTCCATAGCCGCCCCTCTACTTTTTAGTTATCAATACAAACGACAGGCCGGCCGGCCTAGTATTGTATGGTGTACAGATGTAGGAGTGTATATATAGCTACTCTGAGTTAACGAATCCGAAGGTAAGGTCAGTGACGGGCTCGCAGCAGTTTAATATGGCGAGCATCAGCGGCGACGAGAAGGCGGAAGCGGTGGTGCAGAATAAGAAGGTGGCACTAAGGAGGTAAGTCACCGGGCTCCCCACCGAAGAGGATATGGAGATCGTCGTGGACACTATCAGTCTGCGTGTGCCGGCGGGGCAGACAGCCGTTCTGGTCAAGAACCTCTACCTGTCCCGCGATCCCTGGATGCGTGACCGCATGAGCAAGCACGATGACAGCGACCCCACCGTGCTCGCCCCGGATTTTGTCATTGGAGAGGTACGAGTTCAAATTCGAGCATTAGAATCAGTTGAAGAAATTTGTGTGACATGTGTGTGATTCATTGATCAGGTCATGGTCAATTTCGGTGTGGGCAAGGTGATCGACACAACGCACCCAGAGTTCGCCGCCGGCGACCTTGTCTGGGGCATGAGTGGATGGGAGGAATACACACTCATCACCCAGACGGAATACCTGAACAAGATCAACCACAGCGAGCTGCCGCTCTCCTACTACACGGGGGTTCTTCGTCAGCAATCTCATCAATGACTGCATGCACCCTTTTGTCTAGTTCTACAAATTCTTCTACCTCTTACTGATTTCAAAATCTGCTGGTTTACTCGTCATTGACGCTCATCCAATGTTAACCGCCGTCCAGGCATGCCCGGTCTCACTGCATATTCCTGCTTTTTCGAGCTTGGGAAGCCAAAGAAGGGCGACATCGTGTTCGTCTCGGCGGCGTCAGGTGCCGTCGGGCAGCTGGTCGTAGGGCAGCTCGCCAAGATCGCCGGTTGCTACGTGGTCGGCAGCGCCGGCTCCGACGAGAAGGTCAGTCTCCTGAAGACCAAGTTCGGCTACGACGACGCCTTCAACTACAAGTCCGAGACCGACCTCGGCGCGGCGCTCAAGCGGTGCCTTCCCGACGGCATCGACATCTACTTCGACAGCGTGGGTGGCGCGACGCTGGACGCGGCGCTGCTGCAGATGCGGCACGGCGGCAGAGTCGCCGTCTGCGGCATGATCTCGCAGTACGGTTTGGAGGAGCCGTACGGCGTGCGCAACCTGTACTGCATCATCGGCAAGACCATCCGGGTGGAGGGGTTCAACGTTAATGGCTACTTCCATCTGTACCCGAGGTTTGAGGAGGAGATGGCTGGCTACATCAAGGACGGGAAGGTCACCATCGTGGAGGACGTCGTCGAGGGCATCGGCAGCGCACCGGCAGCTCTGATCGGATTGTTCTCTGGAAAAAAATGTAGGGAAGCAGTTGGTTGCGATTGCAGGGGCATGAGTTGAAGCAGGAACTCCGTAATGGTGACGAGATGAGCAAAAAAGTCTTGTGCTACTTCTGTCACTACCGAAAACAGGCCCGTTGCCAAGAGCCAGCGTCTTTGCCGAGAGCCAAATGTCGGGCTCTCGGCAAAGAAAGGTTTGCCGAGGGTCGGCTCGGCAACGGTAGGCCGTCGGCAAAACCATATTTGCCGAGGGCCAGGCCGTCGGCAAAGAATTCCTCTCGGCAACCGGGCCCTTTGCCGAGGGTCCGGCCATCGGCAAAGAAAGGCCATTGGCAAAATTTTATCTTTGCCGAGGTCCACCTCTCGGCAAAACATGGCCGTTGGTAAACCTGTGACGGCAGGCACCTGCCGTCTGTTTTGCCGAGGGTCAGAATTTGGCCCTCGGCAAAGAATTACTTTGCCGAGTGTCGTTTCCGTGCCCTCGAGAATTTTTTTTTTTGCTTTTTTTGCTTCCAAAATTTTTCCCTGGGTTTACTGTTGTACCTTAAAGTACATATTAAAATTTGGAGCTTTTTTTATTTTATTAGCTATATTTAATAAGTTTATTTCATTTACTTGAATTCTTCCTAGTAATTTAAATTTGAACTGCAGGTGCATCGAATATTGAAATTGAGTGATTCAAAAAATCATATTCATGGTATTGCATGTGGTGTGAGACCGTATCCAGTGACAGATGCCAAATTTGGCGCATCGTTTTCATGGAACACGGCGAGAAACTTGTGTGTAAAGTATTTTTAAATTATATAAAATGGAAACGAAGTCCAAAATTCACGAAACTTGTCGAGGTGTCATTTCATCTCATGTATAGGTGTGATAAAAAATTGAGTGGGTTTCGAGCAAGTTGCGACGTCCGATGCCTAAAACCCACTCAATATTTTATCACAGCCTATACACCATAACAAGTTTCGTGAATTTCGGACTTCGTTTCCATTTTATATAATTTAAAAATACTTTACACGCAAGTTCCTCATCGTGTTCCGTGAAAACGATGCGCCAAATTTGGCATCTGTCACTGGATACGGTCTCACACCACATGCAATACCATGAATATGATTTTTTGAATCACTCAATTCCAATATTCGATGCAGTTGCAGTTCAAATTTGAATTACCGGGAAGAATTCAAGTAAATGAAATAAACTTATTAAATATAGCTAATAAAATCAAAAAAGCTCCAAATTTTAAATATGTCTTTTAAATATTATTGTTAGCCACCAGAAAAAAATTGGGAAAAAAACAATTTTTTTTTTGTATTTGCCGAGAGCCTCAAAGGGCTCTCGTCAAAGAGTTTTTAAAAAAAATAAAAAAAACTTTGCCGAGAGCCCGGATCTGGGCCCTCGGCAAAGGCCCAGTCCACATAGACCAGGCCGGAAAACCCTAATGGCCCACTCAGCCCTTCCTCTCGCCCACGTGACCCGCATCCCCTTCCTCTCGCCGCAGATCCCGCCTTGCCACGATCCCAGCGCCCACAGCAGACCTCTCCCCCCCCCCCCCCATCACCACACTGCCAGTAGCCGCCCGTCCCATCCCCACGCCCTGCCAAGGCGCTCCTCCCTCCCCCCCCGCGCCGCGAGCAGCAGCCCGGCCCGCCGAGCGCAGTTGTCGTCGGGGCCGCGTCGTCCCGCCTCACCCGGTGGTCGGGCACCGCGCCGCCCCCCGGCCACGCCCGCCGGTGGCCCACCCGTCGGCCAGCGCGTCCCCGGCCGGCCCCATGCGCCCCTGCCGGTCGTGCAGAGAGCATTTGGAGGAGGAAGGGAGAAGATAGGAGAAGGAGAAGGGGAGAAGAAGAGGAGCAGGGGAGAAGGGAGGAGGAGGGGAGAAGAGGAGGAGAAGGAGAGGGATAGCAGGGGAGAAGAGGAAGGGAGAAGAGAGGAGGGGAGAAGGAGGGGAGAAGGAGAGGCCGACGACCATCACGCCCCACGTCGTCGCGTCACGCCGAGTGGTCGTCGCCATTTTCCCTGCGTCTAGCCGAAGACGAGGGTGATCCCGACTCCGCGTCGCCTGACTACACTGCCTCCCAAGGTAAAGCCCCCCTCCCGCCTATTGCTGGCCTTCGTGCCATTTCTGGATTAGTGGCCCTTCGTGCCTTTTGTGGATGTGTTGGCCATCGTGCCATATGTCGCTGTGTCGGCCATCGTGCCGAAATTGTGGATGTCGGCCATCGTGCCGTCTTTTTCCTTCAGGTTTTGGAAGCCTCCCCGTACAGGGGAGGTTCTGCCGAAATTTTGAACTTATAAATTGTGTTTCTTGTTTTGCAGAGAAGAGCCCGACGGAGGGGACCCGGAGTACCCCGAGCGTCTTCCTTCGGGTCTGCCTGCACCGCGTCACCTCTCCACTCCACGGCCACCCTAGGTATAAGCCCTTTGTCCGTAACCCTAGCTAGATCGCGTAAACCAGTTAGGCGTCTCCCGTCTGAAAGAGATACGGTTGTAGGTATGTGGATCTCTACATATCTGCGACCGTATCTGTTTTGGATTGTCCACATTATTTGGACAGCCCGCGGATGCGTAGATGGTTTAGTTTGTATGGTCCGGTCCGATCCGAGATGGGGTTTCGGCAGCACCTCCCTGTTGTTCTCCGGATACACACTCTCCCTTCCAGGATGTGTATTAGGAGAACAACGGGGATGTGCTACCGAAATTCTATCTCGGATTGGAGCGGAGCATGGAAACTAACCTCATCTACGCATCCGCGGGTGGGATTAGGACCTATCCCTACCTATTAGATAGTAGGGAAGCGGTGCATATGCTATTGATGGTTATATAACTCTGTTATATATATGGTAGATGATGGATAACCGTGATTGGATGTACACGGGCCGCCGTAGTCAGAATCAGGTCACTCGTGAATGGATATAGAAGACTGAGGATTTCTTGGACAAAGCATTTGGTGTGGGTGCTCAAGCAGCGATAGAGGTGTGGTGTCCCTGCAGCGAATGTGCAAATAGGAATAGGAAAACCAGGAAGGTCATTGAGGAATATCTTTGCAAGTTTGGGTTTACGCCAGACTATACCCGGTGGGTGTGCCATGGTGAAGGCCATCGTATTAGAGATGAGGCATTGAGGCCACGCTTGGAGGAGTTTGATAGTGATGGCGGGGTACTAGACATGATGGATGACTTCCACCAAGCACACTTCAGTGAACGATGTACGGACGAAACCGAGGAGCAGGAGCCAGAGGAAACCACAAGGGCATTTTATCGCATGATGGAGTCGGCTAAGAGGCCCCTTCATGACAAGACAAATGTTTCTCAACTCGATGCCATTGGACGCTTAATGGGGTTAAAGTCCATGCATAACATGAGTTGAGACTGCTTCGATAGTATGCTGGTAGTTTTTGGGACCCTGCTTCTGGCAGATCACGCGCTGCCAAAGAACATGTACGAGTCAGTGAAGCTCCTCAAAGCTCTTAAGATGCCGTATGAGCAGATACACACTTGTGAGAATGAGTGTGTCCTCTTTAGGAAAGAACACGCGGAAGCAAAGTACTGTCCAAAGTGTAAGTCCTCTAGGTATGTGGAGGTAGAATCTAGTGATGGGCAGAAGAAGCAGCTTGGAATCCCCATGAAAGTCCTATGGTACCTTCCGTTCATACCGAGACTCCAACGGCTATTCATGAGCGAGGAGTCCACGAAACAGATGATATGACACAAAAATGACATCCGATACAATCCTGACAAGATGGTACATCCATCAGATGGTGAAGCATGGCAAACATTTGATGGCATTTATGCTGACAAAGCTCTAGAGGCTCGTAATGTGCGTGTTGTGTTTGCAACAGATGGGTTCAATCCTTTTGGAATGATGGCGGCCCCATACACTTGTTGGCCAATCTTCGTTATCCCCCTCAATCTCCCCCCTGGCGTCCTTCTTCAACGTCAGAACATATTCTTGTCGCTGATAATTCCTGGTGACCCGAGGAAACATATGGGTGTGTTCATGGAGCCTTTGATTGATGAGTTGATCAGTGCATGGGATCACGGGGTACTGACATACGACCGTGCTACAAAGAGGAACTTCACAATGCATGTTTGGTACCACTACTCGATGCATGACTTTCTGGCGTATGGTCTATTCAGCGCCTGGTGTGTCCACGGGAAGTTCCCATGCCCGGTATGCAAGGCAGCTCTATAGTTCATTAGGTTGAAGAGTGGTGGCAAGTTTTCCTCGTTCGACAAACATCGACAATTCCTCCCTCTTGACCATGCATTCAGACGAGACATTAAGAACTTTACGAAAGGTGTCGTAGTGACAGACCCTGAACCACAGAAGATGACTGACGCCGAGGTTCTTGCTCAGATAGATGGTCTTGTCGCCAAGGAAGACGGAGTTGGTTTCATGGGGTATGGTGTTCAACATATGTGGACTCATAAGTTGGGCTTGGAGAAGCTTCCCTATTTTAAGCACCTGGCCCTGCCACATAACATTGATGTAATGCACACTGAGAAGAATGTCACCGAAGCTCTTTGGGCAACACTCATGGACACTGACAAGTCAAAGGACAACCCTAAGGCTAGAGCGGACCTAGCAAGGCTATGCGATAGACCACACCTAGAGATGCGACCATCAAGAGCCGGCAAGACATGGAGAAGGCCTAGGGGCGATTACGTCTTGGAAAAGAAGCACAGGACGGTTGTAGTCCAATGGATCAAGGACTTAATGTTTCCTGATGGGTTTGCAGTGAATCTTAAGAGGGGGGCCAACCCATCTACTGGCCGAGTCTTAGGGATGAAGAGTCACGACTTCCACATATGGATTCGAGGCTTCGTCCCTGAGCATGTCTGGGTCATGCTGGCAGAGTTGAGCTATTTCTTCCGCTAGCTTTGTGCCAAGGAGTTATCTCGAAACATGGTGGCTGACTTGGAAAAAGAGCCCCTGAGTTGTTTTGTAAGTTGGAGAAGATATTTCCACCCGGCTTCTTCCTGTCGATGCAGCATTTGATTGTGTACCTCCCGTATGAGGCACGAATGGGGGGGTCCATGCAGAACCGCTGGTGCTATCCAATCGATAGATGTCTAAAGACTATTCGCAAGAAATGTGGAAATAAAGCCAGAATTGAGGCTTCCATGGCAGAGGCGTTCATTAACAAGGAGGTGTCAAACTTCACAACAACATACTATAAGGGCAACCTTCCTAGCGTGCATAGCTCGTTACAATGAGGACGAAAATAAATCTACCCTCAGCCTTTTGAAAGGGTCACTCGGAAGAGCGAGTGCATTGAGCCCAAAGACCTTGAACAATGAAGAGTGGCGCAGTATCATGCTATATTTGTTGGCCAACCTAGATGAAGTGGCGCCGTATATCGAGTAAGTTCTCAACGAACTTGTTACTTACACCGTCACTATTCTGCATCCAACCCCATCATGTTTCTTGTCTACATAGGGAATTTGTTAATCTATTCTGGCGTCAATCAAGGCGACCTCGCCCTCATGAAGTTGATACCATTCTTAAGGAGCGGGATTTCATTTCTTGGTTCCAAAAGAAGGTACCGTCCAACTTCCCCCTTGTTTCTTGATTTCAAGTTGGTCGTTTGTGTGAATAACATAATGCTCTAGCCTGACTTTGCAGTGCTACAGGGATGCGTCTATAAGTGTCGAATTGCGGCAGGTTGCCGATGGCTTCAACTTTAGGGTCATGTCATGTAATGTTTATGACGTCAATGGGTATCGCTTTCACACAACAAGCTACGAGCAGAGTCGGCCGCATCGAAGGACCACAAATACCGGAGTTATGATGCCCGGAACTGATGGCAAGGACTATTATGGGATACTTGAAGAAATATATGAACTCCAGTTTTGTGGAGCCGAACCTTTTAGTCCTGTCATATTCAAATGCCGGTGGTTTGATCCTGAGGTATCGAGACAGTACCCTCATCTTGGGCTAGTCGAGACTCGACAGGATTCCGTCTATGAAGGTGATGATGTATGGATTGTGGCCACACAAGCCAAGCAAGTCTATTATAATCCATATGCTTGCCAAACCGAGGAAAACCTTAAGGGTTGGTATGTTGTTCACACAATATCGCCGCACGGTAGACTACCTCTCCCAAATGATGAAGATTACAACTTGAACCCAGAAACACATGACGGAGAGTTCTATCAACACGAAGAGGGGCTACAAGGGAGCTTTGAGATAGACTTAACCGGGCTAGTCGAAATGGAGACAGACATCGAAAGGGTTGTGGACGAGGACTCTAGAGATGAGGTGGAAAATCCAAAGGACATAGTGTTCCTTGACCGATTACACTTAGGTGTTGATAGTGATGATGAGGAGGCGGATGAAGATTTGGACATGGTTGATAGCGATGACGATATGTACAATCCAGCTAATCCCGATCATGGAGATCGTTTCTAATACATGTAATATTATCTGTTTTTGTAATTATATTCATTTTGCATGTAATTATCTTCATTTTGCATCTCTTTCTAATTATGTATCGTTTATATATGCTAATTGTTTTGTTCTTTTGTAATGCAGGAGATGCCACCCAGGAGGTCAGTCTAGTCTCTTTACGCCAGCCAGGAGGAGCCGGAGGCGTCGGTTCAGCCTCCGGAGCCGGTTCCGAGGCGGAGGAGCCGCAGGCGTCCGAGCAGGACGCAGCCGACTACCCCTCCGGCCGTGGAGGAGCCTACGGCCGTGGAGGAGCCTGCCGCCGCAATGGAGCATGTGGATGCAGGGGGGTCCTCCTCTACCTCAGGGGACGAGGCGACTACAGGGGACGAGGCGACTGCAGGGGGATCCACTTCCTCTGGTGTGTCGATGGTGTACTTGCGTGGTCCCGCGAAGCTCCCGCGTCGACCAATACCTGAAGCGGCCCGCCCGCTGATCACACCCTATGGGGATAGGTAAGTAACTTAAGATGTGCTCGAAACTTCTTCATTTGAAATGTTGAAAATCAAAATACAAACTAATACTTTTTGTAATCACTTGTGCAGGAACTAGAAACTTGTGGAGACTGGAGCCAAGGCACGCAAAGTGAATGGCATCCTAGGAGGTCTGTGCAGGGAGCACTACCCTGGCCTGGTGGAGGTGAGCCCGGACATGTTCGAGCCGGCCACTCAGTTCGACCACTATGAATTGGCCGCCGATGCCATGGATCGTAGTGGCCACAGATACAGGAACAAGGCGGAGCGGGTCGTCAGGGACCTGTCGGTAAGTCTTTTAGGCACACATTGTATTCTTTTAGCCACATATACATCATATTCATTGGGCATTCTTCTAATAAGTAATTGAAACCTCGCGCCTTTATGCAGGATTTCTTTAGAATCGAGGAGGGCAAGGAGCACAGGGCGTACCAGGTGGCGGTCGCTTCTTGTAAGAAGCGCGTCACAGACATGATTCATGACGCGCGTCATCAGGCGCACGTTTGGCACTACGCGAAGGTCAAAGGGCGTAGCATCAAAAAGGACGAGGCAAGACAGGTGGTGCTGACCAAGGAGGAGTACCTTGTGGTAAATACGGAACATTACTATTGATTTCTTCTGAGATTAAGTTTCCTTAATTTGATCTTCTGATATATCGTTTGCTTGATGGCCTGTAGGCGATTCCAAACTGGTGCAATCGGCATCCGGATGCCTGGGAGAGGATTGTGGACATGTGGCTCAGCCAGGACTAGAAGAAGGAGCATGATGAAGCACACGAGTGCCGTTTGCTGATGCAAGGAGTACCACACCATCAAGGCAGCCGCAACCTCTCTGAATTCTCAGAAGCTTGGGTAAGGCAAAACCATTTCTCTAACCTAACACTCAATTCTGCAACAACTCTAACAATGTTATTGTCTTTCTCGCAGTCGGCGTCACATGGTGGCCGCCCTTGCGGTCACCTCAAGGCATATGCCTTGTCCCACTTGGGCAAGGCAACGGCCACCATCGACTGGACCCCAGAAGTCCCTGCCGAGTCGTTCACCAACGCCAGCATTGCCCCTCGCATCTCTGCGTACACAGAGATGGCAAGGTCAGTCCACGGGCCAGACTACGACCCGACCACCGAGGAGCGGCTTGATCCAGAGCTCGTGATGAGGGTGGGGCAAGGCAAGAAGCATAGGCGGTTCTGGCTTGGCGACGGTGTCCTCGACACGACCTTTGTTCCTCCGCTGCACTAGATCCGAGCAGCGAGCACGAGCTCAATACCGGCCATACGCCAGCGCCCGACCGTGGTGTCGACACTCCAGGTAAGTGTTCTCTTCCATTCCTAGTTCTTTGACTTTTACATACCTTAGCTCCGCAATCTTGAAACATTGGCGTCAAATGTTGCAGGCACAGCTGCAGGCGATGGAGGCCGAGCGGGAGAAACAGCGGCAGAGGCTGGCAGCTTTGGAGGCCGAGCGGGAGCTCAAACAACAGAGGCTGGCAGCTTTAGACGCCAAGCAGGAGCAGGATCAGCGGCAGCTGGCAGAGGTGCTCTCCTACGTGCGGGGTCTTGCGATGACCCAAGGTGGAACGGTCCCACAGTTCCTGCTTGGTCAGCTGCAGGCTACACCTCCACCTCAGCTTGATTCTACTCCGGTGATTATGACAAATGTTTTAGTTTCTCTAAATGTCAAACCTAGTGAAACCTAGTAAAACCTAGTGCTAGTGGTGATGGTGGTGGGTGGTGGTGGCAGCGTGGTTGGTGGTGGTGGTGGCGTGGTCGTGGTGGTGGCTGCGTGGTTGGTGGAGGTGGTGGCGTGGTGGTGTGGTTGTTGTTGGTGGTAGTAGTGGTGTGGTTATGGTGGCGTGGTGGTGGCGTGGTGGTGGTGGTGGTGGTGGTGGCGTGGTGGTGGTGGTGTGGTGGTGGTGGTGGTGTCGCGTGGTTGGTGGTGGTGGTGGTGGTGTGGTCGTGGTGGTAAAAAGTACATGTAGTGCTTGGTTATCTATTTATGTTGTCTAACATGTTCTGCATCTTCTTTGTTTGTGTAGCGTCAGTCGGCGGCGTCGAACGACCCTAACCTTCTCCTCGTCAACTCCCCAGGATCGCACGTGGCGCCTTCTTAGCCCGGACCGTCGCCGTGACCAGTTTGGCGCCTCCTATGCCTCTTGTTTATGTTGCTTGTCGAACTTTACACTTGTGGTTGTCTATGTGTCGAGATTTGTTTGTGACTTCGAACTTCGAGACTTCTATGTGATGTGGATGTGAATTATGTGATGTGAATGTGGTTATTGATATGTGGATGTGCTTATTGTGATGTGGATGTCATATATATGTTTATTTGTTGACTCAAAATGCAAAAAACAAAAAAAAATTAAAACTAGCTGTGGCTTTGCCGAGGGCTATGGTCATGCCCTCGGCAAAGCTGGGAATTCTGGAACACACAGAATCCTAGCTTTGCCGAGCGCATGACCATAGCGCTCGGCAAAGAGGAAGCCTTTGCCGAGAGCTGAGCCATAGCTCTCGGCAAAAAAATGTCTAAAAAAAATTTGTCAATATTCTTTGCCGAGAGCTCTTCTGACAGACGCTCGGCAAAGTTTTTTGAAAAAAAATTCAGAAATTCTTTGCCGAGAGCTTGCTAAGGCTCTCGGCAAAAATCAACTTTACCGTGACCTCTCGCCGTCATGGCGAAATTTTTTTGCCGACGGCCGGCTAACCCTCGGCAAATTCTTTGCCGAGAGCCCGAGATGTGGCTCTCGGCAAAGTAGCCTTTACCATGAGGTACTGTGCCGACCGGCCTTTGCCGAGAGCAACTCTCGGCAAAGCCTTTGCCGAGGGCAAAGGCTTCTTTGCTGAGCGTATCCGGCCCTCGGCAAAGAACCTCGTTCACTGGGCCGTGGGGTAATAAGAGGGCAGCGTTATTTGCTTTTCATCAGCATATTCACATGCCAGTGTACTTTTATTGAAGATTTCAGTCATGATAAACAATTTGTATTGGCGGCTGCCCGCTAGTAAGACTTTATAGAGGTGGCTGACCTGGCCGCCCCCTGTCCATTGATCTGTAAATACTGCTAGAAACATGAGTCACCTCTACATATCGATTTTAGAAACAGCTCGAAATCTAGCTGCCTTGATCTAGAAATTGTTTTTCAGAAATTATAAATTGGACAAAAAATATAAAAACTTTTTAATTAGGTGAAGCCCACACCAAGCAAGTCACACAATTTTCTCCGCATGTGCAGCTGGTGGGATTCAAACACCTAACCACTTCGCCTCAAAAATCACCTATGACTAAATGATAGATACATTCTTTTTATATTCACTTCGCTAGATTTTAAAATTATTATTCGAGACATTAAACAATTTCAAATTAAAGTTTTCAACTGGATAGTTGTAGATATTGTCGAGTACTACAATTTTGGTTGGCCATTCCTCCAATTGAGGCCGTTCCAAAAATTAAGATTTCAAAATTTGAGAAATACAAATAAAATTGTCATTGGATAAAATGATTTTAAATGAAAAGGTTGTCAATTGCAAAATTGTATAGCTCTTTGAGATCTACAACTTTAGGTTGGTCATTTCTCTGTCAGAGGTCATTCAAAAATTTTGAATATCAAAATGTGAGAACTTTAAACTGAATTGTGGGACCATACATTATTTTCAATGAAAAATTTATCAGCTACAATGCTTTAGATCTTTTTGAGACCTATAACTTTGGTTTTGGCCATTTCTCCATCTAAGTCATTTGAAAAAAAATAAAAAACTCACAAAATGTCAAAACTTCAAACAGAATTTGCGAATCTACATGATTTCAAATGAAAAAATCATTGGCCGTAAAGTTGTAGATATCTTCGAGATACCCAAATTTGATATAAACCTTTGTTTTCATACGTGTTTGTTAGAAAAAGGTCATGAATTTTATTATGTTGCACCTATTTTAGATACGGTTCTAGATCCAGACACCACTATAAGTCAATTCCTAGATGTATCTCTAGATCTAGCTGCCTCTAAAATGAGTGCTTCGTATACCACCCATATGCAATCATTTGATAGTGGTTGGTGAGTGTCTCTAGATCTATCTGCCTCTAATAAATCACGCATGGTTGGTCAGTGCTTCCTATACTACCCCATATGAAACTGAGCTTTCCATAGTCCATATTAGCAATCATAGCAGCTCCTCACCAAGCAACTAACCATGCTTGAATAGTCGAATCCCTCATCTTATTCTCTAACTTGTGTACTTCCCCGTATGAAGCTGAGCTCTTCATATGAGCAATCATTGCAGCCGTTCACCAAGCACCAACCATGCATGAATCCCTCATCTTTTTCTAACTTGTGTCCTACTACTACAGTACTACCCCAGATGAAACTGAGCTCCATAGCCGCCTCCAACCATTCTTGAATATACCTCATCTTATTTTGTAGCTTCTATACTAACTACCCCATATGGAACTTAGCTCCATAGCCGCCCCTCTACTTTTAGATATCAATAGAAAAGACAGGCCGGCAGTAGTGGACAGATGATGTGTACAATTGTAGAAGTATATATAGCTACTCGGAGTAAACGAGTCCAATAGTCACTACTACACAAACTTTACTGGAGGCGGGCGTTTTTGGTTTTCCGCGGTGGGCAAAGCCGTCCGCCGCGGCCTAGAGGCCACGGTAAATCATGGCTTAACCGCGGCGGGCGGCCTTGCCCGCCACGGTTAACCGATTTACCGCGGTGGGCGATGTAACATGCCCGCCGCGGTAAATATACTTTTACCATGGCGGGCACGTTAGGATGCTCGCTGCGGTTAATCATTTAAAAAACCAAAAAAACCAGGAGCCCACTGGCGAGCCCGTTCTCGAGCCCACTGGCGAGCCCACCGGCGACGGATCCGGGCTTCCCACGGCTGCAGATCCGTGCCGCTCGGGGAGGGAGAAGAGGAGCAGCCGGCCGGGCCCCAGCGTCTCGGGACCGTGGTGGAGGTCCCGGCGTCGTGGCCGTGGTGGAGATCCCGCCGTGGTGGAGGGAGGCCGCCGCGCCGAACCGTCCTCGCCCGCCGGATCCGGCCACCGGGCGCCACCACCGACCGGATCCGCCTCGGGACGCCGTCACCTGCCGAATCCGGTCACCGCGCCCCGCCACCGGCCAGATCCGCCTCGAGACGCCGTCACCGGCCGGATCCGGTCACCGCGCGCCGCCACCGGCCAGATCCGCCTCAGGACGGGCTCGTCGTTGCCGTCCCACGATTCGTGGAGGAGGATGTCGCCGCCGCCGGATCTAGAGAGAGGAAGAGGGAGGAGTGAGGGAGATGGAGAGAGGAAGAGGGAGATGGAGAGGAAGAGGGAGATGAACTCACCTACCTCGAATCGACGTCCTCCGCGCGCACCCGCCCGCTAGATCCAAAACCCTAGCCCGCAAGCCGTCGACCAAGATGCCGTCTCCCCCACGCCGTCTCCCCACAAGCCGCCGTTGCTCGCGCGTGCGTGCCGCCAAGCCATCACCGTTGCCCCACGCGCGCCATCGCCCAGTGCGCCACCGCGCGTGCCACCTCTCGTCATCTTGTCACGCGCCACGCTCTGCCTCACGACACGGAGAGCGGGGAGGGAGGCACGCAGGGGGAGAATGAGATGAGAGCCTCACGACGCAGAGAGTGGGGAGGCGGAGAGAGAGAGAGGGAGTCGGGGAGGGGAGGGAGTCGCGGCGCAGAGAGTGAGATGAGAGAGGGAGGTGCTGCTGCTGGGAGTGTGAGTGAAACCCTAGTCTGTGTATATATATGATGACGGAAATAGTGGGCCTCGCTTTGGGCCTATTGGGCCTCCAATTTTCCGTGGCGGGCATTAAACGGCGCCCGCCACGGTAAATAATGATTTTCTGCGGCGGCAAGTAAGGTGGCCCGCCGTGGTAAACCCTTTTCCCGCAGCGGGCGCCTCGATGGCCGGCCACCGGTTAACCGTGGCGGGCAAAAGAGGTGCCCGCCATGGAGCCCATTTTGGCCATGCTACGCAAATTGATTCCTGTAGTAGTGAGTAGGCCAGTGACTCCATAGCCGGTCAAGAACACATACATGATGGTGTAGTAGGTATAGACCACACAGAGTTCGCATTGGTGTCATGGATGATGGATTACGCATACTTACAAAACCATCATAATGGTTGATGTTAGATTGATCTCAATCCCAAACTAGGCCCAACGGCCCAGTTGGGCCTTTGATCCGCGCCCTGATCGGGGGTGCCTAGCCCACTATGACTGGAGGGCCTTTGTCACACTACGCAATAAATAGAGGTGGGGGCCGGCAGCTCAAGTCTCGAGGTTCGCCTGAGCCGAGCTCCCCACTGAAATCCCTAAACCCTAATCTGATCTAGAGGGGCGCAGCCAGTGACGGGAAGCCACCAGCCGCGCCGCCTCTACATCTACACCGAAGGGCTCCCACGACGCCGAACTACACTGCGCCACCACCGGTCTTCACCGCCGGTCGCCACTGCTCATCACCGTCCTCTTCCCCAACCGTCGCTGCCCTAGCGCAGACACCGATTCCATGACAGACGCGAGCGGATCCTCCTCTACGGTGTCAAGTTCGACACATCCCTACACTCCTCCCTCTAATCTCTGTCTAGAACATGTACTAGGACATGCTACCCATTTACATGAAGTATCCAGCTAGATCTACGCTCCTAGAGATCCTATAAGACAACAATGGTATCAGAGCCATTTTGTTAGGTGTAGATCACAGCAGGGTCTAGAATCAGACTAGAAAAGAAAAGAATCGAATTAGATCCCTTCGGATCTAAGAAGAACAGAGGGTTCGGTGTAACCATAACCCTAATTGGGTGAAAGAAAGAAGAGAAGGAGGGCTCGGCACACGATGCCGAACCCTAAAATCCGTAGAGTCCCTCTAGGGAAGAAGAACAGTGCCCATCTTGAAACCCTAACCCTAATTTTTGACCCCATCCCCAAATCGGGTTAATCCTAGAAGAAAGAAGAGGAAAGGGAGAAGAGGAAGAGCCGTTTTGGCTTACCTCGCCGCTGCGCAGTGCTGCTGCCTCGCCGACGCGCGAGGAGAAGAAAGGGCCAAGCCGGGGAGCTGCTCGTCGGGCTCGGCCAAGGGGGCGCCACGGCCAGGCCGCTCGACGGTGGCGCGCTCACCCACTGGGGAGCGCACATGCCAGTGAGGGGGCCGGCGATGGTGCCATGGCTGCCCGCTCCACTGCTTCGCTCGCTCGGTGCGCTCGGTGCGGCTGAGAGAGTGAGAGAGAGAAGGAGAGGCGTGAATGAGGGTTAGGGTTCGAGAGGAGGCCAGCGTCGGCGGTTTTGTTCACCCGATCTCACCGCTTGGCCGTCCGATTGAATCCAACGGCGCTGGATGCACGGGCCGACTCACGGCCCAGGCGGGCGAGGGCGCCGCGCGGCTTTGCCGGCCCAGGCCCAGGTTGTGGCCTGGGTGCGGGCAGCGCGCGCAGAGAAGTGGGCCGGGCCGTTTTGCCAGCCGGGCCGAAGGAACAGTAAGAATTTGAGTCATTTTCATTTTTCTTTTTCCAGTAAAAGTTTTATTTCCTGGAAATTGATTAATGGCTTAAAGAAAATAGAAAAGAGATTTGTCCTGTGGGCAAAGTTCATTAAATTGAATTATTTTTTTGCTGCGTATTTAAAGATGTTATTTTCATTATTAAATTCAAACCAACAGGAGAATTTAATTTTGAAAATGGATATGTTTTTAATTGATTATAATATTGTTATTATTCTGACCAACGTTGATTAATAGCAATATTATGATGAGTTTTTTGTCATGCATTAATTCTATTTCTGCCCAACGGTGATGTAGATTTAATGTATGAACAATTGTATGTTTTTATTTTGACCAACGTTGGAATCAAGGCATACAATTGTTGTCATTATTTATGTTCTCACACTATATGAATTGTGTTTTCAGGCGGATACAACTTGATGGGTTGTATCAAAGAGATCCCCACTCTCAAAGGTGACAACTACACGGAGAGGAAGAAAAAAATTGACCTGGCCTTCATCTTGGCTGAGGTGGACTGGGTAGTCACCTCATCGTGTCCCACTAAGCCTGTGGCACCGGTGAGGGAGACAAACGAGGCTGATGCTGCTTGGGCAACAAGAGAAAGGGATTTTGCATCCCAAAAGATGTCCTGTGACCTTGAGCATAGGAAGTGGGTCACTGCCAACAAGAAGTGTTTAGCTGTGATAAAGAACATGATTGAGCTTGCAATTGTGGGCTCAATCCCAGAGTGTGTGACACCGTCACCGAGTACCTCGAAAGAATAAAGAGTCAGTTCACTGGCTCTTCAAAGACATATGCTACCCAGCTGATAAAGCAGCTGGTGACAGAGAGGTACTCAGGTAATGGTGGCATAAGAGAGCACATACTAAGGATGAGCAATTTGGCATCCAAGCTAAAACCAATGGATCTGGCTCTCAAGGAAGAGTTCCTTATCCATCTGATTTTTGCTTCCTTGCCAAAAGAGTTTGACACTTTTGTTGTCAACTACAACATACAGCCCGAGAAGTGGGACATGGAAAGGCTCATGGCTATGTGTGTGCAAGAGGAGGAGAGAATGAAAGCTGCCAATTGTGGCTCTATCAATTATTTGAAAGACAATAAGAAAAAGAATACTAATGCTAACTTCTCCTTAAAGTCAAAGGGAAAGGGTCACATGCAACATCAGCCTCAGTAGAACAAGTTCACAGTAGAGAAAGATTAGTGTCTCTATTGCAAGAAGACGGGACATTATAAGAAAGATTGTCCCGATTACTTAAACATGATCATGGCAAAGAAAGGTGAGAACATTATTATGTTCATAAATGAATCCATGTATGTACAGTATTCGAAATCTACTTGATGGATTGACTCAAGTGCAACTGTTCATGTTGCTAATTCCTTACAGGGATTCCGTTCGACGAGGACTACGCAAAGAAGAGAAAAACACGTTAAAGTTGCAAATGGAGTCCGAGCAGATGTTGAAGCCGTTGGCGATCTTTCTCCAGAGCTTGCTAATGGTTTCACACTTTTACTGAGAGATGTACTTTATGTTCCCTCCCTACAGAGAAACTTGATTAGTGTTTCATGCTTGGACAATGATGGATATGATTGCCATTTTGGAAATGGCAAATATAAGATAACATTTAATAATGCATGTGTTGGTCTTGCTATCTTACAAAATGAGCTTTATTTGTTATCACTATGTGATGATGTGAATGTTGTATGCGATGATGGGAACGTTGCGTGCGACAATGAGAATGTATTCTCGTCTGCGGATGTAAACAGAAAACGAAAGAGAGCTCACGATGCGTTGTCGAAATTATGGCACTGTCGTTTAGGCCATATTTCGAGGGGGAGAATAGAAAGACTAGTTAAGAATGATATTCTTCCTCCACTAGAGCTCTCAGATTTAGAACAATGTAGAGAATGCATAAAAGGAAAGTATGTAAAGAAAATTAAGAAAGATGCCAAACGAAGCGCAGGAATTTTATAGATTATTCACACAGACATCTGTGGTCCGTTTTCTATAAAGAGTGTGGACGGTTATGATTCGTTCATAACATTCACAGATGATTACTCCCATTATGGCTACATTTATCCAATCAAAGAAAGAATAGAAGCATTGGATAAATTTAAGATATTTAAGGCAGAAGTTGAAAACCAACACAATTTAAAGATCAAGATAGTCAGGTCCGACCGTGGGGGGCGTACTACGGTCGGCATACCCCATATGCCCAAGTTCCTGGACCTTTTGCAAGGTTCTTACAGGAGAATGGCATAGTAGCCCAGTATTCTACACTGGGCGAACCTCAGCAGAATGGAGTAGCTGAAAGACGCAATCGTACCCTAATGGATATGGTGCGCAGTATGATAAGTTACTCCACCTTACTGTTGAGCCTATGGATGGAGGCGTTAAAAACCGCCATTCATATTTTCAATAGAGTACCAAGTAAGTCGGTGCCCAAAACACCATATAAGTTGTGGACAGGAAGAGTACCCTCACTAAACCACTTACATGTGTGGGGGAGTCCTGCTGTGGCTAAAGTATTTAACCCAAACATTGGGAAGCTCGATCCCAAAATAGTAAGTTACCATTTCATTGGCTACCCAGAAAAGTTAAAAGGTTTTTGTTTCTACTGTCCAGACAGACATAAAAAGTTTGTGGAAACGAGACACACTATCTTCCTAGAGGATGAAATGATGAGGGGAGGCATGGTTGCTCGAGAAATTGACCTTGAAGAGAAGCGGGTGTATGCGCCCACTCAAATGATTCATGAGCCATTTTTCTCACTACCTGCTATCGCTGCACCAATAGTGCAAGATACTGTGGTGCTAGCACCTGTTGTTATTCCGCCTATGGCAACAATGAATGACGATGAGGAACCTATTCTTTAGGATCCTATAGAACCTATTGTCACACATGAGGGGGAGCAACAATAGCCTCAAACAGAAGATGTGCCAAATGTGGAGGCCCGTAGAAGGTCTCAAAGAGTTAGAAAATCAGCTATTCCTGTTGATTATGAAGTATACAACACTGAGGAATTTCAAATGGAGAATGATCCCACCTCATTTGAAGAAGCCATGAGAAGTGATCATTCATCAAAGTGGCTTGAGGCCACGAAAGATGAAATAAAATCAATGAATGCCAATAAAGTTTGGGACTTGAAAATAATTCCTAAAGGAGCCAAAACAGTAGGCTGTAAATGGGTCTACAAAACAAAACTTGACTCTTAAGGGAATATAGAGAGATATAAAGCACGACTTGTGGCAAAAGGCTTTACGCAAAGAGAAGGCATTGATTACAATGAGACCTTTTCTCCAATCTCATGTAAGGATTCCTTCAGAATCATAATGGCATTAGTGGCATATTGCGATTTAGAATTATATTAGATGGATGTAAAGACGGCATTTCTCAATGGGGACTTGGAGGAAAATGTTTACATGGCACAACTGAAAGGTTTTGTCATGGAAGGAAAAGAATGAATGGGATGTAGCCTAAAGAAATCCATTTATGGATTAAAACAAGCTTCAAGACAGTGGTACTTGAAGTTTGATCAGACAATAAGGAATTTTGTTTTTAAAGAGAATGTTGAGGACAATTGTGTCTATGCAAAGTTTAAGAATGGGAAGTTTATCTTCCTTGTCCTGTATGTGGATGATATCTTACTTGCTAGTAGTGATGTCAGTCTACTGCTGGAGATAGAAATTTTTGTCCTCAAAATTTGATATGAAAGATCTTGGTAAAGCTTTGTTCGTTCTAGGGATCGAGATTCACCGAGATAGAAGTAAAGGGGTATTAGGGCTGTCACAAAAGGCACACATAGAAAGGATCTTAAAGAAATTCAGTATGCACAAATGTAGTCCCTCACCTGCTCCTATAGTCAAGGGCGACAGATGTGGGGATTTTCAATGCCCTAGGAACCAATATGAGATCGATCAAATAAAAGCGGTTCCATATGCTTCAGCTGTCGGAAGCTTGCAATATGCTCAAGTATGTACGCGCCTTGACTTGGCTTTTGTTACCGGGTTACTTGGCAGATTCTAGAGCAATCCTAGAATAGAACACTAGAAATTAGTAAATAAAGTCTTGCGTTATTTGCAAGGAACGAAAGGCCTCATGATGACGTATAGAAGATCTGATTCACTCTATACAGTGGGATATTCAGATTCTGATTATGCGGAAGATGATAGAAAATCCATGCCGGGATATGTATTCACTCTCGCAGGGGGAGTTATTTCATGGAGAAGCTCAAAGTAAACCGTCACTACATCATCCACAATATATGCCGAGTTTGTAGCATGTTATGAGGCCACAGGGCAGGTGAACTGGCTAAAGAAGTTCATACCCGGTTTGAAGGTGATTGATGACATCTATAGACCAATTAAGTTATACTACGATAATAATCCGGCAGTACAGTATGCTCACAACAATAAGTCAAGTGGTGCTGCCAAACACATTGACATAAAGTATTATGTTGTGAAAGATAATGTCCGGGATCATGTCATAAGTCTTGAGCATATAAGTACAAAAAGATGCTCGCGGATCCGCTTATAAAAGGCTTACCACCCAACGTGTTTAGAGAACATGTAGCCGGCATGGGTTTAAGGGAAAGCCTATAATTCCTGAACAAAAGAAGGCCCAAAGATAAGTATCTATTTCAGAACAGAGTGGTGTATTGTAGCTATTAAATCTATCAGCAATTGACCGTGACGATGAAACATGCTCTACGCGTTAATCTGTAATGGAATGAACAAAAGTAAATGATATGAAATTGAAAGATGGTAGGAGATCAAGGGGGAGATTGTTAGATTGATCTCAATCCCAAACTGGGCCCAACGGCCCAGTTGGGCCTTTGATCCGCGCCCTGATCGAGGGCGCCCAGCCCACTATGGCTGGAGGGCCCCTGTCACACTGCGCAATAAATAGAGGTGGGGGCTGGCGGCTCAAGTCACGAGGTTTGCCTAAGCCGAGCTCCCCACCAAAATCCCTAAACCCTAATCTGATCTAGAGGGGCGTAGCCGGTGACGGGAAGCCACTAGCCGCGCCGCCTCTACATCTACACCGAAGGGCTCCCAAGACGTCGAACTACACTGCGCCGCCACCGGTCTTCACTGCCGGTCGCTATTGCTCATCAACGTCCTCTTCCCCAACCGTAGCTGCCCTAGCACAGACATCGATTCCATGGCGGACGCGAGCGGATCCTCCTTTGCGGTGTTAGGTTCGACACGTCCCTTCACTCCTCCCTCTAATCTTTGTCTAGAACATGTACTAGGACATGCACAACTGGATTCAGGTTCTTTGCCGAGTGCCTGAGGCACTCGGCAAAGGCCAAATTGCACTCGGCAAAGCCGTTGCCGAGTGTGGCACTCGGCAAAGAACACATGGCAAAAAATTGACCGGCAAAGCCTTCTTTGCCGAGTGTCTTTTATCGGGCACTCGACAAAGGTTTTGCCGAGTGCCCCGGGGACACTCGGCAAAGAAAAGCGACCATCACGGCGCTGGTCCCGTTGACGGTCACTTTAGCGAGTGCCAACCCTGCAGGCACTCGGCAAAGATTTTTTTTTTTTTTTAATTTCTTTGTCGAGTGCCAACCTGTGAGGCACTCGACAATGATTTTTTATTTTTTTTAAAAAATTTCTTTGCCGAGTGCCAACCCATGAGGCACTCGGCAAAGAGCTTTTATTTTTTTTTTTTGAAAAATTTCTTTGCCGAGTGCCAACCGTCAGGCACTCCGCAAAGATTTTTTTTTTTAAAAAAATTCTTTATCGAGTGCCAACCCGGAAGGCACTCGGCAAAGAGCTTTAATTTTTTTTGAAAAATTTCTTTGCCGAGTGCCAACCCTATAGGCACTCGGCAAAGTGTTTTTATTTTATTTAAAAAAATCTTTGCCGAGTGCCAGAAGGCTGGCACTCGGCAAATGTTTTTCATTTTTTTTTAAATTTCTTTGCCGAGTGTCAACCCGAAAGGCACTCGGCAAATATTTTTTATTTTTTTTAAATTTCTTTGCCGAGTGCCCTATGGATGGCACTCGGCAAAGTTTTGATTTTTTTTTTAAATTCTTTGCCTAGTGCCCTATGGCCGGTACTCGGCAAAGTTTAAATTTTTTTTTCAAATTTCTTTGCCGAGTGTTATGGTAACAGCACTCGACAAAGCTGGAAAATTTGTTTTCTGGTCGCCCATTTTTCTAGCTTTGCCGAGTGCTGTGACCATTGCACTCGGCAAAGGGGTCCTTTGCCGAGTGAACACTCGGCAAAGTGACCCAAAACGACAATTTTTTTTGCCTTCCATCATGACAAATACATTCATACAAACATATATCACATATATATCTCATCCATCACATATATATCTCATCCATCCACACATCCATCCGCCCATATCACATCCATCACAATATATAATAATAAGTGCTCAAGTCCATCCAAATAAGTCCACAAGTCCATCAAAGTCCACAAGTGCATCACAAGTATATCACAAGTCCATCACCAAGTGAACAACAAATGTAAAAAATACAACATGCACTCATCTCGGCCACTGCGACTGTGGTGAAGGCCCAGATGCATCATTCGGAGGTGCATGAGGTGGATTATTCGAACCACCGTCAGATGGAGACTACACAAAGGAGAAAAGATTGCATGTGAGACAAGATTATTTTGATAGCTAATCTAGGACGATAGAGGCCATACAAGCAAAGCACAAGTGAAAGTAAAAAACTTTGATACTCACAGGAGTAGCTGCAGCTGTAGGATGCAGAGGCGGAGGTGGAACCAACAGCCCAGGTGGTAGAGACAAGCCCATACATTGCCCAAGCCCTTGTAGGAAATCTATAATGTCCATCGGCCTCTGTGCCTGGGCCTGCCGCTCGGCCCGCTCGGTCTCCAGCTGGGCCCCCAGCTCCTGACGTTCCTTCATTTCTTGTTCTAGCCGGGCCTGCAATATTTCACTCCAGTGTTTCAGTAATGCAAAGCTAATTAAGGTGTGTAAAGATCAATGTATGATGAGTAAAACAGGAATAACCTCGAGTGCGTTGACCCGGTGCTGTGCAGCGGTCGGCCGTGTGCGAATGGCTAGGCTCTCGCTCATGCTCCATGCTCGGATCTAGGAGAGAGAGGGAGTAGAGGCCGTGTCGATGACGCCGTCGCCAAGCCATAACCGCCCATGCTTCTTGCCTTGCCCTGCCCTCATGATGGCCTCTCCATCGAAGTCCTAGGTGCTCAGATCGTGGTCTGACCCATGGAGCGACCTCGCCACCTCAGTGTACTCACTGATGTAGGAGTGGACGCTCGGGTTCGTGTATGCCTCGGGCGGGTCCTCCAGGTTGAAGGAGACGTCGGACGTCGCCTTGCCCTTGTGGGCCATACACCATGCCTGGAAGTCCGAGCAAGCCTAGCCACTATGTGATGCTGACTACGAGAAAGACAACATGATGATTAGAAATCAGGCAGAACTGAGTTTGACAATAGATAAATCAAATCGTGTACCCATGCTTGTTTGTATCCGGTGAGGTTGCGGCTGCCTTGAGGGTGTGCTGGACCTTGCATCAACAAACGACGGTCCCGGGCATCCCTATACATCTTGAGGTACTCCTCCATGAACCACCTCTCCACCATCATCGCCCAGCACTCGGGATATGCTTGGCACCACTAGGGCATCATCTACACATCATCAAGTATTGGACATATAAGAAGATCAAATTAAACCAACTTAATCTCAAAACGAATCAATATTGATGTTCTTCATTTACCTCAAGGTACTGCTCCCGGGTCAGCTACAACTCTCTTGCGTCTTTCTTGGTTTTCCTCTCTCCAAGCTTCGACCCGTAGTAGGTTACGATGGCCTAGATGCGCACCTCATGATGCATGTCGGTGATGAGTTTTTTATAGGCTTTGGTAGTCGCCTGCTCCGCCCTGGCCTCAAATCCCTCCTCGCATCTGTAATAAGTCTGCATACAAAAGCAATGTATCCATTCATTATTTCAAGAAAAGTCTAATGAATGCGATGTATTGAGCAATGTTGTGCGAGGGAGACTTACCCAAAACTCTACCTTCACCTGCACCGCCTTGTTGGGGTACCCCGCATCGGAGGCGATGCGACGTAGTGGTCAAACGAGTAGGCCGGCTCCGTCTTCGATGCGTACGTGACAATGCCGGGGAAGTGTTTCCTGCACAGAAGACCCAGGATGCCATTGACTAGTCGTGCACTACCACCCGACACAACCACCCAGTTCCTGCACAAGTGATTAAGAAAAATTATTAGTTTTTTTCATCATATCATATGAAGTAGTGGTGATAACATATACAGTTACTTACTTTTGTCCTTAGGGGCAAATCACTGGGCGTTGGTGAGGAAGCGGAACCTATGGGAGGCTCGTGGGACCTCGCAAGTAGACACTTGAAGAGGAGTTGGAGGAAGCGGAACCCATGCCTATCGCCTCCCCCCCTCCTCCTCCTCCTCCTCCTCCTCCGTCTGCCGAACCAGCTCCTTGTCTGACTCGTCCACGGGCACAAATTCCTCCTACGGGTGGTGGTCCTCCTCATGTGGCATGGGAGGAGACGGCCCCTCCTACGGCTAGGGGTCCTCCTCCTCCTGTTCGATCCCTCTGCCGCCCCCTCCGCCCCCTCCTGCGGCTGCCGTGGTCTTTGGTAAATCGAGTTCACAGACCTATGACGGTCGCCCGCCATCTTTGTTCAATCACCTGCAATAAAAAAGAAAAACAAGACGCAATTAGAAATAGGTGCAAAAATGAACAAAACATAATTACAAAAAACATAGTAATACATGTATTAGAAGTATATGCAAAAATGAACAAAACATAATTAGAAAAAACATAGTATTACATGTATTAGAAATAATCTTCATGATTGAGATTAGCTGGATCATAGGTCTCGTCATCACTATCAACATTGTCCAACTCATCAACACTATCCGAAGGAGGAATGTTGTCTTCATTGTCATTGCCCAAATGTAATCGCTCAAGCATTTGTATGTCCTTTAGATTTCGCACCTCGTCTCCAGCGTCCTCGTCATCATCCCTTTCATTGTCTACTTCCATTCCTATCTCTTCGGTTAAGTCTATGCCAAACCTCCCTTGTAGCCCCTCTTCTTGATAGAACTCTCCATCATATGTGTTTGGGTTGAAGTTGTAATCTTCATCGTTTGGGACAGGTAGTTTACCGCGTGGCGATACCTTGTGCACAATAGACCAACCCTTAAGATGCTCAGCGTCTTTGCATGCATATGACGTATAATAAACCTGGACGGCCTGTTGAGCCACAATGTAGACATCTTTTCCTGGATAGACGGAATCCTGTCGAATCTTGACTAGCCCAAGCTTAGGGGTCCGTCTCATTACACCAGGATGAAACTAGTGGCATTTGAATATGACAGGAGTAATAGGTTTGGAACCATAAAATGATAGTTCGTAGATTTCTTCAATTCTTCCATAATAGTCGAGTCCGTCAGTGCCGGGCGTAACAACTCCGATGTTTGTGGTTTGTCGATTGGGCCGACTCTGCTTGTAGCTTGCTGTGTGAAAACGATATCCATTCACGTCATAATGGGTAAATGACTTGACCCTAACGGCACAGTCGTTTGCAACCTGTCTCAACTCATCACTTATAGGCGCATCAGTTTGGGCTTTCTGTTTGAACCAACAAATGAAATCGGGGTTCCCTGGTCCCGCACCCCGTGAAAGAAGGGTATCATTTCCTTGCAGGGTAGGTTGCCTTGATCCATGCCAGGATTGACGAAGAAATTCCCTGTACCAACGAGAAACAAGGGGGTTGGACGAAGAAACAAGGACATACGGCGAAATGAAACAAGTTCGTTCAGAACTTACCGAATGAACGGTTGCACCTCGACAAGGTTGGTCAACACATATAGCATGATACTGTGCCACTCTTCATTTTTCAATTGCTTAGTGGTCGATGCACTTGCGCTTCCGAGTTGCCCTTGGAAAAGGCTGAGGTTCGATTCATTTTCACCAGCATTGTAACGAGGGGGTGGATTATAAAACGTTAGGAAGTTTCTCAGTGTAGTATTTCTCTGTGAAGTTCGACACCTCCTCTAGAATGTATGCCTCTGCAATGGAAGCCTCAGTTCTGGCTTTATTTCTACATTTTTTGCGAAGAGTCTTCAGACATCTCTCGATTGGATAGCACCAACGGTTCTGCACGGGCCCCCCCATCCGTGCCTCATATGGGAGGTGCACAATCAAATGCTGCATTGACAAGAAGCAGGCGGGTGGAAAGATCTTCTCCAACTTACAGAGCAACATGGGTGCCGCTTTTTCCAAGTCATCAATGACGGTCCGAGAGAGCTCCTTGGCACAAAGCTGGTGGAATAAGTAGCTCAACTCTACCAGCACTTGCCAGACATGCTCCGGGACATAGCCTCGAACCATCGCCGGAAGAAGCCGCTCAATCCATATGTGGTAGTCATGACTCTTCATCATGTTGACTCGTAGAGTGCCTAAGTTAACTCCCCTCTTTAGATTCGCTGCATACCCATCATGGAACATTAGCTTCTTGATCCATTCAAGTACTTCCCTCCTTTGGTCCTTTTTCAAGATGAAATCGGCCTTAGGCCTTCTCCATGTCTTGCCAAGACTAGGAGGGTGCATCTCTTGATTTGATCTATCGCACAACGTTGCCAGGTCTATTCTAGCCTTTGGGTTGTCCTTAGACTTTTCAGTGTCCATGAGTGTTGCCCAAAGTGCCTCGGCGACATTCTTTTCAGTGTGCATTACATCAATGTTATGTGGTAGAAGAAGGTAATCGAAATAGGGGAGCCTCGTCATGCCCGAGATATGAGTTCACATATGCTGCTCACCATATCCCACAAAACCACCTTCTTCATTGGGCATGAGAGCACCTATCTGAGCATGAACCTCGGCACTAGTCATCATCCGCGGTGTAGGGTTTGTCACTTTGATACCTTTCGTAAAGTTCTTGATGTCTTGTCTGAATGGATGGTCAAGAGGTAGGAATTGACGATGTATGTCGAATGACGAATACTTGCCACCCTTCTGCAACCAAATAAACCTCACACCTTCCTTGCATATTGGGCATGGGAACTTCCCGTGAACACACCAGGTGCAGAATATACCATACGCCAGAAAGTCATGCAGGGAGTAGTGGTACCAAACGTGCATTTTGAAGGTTGTCTTTGTAGCTCGATCGTATGTCCATACCCCTTCGTCCCAAGCACAGACCAATTCATCAAACACGGGCTCCATGAACACACCCATATTACTCCCTGGGTGTCTAGGAATTATCAACGACAAGAATACGTTATGTCGTTGAAAGGAGACACCGGGGGGGAGATTAAGGGGGATAACAAAGATGGGCCAACATGTGTATGGGGCAGCCATCATTCCATAAGGATTGAACCCATCTGTTGCCAACGCGACACGTACATTACGAGCCTCATCTGCTTTGTCACGATGTTTGTCATTAAAGCAGATCCAAGCTTCACCATCGGATGGATGTACCATCTTGTCAGGATTGTACCGTTTGCCATTTTTGTGCCATGTCATCTGTTTCACGGATTCCTCGGTCATGTATAGCCGTTGGATCCTCGGTAGGAACGGAAGGTACCATAGGATTTTCATGGGGATCATAAGTTGCCTCTTCTAGCCATCATCAGAGTCTACCTCTAGGTACCTGGAGGATTTACACTTTGGATAGAACTTTGCATGCTCGTGTTCTTTCCCAAATAGGACACACCCTTTCGGACAAGCATGTATCTGCTCATACAGCATCTTAAGTGCTTGAAGAAGTTTCTGTGACTCGTACATGCTCTTTGGCAGAATGTGGCCCTCCGTAAGCAGGGTGCCAATCACGGCCAACATCTTATCGAAGCCAGGTCGACTCAAGTTTAACTTGGACTTCAACCCCATTAAGCGTCCAATGGCATCCAGTTGAGACACCGTTGACCGATCGTGAAGGGGTTTCTATGCCGAGTCCATCATGTCATAGAACGCCTGTGCGGCTGCCTCCATCTCCTCCTTCTCACGTCCCTCATCGAACTGTCCATGGTGAAAGTCATCTAACATGTCTGCTATCCCGGCATCAGCATCAAAAGCCTCCACCTGTGGTCTCACCACCTCCTCTCTCATACGATGGGCTTCACCATGGTGGACCCACCGGGTGTAGTCCGGCGTAAATCCATTCTTCACAAGATGTTTACCCATTTCCACCTTGTTTACCCTTCTCCTGTTTCCACATTTGCTGCAGGGACACAAAACTAGGCAATGTCCTTTAGCAGCGTTGCCAAATGCACTGTTCAAGAAAGCATCGGTCTTGTTCATCCATTCTATGGTGTAATCACTTACTTCTCCAGCCCATGTACATCCAATGACGGTCATCCATCCTCTAACATATGTATCAGCGAGTAATGTAACCATCAATTGCATCTACATGGTGTTCCTACTGTCTAATAGGTGAGGATAGGTCCTAATCCCACCCGCAGATGCGTAGATGAGGTTAGTTTCCATGCTCTACTCCTATCCGAGACAGATTTCGGCAGCACCTCCCCGCTGTTCTCTAGATACACGTCCTGCCAAAGAAGAGTGCGTATCCGGAGAACAACAGGGAGGTGATGCCGAAACTCTGTCTCGGACCATAGCAGAACATGGGAACTAACCCATCTACGTATCCGCAGGCTATCCAAAAAGCGTGGACAATCCGAAATAGATACAGTCATAGATATGCAAAGATCTGCATACCTCCAACCGTATCTCTTTCGAACGGGAGACGCCTAACTGGGTTACGCGATCTACGACCATGATACGAAAAGAGGGGTTATACCTAGGGTGGTGGCGGAGTCAGGCTAGCGGGGCCATGGCGGGTCGGTGCAGTGGCAAGACAATGCGGTGCAGGCAGACCGGCACGGTGGCGAGAACTCCGACTCAACTCCGATGGGCTCTTCTCTACAAAAATGGAACAAAATACTGTCATTTACAAAAAATTTCGGCAGAACCTCCCCTGCACGGTGAGGTTTTCAAAACCTGCAAAAAACAACGGCACGATGGCCGACAAGCACATATGGCTCAAGAGAAGCCATGTAGTTTGGATATCAATCCATGCAGAAGAATATATCCAAGTAGTACCACTACTTGTACCACTACTTTCACTTTTGCTACTACTACTACCATTGGTTCTACTACTACTACCACTATTGCTACAACTACTACCATTAGTTGTACTACTACTACTACCACTACTACTACCACTAATTCTACTACTAATACTATGACTAGTTATACTACTACTACCACTAGTACAACTAATACTACTACAACTACCACTACCTCGACAATAATAAGTGAGAAGGCATACCTGACGGGCGTCGGGGTAGGGGCGGGCGGCGTCGGGATCGAGCGGAGTCGGGGACGGGGTCGGGCACGGACGGCGCGTCAGGCGGGCGGTCCACGGGCGCGGCCAGGGGGGCGGTGGCAGGCAAGTGGCGGGTCGGGCCGGCGTCGTGTCGGAGGCCGGCGAAGGGGGGGAGGCGGGCGCGGCGCGAGGGCGGCGGGTGGCGTGGTGGGCGGCAAGGGGGGAAGGGCCGGCCCGGGGCACGGCACTGCCGGCGTGATAGGGTCATGTGGCAAGGGCGGCGTGGGGGGAAGGGCTGGCCGGGGCGGGCTGCCTGTGGGCACGGGCTGTGTGGCGGGCGGCCATGGCGTGGCAGCTGGCGGTTGCCGGGCGGCTGGCAGCTGGTGAGCGGGCCGGTGTGGGCATGGAGGCGGGGGCGGGCAGGCCTGGGCACGGGGCTGGCTGGCTTTGACTGCCCGGCTGGCCCAAAATGCCTAAGTCCCCACGGCTTTAACGAGTGCCGGATTAGGGAGGCACTCGGCAAAGATTTAATTTTTTTTAAAATTTCTTTGCCGAGTGCTCCAGATCTGGCACTCGGCAAAGATTTAATTTTTTTAAATTATTTGTCGAGCGTCTCAGATCTAGCGCTCGGCAAAGAAATTTTTTTTAAAAAAAATACTTTGCCGAGTGTCCCTGGCACGGCACTCATCAAAGATTTAATTTTTTTTATAATTTCTTTGCCGAGTGCTCCTGTGGATGCACTCGGCAAAGAAAAAAAAATTTAAAATAAAATAAAACACTCTTTGCCAAGTGCCTTATGGCTGGCACTCGGCAAAGTTTTTTTTGTTTTTTTTGTTTTTGGCCTATAATTTTTTGTGCGGCCCTTTTAAAGCACCAGGAACTCCTAGTTACAATTTGGGGATTTTTTGTGGCTTTTTGATATATTTAGTTACTTTATTACGTTTACTTGAATTTTTCCGAAAAATAGAAATTTGAACTGCACGTGGTACGAATAATGGAGTTTAATGATTCAAAAATTGATAGTCATGTTAGTGAGTGTTGTGAGAGGCCATATTATCATAGCGGACCCGAAATTTCGGACATCTTATTCACGAAACATGTCATGAAATTGCGTGTGAAGTGTTTTAAATTCTATAAAAAGCAAACGAAGTCAGAAAATCATGAAACTTGTTGAGATGATATCATATGTGGAGGCTATGATAAAAATTTCATGATTTCATTGTACATAGATGCTAGGCTCTTGATACGTCTCTTTCAAGACACTCACTAACATGACTATCAATTTCAATCATTATTAAACTCTCAACAATTATTCGCACTTTTGCTTTTATAAATTTAAAACACATCAAATTTCTATTTTTCGGAAAAATTCAAGTAAACGAAATAAAGTAACTAAATAAATCAAAAAGCCACAAAAAATCCTCAAATTGTAACTAGGAGTTCCTGGTGCTTTAAAAGTACTGCACAAAAAAATTGGAGGCCAAAAACAAAAAAAACTTTGCCAAGTGCCGGGGCATGGCACTCGGCAAAGGGTGTCTTTGCCGAGTGCCAGGCATAAGGCACTCGGCAAAGAGTGTTTTAAATTTTTTAAAAAATTTCCTCTTTGCCGAGTGCATCCACAGGAGCACTCGGCAAAGAAATTATAAAAAAAATTAAATCTTTGCCGAGTGTCGTGCCAGGGACACTCGGCAAAGTATTTTGTTTTAAAAAAAATTCTTTGCCGAGCGCCAGATCTGAGACACTCGGCAAAGAATTATTTAAAAAAATTAAATCTTTGCCGAGTGCCAGATCTGGGGCACTCGGCAAAGAAATTTTTTTTATAAAAAAAAATCAAATCTTTGCCGAGTGCCTAACAGCAGGCACTCGGCAAAGAAGGCCGTGACCGAACACCGTTTCGCGGGCAGCCTATGCCGAGTGTAGAGATTTTGCCGAGGGTCTGGCATTCAGCAAAGAAGTCCTTTGCCGAGTGCCCTTGTTTGCCGAGTGTCCGGCACTCGACAAAGAACTCTTTGCCGAGTGCAATTCTTTGCCGAGTGCTCGATTTTTGACACTCGGCAAAGAATTTTACACTCGGCAAAGTCTATGTTTCCAGTAGTGATGCTACCCATTTACATGAAGTACCCGACTAGATCTACGCTCCTGGAGATCCTATAAGACAACAGGCTGTACTTGAGACGTGACTTGGCAACTGAACCAGATGCACGTCTATAAAACCACACCAGGCCACACAGAGCTCGCAGTGGGTAGCATACAAGGCAGTCAGGATAAGCATTCCATCTATATTTTCTAACTTCTGTACTACCCCAGATGGAACTGAGCTCCATAGCCGCCCCTCTACTTTTAGTTATCAATACAAAAGACAGGCCGGCAGTAGTGGACAGATGATGTGTACAATTGTAGAAGTATATATAGCTACTCGGAGTAAAAGAGTCCAATAGTAGGCCAGTGACTCGCACGCAGCAGATTAATATGGTGAGCAGCGGCGAGGAGAAGGCGGCTGCGGTGGTGCAGAACAAGAAGGTGGTGCTAAGGAGGTACGTCACCGGCCGTTTCCCGACCGAAGATGATATGGAGATCATTGTGGACACTATCAGTCTGCGTGTGCCGGTGGGGCGGACCGCCGTGCTGGTCAAGAACCTGTACCTGTCCTGCGATCCCTGGATGCGTGGCCGCATGAACAAGCAAGACGACGGCCCCACCGTGCCGCCCGCCGGAGAGGTACGCATCCAAATTCTATCCACACAGTCAGTTGGTCTGGTCTCACTTGCTACATTGCCAGTTGCTAAACCACGTGGCATGCAGCCTTATTAGAATCAAAGGTGAAGAAATCTGTGTGTGATACTGTGATTTGTTAATCAGGCCATGGTCAATTTATCCGTGGGCAAGGTCATCGACTCTACACACCCGGACTTCACCGCCGGCGACCTCGTCTGGGGGATGACTGGATGGGAGGAGTACACCCTCGTCATGGAACCGGAATCCCTGAAAAAGATCAACCACACCGAGCTGCCGCTCTCCTACTACACGGGGGTTCTTGGTCAGCGATTCATTGACGTTTTGCTCTCAAAATATGCCAGTTTGCTCGTCAAAGACAATGATCCGATGTTAACCGCCGTACAGGGATGCCAGGGCTCACGGCATACGCCTGCTTTTTCGAGGTCGGGAAGCCGAAGAAGGGCGACTTCGTGTTCGTCTCGGCGGCGTCAGGCGCCGTCGGGCAACTGGTCGGGCAGCTTGCCAAGATCGCCGGTTGCTACGTGGTCGGCAGCGCCGGCTCCGACGAGAAGGTCAGTCTCCTCAAGACCAAGTTCGGCTTCGACGATGCGTTCAACTACAAGTCCGAGACCGACCTCGGCGCCACGCTCAAGAGGTGTTTTCCCGATGGCATCGACATCTACTTCGATAGCGTGGGCGGCGCGACGCTGGACGCCGTGCTGCTGCAGATGCGCCACGGCGGCCGGATCGCCGTCTGCGGGATGATCTCGCAGTACAATTTGGAGCAGCCCTACGGCCTGCGCAACCTGTACTGCATCATCGCCAAGGCCATCAGGGTGGAGGGGTTCTACTTTACTTTCTACATGCATGTGTACGCGAGGTTCGAGGAGGAGATGGCTTGCTACATCAAGGACGGGAAGGTCACCGTCGTGGAGGACGTCGTCGAGGGCATTGATAGCGCACCGGCAGCTCTAATCGGGCTGTTCTCAGGGAAAAATGTTGGGAAACAATTGGTTGCGATTGCATGCAAGGGCATGAGTTGAAGCAGGAACTCCGTAATGGTGACGAGCTGAGCAAAAACAAGTCTTGTGATACTTGTGTGATGCCTCTCCTACCGGTCCTTGTTTAAATAAGAGGGCACTGTTATTGTATTGGAATAAAAAAAGGGGAAATTTGTTGAACACCGCCAAAGTCAAAATTTGCCGGTGGACATTACAAATTCGTGGTTCCTTGGCACCGCACTGATTATTTTATTTATTTTTCAGTTTTGGGAAGAGAGAAGGTAGGAGAAATGTTTAAACTGCCCTCATCTTCAACCTCTAGCACCTGCTTCCTTGAGCTCTTCACCACGTCATCCTAAGTCTAGATGTGTGCCGCCACCACCATGGCCACACGCTGTGCCCGGCGAGGCCATGCACCCAGCGAGGCCGCGCCCGCCTAGGTCATGGCCACCATCCGCCATGGCTGCACCCCCAGCGAGGCCCCGTCCCCGTCCAAGGCGAGGCAGCGCGCACGTCCCAGCGAGGCCATGCGACCCCGCCCCCGACCGTGGCCGCCGTCCGCCATGGTCGTGCCCCCAGCGAGTCACAAGCCCCTGGCCAGGCCGCGCTCGTCCCAGGCAATGGCCGCGCGGCAGGAGAAGGGAGCAGGCCATGGGCTTTGCGGTAGAAATGGAGGGAGCGGCTTGCAGCTCCGTGGCTAGTGAGCGCCCGGTGAAGTCGTGTGTTGGCGGTCCTTAACGATAATTTCCTACCACCAATTTATATCCAAAACGGGAGAAATAAACAAACTTTTGACACATATGTGAAAGGATCAAGATGTCCAAGAGGAGGGGTGAATTGGGCTAATTCTAAATTTCTTGCAATAATTAAGCCCTACACTTAGCCCATTTCACTCCCTTGTGCCTAGAAGTGTTTCTATTGCTCTATCGCACAAAAGTTTTGCACCCTAGGTTTCAATCCTACTCTAGCATGGTAATTCTAAGAATATAAAGACATAAATTTCATTGCTCAAACTTAAATGCTCAAAGTAAAGAGAAAGAGAGGAATGATGCGATGTTTTTCCGATGTATCAGAGAGTCGCCACTCCCCACTAGTCCTCGTTGGAGCATCCGCACAAGGGTGTAGATCCCCCTTGATCCGCGCAAGGATCAAGTGCTCTCTACGAGCTGATTCTTCGACACGCCGTCGCGGTGAATGGCCCACAACCACTCACACCATGACTTGGGTCATCTACATGCTCCGCCGAATGATCACCAAGCTTCCAATCACCACCGAGCCGTCTAGGTGATGGCGATCACCAAGAGTAACAAGCACAAACTCTCACTTGACCAAGACAAGCCTAATGAGGAAGGTGGATGCACACTTGCTACTCCCTATGCACTAATGAGGTCCTTAATCTTGGATTATCAAATCTCAATCACTCCACTAGACTCTTGCTCACCCTTGCACTCCAAAGGTGTTTCTCAGCTGAACAAATGGGCAAGAGACCTCAATTGGACGAGTGGGAGAATTATTTATACTCCCCCATTCACAACATAACGGTTGGGGTCCAACTTAGCAGTTTTCGGGGTGACCGAATGCGCAGGTCCATGTGACCGGATGCGTCGGTCAGTAGCCAACGGCTACGTGGCGTCACCCTGTCAGAGAAGGCTGTTGGAGTGACCTGACGCTGGCCAGCGTCCGGTCAACATCCACCGGACGCGTTCGGTCATGAATTTTGGTCTCTGGACCCTCTCTGATGTTGACCGGACACTCCAAACCCAGCGTCCGGTCGTTTACTGTTCAGCATCCATTCCTCGCTGACAGCGAGGGCGTACAGCTACAGATACGACTAGAGGCGTTTCCGGTCCCAACACTGTGCAGCGTCCGGTCGCTCCTCGGCTTCTGCTGTGTGTGTTGATCACTGACCGGACGCAGCACCTGTGAGTCCGGTCATCACTAAAACAGCGTCCGATAAATCATTTGACCCTTCATTCACTTTCAATTCAAAATCCTTTGTGAATGCAGTTGACTCCAATCGATCTTTGGGCTATTCCTGAGCTACCTAGTGCTAAGTTTGATAAGTGTGCACCATACCTAACCCATTAGACTCACCTAGGTCAAGCTACTAGTTCATACCCCCCTTAATAGTGCTACCAAAGGAAAAAAAGTCGCAAACTACTCTAAGTGTCTATCCAATACCAAACGACACTTAGAACTGGTCTGTCCTTAACCTTGTCATCCATCCTTTGAAAACCGAAACGATTTCCATCGATAGGGGCATGAAAACCATAATTGCCCAAACAATCATCATTACCATAACCTAACTCAAGTTGCCTCTACAAAACACACATTAGTCATAATAATCTCGTGTCGTCATTAATTACCGAAACCCAACTAGGAGCCTAGATGCTTTCAATATGCATTTACTTTTGACACAGTTCCACTTGTATTGGAAGAAACATGTTTTGCAGGGCAAACATTTGAATACAAGTGGAAAACATAGCACAAGGCGCAATCCAGAAAAGCGTAAAGCAGAAAAGCACAAAAGAACCAAGCAAAGGCCCAAGCAACTGACAAATCTGAGCTGGGCACCGACGTAGACAAGGCCCAGGCCCACCCAGGAACTGACCTTGCGAAGGCGGTCGTGCGGCGGCCCCAGCAGGGTGTGGGCGCACTAGGGGTGCGGCCACACCCCAGTGGCTGCCACCTGGGCCTGGCTTCCTACAGCGGTTGCATGGCGGCATGCATAGGCAGTTTCTGGTGGTTTCCTAATTTATCTACGCTAAACCGACCATCAGCCACTATAAGAAGAGGCGTGGAGCTCTCCTTCAAGACACACAACATTTGAGCCACTACACCTCCACTTCTCTACTTGTACTCTTTTTGTTTTAGTAGTATTTTGGAGCTAGCAAGAGTTATCAAGGAGGGCTTGGCGCCTTGGGAGAAAAGAGAGAAAGCTTGGTATGAATGCAAATAGAATTTCTTCCAAAGTCATGCTCTCATATTATAAATATAGTTGTGCTATAGAACTAGAGTATAGTTCTCATGTTATAATCTTGACATATGAACTAGCATATAGTTTGTGTATTATGATCTTAACATGTGCAACTTTATGCTTAACCATTCATATGACTTGTATGAGTAGAAGTAGAGCTAAGTTGAGGTGGCGGTTCATCGTTCCTTTGGGTTTGCCCATGTCCTATGCTTGTCGATCCGTAGGGTTGGTGTCTCGGGAGATATGGGTAGTTTCTTTGTACACGAGTGTTATGCTCGGGTGCATGGGAACCTTTGGATATGACGGTGCCCGCGGTTGAGGGGTAGGTGGTAGGTGGTGACAGCCCTGTCCATCCCTTGTAATCCCCCACGTTTAGGTATTGTGTAGGAGTTTTAAAGTCTCTCGTGCTTGCTGGCAGACCAGTGCTCGGAGATCTCCCCATCCATCTTATATTTAGTTCTAACTCTAACCATATAATTTGTATGATCATCAACTATTCTTGGCATGGCTATATTAGAACATGCCTGAAGGGACCATGACGCCTAAGAGGGGGGGTGAATTAGGCAACTTAAAGAATCTAATTCTAAACTATGGCCTCTTTTTCTAACCTTAGCAAAACCTATGCAAAAGATAAACTATCTAAAAGTGCAACTACTATTTTGCTAGTGTGTTGCTATCTCTACCGCAAAAAGGAGTAATACAAATAAAGTAAATACGGAAGCTAAAGAGCAAGGTAGAGATATGCAAACTCCCGTCGATGACTCCGGTATTTTTACCGAGGTATCGAGAAGCACGCAAGCTTCCCCCTAGTCCTCATTGGAGCCCCTCGCAAGGAATCCCTCGCAAGGGCCAAGCTCCCGGTCGGGTAACTCCGTGGATAGCCTCGGGCCTTCCCCACGCGCAAGTGGGTCTCCGATGTGCCTCTCGGCAAGCCTCTCCTAGATGCTTCCGGCCGTCTTCACTATCAAGCTTTCGGCCAAAACGCCGCGGCCTTGTTCCCTCCGGTACACGGTGGTGGCCACACCACAAACGCGGTTGGTGTGATCTCGCAAGACTTCAAGCCCCTCTGATGTACAACACTTGTGCTCACAAGCACGGGGTGGCAAGAGGTATGCTAACCTCACTAAACACTAGGCAAACACCTAGAGCAAGCGCATAAGCGGTGGTCTAATCAACCTAAGCACTTCACAAAGCACTTATGTTAATCACCTAATAAAACACTAAGCACTATGCATGTGGAGATCACTAAAATGATGTATCAACACCCTTGGTATGTTTCCTCAACTCCACTTTTTTCAAATGGCCGGTTGGAGGTTGTATTTATAAGCCCCACTGAGAAAGTAGCCGTTGGGGTCGAATTCCTGCGAAACTGCTACTGACCGGACACTGAATAATCCTGACCGGACGCGTCCGGTCGTCCCGAACCGTTGAGCCGGTAATATACTAATCGGACCCTGGACAGCGTCCGGTCGCCTGCCTGCCAAGTCCTCTGCCCAGCGTCCGGTCGCAATGTCCGGTTGCTTGTCCAGCGTCCGGTCCTGCATCCGGTCACCACAGTGAGCTCATTTCTTCGCGATCTTGCATACGGCTTGGTTCCAATCTTCATGCTTGGATTTTGCTTGATCTCTTGGGTCTTGCTTGAGGTGTTGATCATTGGATCATCACATCGCTTTTGTCCAAGTTATGTCTTGCACCCTATTGAGCTACAAAACAAACACTTGCAAATTCATTAGTCCAATTTGGTTGTGTTGGTCATCAAACACCAAAATCCAAAGTAAATGGGCCAAGGGTCCATTTTCCTTACAATCTCCCCCTTTTTGGTGATTGATGCCAACACGACCAAAGCAAGCAAATAATAAGAATTTGGAAGTTAAAAACTACCTACTTGCTAGGATGCAATGCAAAGGGCAAGGTTATATGATACTAATTGACAAATACCAATTAAAACTTTACTTAAAAGCTTGTCTTGCCCTTGCAAATGTCCCCATGTGATATTGTGGATTAAAGACTAGCTTTCTAAAAAAAATTCTCCCATTACTTAGGCTAATCCATAATTCACTTTCCTCCCTTTCTCGGACCATTACCACTTGCCTTTGGTCCTTCAAATTCTCCCCCTTTGGCATCAAACACCGAAAAGGAAGACATTAGTAGCACAAGGGAGGGTCAAATTTCATGATCCTTTGTGTAGAGAGTGAGATGGATCACAAAATTTGACTCTCACATTATATAGACTAAGCTCCCCCTAAATATATGCATGCATATGGTAGAAAGCAAAGCATATGCATAATTAGCAATTTATTGTACAAGAGAGTTTAATCTATATAATGCATGGAGAAAGCATATAAATATGAAATGAAATCAACATGATGATGTCAATTGAAGAATGATGCTTAACTCCGGGGTCTCCAATTTCCTTACAATGAGACTACTACACATGTGATAGGTTTGAAAAAAAATGATACCATTTGAAAAAGTGTTGGTCTCGAAGCATCCAATCTTGTAGATTAAGCTCCCCCTAAATTTGTGCACACAAGTGTTGAATACTTGTAAAATTTGTGCACATTGATTTAGGTATCAAAATACCACTTGAAAGATGATATTTGGGAGAGATTATCTACAATTTGGTCTTTGGCACATATTAGATAAATAATTGTAAAACAAGCTATGTGCCTTGCTCCTAAACAGTTTTAAACCATGTAGGTTTGCTCCAAGGGTTGATAATAAAACCGAGCAAGCCTACCATATGATATACCTATTGAATGCATGACAAAAGATTTAAGCATGTAAATGCAAACATAGGCATGAAAGATAACTAGATGCTTTAAGAGTATATCAATTGAAAAACAAACAATTGAAATGAAAACTAATTGACAGTAATGACATCTAGTTACCTAACATGGGAAGGGGAATTTGGGTCCATAGTATCCACTAACCTACTTGGCAATTACTTTGTCCATCATGATGCACCCCATAAAATGCACCCATACTTTGCCAAGTCTCCAAATTCCCCAATGTCCGATAGACTTCTCACTTCCCTTTTGGGATCCAAACCTTCTTGGTGCTCTTCATGTTTGAAATGATTTCCTTTGGCACCCAAAAGCGTTTGACCCCATTGTTGGCTTGCTTGTTCACCTTGATGGCCACCACTTTGTCATTTTTCTTCTTCTTTAAGAGATAAGGTGTGGAGGCCTTCTTGTCCACCTTGTTGGTGTAGGTGTTGGAGAGCTTGCTTGTTTGCTTTTTCTCCTTCTTCTTTGCTCCTCCCCCATTCTTCACCTTGCACTCATAGGACTTGTGACCTTCCTTGTGGCACACGTAACAAACCATGGTTTGTCCTTCATCAAGCTTCTTCACTTCCTTGACGGTGTTATCTTGATGAAGTTGGGTTTGCTTCGCCTTGCCTTTCACTTGAGTCAAGTCCTTGGTGAGGCGAGCTACTTCTTGCTTAAGTTGCTCATTCTCCTTTGCAACCTCTTGTGTGCATGTATCTACAATAACTTTCTCAACACAAACTTGGTTGCACAAAGGTGAGTCTAAACATAAATCATTACAAGAAGTAGGGCATCCTTTTTAGACATGTTAGAGATAGAACTTTTCTTTTTAGATGCCTTGGTGGGGTTTGTGCTAACGGCTTTAAGATTAGCAACTTTATTAGTTAGCTCATCACAATGTTTGCACATGGTTTCCATTTTTGCAAGCAAACTATTATATGCTTCTTGTGAGCTAGCTAACTTTTCTTTTAATTTTTAATTTTTCTTTAAAAGTTGCTCATCATTGATTGTGCATGCATTTGTTGTTGCACTAGTCTCAAGTTTCTCAATTTTAGTAGATAGGTCAACATTGAGATTAGCAAAGTTCTCATATTGTTCAAGCAAGGTTTTGTATGCTTTTTGTGAACTATCTAGCTTTTCTTTTAAACTTTTGAGCTTCTTTTGTTGACTAGTGCAAGCTTTAGCAAATTTAAGATTTTCTTGCACAAGTTCATGATAAGAAGGCATATCATCATCACTATCACTCTCACTAGAGGAAGAGCTTTCGTTACCTTGTGCCATAAGGCACACACGTGAAGAGCTTGATGATGATTGCTTGCGGCCTCACCTCTTGTGATGGGGTTCTTCTTCACTTGAAGAATCATCCCATGATCTTATTGATGTGAGGGCTTGGTTCTTGCATGCCTTCTTCTTTGTCTTGGGTGTGGGCTTGTTTGGACAAACTTCCACAAAGTGCCCCAACTCGCCGCATCCATAACATCCTCTCTTTCTTTGCTCTTTTCTTTGATTTGTGAAAATGAAATCTTGAATTTGGATGGGCACACCCTTGACATTGAGCCTTTGGATCATCTTCTCCACCTTGTTGATCACTTTGATTGATTCTTCATCAAGATCGGAGGTGGAGGAGGACGATTGATCATCATCACTTGATTCTTGTTCATCATCCTCATCTTCTTCTTCACTTGAGGAGCTTGAGCTTGAGCTTGACTAAACTTTTTTGCCCTTCATCTTTTTCTTCTAGCTACAAGCGAGAGCTTTGCCTTTGCTTGATGAAGACGCTTCTCCTTGACCCATCTTACGTGATATTTCAAATGCCACTAGCTTGCCAATGACAATGCCCAGGGTCATGGTGCTCAAATTCTCCATGTTGTGAAGGATGGTGATGATGCTTGCATATTTCTTTTGTGGTAGAACGGAGATGATCTTCCTCACGATGTCCGCATCATCTAGCTTTAATAATTCTATTAAATGGATCTCATTGATAATTAGATTCAATCGAGAATACATATCATGAACAAGCTCATCATCATTCATAGCAAAGGAATCATAATTTTGCTTAGCTAGACAATGTTTTTGCTCACGGACATTACTTGTGCCGTCATGGAGCTCTTGGAGTTTTAACCAAATTTCATGTGCCATATTTAAGGTGAACACTTGGTTAAACACATCCATGCTAAAAGATTCAAACAAGCAATTCTTAGCTCTAGCATTGAAATGCATTTCTTTTTCATCACTCTTTATGGGCTTTTCGAGATTCTTAATGGATTTCATCCCATCACGAGTGACTCTCCATACACCTAAATCAACCGCCTCAAGGTGGCAAGCCATTCTTGCTTTATAGTAAAGGAAGTTAGTGCCATCAAATTGTGGAGGCCTAGCGGTATCCATCCCAACCACTCTACAATAGCGTCGGCTCAATGGCGGTTAAGCCAAAGGTCCAAATATGAGCCAACCGGCTCTAATACCAATTGAAGGGACTGTGATGCCTAAGAGGGGGGGTGAATTAGGCAACTTAAAGAATCTAACTCTAAACTATGGCCTCTTTTTCTAACCTTAGCAAAACCTATGCAAAAGATAAACTATCTAAAAGTGCAACTACTGTTTTGCTAGTGTGTTGCTATCTCTACCGCAAAAAGGAGTAATACAAATAAAGTAAATGCGGAAGCTAAAGAGCAAGGTAGAGATATGCAAACTCCCGTCGATGACTCTGGTATTTTTACCGAGGTATCAAGAAGCGCGCAAGCTTCCCCCTAGTCCTCGTTGGAGCCCCTCGCAAGGAATCCCTCGCAAGGGCCAAGCTCCCGGTCGGGTAACTCCGTGGATAGCCTCGGGCCTTCCCCACGCGCAAGTGGGTCTCCGATGTGCCTCTCGACAAGCCTCTCCCGGATGCTTCCCGCCGTCTTCACTATCAAGCTTCCGGCCGAAAGGCCGCGGGCCTTGTTCCCTCCGGTACATGGTGGCGGCCACACCACAAACGCGGTTGGTGTGATCTCGCAAGACTTCAAGCCCCTCTGATGTACAACACTTGTGCTCACAAGCACGGGGTGGCAAGAGGTATGCTAACCTCACTAAACACTAGGCAAACATCTAGAGCAAGCGCATAAGCGGTGGTCTAATCAACCTAAGCACTTCGCAAAGCACTTATGTTAATCACCTAATAAAACACTAAGCTCTATGCATGTGGAGATCACTAAAATGATGTATCAACACCCTTGGTATGTTTCCTCAGCTCCACTTTTTCAAATGGCCGGTTGGGGGTTGTATTTAAAAGCCCCACTGAGAAAGTAGCCGTTGGGGTCGAATTCCTACGAAACTGCTACTGACCGGACGCTGAATCGTCCTGACCGAACGCGTCCAGTCATCCCGACCATTGAGCCGGCAATATACTGATCGGACGCTGGACAACGTCCGGTCGCCTGCCTACCGAGTCCTCTGCCCAGCGTTCGGTTGCAGCGTCCGGTTGCTTGTCCAGTGTCCGGTCCTGCATCCGGTCACCACAGTGAGCTCATTTTTTCGCGATCTTGCATTCGGCTTGGTTCCAATCTTCATGCTTGGATTTTGCTTGATCTCTTGGGTCTTGCTTGAGGTGTTGATCATTGGATCATCACATCGCCTTCGTCCAAGTTATGTCTTGCACCCTATTGAGCTACAAAACAAACACTTGCAAATTCATTAGTCCAATTTGGTTGTGTTGGTCTTCAAACACCAAAATCCAAAGTAAATGGGCCAAGGGTCCATTTTCCTTACAATGCCTACTTCGCTTAGGAATATTCTTTTATTCTTTGTTTTCATTTTATCCTTGAGGTTGGCTCAGATGTGTGTCCATTATCCTTGAAATACCATTTTACCCCTATCATATACTATTGGTTTACTATGCAAGTATGTAATCTTGTTCATATCTATACTAGACTCTTATACCTTGCCCTCTGGGAAAATATAAATAACGATACCCTAAATACTTTCGAGTGAAATGCAACAACGATAGATCCATGCGCTTGTGGATATTACTTCTGTAATTGTTAAGAACTATCATCAAAGGTATTTCTTGGCAACATCGCTAGGAAACTCAAATCTTAGTGGTGTCACTAAGAAATGCCAACAAGCATTTCTGGCGTCGTTGCCGAGGAGGGCATAGGTTAAAGAATCTAGTAGCACATGATCATGATCACATGCATGTAATGGCAGCCATAGTTTATGCAGGCTAACTCTACTTGTTTTCTTCCTATTGTGGATGAAAATGGGATAGTGTATGACCGGTTACAACCAGCCAGAAAACTACACCGATAATCCAGAGGCACTCCTAAGGAAGAGCCAGTCTCGTACCGCTTCTTGTTTTGCTACTCCACCGGCAGTTGAGCTAGTCATCCCACACCATCTGCTACTACCGCAATGGCCAAGACCCTCTGCGACTACTCCACCCCCACTGTCGCCAACGTGCCCATTGGGCCCGGTGTCAACACGAACAATGGAATCTTTGAGTTGCACACTGGCCTGATCACGATGGTGCAAGCAAACTAATTCTGTGGTTTGCCTAGCGAGGACGCAAGTGCACACTTGCAACACTTCCTAGAGCTGTGCGACACCATCATCATAAAAGACGTTGCACAAGCTAGCATCAGGCTTCGTCTGTTTCCCTTCACCCTTGCGGGGAAGGCAAAACAGTGGTTTTATAAGGAGAAGGAAGCAGTCAACACGTGGAAAAAATGTTCTGTGGCGTTGCTCGCAAAGTTTTTCCCTATGGGAAAAACCAATGCCCTAAGGGGGAAAATTTCAAATTTCTAGTAGACTTCAATGGAATCTATCCCCGAGGCGTGGGAGAGGTTACAGGATTACATATAGGCATGCCCGCACCATAGGATGGAGAATTGGCTCATGCTCCAGAACTTCTACGAGGGGCTTACGCCCATGTCAAAGGGGCACGTAGATGCCACTGCTGGAGGCACATTTCTTTCCCTCACCATCGATGGAGCCATGGCTCTCATCGAAAAGATGGTAGCCAACCAGAGCTAGGGGGAAGAATGAAAACAACAAAAAGACATGCATACCGTGAAGGAGGCAGATATGCTTGCCATAAAAATGGAGTTGTTATTAAAAAGACTTGATGAGCGTGCCGCCGACAAGGAGGCTATGAGAGGCACCGTCAAGGCCATGGACTCACAAATGACTTGCAAAGTATGTGGAGAAGTTGGCCACTCGGGGTTATAACCCTGGGGTATCTCAAGGCATCGATTAGTTGGTAGGCCACGCGGCCCACAACACGCTAGTCGGCGAAGGCCCAATCGACCGAGGCTCGGCGAAAGTCGAGTGGAATAGGCTAGACGCCAAGGCCGGGGTCATCCCCGACCCTTCTACCTGCCTTAGCCACATGGCGCTCGAAAGACGCACGACCTCTCCCCATCATGACCCCAGAAGGGATGAGGGAGGTCGAGCACAGCTAAGCGCGCCTGCTCTGACAAGGTAAAGCACACCACACTGACCCCACAAGGACTAATGGGACAGCGGTCACCACAATCCGGTCAGGCACCATCCCTATGCCACGCCGCACTGCACCACGGTGGCAACGGGTATGATACCCACCGTCCAAATACGGACTGACTAGATGCTTGTACGATCCCACCCAATATGGGATGGGATCCATGACAAGGGGCTTGACACAAAGGCCACCCAGACCAGCAGAGTGCCCTAAACCCAACGATCAAGGTTGAGGTCCTCGGTCTCGCTAAGCGACCAAGTGATCGATGATCCAGGGCAACTACCTACTCTAGGTACGATGCCCCGGGGAACCAGGAGACAATGACAAAGGCCACGATGGACACCATGTTGCACCGGATGGCTGACGAACCACCAATGAGGCTGCAGTGCCACCACGGCCAACACAGTAGCACCACGTCACACCCTGCCACAATGTGGCCAAAAGACCATGACGATAGCCACGACCGAACGTGCACTAGAAGATAGCGTAACTTGCAAGCCATGTTAGCTAGGCCCTCCCTCAGGCTCTTGACCCTTCGGTTGAGAGAACCACCTCTTTGTACAAGCCTTGGCCCCGAACTCTATATAAGGGCAGCCAAGGCACCCATCTTGGGATGACATTCACATCCTCTACCATTCCATTCATTCACCATTGTAGTAGGGCTCCTAGAGCTTCTCCTCAGGCCACCCTTCGCCTAGCATAGGTCCTTCCATCTCTTCCACCCTTCTTGCACCCCCCATTATAAGAACTTCAGAGCATTCAAGCGAGGAACACGCACTCGATCATCTCTGAGACTGGACGTAGGGCTCTGGCCTGAACCAGTATAAATCCTCATGTCTATTCAATGCTACCATCGTCTTCCTAGAGCAGCGCGGCAATCGTATAAATTTACTAGTCCAGTTTACAAAACACCGATAGTTGGCACCCAAGGTAGGGGACAGTCGCGCACTCTCGATTGTTGAGAAGGAAGTGATGCCTCCTCGCATCGCTGATGAACTCACTAGTGGAATGGTTCGTGGTGGCCACATCCGCCATGAAAACTATGAGTTCATCGGCGTCAAAAGGGCAGCGCCCACATTGGCCTTTAGCCATGGTCTAGGCCTCCACCTTGGAAATTTGGATCCCATGGTTTACGGTGGACATAATCATGAAACTGCCCTCGCAGGCTGCATCTTGGAGTTAACCCGTGAAGGGGGCCAATAGCCTTTCTTGCCGCCAACGGTGGACACGCTCGTGGAATGGCCCACGGCAGCCGCATCCAAGAGTACACCATGATGGAAGGGTCACTATCTTCCCATACCGAAGATCAGGCTCAAATCCCCCGTCTCGAAAGCCCTAAGCTCTTAGGCAATGGCTGACGAATTTATGGAATGACTTTTAAGGGCCGTGCCCGGGCATCCATTGCAGCAAGACGACCAATTCCACTTATCGGTGAGCCATTCATCGACAAGTCAAAGCTGAAGATGACTTCAGTGGGGAGGGAGGTCAACATGACTGCAGCCCAGACCAAAACCACCCTGGCCTACCTGAAATGGTCAGAAACAGCGATCACCATCGAAAGGACCGATCATGCCAACCACATTCAGCCGCCAGGGTGGTTTCCCCTCATCGTCAATGCAATGATCGGAAAAACACATTTCACCAATGTGCTAATGGACGAAGGAAGTGGACTCAACGTCCTCTATTTGCGGCCATACAATGCCATGGGCCTCTCTAGAGTAGCAATATGGCCAACGAATGCCCCAATCTATGGGGTCATGCCCAGAGCACGAATATCACCCCTCGGGTGGAGCACCTTGCCTGTCACATTTGGAGGACGAACGACTTTCCAAACCAAGATGCTCAATTTGGAGATAATCGACCTCCCCAACGCTTATCATGCCATTTTGGGCCGACTATGCTACGTGAAATTCATGGTGGTTCCTAATTATGCCTACCTCAAGCTCAAGCTCCTTGGTCCTCAAGGGGTCATCACGGTAGGCAGTGACTTGCACTAGGCGCACTCCTGTGAGGAGGAAAACCTCAACATCATAACGGCAACGGTTCGAGCCTTAGAGCTGCGAACTATACAGGCTACAATGACCGAAGTCACGCCCGAGTCCAGCACAAGGAAGTAGTCTATGGGAGCCTTCAAGCCCACTGAAGACACCAAGGTGGTACAAGACAACCCCGAAGATACCAGCAAAACCGTTCGAATTGGTTGCGGCCTTTCCGACTGGCAAGAGCACGAGCTCATCAACTTCCTGCTCCAAAATTAGGACATCTTTGCATGGAAACCTTCCGACATGCCAGAAATCCCAAGGCAGGTCGTCGAGCATAGCCTCGATATTCTACCTAGATCCAAACCAATCAAACAGCGCCTTCGTCGCTTCGACGACAAAAGGCAAAAGGCCATTGGAGAAGAAATCGCCAGGCTACTAGCAGCAGGATTCATGAAGGAAGTCTTCCACCAAGATTGGATCGCTAATCCGGTCCTGGTTTGGAAAAAGAACATAACCTGGAGGATGTGCATGGATTACACCAACTTAAACAAGGCATGCCCAAAGGTACCTTACCCGCTACCCCGAATCAATCAAGTTGTCGACTCGACCATGGGTTGCGAAACCCTCTGCATCCTAGACACATATTTGGGGTATCATCAAATTGTGATGAAGGAGGATGACGAGCTCACGACTTCCTTCATCACCCCGTTCGGTGCTTACTGCTATGTCACATTGCCCTTTGGACTCAAGAACGCAAGAGCCACTTACCAAAGATGCATGAATGGATGCCTCCATGAGCTCGTCGGGGACATCGTAGAGGTCTACATCGATGACATCGTCGTAAATTCTAGGAAAGCCGACCAGCTGGTCGGCAACCTGGAAGCTGCCTTCACTCATCTAAGAGAATTCAGGATCAAGCTCAACCCAGAGAAGTGTATATTTGGGGTCCCCAAGGGAAACCTCCTCGGGTTCATCATTTTCGAGCGGGGCATCGAAGCCAACCCGGAGAAGATCACGGCGATAAAAAATCTGGGCCCCATCACGAACCTAAAAGGAGTCCAAAAGCTCATGGGGTGCTTAGGCTCCCTCAACTGCTCTGATGCTCAAAGCTAAGTAGCCTAAAGCTATTCCTGATGTTGGAAAATGGATGACATGCTTCTCTTCCCTTAACAGTCTTTCGCACTGAATCTCGGGGTGAGATTCCCGTAAGGGGGAGGGCTATAACACCCCAGGTGTTTGTCACTAGTTAAGCAGTGGGTTTGAGTTCCAACATGACAAGTTCAGTGGTAATCAAGAGCTCTAGTTCAAACTTATAAGTGGTGACAAAGGTGTTGGGATCAACTCTCTGAGAATGAGCCCCAACTTAAACTTGGACTACACACCTTTGCCTCTATGTTGACCCTTTCCAAATGTATGCCTGAGTAATGTGAAGGTGCCCCTTTAGTGTGCCTCACATTCATTTCCATCTATGTTGATCACTAAAAAAGTTTCATGAAGTTTGGAGCCAAAAAGTCACATGAAATGATGAGTTACATTATTGCTTAAATTGCTTCATTAAGCAAATGGAAACATGGGATGTCGACCAAACCTTGCAACCTTGCTCAAACAACTCTAATTGAGCTCATGAACAAAAGTCATGAAGGGTTCATGCTGAACAAATGCCAAGAAAATGTCCCAATTGGCCTAAAACCCTGGTTTAAGAGTAATCATGTTGATATTTTGACCAAAGTAAAGCATTGACTTCTGTACCAGTTTTGAGGTTTGACCTTAAATGAAAGTTGTAGTTTATGTTGAGTACAACAAACGTTTTTTGGACCAAGCCCTGATTCAACTCCTAAGTGGCTCAAATAGTGGTCTCAAGTTTGGATACAGTGTTGTTTTGGTCCCTCCAGGATTTTTCGGTCCCCGATTGACAGCAACGAGTTGACATATTTCTGAATTTTTATGTTCTAGAATTGTGTGACAACTCAATTGGATTCCTTAATATGAGTTGAAGTACACTTCGTGAAGGGAACAACACAAGAAGTCTTACAAGAATTGGAGCTCGTTTGGACCTTCAAAATCAATTCCCAAAACTGCTAGTTTTATCATATTCGTGGACCTTAACTGAATGCAGTTTTTAGTTTCGGGTTCGGGTACACTAATTTGGGACTTTGTATCTTGCAAACCAAGCCGAACCAATCATAGATCCTTTAAGAAAAGTTGTAGCTTAGTTCGTGTGCTACAAACATTGTTTAAAGACCTAAGTCTAAATCTCTCTCCAAGCTTGGCAAATAAATGCTCCAAAAATGAATCAGCTGCTGTTTTCCAAACTCCAAATAATTCTAAGTCATGAAGATGTCAACCGATGTCATCGGGTTGGCATGCCGTGTTCTCTAGGTTTTGCTAAAGAACCTGAGTTGATCCAAAAATAAGAGTTGGAGCTAAGTCTATGAAGGAGGTCTAGGAAGAAGTTGGATCAAATTTGACTTTGTTTGGACCATCAATTTTTTGGATTTTGTTAATCAGTATCAATGCATCGACACTAGCAACTTGGAGCCTAATTACTCATTAATCTATTTCTCTAATAGCTCGAAGCCCTTCATGAAAGATGTAGAGTAGCTCGTGGGCTGCAACTTTGCTTTTGGGCCCAAGGTCCAAATCAGCCTGTAGCCAGCCCAAAACGGCGTCCCGCTGTGGCCATATCGTTGCTCGCCAGGTGTTCGACCATATGCCGACGTGGCCTCCTTGCATGGACGTCGCGCGCCTCCTCCTTGCCACGCGCTGCCCTGCTCTCTGCTCCTCCGAAGCGGGCGCCCGAGCTCCCTCTCAGTCCCTCTGGCTCTCTATGTCGCCCTCGCTGCTCCCTCGCTCCCTACTCGCTCTCCCTTCGCCGCCTTGCTGTCTGCTCGCGCGACAGCCATGGCCGGCGAGCAGAGCTACTGCACCACCGCAGCTGACCACTCTAGCACCGCCGCTGAGCCTGCCTCCGGCTCCGAGACGCCCTCCCCAAACCCCAGCCTGAGCAAAGAACCGCCGTCGCCGTATTAGCCTCGCCACCGATGCCGCCCGCTCGCGCAGCCATGCCTCCTCGGACAGTCACGGAGCAAGTCGCGGCCGCCAATGGGTGAGCGCAGGACCTGTGATGCTCCTCCTCCATCGCTCGCCACTGGCCTTCGTCTACCGGCTAGGAAATCGGCCGACTCCGACGACCTCCTCTGCCCTGCGTCGGGAGATTGAAGAAGAAGGGCAAAAATTTGAGAGTGAAACTTTTGTTTGGCTCCAGGTGCAAAAGTGCCAGAGAGAGGAGATTTCCATATCTGGGCTTAGTTAATTTGAGAAAACTCTAGAGTTCACTTTGCAAAAGCGTTTTCCCTTTTCTTTTTCTGTTTATTGCTTTTAAATCGGCTGAACTTCAATAAATCATAGTAAATTGTAGAAACATCATAAAATAGCAAATGAGGACTTTTTAGAATCCTTCAGAGTATATATATGCAGTAGATTCATAATATTATATGTGTTAGTAGAAGATTTTTGCTGTTTTTATTTATCTATGTTAATTATGGTTTTCTAGGAATAAATTTATATCTAAAGTTGTGGTGCTCCAATTGCTGTGAAATTTTTATGGCAGGTTAGTGAGGTCATGTGTGTGCTGTGGTAAAACTTTCATGTGTATTGGATACCATATGACAGAGTTATTGAATTAACTTGATTAATGAATGATAAATGGTTTAAAATGGTGTATAAATAATTTATATATGAAAAAAGGTGAAAGGTTGTTCCTTTGCCCTTGCATGATGATATTGTGACCTGAGAAACACTAATATGGCTATATGTTTATAGAAAATAGTGTGTTTTAGATTTATCTTGCTCTCAAATGGTTTATTGCAATAAAAACTTGTTTTTATTGTAATAATTAATATATAAAACCTGAGTGTACAGTAGTCATGTTTCGTCATCACCTATCACCTATAAAAATATTAGACTCAAACTAAGTGTTTGCAACATCCCCCATAATTAATATATATGTTGAATTATATTGTTGGATAATGGAAGTTTGCTAGTAAATGCATGTAATTAGGACATGTGATGTTATCTATGGTTAATGAGGAGTAGCTATGTGAATAAGTAGCCATAAAGTAAGTGTTTGATTTGTGCCTAGGTGATTTTAGTAGTGAACCAAGTGAAGAACTTGGTTATGCATGTGTGCTGAAATGCTGCTAGAGCAGTGTTTGTTGTGGTGATGGTTTCATGAAGCAAATGATATCTTCTGTGCATGTAGTGAATAGAAAAGTTGTAGATAACTTGATTATATTACTTATCCTAAATTTTCATGATTTTAGGCCTGATGGTTTAGGAGCTATAGATTTTATAATTTCCCAATCAGGTTTTGCATGTCCTCTGAACAGATTTGGATGATTGTATTATTTGGCTTGTGTACACATGGAATCACCTCTGGGTGGTAATGTAAGAGTTGTAGTTATTTTGTTAATATTTCCAAAATGTATAAGAGCACTACTTTTGGTGGTCTAGAACTCTAGCTATTGCTGTTCAAAGTAGAATGACAGATTCTGTCCAAATCTAGACAGAGATGCCTTCTTTGTGTTATTTAACCCTTTTAGCTATGAAATCACCCTTAGATTATAATAACAAAGTTGTAGCTAACTAAATAGGCTTTCTAAAAAGTTAAGAACCACATTTGTTGAATGGATAGAACTTAGGATATGCATCTCTGAAGTTCATATCAGTTTTCTATACATTGTTTGTGCAGACCTTCTTCTTGGTAGGTTTTGAGTTGGTTAGCTTTAGAATCAGCTCTGAGTGTAAATAAAAGAGTTGTAGATAATTTCCTTAGATTTCCATAAAGTCTAATATCACCTTTGTTTGATGCCTATAACTCCAGTTCTGGTTGAAACAAGTGACTGCTATGCTGCTGTCCAGATTCTGTGCATGTGCTTAAGTTGGTTGCTATAACTTGCTCTTGTTTTACTTAAACATATTTAGTTAAACAACTCTAGGTGCTTATGCCTTCTTGTGTAATCTTGTGCTTGTGCTTGTCTTTCTTACTCCCTTGTGATCCATCATCTATTGCACTTCCATGCATTCATACATCTGCATTGTGCATCTCATCTAGGTGCGCTAGACGAACCACGTGAAGGACGTGATGTTGGAGCCGAACCCAAAGATAGTGTTTGGTGGACCTATCCCAAAGATAGAAGGACTAAGCAAGTGCTAGAACCAGAGATGTCACCAAGATGATGCAAACTAACTGAACTGACTTTGTGTCGGATTCCAGTTAAGCTCCAGAACATTCTAAGTCTCCTACCCTCTCTTTTGTAAATGCACATGAGTATAACTTTTATATGATGCATTAGGTGATAGGAGTTGGATGAAACCGTTGGTGCATATTTCCTACCTTGTCCAATATATATCAATACCTGTACTCTTACTAGATGAATAGGCCAATCTATGCTTAGCCATGCTTAGACCGGTAGAAGTTAGGTGATTTCCTGTCGCCTGCGAGATATAGGTGGAGACTTGGTCATGGTTGGCTATATTTGCTATCATGGAACATAACCATGTGATGATGTTATAACTGGAGACCGGGTGGAATCTTATATGTTGGTGGTGTGGTGACTTATAGTGATTTTGTCTGTGTCGATTAAGGACCGGACCGTTGAAGGCCCTCTTGTCATGTTGAACGTATGCCTCTCACTTAGTGGGCCGGATAAGTCGTTCCGACCATGAAGCCAAGTAGCTCAACTCAGGCCGAGACCCGTTAAGTGAAAGTGCGCACTCTAGAGGTAGTAAGGATGTGTGGGGAGTCAGTGTGAGGCCAAGGGTAGGTTAGAGTCCTGATTGATCTGGCATCTAGTAGTGTCCCTGAGGGTGCAGTGCTGATCGGACCCGCGATTTAGTCCTGAGTTGTACCAAAGGTGACCTAAGACTACCTTGGCACAGGTATGTCTGGGTTTATGTTAGGAATAAATTCCTAGCTAGTTGAAATCGATTTGAATCGCCGTCTCTCCTGGATAGTGAGAACTTGATGGAGCTGTCTTCATCGTAGTAATGGATGGAACATGATGGTTATGATGATGATACGATCAACCGGATATGGTTACTATTGTGATGCTGATTAATTAAGTGATTGCTCTAGAATAGGTGCAAAGTTAGTCATGATAAGTTTCACTAAACTTGATGCTAAAACTTGACTAAAAGATTGAAAATTAAGGACTCATGATAGTAATGCTCTTTTTGCAAAGTTATGCTATCTAACCAGCTCCACTAAATAAGCCTTACATATCCTTGAGGGTCTTTTTATTTCTCTCCTATCGGGTAAGTCTAGCAGAGTACATTCGAGTACTCAGGGTTTATCCCACCATGTTGTAGGTGAAGTTCTCAGCCTATTGAAGATGGTGGCTAACCGCCGGTGGTCTCGGTGACTCTATAGTTACTTCTTGTCTATATGCTATTGTTGGAGGATGTCACTTATGCTAGCAATGTATTGAAACTTATATTATTGTAATCCCTTTGAAAGCTATGTTGTTTTCCATAATCGGTTTTGAAACCTATACTTGTACTATTAATTATGAACTCATTTGTAATATTATTTCCACTGCAACTCCGTGTATGTGATTTATATTTGCTTAATCATGCGATCTTGGTTGTGAAGTTGATTTACCGAGGTCCTTCGTGACACTCGGCGGACTACCGGGTTTATATAAGTGAAAGTATGTGCGCATCAACATGTACACCTTAAACGATGAGTTATGTTTTATCGACTGTTTTATGTCAATCTTGATCGTGCATAGCGTGTGGTTAAGGCGCGTTGCGTCTTGAGTAGATTTATTGGCTAGCGAGAACCATTTCATGGCCCGTTATCATGGCCTATGTGATTCTGCCTCACACCCCACTGTTAGCACCGTGGAGTGGGGACCGTTATCTGGTAGATTTATTCCTGATAAGGCATGACTTTAACTATGCGCTATGCCTGAATCGGTTGTTTTAGCCGATATCGAGCGCTCTCACGAATAGTTCGCATCACGAGACTGTTGAAGTAAAGATAGGTTGAAAGATATGTTAGCCCCATGATCTTATTATTGTATTACGGCCTGCATGATTCTGCCTCATACCCCACTGATATTAGTAATGAGTTAGGGTCATCGAGTCTATTGTTATTTCTACGGCCTGCATGATTCTACCTCATGCCCCACTGGTCATAGCGATAGATGAGATCTAACATGTTCATTAGATTTATCTTTATTAAACGGTTAAGTGATATTGAATTGTTTCTTTATATAAAAAGGGGTTCGATTACTTGTAATCATTGGCTTGGCATAAACCAATCATTGTTGATATCTTATTGCCATTGATTCATATTTGTTCAAGTAACGACATTTATCCTGAATGATAATCGATTCTTCTTATACAACCCAATGAGCTTTAACCAATTTATTCTCATGAATATGCTAGAATCAACTATTTAGTCGATCTCCTTTCATATCGGCTTTCAGAGCCGCACATTCGGGACTGTCTAGCAACACTGGCAAGTTCCACCCTTAATTACTGATGAACTTTCTCTTCTTGTCAATTACAGGGTCAAATTGACTAGCACGTCTCGGGAGGAGTGCACAGGATCGACCATCCCTGCGTTGAAGCTAGATGGATCTACAGCTCCATCGAGTAGACCCTTCTGGCTTGCTGCGTGTGTCCTCGGCACGGGACAAAAATTCAATGTCGACACTAGTTCCCATGGCCAACAAAGAGATCGTCCCTTACGATTTTGATCTAAACAAGAAGCCCAACACGCTTGCACTGAGCGTCATTCCTCTAGAGATCACCCCCATTCGCTCAAGCCAATCTTACTTCACCCAAGCTATCCGTCGTTCGGTGATTGCTCCGCCGCCACCACACCTACTTCTTCAAGGCAAGCCACGCCAACAAGAGCCTTGTCTAGACATCCAGAAGCTGATCAAGGTGATGAAGGAGATCAACCTCCTTCATTTGAAGGGAAACGAGGTGCTGACTGGAGTCAAGACCAATAAGTTTGGAGATGTTACATGCATGAAGTATAAGTCAGTCACTCCTCGTACAACCATCAATGGAGTCCGGGCCATGCCGGATCAGATCAAAGTTGTTCCACCGAAGGAGAAGAAAAGGAAGGCACCACCAGCTATTCTAGAGAATGATGAGAAACATCCACGAATGACCATTGCCCTCTTAGAGAGGAAGATTGAAGATCTAAGCGATGTTATCTATACCTTAGAACAGAGGATCGATGAAGAACATGTTTATCGCAAGAGCCTGCAACAAGATTTAAACGCTTTGAATCATTTTTTTGCTAAGATGAGGAAGTGAGAATTAGGTAGTTGATAATAAGGAATGGGTGGTTAGGTCAAGTGTTTAAAGATAGTATGTTTAGGTTACTCGCTTAGCTCAGATTGTTAGAGTGGTTGAAGTTTATGTTTAGTTTGGCTTGTGTAATAAAGTGCCTTATGATATTAATGGAGTCTTATTATTATGTGCTCTCTATTTATTTTGGATATGTGTTTTGTCTCCACATGTTGTGCATAAAGGTATACATGAAAACAAGTGTGGGGGAGACACACCGCGACAACAAGATGAAATTTGATCGCAAAAATCATGAAATTCAGAAAGTAATGGATCAAGGACCGCGTCCAACAAAGCAGGCCTCGAGTAGCCCCTGGAGCAGGCCGCCTGGCCTCCTCTTTGGACCGGCCGGCCCATCATAGTAATACCTCGACTTGCGCTTCATCCACGATCAGGTTTGAGCCCAATACACTCTATTTTCATATGTTATGCTTTCCGTTTCAAATTGAATTGAAAATCTTTTGATAAAACAACTTTAAAACCTAAGGAAAGATTATTTTAGTCATGACTAAAGGATAGACTCACATAATATTTTTCCTGGAAGTCTTGCTACTATAGGAAACTAATTATTAGGGATCCCGTGTTACTTAAGTTGTTGTGGAATGAGATATAATAGAATAATGAGAACTTGATTCTTGATGTCTTGTTATTGGATAATTTTATTTCAAAAAGTAAAATGAATAGCTACACATCTCCTTTGTGGTAAGCAACATCCCACCAAAGACAAACATGATATGATAGACTAGGAAACCCTCTACATATACTACTTGCTATTGTGTTGAGTTTGGTCAAACCTTGTGACCCTTGTTCAGAAACTTATCATGCTCTCAAGATCAAGATCACGTACACTCCACATATATATCTGCTACTCCTACACTGGGGGTACGTAGCAACATGTTTTCCATCCACCCAAAATTGTTCTACTCCTACACTGGGAATAGACACAAAAAAAAGTTTGTTAGGATAAATGCTCCAAGTTCTTGCAAATGTCTCTCTTGAAAAGTTTCAATTATAGAAAAAGAGGCATGGGCTATGCAAAAGTTATTCATAAAAGAAAGAAAAAAAGTATTGGAAAAAATGGATAAGTGTCTGAGATATCTAAAACAATGGGTACTCTGCCCGCCTTAAAAGAAAGAGAAGAGATAAATAAGATAACCCATGTTTTCTTGTAAAAGTTTTCAAGTTTCAAACAAGTGAGACATGTTTCAAGGAGCATAGTAGAGTTAGGTTAGCCACCATATACATATCCACACACATGCATATCTTGATATAAGAGTGTGACATTTTTCTCCTTGGATCCTTGTTTTGACTTTACAATATATGCAATGCAAGTATGTTTTCATATTTATCCCTACCTGAGCTCCACATAAGCTTTTAAAAGTAGGCAAAAAGAAGGCAATGTCAGTAATGCCTTGGTAAGGACCCAAAAATACTACATATATTGAGTGATTAAAGAGTACCACAAAAGGAGAAGGTAAGCTATGTTTTGTTTCCAAAATTCTAAAATGCTTCTCCAATTGACTTGACTGAAGGAAGATGGTGATTTGTTTCAAGCTATTCCATTCTTCAACCACCCAAAGTTTCATGGTAGACACTTTGAATCCCACGGTGCATGCATGACTAGGAATAGTTTTATGTTGATGTCTTGTCCTAAGGTTATGTCTTAAGTAATCCATCCTTTTATCGAGGACGAGTAAAAGCCTAAGTATGGGGGAGCTTGTTGACGGTAGTTAACATTCATCATAAACTGTCAATATAACTTGCATAAATAGCTAAAATGGATCACCACTATAGACTTAGGGGTTTAAACTGATAAATTCTATGAGTTTTGGTGAATCTGTGTTTCCAGCAGGATTCAATCAGAAAACTGCCAAGGAGGATTTATTCGTCAAAGGAAATAACAGAATTCCACCGCGTAAATAGCGTAGGAAGACTCTAGAAGACCCCAGGAGGCTCTCCACCAAAGCGGAGCCTGTGCCCCTGACATGTGGGGCGGGCCAGCCCCACCTGCAGGGCGGCCGGCCTGTGGGCCCCCATGTCAGCCTCCCGTTGCTAGTCGGTTCTCCACCGCCTTAAGGATTGTATCTCCACCGTTTATTCAAGTTGGTTTGATCCGAGGGCTCAGGATTGATGCTCCGCCTATATATACCTACCTATACCCCCCTCTAGGAATCCATGCATTTGATCCAGAGAGCCTGAGGGCCAGAAACCCTAATCTATATCTCCACCAAAATCATAGCTAGCAATCAAGAGAAGGTTAGTCTTCAATAGGATCTAGTCTTGTATTAGAGATAGAGAGATAGAGTGTGAGGGAAGAGTTTCGGAGGAGTCCCGGCCTGTTGATGCTCACTGTACGGCTTGTACCCTGGCCAAATCAAGTTCTTCTTGAGCTTGCTTCTAAGATTTCTCTGGTAATCGACTTCTAATTCAAGTAAGCATTTTGTTCATATCGTTCTTCAGGTTTGCGACTCTATTTTGAGTACTTTAATCCTTGTAGCTCCTAGGTTAAAGTAGTATTCATAGTGTAAGTGTGGTGCTTAGACTCAGTTACTCATGGATGTACCCTATTTTTCGGATGGGTGGTAGCTCACGAGGGTGACTTTTATATCCTCATTGAATCTTTTGTAGTCCACCTCCTATTAGTAGGCCTAGCAGGACCTTGTTACTATAGGAAACATACTCTGCCTATGTTTTCTATAGTAATATCCCTAGAATTGAACAATAGAAGATAAAGCTTACCGAAGTTAGAACTAGAAGACCTTAGCAGTCTCCTCTATGCTCATATTATCTTGCCTTAGTTGTGAAGTTGGGATAAGTTAGATTTGGTTATTCTCACACGCATTTCCTCAAGTTTGATATAAAACTAGGTACTCCCAATAAAATGTTACATCGGTATAATATCTGTGCGCTTACGGATTATTCTGTGTGCATTAATTTATACCAACAACCCCCCACACCCACCCTGCACTGACTTGCTACTAGTCACGGTGGTTTACCTTCTGGAGTGTTATAGAGCCTTCCTAAGTCGGTTTCATCGTGGATAAACATGATTTAATCTGACGATTGGGTTCTCCTTGCTTAATTTCTGATTAAACCCTGCTGAAAACGCAGATTCACCAAAAACTTATGGAATTTGTCAGTTTAAACCCCTAAACCTATGTTGGTGATCATTTTCATGCATTTATATAAGTTATGTTGATGGTTTATGATGTTAACTACCGTTAACAAGAGCTAATGCCATGAGATCACAAGAACGCCAATAACGGAACTATCGTTAAAAAGAAATGACTAGCATACGTTTTATATTATAAAAGAAAATACACGATTACAAGCTTGATTTATTTTAGTTAAACAAATTCATGAGAAAGTTGTTAATTTAGATTAGACGAATCACATTTAAACTGAAAAACCATGTTGAAGCTAATCATATTTTATTTATAAATGTTATCACATAATTCATTATAAGCAAGTTAAACTTTAACTTTGCAAAAGAAATAAGCATGTGCGAGCATCTAATTCGAATTTTGTATATGGAACATGTTTAAACTAAACATATTATAATTACAAACACATATGTTAATATTAATCAAATTAATATATTTGTTTATGAAAGATCTATGTTTACTTACGTTGCTTTTAATTATAAAATTGGTTACATGTATATTAAACAATTTAATATTTAACTATATATAAAAAACATGTGACATGAAAACATTCACATTACTGTGTAGAGCGCATCGACATAAATCTAACGCAATTTGAACTAAACACAACAAAATTAAAATGAATAAACTACATATGTTACAAACAAGTGGCAAACTCATAATTAATATCATCTTCTACCTTGTGCCTGTAAGTATCGTAGCCTCCATGGCCATGGCGTTCACTGGGCACGTGAGGCGGTGAGGGGGAGGGGGAGGGGGCTCGCCTTGCCTCCCGGCCAGGGAAGGACGCCGAGGTGGGGGCCCACCAGCCGGTCAAAGACCCAGCGTGGCTGGTGACGCGTAGCCCCGCGCGTGGGGCACGAGAGGCAATGCTCGGGAGCAAGTGGCCGGAGCAGACGGGTTCGGCTCGTCGTCCGGACTGGCAGCAGCACACAGGGCTACGAGGCTAGGGTCGGCGCGCGTGGCCTGGTAAAAGTGCATTTGCCCTCTATGTGGGTTTTGGTATATTGATGACATCCAAATTTGGGACTAATGTGATCTTAATGAGATATGTCGCAGCTATTAATCTCATGAAAGATTCAAAGAGTAGATAAAAATGAAATGGTATCCCTCAATTCTTGAAGTTGTAAAGATGGACGAACTCAAAGCGCTCTCCAAAGGTTTTATTTTTGTTTTTAAGTTTAGGATCTGCCGCACTATAAAGAGGGATGCAAACTTAGTTGGTCTGAGGAAGATAGAGTGCTCAAGCATAAAAATAAAATCTAAATAGAGACACTCTAGCACTCCACGAGCATGTAGAATATTTTTCAGTGACTATTGGTGTCGTAAGTCCCAACGTAAGCCAAAACTCCCGATTGTCGGAAGTCACGACTCATGCCAGAAGTCCTGATGCCCAGTCACTAAGCCTACGCAGTGTCTCTGGCCGTCGGAAGTCCCGACGTGAGTCAGAACTCCCGATAGTCGGAAGTCCTGACAACTGAGGTTCTAATGGCCGGCAGTCTGCGCCCGTCGGAAGTCTCGACGTATGTTGGAACTTCCGATAGCTGGAAGTCCTCACCCATGTCAGGAGTCCTAACACCTGGAGTTGCTAGTTGGCTGTCTGCGCACATCGGAAGTCCCAACGTACATCAGGATTCCCAACCATCGGAAGTCCCGACGTTTGTTGGGAGTTCCAACATTGACTTGCTCATGCAAACTTATGACCCTACGTGAACAGTGTTTTCTATTAAGGTCCGAAGTCCTAAGATCTGCGTCGGAACTTCTGACATAGATCTAAACGGTTAGATTTCTACTATGAGTATAAATAGCCCTCTCTTCACTTCTAACCGTTACGGACTCATTCATAGCTCACCCAACTTCGTCCTAACAACTCCCAAGCAACAAAGGCACCCCTCTCCTCTCCCCCTTGCTCCAATCTTTGATTCCCCTAGGGTTTTGAGTGAAGGAGAGTGGATTAAGTGAGAGAATCACTTTGGCAAGCTTGAGCACTTGATTTCTTCGTCAAGCCGGTTGGTTTTGCATCTATTACTCTTGGGGCTTTGCCCCTAGCCGGCTAGGCATTGCCCAAGATCTTCCATCTTGTGGAAGAGCCTTGGGAAGTTTGTATTACCCTTGATTTCTTAGTGGAAAGCTCAAGTGACCTTTGTGGTCGCTTTGAGAGGGGCAAGGAGGTGAAAGAGACTCACCCTTTGTGGTCACCTCAACAATGAGGACGTAGGAGCTCCTTTGTGGGGTTGCCGAACCATGGGATAAATCCTTGTGTCCCGTGTGCTTGTTTTGATTGCTAGAGATTACTTATATTTGTTTGTCTCTCTCTCTCTCGAAGTTCATTTTAGGGTTTGGACTCGATCTACGGTTTGGAGGCATTACGGCGTCAAGGGAGTGACCCAACATCTTCACCAAACCACGAGGAAGTGGGGTTGTAATATTATTTATCCACAAAGTTAAATTTGGCACTGCTTTTGTAGTTCACGTAGGCATCGGGACTTTTGACATTTGTGCTAGAACTTCTGATGACGTCGGGAGTTCCAACCCAAACGTCAGGACTTCCGACATTGACTGACAAATTTGAACTCAGCATTTGCAGTTAATTTTTAGATATGCCTATTCGCCCCCCCTCTAGGCATTGTTAGATCCTTTCAATTGGTATCAGAGTGAGGTCTTCTTTTAGCGCTTCACCACATAAGAAGAAACAATGTCAGAGTCCAACAAGATGCAAGCCGTTGCCGCCGAGATGGCCAAGAAAATAGCTGAAGAGTTAATGACTACTCAAGTCAGGTTCTTCCAAGATGAAATGAAGAAGATGCAAGATGAGATGAGCAAGTTGAAGGAAGAATTGAGCAAAAAGGTTGATGATGCAATAAGTGGCAAGAATGATACAACAAGTGACAAGAATGAAGCAAACAAAGATGCCGCTAGTGATATTGGAGCCGGTGAGCATGCTCATGGAAAGAGAATATATTCAAACATGAGCTTTGACTATGGACAACTCATTAAAGGTTCACCTCTACATACTTCTTCCATCAACATTTGCAAGCCACCTCATTTTGATGGAACAAGATACACCAATTGGTCTTACAAGATGAAGATGCATCTCATTGCCGCAAGACTTTGGGAAGTTGTGGATGTTGGTGTGATGATTCCTACCGATGAAGATAGAGAGATAACTCCGGAAGAAGTGCACAATCTCCATCAAAATGCACAAGCCGTAGCATTGCTTGTGTCAAGCCTAGCTCCGGATGAGTTTAGAAAAGTGAATGGAATGAAGAGTACAAAATAAATTTGGGATACTTTGAAAGTGTCATTTGAAGGAGATAGAAGTGTGAGAAAAGGCAACATTGAGTTACTTCATTGTGAATTGGAAAGATTTGTGTTCTTGCAAAATGAAACAACACAATCCATGTTTGATAGGCTTATGGCATTGGTCAACCGCATAAGAGCTCTTGGAAGCACCGAATGGGATGACAACAAGGTTGCTAGAAAGATGTTGAGAACCTATAGAGCCAAGAACAACATGCTAGCGTCTATGATCATGGAAAGTCCCAGTTATGATGAGATGACACCCCAAGAAGTTCTTTCAAAACTCAAGCGTCATGAGTGTCTAGATGAAGATGCAATCAATGCTCATAATCAAAATCCTAATGCAATGGGATACAACAAGAGTGCAGCCCTTAAAGCAACTCAACAACATGAAGGTCAAGGTTTAAGTCAAGAGAAGAAGAAGAAAGTGAAGGATGATTCCTCAAGTGGAGAAGAAGATTCTGATGAGAAGGTTGCATTTGTGATTAGAAATCTTAGAAAGTTTATGAAGAAGAAGAGCAACTGCAAGACCTATGGTGATGGAAAGAGAAGGTACAAAAAGAGGTTTTGCTATGGATGTGGTCAAACCGATCACTTCATAGCCGATTGTCCTAATGAGAAGAAGAAGCACAAGCATGACAAGGATGAAGACAAAAGGAACAAAGGCAAGAAGAGAGGTGAAGCTCATCTTGGGGAAGAATGAGAGTCAAATGATAGTAACTCTAGTGATGAGGAGAAGAAGAAGAAGGGAGCCGCAAACATTGCCATCCACCACTCTTCTTCACCGACCATGATCTTCCCCAACACAACTTCACCACCAAAACTCTTCCCCAACCTATCTTCACCACCGAAGCTCTTCTCCAATCTCATCGACAATGACTACTACACTCCAACTTGCCTCATGGCAAAAGGGGAGAAGGTACATGTTACACCCAATCCCTCTAGTGATGAGTATGATAGTTGTGATGAGAACATAGAAGAAATTGAGGCAACCATGATAAAGAAATTTGGTAAAAAGGCCTTCACTAAAATAAAAATGCTAATGAAGAAATTAGAGAAGAGGGATAGATGCTTAGAGATGCAAGGAGATATAATCACTCAAGAGAGAGAGAGAGAAACCTTGCACTTGAAGCATCTATCGTCGAGGAAAAGATGAAGGTTGAGAAGTTAACCGTATAATTGTCTTTAGCCAATGACTCAATTGGGAAATTGACTAAGGAACATTCCTCAGTTAATGATCAAGTAGCTAGCCTCAAGAATAAGAAGAGTATAGCTCAAGAAAGCCTCACAAGATTGGAAGAAAAATACCGAAATCTTGAGCTAAACTATAATACTCTTTGGGCTAGCACTTCAACTTCTCCTAAGACAACCGAAGACTCCAATATCTCCACTAGTAATGGTTGTAAAAGATGCTATAAAATTGATGTGGATGCATATACAACTAATCTTGTTGAGTTAGAGAAGAAAGACAAGGAAATTCATAGGTTGAAGATGATCTTGAAGAATGGGCTCAAGTGTCAAGAGCAATCCAACAAGACTATATACAAGTCATCAAGGCACTCATCAATCAAGGAAGGCATTGGCTACAATAGGTATGATGAAAAGGCAAATGGAAGGAACATGATCAATGGTGTGCCTTGTGTGAAGTTCAACAAGGGCGTTGCTCTTGATGAGCTTATATGCAAGGCCAACAACAAGGTCTACATTCCAAAGATCCAACCTACAAGTGACAAGACAATCAAGACGAAGCAATCCGATGTCCCCAAGCCACAAGCACCACTTCCACGGTGCTATGCTAGTGACTATATGTGTTGTTGGGGAAAGGATGGCAAGATTGTGGTCAAGTATGTTGGTGCCCAAAAGAGGAAGGAAATTATGAGGAGTGTTTGGGTGCCCAAGTTTTATGTGACTAACCCCCTAGGACCCAAATCTTTTTGGGTACCTAATACAAAAGCTTGATTTGTCTTTGTAGGAATATTCCTCCGGTGGAACAAGTTGGGTGTTGGATAGTGGATGCACAAATCATGTGACCGGAGAGAAGGACATGTTCACGTCATTCCAACCAAGTCATGATCAAAGTGGGAATATTGTGTTTGGTGACAATGGAAAAGGAGAAGTTCTCGGATTGGGTAAAATTGCTATATCAAATGATAATTCCATTTCAAATGTTTTACTTGTGAATTCGTTGAGATACAATTTGTTGTCTGTCTCACAACTTTGTGAGATGGGTTATAATTGTCTTTTTATGGATAAGGGTGTGGAAGTCTATAGAAGGGAGGATTCCTCTATTGCATTTACGGGTCATTTAAAAGGGAAACTCTATCTAGTTGATTTCACATCAAATAGAGTAAATCCTGAGACTTGTTTAATGGCAAAATCTAGCATGGGTTGGTTATGGCATCGCCGACTTGCCCATGTTGGGATGAGGAACTTGGCCAAACTTCAAAAAGGCGAACACATCCTTGGACTAACAAATGTTTCTTTTGAGAAAGATAGGATTTGTAGCCCATGCCAAGCGAGAAAACAAGTTGGAGCTAAACATCCTGTCAAGAATGTTGTGACAACCGAAAGGCCATTGGAGTTACTTCACATGGACATATTTGGACCCGTCGCTTATATAAGCATTGGTGGTAACAAATATGGTTTCGTAATTGTTGATGATTATTCTCGTTTCACTTGGGTATTCTTTTTGCGTGAAAAGAGTGAAGTCCAAGGTATCTTCAAGAAGTTTGCAAGAAGAGCCCAAAATGAGTTTGATCTCAAAATCAAGAGAGTTAGAAGTGACAATGGGACAGAGTTCAAGAACACCAACATTGAAGAGTTTCTTGATGAAGAAGGAATCGAGCATGTGTTTTCGGTTCCATACACTCCACAACAAAATGGTGCTGTGGAGAGGAAGAACCAAATGCTCATAGAAGCCGCAAGAGCAATGTTGGATGAGTACAAGACTCCAACCAACTATTGGGCAGAAGCGGTCAACACGGCATGCCATGCCATCAACCGCTTATATCTTCACAAGAAAAGAGAAAAGACCGCCTACGAACTTCTAACCGGTAAAAAGCCTAAGGTGCATTACTATAGAGTTTTTGGATCCAAGTGTTTCATACTTAATAAGAAATCCAAAAGCTCTAAGTTTGCACCAAAGGTTGATGAAGGTTTCATGCTTGGTTATGGTACTAATGAACATGGATATCGTGTTTTCAATAAAACCACCGATTTGATTGAAATCGTGGTAGACGTGACTTTTGATGAAACTGATGGCTCTCAAAAGGAGCAAGTCAATGTTGAGATTGTAGGTAATGAAGAAGCTCCACACAAAGCAATCAAGAAGCTTGCCATTGGTGAAGTAAAGCCCGTCGAAGACGAAGATGAAGACCATGTTGTGCATGATGATCTTGATCCAACCATTCATCATGTTTCATCCAATGAACATGGTGAAGCTTCCGCAACAAGAAATAATCAAGATGGGAGATCAAATGAAGCACAAGGTCATTCTCATGAAGATGGTGTCAACAATGAGCAAGCTCAACCTCAACTCAACAATGAAGAAAGAAGTGAAGTCAACTCTCCACAAGCTCATGGTTGTGATCCTCCAATCGATCATGACCATGATGATGACGATGATGGCCCCATCCAAAGATCAACTCAAGTGCCACATCCTAGAGTGCATCAATCCATTCAATGGGATCATCCCATTGATAACATATTAGGGAGCATTCGACAAGGGGTAACTACACATTCCCATTTAGCAAGTTTTTGTGAATATTACTCGTTTGTTTCTCCTTTGGAACCTCGTGGGATGGAAGAGGCACTCGATGATCTAGATTGGATGATAGCCATGCAAGAGGAGTTGAACAACTTCACCCGGAATGAAGTTTGGTCCTTGGTGGAAAGGCCCAATCAAAATGTGATTAGAACCAAGTGGGTCTTCCGCAACAAGCAAGATAAGCATGGCATGGTAACAAGGAACAAGGCAAGGATGGTGGCTCAAGGATTCACTCAAATTGAAGGCTTAGATTTTGGGGAGACCTATGCACTAGTGGCTAGGCTAGAATCAATTCGTATTCTACTTGCCTATGCCGCTCATCATGATTTCAAGCTATATCAAATGGACATGAAGAGTGCATTTCTCAACGGCCCCTATCCGAGTTGGTGTATGTAGAGCAACCACCAGGCTTTGAAGACCCCAAGTATCCAAACCACGTCTACAAGCTCGACAAGGTGCTCTATGGGCTCAAACAAGCCCCTAGAGTTGGCATGATTGCTTGAAGGATTAACTACTCAAACAATGTTTTGAGATAGGAAAGGCCGATGCTACTTTGTTTACTCGCAAAGTCAATAATGATATCTTTGTCTGCCAAATATATGTCGATGACATAATATTTGGTAGTACTAATGTGGCTTTTTATGAGGAATTTAGCAGGATTATGACAAATAGGTTCAAGATGTCCATGATGGGAGAGTTGAAGTTCTTTCTTGGATTTCAAATCAAGCAACTCAAGGATGGCACGTTCATAAGTCAAACCAAGTACACCAATGACATGTTGAAGAAGTTTAACTTGGACAAGGCCAAGCCCATCAAGACACCCATGCCAACCAATGGATATCTTGACCTTGATCAAGGAGGAAAGGACGTCAATCAAAAGGTATATCACTCCATGATTGGATCCCTTCTTTACCTTTGTGCATCTAGGCCCGATATTATGCTTAGCATGTGCATGTGTGCAAGATTTCAAGCTAATCCGAAAGAATGTCATTTTATGGTTGTTAAGAGAATTTTTTAGTATTTAGTGCACACTTGTAATCTTGGCTTGTGGTATCCTAAGGGCTCCACTTTTGAGTTACTTGGCTATTCTGATTCGGATTATGCCGATTGCAAAGTAACCTGAAAGAGTACTACCGGGACATGCCAATTTATTGGCCGATCCTTGGTGTCTTGGAGCTCTAAGAAGCAAAACTCCGTTGCTTTGTCCACCATAAAAGCCGAGTATGTGGCGGCCGGTGCATGCTGTGCCCAACTACTTTGGATGAAGCAAACCCTCAAGGACTTTGGATGTAAGTTAACCAAGATTCCACTTTTGTGTGACAATGAGAGTGCCATTAAGTTGGCAAACAACCCTGTAAACCACTCTTGAACAAAGCACATAGACATCCGGCATCACTTTTTGAGAGACCACGAAGCCAAAGGAGATATCTCTATTCACCATGTGAGCACCAAAAAGCAACTAGCCGATATCTTCACAAAGCCCCTAGATGAGTCAAGATTTTGTGCTTTGAGGAGTGAACTAAATATCAATGATTCTCGTAACAAGGTTTGATGTCTTGCACACACACCTTGTTTGATCTAGATAGGAGAAAAGAATTAAGAAAATATTGTGTGACACTTTCAAAATCTATTTTATAATTTTCATGAGTGACTATTGCTTTATGTTGATTGAATGAAATCTAGTCACTTGTGAAAATGTTAGTGTCCATCATATTTTTGTCCCACATGGTATAGTAAGTTCAAGTTGAGGTGTTTTTCACTTTTCCTACGTCGGAAGTCCCAACGTAGGTCGGAACTCCCGATGGCCGGAAGTCATGGCTCACGCCGGGACTCCCGACTGCCGGAAGTCCCGACCCAACCGCCGGGAGTCCCAACGCAGATCTAGGTTTTGACCACGCCGCGTCGTTTGACTGTGCCATTTATACCCGACCCGGCCCCCTCCTTTTACTGCGGTTATTTTTCTCCCCGTACTCGCGTCGCCCTCGTGTCTCCCCATGCCACCCTCGCTCCTCCTCGCGCTGCCGCATCAAGCCCCGCCCACGGCTTCGGCTTGCTCTGGGCCGCCGAAAGCTCTGGCACCATCCCTTCCGGTTGCGCCGCCGGGGGTCCTGCCAGCAGTTCCAACTTCTCTGCCCCCTTCCATCGCCCGTGCTTTGATCTTCTTCCTCGGCTCAGTGGTGGGGATTCCGTTCATGGTGGTGCTGGTGCTCGTCGATTTCTTCGTGGCCTGCAGATTTCATTTTTCTTTGTCTTCTTTCCTCGCTCAAGATACTACTGTGGCACCCTAACCCTAATGCATTGTACCTTGTGATTTGCCTCTATTCATTCTTCCTCTCTACTCCTCTATCCTCCTTGTATGAACGCGTGTCGCGATTTGAAGCCCCATGAATGGGATGGTCACCGTGTGTGTCGGAGGTCCCGACCGTTGAAACTCCCGACGTAGGCCGGAACTCCCGGCTGTCGGAAGTCCCAACTTCGGCCAGGACTCCTGACCCAATGGTGACCACTCCATTCATGTTTCTTCACCTCTCGATGTTCGTTCGCTTCTCGTTGTCTTGTTTCTTAGTTCCTCTTCGTGTTTTTTGCAGTCATGGATGGTGGCAGTCCATCGCATCGCAAGGAGAAGAGGTCCAAGAAGAATCAAGACTTTGTCGCTGTCCATAGGCCATCTAGCCACACCAAAGTGGCATGTCCCTGTACTGGTGCTGGTAGTTCCCGTGCTGCCCATCGCCATGACGATCAATGCTCATTGGCTGCCGCTCCTCCTCCTGCTCCTACCTCTGTTGGGGATGTTCCTATTGTTGATGCAAAAGAAGAAGCTCTTGAGCATGCTAGCCGCACCATTGCTGCTCCACCTATTCAGACACCGACTCGCGGTCCGGGTTTCATCACTAAGCTTGTTCCCTTCCCGAGCGTTTTGCCAATCATGCGGGAGTCTGCCATGGCTCCTTATCCTGCTGGTGGCTGGACTCCTCTACCAGTTGACTACCGTCACCGGATTCAGGACATCAGATCCATGAGAGGCTGAAACCTTTATGCTGAGGATGAGAAGGATCTCTGGCTTGAGTATCACTTCTGGCACCCGTTCCACTTTGACTTTTATGATTCCATCATCTATCAGAAGCTTTTGAAGAAGAGGGAGACACCGGTTCTTCAGATGAAATGCATTGATGCCTATTCTCTTGGTTTGTTCAAGGAGCCCGAGCTAGAGCAGATGGTTCGTGATATACGCTCAATGGGGCTATCCTACTTGCTGGAATTTAGGAAGCATTGGAACAATGAGCTTATCTGTCAGTTTTATGCTTCCTATCACCATGAGAGAGACCCTACCGGTGCTATTGACATTATTCATTGGACCACTGAAGGCAAGCACTATAAGGTGGATTTCATTACTTTCTCTCGCCTTCTTGGTTTAAGTCAAGCCGACCGTACTGCACCTGAACTGATTGAGTATGAGGATGTGGCTTTGGAGGAGTACCAGCATATGTATCTTGATGGACATACAGCTGATAGACAGACTGTGTATCTGAAGCCCAATGTCGCACCCAATTTTGCATAGCAAAATCAAGTACTCATATATGTGCGCCCAGGATGTCCAAACACACATATACCATCAAATTGTAATAATATCAAAGTAAAGTACTTATTACATCGCATATCTCATCATAAAGTTAATACATAGTTTTGCACATTGGCAACATTATTACACACAAGCGGAAAGCTAGCCCAATCTACCACAGGGACTCCAACTGGTGAACATCGTCCTAGTAGTCCTGGACATCCTCCGGAAACTCTTCATACACGTTATATGGATTTTCATTAGATGTAAAGCAAGTGTAAGCTCACCATGCTTAGCAAGTATATCAAAGGGATCTATGAGGCTCAAAGGCTAGACACGGTTTGACTGCGGTTCACAATTTTAGTTAATCAAGTTTTAGCATCCTGAATCACTACTTTAGTGAACAATCCCAAATTCCAAGTTATATTAATGTATAATCAAGTTCATATCAATTCCCAACCATCCATAGTAACCACTAATCATGAAGGATCTAGATCGCTCGTATTCGTGAGCACGGCTGTTATAACAGGTCAAATATTTCTGCAAAAATTGTACAACTTTACCCATCGAGCCATGATTCCCAATGCCGGGGTTTGCAAAGCCCACAACACCTCTACCCAGAAAGTGTGGCAGGGTTTCACTATGTAACCCTTCGCTAGTCGCACTAACAAATCGTAGCTGCTAAGGTTTCAACCGTCTAGTAGTATGTGGCCCTCCTCTAGGAGTGGCATGCGTGGTTGTGGCATGATACACACACCCTAGCAGGTAAGGAAATATACCAACTAGTGCCCCCCTCTTGCCCTTACGGAAAGCTACAGACGAGCTAATTCAATCTAGTTAACAGGTTAAAGTTAGAGCCATATGACACTTGGGGTTGTACGAAACCTCCTAGGTGGCTGCTTCAGGATTAAGTCCTTATGGAGAGGCACTAGAGTACTCAACCCCGTACTCTAGCCCCCTAATAGTTGCTAAAAACTCCATTTTATCATATTGCATAATGCCTTTAGTCATGTTTAACAATTATTTTATGTTAAGCGCTGCAGCATCTATCCAAAATGCATACCCAAACCCTAGGTAACAAGGATATGTGGTACAAGTAATAATCTAGGTAAAGTCCTTAAAGGTATTTCAAATTAGACACAAGCATGAATATGAATTGTAAAGTTCATAGGTACAAGGGGCCTTTGGTACACTTGCTAAGCATGGTGAGCTTACACTTGCTTTACATTCAACGAAAATCCCGGATGGGTAACAGATAACGTGTATGAAGAGTTTCCGAAGGATGTCCAGGACTACTAGGATGATGTCCACCAGTTGGAGTCCCTGTGGTAGTTTGGGTTTAGTTTTTCGCTGTGTGTAATAATGTTGCCAATGAGCAAACTATGTATTAACATTATGATGAGATATGCGATGTAATACAGTACTTTACTTTGATATTATTGCAATTTGTGATATATGTGTGTGTTTGGACATCCTGGGCGCACATATATGAGTACTTGATTTTGCTACGCAAAATTGGGTGCGACACCCTACTACTATGTTCTCAATAACATTCTATGATAGATCTTGTATCCGAAGCGAGGTGATTCCACTTTCCTTCGTGATGATTCTTAGGAGGTGCTTCGGCACTTTGGTGATGATTTTCAGCTATTTTCCATTAGCAGATACATTTGGAACAAGATACATGATGCTACTGAGGATCCGGTAAAGCATCTTCCCTATGCACCCTACATCATGCATGTGATTGAGCAAGCGTCCGGCATCCGGCTCCCCATAGACACTTAGCACAATCACCTCAAGATCTCCAACAAGACATCTATCACAGCTGCAAAAGAACTGAGGAAGAAAGGTGCTGCAGCCCAAGCCAAAGGCAAAGGTGCTTCGGGTTCTCGCTCTCGTCATGGTGCTTCACCACCTACTGCTACTGCTCGCTCTTCTAGTGCCGAGCCACTCTCTTCTTCCTCCTCTAGTAAGAAGCCCAACAAGTTCAAGTTCCTCATGACCTTCATGTTTGGACAATGTTGTGCTAGTGCTCAACGTGAGCATGATATGCAAGAGAGGCTCTATCATTTGGAACAGCAGGCAGGTATTGTGTCTTCTCCTCCGCCGTTGTTTGTGCCTCCCCGTGATCCTTTGGCACTCTATGATAAGGCTTGTGCGGCATATGAGGATGATGCGGCTTCTCGCCCTCATGGCAAGAGCAAGGCTACTGAACAAGATGAGGACTACATGGAGGATGATGATGATGAAGACGACGATGGTGGTGATGATGGTGACCATGATGATGATGATGACTACGATGATGAGTAGTCGGTTCTTCACGCGGCCTACCCCTTTTGGCACTTGTTGACAAAGGGGGAGTGTTAGGCTTTGATCTATCTTGTAATAAATTAGTTGGTCATTTAGTTTCAAGACTTTAAAACCTTTAGCTTGTATGAACTATGTCGTGTGGTGGCTAGTATGTGATGGACAACTATATATATGTGTTTGTGATGCTTGATTGTAGGACAAGTAATGGTTATTTATCTACCTTATCAGCTTTTGCTTGTCTCTACTTGTGATGGTGGATGTATTTTGGATGGCCATGTGTTGCTTCAAGTTTCTACTTTGAAATCTTGGCCATCATATTCTCTCTTACTTGTTGTGTGAAATAACATGTCATATTGCATCTCTTTTCACGGATATATATTTGTTCACACACACTTGTTGCACCCCACAGATTGCAAAATTTAGGGGGAGCTTTTGTCTTGATATATGCAAATCATGTATAGATTATTCTAATTGAAATTGAAATGCATGCATACATCAAGGGGGAGCTCTTCATAAATTTTGGGTTTTAAAAGCTTTAAATTCTTTCATTCTTATAAAAGCCTAAGTTGGTTGTCATCAATTACCAAAAAGGGAGAGATTGAAAGTGCATTTGCCCCCTATGTGGGTTTTGGTGTATTGATGACATCCAAATTAGGGACTAATATCATCTTAATGAGATATGTCACAGCTATTAGTCCCATGAAAGATTCAAAGAGTTGATAAAAATGAAATGGTATCCCTCAATTCTTGAAGTTGTAAAGGCGGACGAACTCAAAGCGCTCTCTAAAGGTTTTATTTTTGTTTTTGAGTTTAGGATCCACCGCACTATAAAGAGGGATGCAAACTCAGTTGGTCTGAGGAAGATAGGGTGCTGAAGCATAAAAATAAAATCTAAAGAGAGACACTCTAGCACTTCATGAGCATGTAGAATATTTTTCAGTGACTCTTGGTGTTCGAAGTCCCGACGTAAGCCAGAACTCCCGACCATCGGAAGTCATTACTCATGTTGGAAGTACTGACGCCCAGTTACTAAGTCCCAACGTGAGTTGGAACTTCCGATAGTTATAAGTCCCGACCCAAGTTGGAAGTCCCGACATCTGAGGTTCTGATGGTCGGCTGTCTGCGCCCGTCAAAAGTCCCGACGTACGTCAAAACTTCCGATAGCTGGAAGTCCTGACCCATGTTAGGAGTCCTGACACCTGGTGTTGCTAGTTGGCTGTCTGCGCATGTTGGAAGTCCCGACGTACGTCGGGAGTCCCCACCGTCAGAAGTCCCGACGTACGTCGGGAGTCCCGACCATCAGAAGTCCCAACGTTTGTCGAGAGTTCCGACATTGACTTACTCGTGCGGACTTATGACCCTGCGTGAACAGTGTTTTCTATTAAGGTTGGAAGTCTCAAGATCTGCTTTGGAACTTCCGACGTAGATCTGAACGGTTAGATTTCTACTATGAGTATAAATAGCCCTCTCTTCACTTCTAACCGTTATGGACTCATTCACAGCTCACCCAACTTCGTCCTAACAACTCCCAAGCAATAAAGGCACCCCTCTCCTCTCCCCTTTGCTCCAATCTTCGATTTCCCTAGGGTTTTGAGTGAAAGGAGAGTGGATTAAGTGAGAGAATCACTTTGGAAAGCTTGAGCACTTGATTTCTTCATCAAGCCGGTTGGTTTTGCGTCTATTACTCTTGGGGCTTTGCCCCTAGCCGGATAGGCATTGCCCAAGAGCTTCCATCTTGTGGAAGAGCCTTGGGAAGTTTGTATTACCCTTGATTTCTTAGTGGAAAGCTTAAGTGACCTTTGTGGTCGCTTTGAGAGAGGCAAGGAGATGAAAAAGACTCTGGCCTTTGTGGTCGCCTCAACAACGAGGACGTAGAAGCTCCTTTGTGGGGTTGCTGAACCTCGGGATAAATCCTTGTGTCCCATGTGCTTGTTGTTGTGATTGCTAGAGATTACTTGTATTTGTTTCTCTCTCTCTCAAACTTCATTTTAGGGTTTGGACTCGATCTACGGTTTGGAGGCATTACGGCGTCAAGGGAGTGACCCAACATCTTCACCAAACCACAAGGACGTGGGGTTGTAAGATTATTTATCTACAAAGTTAAATTTGACACTGCTTTTGTAGTTCGCGTAGGCGTCAGGACTTCTGATGTTTGTGCCGAAACTTCTGACGACGTTGGGAGTTCCGACCCAAACGCTAGGACTTTCGACATTGACCGACAAATTTGAACTTAGCATTTGCAGTTAATTTTTAGATACGCGTATTCACCCCCCCTTTAGGCATTGCTAGATCCTTTCACCCGGGGGTGGCGCGACGAGCTGCAGCAGGGAGGGTTTAGGATCACCGGTGGTCGGAGAAGACAAAGAAGAAGATCCGACCATGGAGCTCCTCACCGGAAAAGAGGAAGAAGGATTAGGGGAACGATCAAATGGGCATGGATTCGTGCAACCAAGTATACCACGACGTAGAAGACAGAGGGGGCTATCTCATGTGGTTGATACCGAATGCGATGGTTTGGCTAGAAAAGCTTGTTTTAGGAGTGGCGGCTCGGAAAAACGATTTTAGATCTGGAAGCAGCACGGCGAGCACAACACCGGCATATATATAGTGTTAGGGTTAGAGGTCAGAGAAAAACAAGATATTTTAATTATTTTGAGAATTAAATAATTCCACGAATAAAATAATTCCAGAAAAGTCTAGAATTGGTATTTATGTCACGAAAAATACTCCGAAAGCTCCAAAAATTTGGAAGAAATTCTCTGAGATATTTTGGAACATGAGGAACCCAAATAAAAGTATTTGGAGCTCATGATAAGATATCTTGGAGTATCTATAAATTAGATTATGCTTGCGTAAAAGTGAGAAAGAATTCCAGAAAAAGCCAGAAAAATTCCCGAGGAGTTTTGATACATCGGTTGATGGACGGTGAACTCAAAGGAATGATTTGGAGCACAAGAAGAGGCTCTTGGGATACTCTATACGAAAAGATTAAAATCGAGAAAGTATGGATTTAATTACAGAAAAAGACAGAGAAAAGCTGTAGAAAGATAAACAACTTACTAAACGCGTTTTGAAAAAATTCTACTCACTGATAACACCAAGACGAGCAACAAGCAAACATCATATCATCCAAACGCCCGTCAAAATTAGAAAATTCTAAAAATTCATATTTTTCCTATAACTAAATTTACGCTAGCTCAAATTAAACTTGATAAATTTTATCTAAATATTAAAACCTTTGATTTTATTTAGTGTTTTCTACGCACAACCCAAAATTGAAAATTTTGGGGTGTGACAGGATGCTAATGCGCTTTTATTTGAAGATTTCAATATGATAAATAAACTAGGCTTTTTTCGAAATAAAAAACTTACTTTGACACCTGTCCCTTTTCTTGGCTGCCATGCAGCTTACATTTTCTTCAAATTTTTATTTCCTATCTGCTCAATGTCGCTATCTATTTGTACGAGGCTGTTAGGGACGCCCTTATAATGCAAGTGAGGCCTTATTAGTTCCTTCCCTAAAGTTTAGTTCCTATCCCATCGGATATTTAACACATGTATAGAGTATTAAATATAGGCTAAAAAATAACTAATTGAACAGAGATTACGACTAATTTATGAGACGGATTTTTAAGCCTAATTAGGCTACGGTTTGACAACGCGGTGCTACAGTAAGCTACAGATACAGCACATACATATACAGCACACAACACATAGAGAAAATCAAAATCTGGAATGAAGAAATAAAAAATTGTACGTACACAGATGACAGCACATATAGAATATCAAAACTGGAATGATAAAAAAATACAGCACGTATCCAGCCAATAGAAACAACTCAGAAAGTAACACATATAGAATACTTCACGCACAAGAAAGAAGGGAAAACAGCGCGCGTGCACCTGGGATGGCGGCAGTGGCGCCGGCGTAGAAGACTGAGTAAAACGATGAAGACAAAAGGAAGAGCAATACCAAACATCAAAGCAAGTCCAACATCAGAAGAAGAAAATCAGCGAGATGCATCGGAGGTAACCCAGTTAACCCCCAAGGACCTTCGTCTCCGAGAAAAAAATTCTGCAGAAATTTGCATATTTCTTTTGCTACGACCCAATTTACATGCAATAGAATCTCTATCTACCCAAAAGCGGGCTAAAGGATAGGGCCACGTCGCCCGTTAGACCACCAATCGTCCGATCTGGCAAACAAACGATGTCGACCGTCTGATCTGGGTCTTCGCGGGTTCCTACCCGTTAAGCTACGCGGGCCGTCATGAACCCGTTAGCTGCTCATGCGCTGCTAGCAGCCGCCTTCCCCTGCCCGCTCGTAGTCACCACTACTCCGGATGTCGAACTTGGCACTAGCACAGCTCCCGAGCGGCGTCCCTGCTGGATCCAATGCCTTCAGGGCAGTGCTGAGATAGAAATCTACGCTTCGGTTCCCTGTCTTCGAGGCGTCCACTACCGCCCGTTCTCCAGCTTCCTCCAGCCTCCTCTCGCGGGCGTCGCGGCGCCGCCGTCCCTGCTCCCGCCCGAGGCTCGACGACGCCCGGGGCTCGCCACGCCACCAGGTCATTCTGCTCTGCCAGACTTCGCCGGAAATCCGAGGAGGGCTGCGGCACGGCGGACGCTACGGTGCGCGAGGCTGTGGTGCAGCGATCGCGCATGATCTGCGGGGCTTCGGATCTGGTTCACCATCGACATGGCGCCTGTGCAGCCAGCCGACCACGCGGAGGCGTGCGAACAATCCGAGTCGTAAGCGGGACGGCCCGGGCCACCAACGCTGCCGCAGGCGTGCGCCGGCATCGGCGACGGTGCGGGCTCCTACTGGATTTAGAATCTGCTTTGGCTCACTGTGCGCTGTAGATTTGGTGCAGAGGTGCAGCTCGATCCGGCTGCCTCACGTGGAGAAGAGGACCACACGGCGTGGAGCACTTTAGGAGCGAGCTGCTTTTGCTGCCACAGCCATGGCACCTCAACGCAGCTATCAATACCTACATGCTGATGCCCTGCAGGTGTTCGATGAAATGAACACAAGGTGTGCTTTTTTTCTTTCTTTCTTTTCTTCCTTTGATTATTTTGTTTCTGCTAGCTGGTAATCCCGGGAACGCAGGAAGCTAATATGTTGACATTCTGTTCTAGAAGAAGGTAGAGTTGCAGGTGTTTGCTTCAATAGAAATCCTATTCCATTTCGCTTGTTTGATTAACTGGAAATTATTGCAGAGCATATCCCTTTCCAGCACAGCCTCCATCTCCCCACACGGTCATGTCTTACCCGTCCATTGGCAACTGGGTGCTTACAAGATGCGGAGCAGTGAGGGAGGAGGACTCAATCCTGTAGCTGTAGGATGGGAGCTCAGGCACATATTGTACCGCTTATCCTCGCACCATTCGCCTCCCCCTGATCCACTTGTCCTGCCGCGTATGCGACGAGATGCTGGCGTCGATGCTCCTGCCTTCCACTCCCCTCCCCATCGCATGCCTCTAACTACTGTGGCCTTCTCCCCACACGCAGGCAGAACACGTATGCATACCAAGTACTCAATGGTTGATGCTTTGTTTGCCTCTGTGAGATAATTAATCAGTTCGAACAGGAACAAAGGCGACAGTGAAGGACTGCCTCTGCTCCATCACTCCTGCTTCCTGGGGTAACACTGCCTTCAGCAAGTGTCACGGTGAGCAGCGGCCGCGTGTTTCCTTCTCCCTGTCCCTGTTTACCTATGGATTTCTCTTAATGATTTTAGTGTACATATTCAGATTCTGTAGTTTTTAATCAGTTTGGTTCCCCTCAAAGTGTACATATTCAGATTCCGTAGTTTTAAATCAGTGTGGTTCCCTTCTCCTACTCCAAGCAATTTTGATTTAATCTAACATTTCTAAGTTTTGCCTTGCCTGCTTGCAGTTCTAACTAAAAGAAAAAAGAATCTGAATTTTAGCTATTATAGAAACAGAAAAAAAATGCCAAAATAGCACTCGGTGCAGCCACTGACAGCTAAGACTGAGACTTGTGATATTTAGAGGTGAAAAAAAATGATTTCTTGAATACATAGACTTTTGATACGAAGATAATGGAGATCACTAATCATATCCAAGCACATCTAACTTAAAAAATCAGTCACTGCAAGAGGTCATATTTTGACTATTTTGTTAATGAAGTTCTAAATATACACTATTACTTTTTTCAATCTGAAATTGCAATGATGATTTTAAATGATTTGTCAATCAACCGAGGGGATCATGCATCCAGGTGCTGGCAATCTATTAAATAGACAGTATTTGATGTTTTGAGAGCATTGCCACACATGGACATCCGGACCTTCCAATGCTCTGATGTCAGGATTTGCAAACAGCTGCTTAATGTGCAAGACATATTGCCTTGGCACTGTAGTGATACTCAGTATATTACTTATTAAATTAACTTGTATCCACGCTAACAAATCTGTTATAACTTATATTTTGCATCGAACATTATTAAATCAACTGAAGTCTTATGTAAAGTGAAAAGCTAAATCCTCTAGGTGAAGGAGTTCCTGAATAGTTATCAGATTAGGATATAGTATAATAATAGGTCTTCATATGCTTATAGCTTTGTGATAATATGACCTTTGTGCATGCCTAAAATTATATGAATGTGGTAATTTAGCCTGCAGAAGTCATGTTGAGAATGATAGCTACAGCTAAGGCATTGCTACCAATACACTGTGTACATTCCATCACATTTATCTTGGTACGATTAGACACTGTTTTCCTTGGTCTCAATTCATGGTTTCAAAGTTCCCTGTTCGCTTCGCTGAAAAGCCAGGCTGAAAAGTAGTGTTGGCTGATTTGTTGTGAGAGAAAAACACTGTACTATGGCTGATAAGATCAAGCGAAATTGGCCACTCATATTTAAAGCTTTGCTGACTTGATGTTCCTTGCAGCCCAGCCAAAGAGACATAAAAGCTGGATACGCTCGATTTGTCGGAGGAAAAACATGGGAAAGGGGTCAAATGCATCTCTGCTATGGCGATAGGGAGGCGTTGCCAAGTTAGTGTTGACAGATACTTATTACATACAAGGAAGATGACGTGGATTGAATCTGTAGTTGCAATGTACCTTACCTTCTAATCAAATAACAAACACTTAATTGAGTTCTTATTTAAACAGCATTCTCATGTTTATCAGCACAAATCAGAGGCTTGTCTTTGGCTGCTACTGCAGTCATATCTGTCTGAAAGTACATATGCTATTTTGTCTAATATTTCATTGAAGACTGCCATAACAACTGACCTTTTTTTATTTTCTACTACATACTTGATGTGGTTCTTATTACTTATTGTCGACACTGCTTTTGTACCCTTATGATCTTATCCGCTATATAAGCTATATTTATCTCTCCTCCATGCTATCAATTAACTTAAAAACAAATTTGATTCGTTCATAGTTATCCATCTGTAATCATGTTATTATGCTTTGTAAATTTGTCATTGTAGGGTGACATTGCTGTTGTTTCTAAAAGAAAGATCAAACAACGTATAGTCAAGGAGGCACTTAATAACCGGGCTTGGATAGCAGACATTCAAGGGGCTATTACTGTTGGACTGATAATTGATGTGTTCCAGTTGTGTGATACCCTTTCAGGCATTGTTTTGCAACCTGGAAAGGGGGACAAACATGTCTGGAAGCTTTCATCTAATGGCCAATATTCGGCTAAGGCGGCATATGAGGGTTTGTTCTTGGGAGCTACTCTCTTTGAACCATGGGAAAGAATTTGGAAGACTTGGACGCCACCAAAATGTCGGTTCTTCATGTGGATAGTGGCCCACAACAAGTGTTGGACATCTGACCGCCTTGCATGACGTGGAATGCCTCACCTAGATTATTGTCCGTTGTGTGATCAAGAAGAGGAATCAATCAACCATCTCCTTGTGGAATGTGTATTTGCCAGGGAATTTTGGTTCATTTTGCTTCGGCAGGTCGGTCTCCAGGCTGTCTCCCCAACCTAGTGATAATTCTTTCATGGACTGGTGGGAGAGAGCTAATAATGCTACTTCTGATATGGTGAGGCAAGAAGTTAATTCCCTAATTATTTTGGGGGCCTGGACTCTTTGGAAACATCATAATCGCTGTGTCTTTGATGGAGCAGCTCCAAGTGTGGTTGGGGCTGTTGTAATGGCCAGTGAAGAATGTCGGTTGTGGACCAGTGCAGGGGCTCGAGGGCTCTCCCTCTTGACCGCCCATCTCCCAGGTGATTAGTTCCTGGGATCTCTACGGGTCAACTTCAACCAGCTGAGCTGCGTTTGTGCCTTGGCTGGTGTAGCTTGTGTCGTGTGTGTTGTGTTTGGGGTGTTTGTAAGTCTGGGTTCTTGTACCCTCTTTTCTTCTTAATACAATGAGACGTAGATCTCCTGCGTTTTTTCGAAAAAAATAGAATGAGAGCACTGTAGCCAAACAAAACGAGAGAAGATATCAAACAACTTAGAGCTCTTTATTGAGCTTCAGTACTCTATTGTTTAACTCTAGGGCAGCAAAATGACATGAGTTATCAAGATGGCGCGGCTTTGCTGCGCCCAGCTAGGAGTGTGCCAGTGGATGAATCCAGCTTAGAGTGTGCCACTGGATGAATGAATCACGTTTTGTTGGGCCTGTTGCCTCTTGGTAGAAGTGCAGCATTTATGTCTTGTGAAGATAAAGGGAAATTATTCTCTGATTGAGGAACCAAAATTTTCTTTTGATCAAAAGTCTTTGTATCTTGTGAAGATTCAGGGACCTTAAAGTTTTTGTAAATTTTTACCCAATACATTTTCCCTGAAAAACAAATATTCCAGTCTATAATTTGACTAAACACAAAATGAAGGATATTTCAGACGCTTAACGTGGAAGTGCAACCAGTTATAATGTGTGTAAATCATAATGAATACACCAAATGCTTGCAAAAATGCGGTATTATGGATGTTGTCATTCGTTTGGTATACCAGGGGCAACACTGTATTGGATGAAGCTCGTAATTTTGGGGCTTAGAGCCAATGGAAAATATGGCAATGAAGGCCGTGTCACAATGATCATATTGACTCTTATGTTCAATGCTCTGAAATTACATAAGAAAAAAAAATAGCATATAAGGTGTGTCGGTATCAGCTACTTCTTCACCTCAATATTCGAGTCCAATTATTAGCCCTTTTTATGTATAGGTCCCGGGTAGATCTGGAACTTGCCTTTTGAATTAGAAAAGAAGCGGGGCTTCTGCAAAGTAAAGAGGTCATTGAGTTTAATATCCCGCAAGCCAAGCATAATTTTACTGCTAATGTTACCTTTGGTTTATCATTTGCCAGTCCAAGTTGCATATCAACCCACTGGAGGTTATTAAGATAGTGGCTCTGACTGAACCCTAAAAATTTTCTTTCAAGCAAAACATTTGTGTAATTAAGTAGTATTGGCAAGTAATTATGCAGACCACATGAGTTTTTTTTTCTCTGTTAAAATACATTCTGAATTCTTTTGCTTAAAGCAATCAGCTGTCTATTAAGCTTACGGGCACGTTTTGTACTTGCTACTATTGAATGTACTGCATAAAGTGAAATGGATTAATTTAGGTGGATTACAGATCTGGTGTACCAACTACCAAGTAGAAAAAATGAGCTTTGAAGGAATGAAAATAGTTTGAATATGTATCGATCTTGATGTGAAAAAATAAAAAGTTTCCCATGTCTAGGATCATAAACCTTCTGTTTTCAGAGCTTAGGATCTTACGCAGTTGACATTGCCTTTGGTATGACCTGTTGCTTACTTTCCCAGCTATTGTTGCCCTTTCTAATATAACTACTCACGTTGGGAAAACAACTTAATCTGACATGTAAATAAAGAGAAAAGAACCATGAATGGTTAGATTGTTTGAAGAAGCAACCTTGCAGAAATCTGACCATAGAATCATGACCTGCAAGCAAACTCGAGAATCAGTTCTCCGGGCCATAGATGTGGCAGCAAAATCCTTTGCTGTTAGTAATAGCCTGAACTGCACAGATTTAAATTAAAATATTGGAACATAGACATAGAGGGATGTGTCTTTCTCTCCCTTTCTCAATCTTTATATTTTGCTACTGGAGCCGACATTCACCAAAAGCATATGTTTTCGGGTAAATTGCACTAAAAATCGTTAGCCAATCGCACAACAACTTCTTTAACATCCCTGCAACTCTTACCGGCAGGAGATAGTATTTGATCAGCAACCCATGAGCTTAAACATGAACATTCTGTTATCTTTCTATCATGCAGGATTGCATCAATGGAGATAATAAACAGAATGCATGGATAGGTGCCAATATTTACTGAAATAGTTGTGTCCCATGTGTACTAATTATACATGTACATATCATTTAAAATTAATATTACTGGTAGGAGTTCGAAGATGTGCAGTGGCTTACTTCATCTCATCAAACTGGAATGACATGTCTTGCCTTTGTCGCCTGCTCTGCTTAAATATTTTATAGAATGACATTTTTCAAATATTAGAGCATCGCATTTCAGTATGTCATATCAAATTAGCAAAACCATCCAACTACTCCATTCAGGATTCTTACACATCACAGATTAGTTGGGCTCATACCGCCAGAACTTGGAAGATCAAATCAGTTAGAAACAAAATTATTTAAGTGCGACTTTTGTTCTTCCTATGTGTGATTACTTGCAGGTATCTACAACGAAATTATTTAAGTGGATACACCCTTTCTAGAATTTAGCAGTTTGGTAGAAGTGACATTGTAAGTTCAGTTACAACAGGAATTGGCAGCCGTTCACAATCAAGTATGCTACTGGAGCAAGACAGTAGTTGTTTCAATCTAAATGCGCATGTCTTTTTGAATATGTCAAATTCAGTTCTTTCCCCCAAACTGGTAGCTATGTATGAATATAAAAGATTAACTAATGATGCTTAGTAAACTCCGCTTTATTATCTTTATGATAATTGTGTATCTAGTATTAAGATAAATAAAAAATCCAGAGCCACCTTTGTCAGATAGATGGGGGAGAAAACATGTTCTGTTTGTAAAATAGAAATGTGTTGGAGTGAAGGAGCACACATGACCTTACTCTATTTCTTTAATTAATTTCCTAGGCACAGAACAAATATTTTCTCCAATGCATAATTATTCTTTCATCCGTCTACATTTAAATAGCATCATTTTGTTTTTGTTTTCCCTCTTTCCAGGCTGCTAGATACTGTTTCCATGGACTGATTCTTGATGAGAAAGAGACTGAAGTCCAAAGTTATGGCCATAGCTACTCTGCAAACATCAGAGAATTTATCAATGGGAGCAAAAAAGGCCTTTGAGGTTTTCCACGCAGCTCTCCACCAGCATCAAGGTCATTTAGCATGTCCAAATCGTTTCATCAAGTTCGGAGTTTTCAATAGTGCAACTTCCTTGTCTTTGGATGATCACATTTTTCAGCAATGGAATTTTGCAATGGCTGCATCATGGGGCCTTTATTTATTATTGGGCATCATGTTATATTTCCTACCACAAATTAAACACCGGTAAGTAGTCACCATACAATTCTCAAATGCTACACTTGTAACAAGAGGCAATGAGCAAAAATCTTGGTTTCATATTATCAGTATCTGACAAGCAAAAACATGATGGCTACTGTGTACTTTACGCAGGATGATCCGTTGGCACCATTGGAACTCATCGCAAGACCTATATTGGATTTAATATATAACATATAGTCATATACTCTGCCAGCAGCCATTTTACCTTTTCAGGGATTGTTGTCATAAGTAACCGTTCAGTGGCAATAGCACAGGAGAACAAACAAACAGAAAAAGCTCCATGCGCATCAGCTCTCCAAGATAGCAACACACCAAAAGAACCTACACCCTCGTATACTTATCTTTTGTTCCCCTCACCAACCCCGCCCAAAAAAAACCCACCCACCCCACCTTGCATGGCCTCACCTGTTATGGATTGCTCGATGCACCTCGCACTGGTGTTGGCCGCTGGCTCCTGCCTCACCATCACCCACTCGTGATTGTTTGACCTCTAAGGATTTATTTTGTTAGATTATAGTCAAATTGGAGGAGATTGAGAGTGATACAGAATCCCCTCAATTTCCTTTAATACCCTCAGATTGAGGGTTAACCGAACAAGCGTTATAAAGGAGATAAATCCCTAAGGCCCCATTTAGATCCTTGAAATTGAATTTATTTTAATAATCATAATTTAGACACAGATTAGTTAAGCTAATATAGTTGTATATCGAATATATTTGTATGTCACTGTGGGCCATATGAGAGAGATACTTATGTCTTGCATTTCTAACGTAGGGAAGCGAGTTAAAGAGCATGTTATAAGTTGCAAAGTAGAAACATAGCATATTGACTATAGAATCAATTTCCATCTCACACCCTATGAATTTGAGATGGGCTTATATGTGAACTTTGAAAAATTGTGGAATGTCAAATTCCAAACCAAATAACCTAGTATATTAAGTAGATTCCAATTTCTTAAAATAAAAGGATCCAAACGGTCCCTAAGAGAAAAAGAAACAGAGGAAAACGATGTTGTAGACCGGAATTAGATGTGCTCCATTTCGGCTTACGTTATCCTTTTGGGTTTTGTTCACGGTAGACTTGGCCCGTTGGTGACCATTTGGTTGGCTTCTTTTTTGAGTTGTGAATTGGGCTGCTGGGGTTAGGTTTCAGTTTTGTTCCCCTCTTTTTATTGATACATTGTCCATTCAGCTAATTTGCTGATATATCAGTATATTAAATAAGAATAAAACTGTTTTGAAATCGCATCAAGACCAGGAAGCAGAGAGGATATATGTCCTATTCGCTTGGATGATAAGCCATAGCTGAAAGTACTATTGGTTGATTTGTTATGAGAGAAAAATATTATTCGTTGACTGAAAAAGTACAGCTTATAAGCCAAGCGAACAAGACGATAGAAGTTTCTCGGACAATCTTAATGACATACTGTAGATCCACCCCTGTTGATGATTAAATACAGAATAGTAGACAGAGAGACAGTCAGGTAGGCTAGCTAAAGTGTGTTTGATTCCGCCTCCTAAATTTTAGTCGTTGTCTCATCGAATGTTTGGTACATGCATGGAGTATTAAATATAGACTAATTACGAAACTAAATGTACAGATTGAAACTATTTTGCGAGACGAAATTTTTAAACCTAATTAGTCCATTATTTGACAATGTGGTGCTACAGTGAACATGTGCTAACGACGAATTAATTAGGCTTAATAAATTTGTCTCGTGGATTACCGACGGATTCTATAATTTATTTTTTTATTAGTATGCGAACACCCCATACGACATCTTCACATGACACCTCCAAAATTTTAGTCACTTAATCCAAATAACCCCTAATAATGACGAGCAGTAGCTGGTAGGTGTATCCAGGCCAGCGACCAGGCATTGGACCAAGCAAATCATAGTCGTCTTTATTCCGGGGAGCAGCTCTCGGTGCTTCTTCCATCTTCAGCCCCGGATCCAGATGGCCAGGCGTCGCCGCCGGCCGTTTGCTGCTTGCCTTTCATCGACGAGCAGACCGGCGGCTGTCATGCATGCAAGCTTCCGGCCTTCTGGCCCGTGCGGGCATGGCACGGGAGTAGCTAGCTAGCTAGCTTACTCACGTAAAAATTAACCGAACTTCGCTAGGACGTATTGAACCGTGTCGTTGGCGCTCTGTACGTGAACCGGCACCGGTAGCGAGCGATCTCAGCCGCTCACCTTAACTACTTCGGCCTGCTCACTCTCGACCGTTCATCCCACCAACTCACCGAGCTGCTGCCGGTATTCTTGTTGCTTCGTCCGTCCCCATCGCTTGACCAGTTAGTGCACGTTGTTTTCAGAGGAGCACATGTAGCACCGTCCTTGCCGTGCTGTTGCTCTGTCGTGCCCACGCCCCACTGCTCCCTCGCCCCGAACTCATCCCACCCAGCTCAGAGTCATACTAGGACGCGGTGCAGGTCGTGATTACGTTAGAGACGTAAAAATTGACCGAACTTCGCTAGAACGCATTGAACCGTGTTGTTGGCACTCTGTACGTGAACCGGCACCTGTAGCGAGCGATCTCAGCCGCTCACCTTAACTACCTTGGCCCGCTCACTCTCGACCGTTCATCCCACCTACTCACTAAGCTACTGCCGCTGTTCTCGTTGCTTTGTCCCTCCCCATCGCTTGACCAGTTAGTGCACGTTGTTTTAAGGGGAGCACATGCAGCACCGTCCTTGTCGTGCTGTTGCTTTGTCGTGCCCACGCCCCGCTGCTCCCTCGCCCCCAACTCATCCCGTCCAGCTCAGAGTTATTACGCCGACATGACCGTGCGGAGCAGGCCGGGTCACCTCCGAGCTGCTGCTGCCGCATGCAGGAGCAGACCGCTGGCGCATGCGCGCTCGTTGCGATAGTGCAGGGGCACGCATAGGCGTGCTGCTGTGCAGGGACGCCTGCTGGGTGTCGGAGGTTGGGGGCCGGGGCACCAGGAGCGCCGACGCCTGCTGGGTGCCGGGGGCTAGGGGCTGGGGGCTGGGGGCCGGGGGACAGGGGGCACAGTGCAAACAAGCTGAAAAGTCAACAGAACAGAACAGAACAAAACGTCACCGTGAACAACGCCTCCGCCGCCGCCGCCTCCGACAACGCTGCAGACACAAAAGACAACGCGGCGGCGGCCGCTGCCTCAGACAACGCCGCAGCCGCTGCCTGCGACAACGCCGCGGCCAACGTCGACAACACGGCCACCGCCACTGCAGACAACGCTGGGGCCAACGTCTTGCAACTCCCAGAACACGAATTTCAATTTGATAAGCGGGGTGATTCGAGTCCGAAATGAGAGGAGCGAAATTAGATGAGACCACGAAACAGAAAACAATCTGTACAGATAAAAAGCACGAATCTAAACATACATCTAGACCACACAAAAGTGGAAGAAAACAGCACAAAAAATATGCTGGAAGATATTTAGAAATTCCGAATCGGTTTTACCAATTATAACTGTTTTTGTACTGTTTCCCCACGAAAGGGTTCTGGTGCTGTGGTGCACGGGGAGGGATATGTGCGGATTGGGGTGGCGCAGAGTCTCATGCGCCGACTACGTGACCACAAATTAATCATACGTGGGTTTATTTAGTGGGCTGATAAATCATGGCTGAAAGTACCGTTAGCTGATTTATTGTGAAAAAAATACTATTAATTAATTAAAAAAATACGGTTTACAAATCAACCGAACAGGACGATGAAAAGCACTGCAGGAAGCAACTATAAACATAAAAACACAACACTATATATTGGGCTATACATAAAAAACAGTGCGGGAAGCAAGTAGTAAACAGAAAAACGCAACATGCGTGCAGGTACTTTTGCTGACATCAATATTCAACAGCGTTTGAAAGTTTAAAAAGTTGTATTTCCTAAACCGACACTACTACAGGATGGCCTTGTTGTCCCGGGCGATAACGGCCTTTAGTCCCGGTTACCACGCCGGGACAACGATCTCGGGATTAAAGGTGGAACCTTCAGTCCTGGGTAATCGAGCCGGGACTAAAGAGGGACCTTTAGTCCCGGCACAGCCGTGCAAACGTGGCCGCACCCTTTAGTCCCGGTTGATAACCCCAACCGGGACTAAAGGTTTTTTTTCCTTTTTTTGTTTCTATTTCTATTTTCCTTTTTTTCTATTTTCACGCTGCTATCAGGGTTTTTTTTTGTTTCTATTTCTATTTTCCATTTTTTCCTATTTTTAATTGATGATTCGTTTTGGTTTTTGAATACGCATTCTACGCTGCTAGAATATACGTACGTTTATAATGTTCAATATTTTGTATAAACTATAGTACAAAGAACCTATATTCAAGGATCAGCGGTACAATCCTGTTCAAGTTCGTGCTACTTGGTTCGAGAGCTGAGCTTTTAAGTTAGCTTTCACTCTTGTGAGCAAGCGAGGTGGTGCTAATAGGTGGGACTGGCTAGCAATTCTAGCATATTGCGTCTTGAGGTTGGCCGATCGAGGCTCCTGTAAACGCCCGGGACTAAAAGACCTTTAGTCCCGGCTGATAATACCAGCCGGGACTAAAGGTATACCACCTTTAGTCCCGGCTCGTAATACCAGCCAGGAACTAATTGATTTGGTCGTGTTCAGTTGCATCGGACCAACCGGGACTAAAGGTCTTAATTTTCAGTGTCAGCAATAAATGCAAGCAGGTAAATGCAAGCCGGGACTAAAGCTCGTAAATACAAGCAGGTAAATGCAAGCCGGGACTAAAGCTCGTAAATGCAAGCAGGTACAAGTAAAGCACCATCAAGTACGTCTTCGTTTCTTATTGCTACTTTAGTCTCGGTTGGAGTTTCAATTCCTACATACAAATGCAAGCACGACAACCGAGACTAAAAGCTTGAAACATGCATATGGGTCCCTGTTGGAGTTTCAAGCTCTAAGCTTTAGTCGCGACTGAAGTTTCAAGCTCTAAGCTTTCTAGTACAAGTAAAGCACAACAATAAATGCAACCATGACTAAAACATAGAGCTTTAGAGCTTAGAGCTTATAGCACGGCAATAAATGCAACCGGACAGCACGCTGTGAGTCCCGGCTCAAAAGACTGCTCTGTTACAGTTTCAAGCTTTAGTCCCGTTTGAGAGACAGCAACCGGGACTAAAGGTCCCTTTCTAGTCTCGGACGTAGCCTTCAGCCGGGAGTAGACTTTTACTCCCGGTTGGAGGGACCTACCGGGAGTAAAAGTTAACCTTTAGCCCCGGTTGGTAGCTCCAACCGGGACTAAAGGTCCCCTGCAGCAAAAGTCTGTCGCAGTAGCCATTGGGTAGGAACCTTTAGTCCCGGGGGTAAAAAAATGTCGAGGCTAATGCTAAATTAGGACATACTTCTAAAGTCTGTTATCTAGTAGTGCGAGTCTCAAAATTAAATTCCGATTACACCATTGTGTTTCTTACGCTAAATTCTTCAAAACAAGATCCCACATGGATACATTTAGAAAAAAAGTATTAGATAATATTTTTCTCAGAAAGATAGAACTTTTTTTGAGAAAAGATAGAACATTTTTTATTGAGCAGATATGGTGTTCAAAGTCCTTCTAAAAATTCTTCTAAATTAAAAAATATATATATTTCAGACATAAAAATACATTATATAAATAAAAATTTTATTTTGTTAAATCCCACACAAAAGATAATCATTGAAATCTCATTGATACAGTGTGAACGTAACAAAATATATTAGAAAACATCACGTATATATACTACGTTAGCATCACAACAAACAACATAAGAAAAACATAAAATAATAAAAAGAACATCACATGTATACTATATGAACATCATATAATATATCGTATAACATCATATGTATACTACATAAACATCAAAAAAATATCATAGAACATCACATACTACGTGAACATCACAAAGTATATCATAAACATGACATGTATACTACGTGAACATCATAAAATATATCCTAGAACATCACCTGTATACTACACTAACATCACCTCTCAATAAAATACAAAAATTAAAAGAGTAAAAACTACGTAATAGGAAAACAAACAAGGAATAAAATAATAGAAGAAAAAATAAAATATAAAAATAAACTATCTAGTGTGAGTGTGGGCCACCATCTACAGTCCCAGACACACCATGCACTAACTATATAGCCTATATCTAGTAATTCATCAACGATCAAGTAAAACATAAAATAAAAAATAGAGTAAAAGAAAAGAAATATTAGAAAATAAACAGAGGAAAACTACCACCCGAGGTATAGAAAAATAAATTAAATAAATAACTTAGATAAAGAAGACAAAAAATAAAAAATCACTTATATACTACACAGACATGATATATATCTTATGTAAAAAAATTAAAAATAAAAAGATAAAACTAATTCATAGAGTAAATTAAAGAAAGAAACGTAAACAGAAAAGAAAAAAGAATACATATAAATAGAAATAAAAGAAAAACAAAAAATGAAAATAATTAATTAGAGTAAAGTAAATAGAAATAAACAAAAAGTTTAAAGAATAAATAAAATGAAGAGAAGAATTAAAGACCATAGAAAAAATATAAAAGGAAAAAGAAAAAGAAACAAAGCTAGAAAAGAAAACAAAAAAATATTAAATATAAATATAAAAGGGAAAATAATAAATAGAATAAACAGATACTAAAAGGAAATAAATATATAGAAAAAATAGAAAAAGCTAACGTCATGGAGGACCTACGTGAATCTAGCCACTCTATAAGCTAGCGTACCTGTACGTCCTGCGCGTCGGCAGAGTCTGCTTCGCTATGTGATGTGATATGGGCCTGGTGCACTTCGATTCTCGGCCCAAAAATAATAATCTGAAAAGGTGGTCGACGCCACGACTTGCATCCGACTGATATGGGCCTAGTGCTTCCTCTGATACTCGACGAACAGTCTCTTTGTCAACTGCATGATAAAAAGCATTCGGCAAAATCTGGAACACTCGGTAAAAAAACCGTCTCCAACAGTGGGTGGTGCACACTGCCGCACCGGCACATAAATTGGCCTAAGGATTTGGTCCGAGATGACCGAATTCCAGTGAAAATCACCTATTTCGGTGAGTCCTGAAATAATATTATACTGGTAAAAAACTTTCGGCCAAATTCATAATTTTAGTCAAGTCTAGAGTTAACAGGGGTACGGGTCCAGTTGTACATGGAATTTCCAGTCGAGTCCAGAGTCCTCTTCCGCACAAGCAAAGAAAAGGGTGAACAAACAGGTCCTGTTCCAGGCGTCATGGATTTCCGTGCTCAGAAGACCGTCGTCATGCATGCCTTCTCACATGGGAAATGACTCTGGCGCACCGGCTGATGCGCGTCCCGGTGAATTTTTGTATTTTGGTCTCTTTGGAAAATAATTTTTAGAAAAATACCTACATCAAAACATTTTCTGAAAATAGACCATTTTTAGGCGTCTTAGCACATAACGCCTAGATATGAGGCTCGGCGTCGTGTCACTCAACGCCGAGGTATTGCCACGTCACGGACGACCGGGGTCGTCGTCGACACGGTGGCGCGTGGGTCCGAGATGTCGGCGTCGTGTCGGCCGACGCCAAGTGCCCAACCTCGGCGCGGCTGGACTGCGCGCCGAGCTAATGGACTCACCCGGAGCGGCCCAACAAAGCACGGTGGCCCAGAATCTTGGCGTTGGGTCACTTAACGCCGAGCCTCCAGACCTCGGCGTGGCCCGACTCAACGCCGAGGTCTGGTCCCTTTAGGCCGAGCCCCCCTTCTTCTTCTTCCCTCCCCTCCTCCATTCCCCCACGCCTCCCAAATCCGTATACGCAATGAATTAATATTAAAGTGATGTACTGCATTTAGAATAAGTGACAAAACACAGGTGTAGCCTTTTCAGATGAAATGACCAGTCATGGTTGTAGGCTTTTCAGATGAAGCATCTAGCCTTTGCAGATTCAATAAATGAGTACGCACATATGTTTTTTGTCAAGTAGCATTCATGGTGAACCTGCCTTTATCTCTATATATAGTGCTCCATGTCTTGCTCCACATCCACACAACTTGTTTTCTCGGTTTAGTTTTAGCAAATGTCGAGCGGAGGTTCCTCGAGTGGAAAGGGTTTCATGGAGGAGAGGAAAGGGGTGAGGAAGGACCTCCGATTGTGTGGGAGGGTTCTCTGGGTCCCGATTCTTTTGAAGAACCAATAGAGGAATTTCTTTTGAGAGGAAGAGTGACTTCACCCGTGAGAGACCTCTTAGATCATACAAGAAGCGCATTGAAGATTGGCCAAAATGCGGCCACAGTTTGGATTGTGTTGTGCAGATGTACAACGACTGTGACGGTGGAGGCCGTCGTTTCTTCAGATGCCCGCGAGGATTTGTATTGTCTTTGAACTCTCTCATTTTTTAGATTTGCATTTGATTTCTAGTAGTACTTATTGGTAGATGGGTTTTCAGGATTCAAGCTGTCCAGATAACTGTGGCTTCACTAGATGGGTCGACCCTCCTCCTATCTATCCCCATCAACAGTACATCACATATCTCTGAGGACGCATCTTTGACCTAGAGTATGGCCTCGAAGTGGTAATGAGGACAAGTCGGACGACGACAACAACAATGATGCAGAGAGGAGGCACTATGCAATAATCAGATCATGAAAGTGCCTGTACCATAAGAAGGACGGGCCTCCTTCTCCACCGCCACCGCCACCACCACCGCCTCCGTCAACTGGAGGATACTATGGGGAAGGCGCAACTCAGTTCAATATGTGGGAGCATTATTAGGACCAACCTTTGTTAGTCAATCCGAATGTGGAATGCTTGTATGAGTTGTTCTTTTCAATCTCGTAAGGCATGCTAGGTTTAGTTTGCAACATGCCATTATTAGTTTTCATGTGAGTGTGTACCCTTTGCAATGTCTCAGATCACTTGTTTCTTTCAATCTCCTAAGGCATGCTAGGTTTAGTTTGTGACATGCCATTGTTAGTTTTGATATGAGTGTAATCGTTGTGCATTCGCTATTTCATAAATTGCAGTTTACCTACCTCTAAGTTTCATGTACTATGGTTGATTCCCAAACTGAAAAAAGATTTGAGTCTCTCTAAAAATAGGGGATTGAAATCGAACCAACATTCGGTTTTTCCTGCAGGAACAAACATACAAACATAAATATAGCATGTCTACTCTTATTAGTATAACTCGTGTTAGTCGAAGATGAATCGTTGAGAAAGATTTTTCATTTGAATCATGCAAATAGGATTGCAACATATACCAAAATGGCTGAGGCTCGGCGTTGAGTCGGCCCACGCCGACCCTAGGGTTTGGCTCGGCCGTTTGCGAGTTGGGCTGAGGCTCGGCGTCGAGTCGGCCCACGCCAACCCTAGGGTTTGGCAACGGCCGTGGCTAGGTTTGGGCCGAACCTCGGCGCTTAGTCATCCCACGCCGAGGTTAATGGCTCGGCGTCAATTTACCAAACGCCGAGCTTGTGCACCTCGACGCTTCGATGCAAGGGTTTCCAGTATGTACCAGGGGTCGGCGTCAAATGACTAAACGCCGAGCTTGGGCACCTCGGCGCTTCGATGCAAGGGTTTCCAGTATGTACCAGGGGTCGGCGTGAAATGACTAAACGCCGAGCTCCTTGGTTCACCAAAATATATCATCTCTTCTTTGATGCTTCACTATTGCCCACTACTCTAATCAGCCGACGATGACCTTGTGCCAACAACGGACCTGAGCTCGCTAGCTCCCCAACTCTCCTAAGCCGCTTCGTCCCCTTTGTGTGCTTGCCATGTCACCGTGGATCCAATAGAGGTTGATCGTAACATGGAGGATGGGGATGATGACACCCCTTCTTCCTTGTGAGTTGCGACGGAGGCCCTCTCTTAATAGCTGGAAACATGAAACATGGCGACGTTCCACACATTCACATAACACATGACCACACCGACATACACATTCATTCAACATTCGTACATACATAAGGTCCAACACATTCAACATCCAACATAGTCCAACACATTCAACATCCAACATAGTCCATACATATGCTTCATCAATCAACAGACATAGTCCAAACATAGTACAAGGTCCAATGCATACATAGTCCATGCACAAAATATAGCATATGAAGTCTTTGGATCTTTTATCGCTCCTTGTATCTTAACGTGGACGGCGAGCGTAACGCTTTCCCCTCCCAAACGGATAGGTACACAGTGTACTGCCCATCGTCTCGAAGCGCCCTCTCTGTGGGACGCCCGTAACCGGAGGGGCCTTGAGTTCCTTGGGGTGCATCTCCAAGCCGGGACATGCCAATCTCATCATACTCATGATCATAGTACTCTCCCATCCTTCATCATCTTCATCATCATATAATGACCATGTCCTTGACCACCCTCTCGCACTAGTTGCTGCACCATATGAAGAAGAAGTCCTGCCACCATGTGCACCATGTGAAGATGAAGTCCCTCCAACATGTGTAGTAGAAGGTCCAGCACCAAGTCGTTGTGGGACCGCCACATCCGAGGAACGCCTACATCCAAGGCGTGCAGCTACCTTTTCGGGGCGATGCATGGCACGCTGCATTTTGAAAGCACTATTAGTAAGTGGGGTTGGTCGCAAAACTATATAAAGATGTAACATCAACTGAATGAGAGGAGACTACACGAATGTGATGTCGTAACATGGAGGCCTCATCGATCACCCACAGAATCATCAATGCCCTTCCTTGCTCGGACACCGTCCTCATTATCTCCATGCTCTATGCAACAAAAAACAAGAATTTAAGTCTCCATCATAGTAAAGACCTCGAGATGGAAATAGTTGTATCACTTACACCTCACAGCTAACGCAGGGGCGATCTCAACTTGCCTGCCTTCTCGAGTAGCTTGGTCATATGGGTTGTTGCCCTCATCCTCGCTCGCAATGTCAGCAATGTCTTGCTCCGTCCAAGCGGGCCTCAATTGAAGCCTTGTTCGTTGACCAAACCAAGGTTGTGGGGGATCAAGCTGATGCGGTCTCCCAGCTGGAAGCCTCTCCCACATCCAAATCTGCAAAAAAAGAGTGGAAACATGAATGTTAATAACTTTTGTTAAGAAAAAACATTGAATTGTAGTGGAAACTTGTACAACTTTGCTTTATTACCTGCAACAGTGTGATGCACCCTGACATTGTAGCGTGCGCGCCTCCAGGACGGCGGCAAGCCTCGCAAAGCTGACGGTATAGGAAGGCAAGTATAGCTGAGCCCCAACTCCTATTGCCGGCATCCTCCTAGTTCAAAAGGCACGGGCTGTACATCTAGGACGCCGTGTCTCTAGTGTCGTCAGGGAAGAGAACCGTACCAAACATGTGGAGGACGTAGGCCCGACAGTAGTATGTCACGGTCTCGACGTCTACGTTGGGTGGGCACTCCCGAAACTACTGACGAAGCCACCTCAGGGACACCCCACTGCTGCGCCATTTCTTGCCAGCCTCAACTGCCGCTAGGGGCCATCCCAAGAAGTGCTCAACCCGCTGCTACCATCCTTTGGACTCCGTGTCTCCTGTCACTGGGAATCCTTGGATTTTGACTCCAAGGATCATGGCAACGTCCTCGAGAGTGACCGTCATCTCCCCGCATGGTAGGTGAAAGCTGTGTGTCTCCTGGACGCCACCGATCTATCAACACCGTCGGCCATTGGGGTTGAAAGAAAGGTGGCGTGCCTCGACGACAAACACGAGCAACGGTAGCAAGGTTCGCCAGCTTCAGGAGGGGCGTGTACCTCTCATCGTAGACCATGGTCGTAGAGGCCTCATGTGTCATTGGCCTCAGCACATTCAAAACCTGCAAAAAAAAGACAAGCATGAAAAAGTATTAGTTCATGTCACTTTATAAAGAGCATGGACTATAGAGCAAAACATGAACAATGCAATGTTTCATACGAATTGTTGAATATACCTCTCCGTTCTCGATCCTCCGAGCCCGGTGGTGCTCATCGAACCTTGGATCAAGAAGGGGGAACCGATCCATCCTGCAACATAAGCAATGCCAAAGCATTAGTATAAGTTAAAGCATGTGTATGTGGTACGAAGTAACATAAAAATAAAAATAAAACAAAAGTAAACCAATGTACTATTACACAAAGCAATTCTAGTAGCTAGCTTTGTGGATACCTGTTGTCTAAGTAGTTCAGGACATTTTCTCTTATTGTGGCCCGGCTTATGGCAACCAGAGCAACGGCTCTTTTGGGTGTCCTCTACAAAATGTCTCCCAACCTTACTCGTGGTTGATCTACCTTTCATGGCTCGGTCCATGTCCATCCTGAACCGCTTCCGCCGCCTAGGTCCTCTACTCTTCTAGAGTAAACCAAGACCAGCCACATACTTGGGGCCATCATAAGTAGGCCATTGACTCTCGTCAAGAAATGGCTCGAACTGAGGATTCTAGGTGCTCATCAGGTTCCTCAAAGAGAACTCCGTGGCCATACGGGGAGGGACCTCAGCGTCAACACGTCTAAGGCGACAGGCTGTAATCATGTGGGAGCAAGGCCTATGGTATATGATCGGATTTCCACACGTACACTTGTTCTCATTGATCACTACTTTATGTTTTCGAGCACCCCGGTCTTCACCACCAATGTTAGTTCCACCACCCTCTAGAATCTCATATCCATGGTTGATCGGATCGAAACATGAACCCTTCTGTTATTTAGACTTTTTCTTTGAGAAACCTAGTTCCTGAGATGCTAAAAGTGGCCAAGCTTTGCCTGTTGTCCATAGAGACCTCGCATGCTTCTTCCTCGAAACGAACCAAGAATTCAACTTGTAGAAGGTGAATGAGGCAATAGCAGTCACAGGCAGACCACGACAACCTCTTAGAAGGCTGTTGAACATCTCTGCCATGTTACTAGTCATGAAGCCCCATCTCCAACCACCCGTGTCATATACAAGTGACCACTTATCCTTCGACGCCATCAACTCGCTCAAGAATTGCCTGCCATCAACATTTGTGGCTAACTTCAGGGCATCTAACTTGTCTTTGAATAATTGAACCTCTTGCTACCTGCAAACCTCCTCAAATAATTTGAAGTTGTCCTTTGTGTGATCACGCCTTATAAGATTCTGAGCAAGGTGTCCGGTGCACCACCGGTGATGTATTTGGCCGTAACCAGGAATCTCTTGTTCTACGGCATTCAGAATGCCAGCATGCCTATCGGATATCACACAAACATCACGTCCCAGACCAATTACCACTTGTCTTACTAGCCTGAGAAACCAACACCAACTATCCGTGTCCTCCTTCCGAACAATCGCAAAGGCCAATGGCACAAGCTGGTCCTCTGCATCCGTCCCAATATAAATAAGCATTGTGCCTTCAAATTTCCCTGTAAGAAAGGTCCCATCAATTGAGACGACGGGCCTACAATGCTTGAATGCTTCGATGCTCTGCCCGAACGCCCAAAATGCCCTTCCAAATACCTGGCTACCATTCCTTGTTTCACCCTCCTTAGGTAAATACTCGAAGTGCATCCCAGGATTTACAATCCTCATTGCGTTCAACATTACAGGGAGGCGCTCATAAGCTTCTTCCCAATTTCCAAATATTATTTCCAGTGCACGCTGCTTTGCCCTCCATGCTTTCCCATACTTGACATAGTAATTGTACTGTTGGAAGATGATCTCAACCAACGCAGACACCGTAACGGTTGGCATATGCTTCACCATGGGGCATAATTGCCTTGCAATGAACCTAGAATTGAGCTGCAGATGGTTCTCTTCTGCCTCAGCAGTGGCACAAACATGTGGTTGCTTCACTGAGGTAATCTTCCATTTGCCTGCCTTCGTCTTCCTAGCACATACTCTCCAACCACACTGTTGTTCTTCACAAGCAATAGTATACCTCTTCTCCTTGAATGAATTGATGACCCTAAAAAGTCGGTTGTGTACAATGGAGTACTCTTGCAACCATGATTTCAACTCATCCATGGTACCAAACAATATGCCCTTCCGTATGATGAGGCAACCGCTAACATCAGGCACAGTTGTATCACTTGGCCCACCATCAGCTACTGCCCTATGACCATGGCTAAGGTCCTCGAAATCACCAACTACTGGATCTCTCCAAGGCAAGACCCTAGACAATATCTCTATTTCCCTAAAATTCAGACGACCAACAGGGCGATCGTCATCAGAGTCTTCGGCTATCTCCTCTACGAAGGATTTATCATCTCCAGCTATCTCCATGTCAAAACGGTTCATAACCCTAGCATCACCAAAGTCTTCTTCACCACTAAGATCATCTTCGTCGCTAAGCTCATCCTCAATAGAAAAGTCTCCGCTAGCGTCGTCCAAACCTTCTTCTGCATCAACAATTACATAATCATCATCCTCTTCATCACTATCATGATTGCCCTCACCATCGGCAACCGGATTCTCTTCCTCATCTCCACCGTAGCCTAGTTGTGTGACAAGTATTTCTTCTTCAGGTAAAGGACCATAACCTATGTGAGCGGGGGAAGATGGCCATGCTTCGAAGTTATCATTTCCTAAGCCGGACTCCTTACTTACTACTAAATCCAAAGATCGCACTTCTGAGGCCAATACAACTGCCTTGTAATCATTCCATTCAGTCTCGCTTGTAATTTTGAGCAACCGCTTGATCCGAGGACCCTTCGATGACCCAACATCTATGACACCTTCAAACTGAACATGCACGTCTCCTTCATTCCAGCCTAACTTAACCTTGACTCGCTCCACTAACTGGGTCAAAGATGGTGTTTCAGAAAAAATCAACAACTCCTCACACATGTCCAGAAATTCCAAACTATCATCTCTTGTCCTAACAATACGGCCTCCATGATGCAACCTCACTAATTTATCCATCTACAGCCATCACACAACAAGTAGTGTCACATATCAATATATCATGCGAGTTGCAATCCAATAAGTAGAAACTAAAATATATCATTTCATCTTTTTCAACCCCAACAACATAATCATTTTTAGTCATAACGAATTAAAATGTAATGACCAATAAATAAATAAAATACATAGTAATCCTAATGACCAACAAATAACTAACCCTAATGACACCTACAACAAACAAAGAGCCCTAATGACCAAAATAACTAGAAACCAAACTAACCTAACATGTTCATCACATAAAATAGTTAAACAACAATGCACTCAATCGTCCTAAGCCATACATTTTGCAAATGCAAACACAAATATACCAAAACACCATACAACCATGATTCCACATGATTAGGGACAATGTAAGCACATCTACGCGGATAGAATGGAGGAGGGGAGGAACTATTACCTCGAGGAAGCTTCGGGAGACAAGATCGTGGCACCGGGGTCGATTTTGGAGCCTAGGGTTTGGTGGCGGCGGCGGGGAGAAGAGAGAAGAGAGGGAGGCCAAGTGGTTTCAGAATGGAGGAGGAAGAAGAAGGGCCCTCGGCGCGGCCTAAAGGGACCAGACCTCGGCGTTGAGTCGGGCCACGCCGAGGTCTGGAGGCTCGGCGTTAAGTGACCCAACGCCGAGCTTCCGGGCCACCGTGCTTTGTTGGGTCGCTCCGGATGGGTCCATTAGCTCGGCGCGCAGTCCAGCCGCACCGAGGTTGGGCACTTGGCGTCGGCTGACACGACGCCGACATCTCGGACCCACGCGCCACCGTGTCGACGACGACCCCGGTCGTCCGTGACGTGGCAATACCTCGGCGTTGAGTGACACGACGCCGAGCCTCATATCTAGGCGTCATGTGCTAAGACGCCTAAAAATGATCTATTTTCAGAAAATGTTTTAGCGTAGGTATTTTTCTTAAAATTGTTTTCAAAAGAGACCAAAATACAAAAAAATTCACGTGCGTCCCGTCTATAAAACTGTACGGGGAGGAGCGCATGCTGCATCGGCAGCAAGCTAAAGCGTTCCACTACAGAAACGAGCCATCTCTTTTATTCTTTCGCGGGCAGAGGAAATGGCCGGCAGCGGGGAGGAGGCAGCGGCGGCGGCGGTGGTGCAGAACAAGAAGGTGGTGCTGAGGAGGCACGTCACCGGGTTCCCCACCGAAGACGACATGGAGATCACGGTGGGCACTACCGAGCAGCGTGTGCCGGCGGGCCTGACCGCTGTGCTGATCAAGAACCTCTACCTGTCCTGCGACCCCTGGATGCGTGGCCGTATGAGCAAGCACGACGACGGCGCCACCGTGCCGGTCTCGGACTTTGTGATCGGAGACGTACGCGTCCAAATTTGCTCCACCGGCCACCGCCGATTAGTCTCTTGTTAAGCGTCATTTGGAGCTTTAGAAATTAGAATCATAGGTGAAGAAATCTGCATGTGATTCATGAATCAGGCCATGGTCAATTTCGGTGTGGGCAAGGTGATCGACTCGACGCACCCAGAGTTCATCGCCGGCGACCTCGTATGGGGGATGAGTGGATGGGAAGAGTACACCCTCGTCACCCAGCCGGAGTCCCTTCACAAGATCAACCACGCCGACCTGCCGCTCTCCTACTACACGGGCGTTCTTGGTCAGCAACCTGCATTTTTTCTTGTTCCTCCATTCTCCTTTCAACATCTACTAGTAACTGACTGACGATGCGATTCTGGAACCACCACTGCGACGTTGCAGGCATGCCGGGGCTGACTGCGTACGCTGGGTTTACCCAGGTCGCCAGGCCAAACAAAGGCGACTTCGTGTTCGTCTCAGCAGCGTCGGGCGCCGTCGGGCAGGTCGTCGGGCAGCTTGCCAAGATCGCCGGCTGCTACGTGGTCGGCAGCGCCGGCTCCGACGAGAAGGTGAGCCTCCTCAAGACCAAGTTCGGCTACGACGACGCCTTCAACTACAAGTCCGAGACCGACCTCAGCGCCGCGCTCAAGCGGTGCCTCCGCGACGGCATCGACATCTACTTCGACAACGTGGGCGGCGCGACACTCGACGCCGCGCTGCTGCACATGCGCCACGGCGGCAGGGTCGCCGTCTGCGGGATGATCTCGCAGTACAACCTGGAGGAGCCATACGGCGTGCGCAACCTGTACTGCATCATCGGCAAGACCATCTGGGTGGAGGGGTTCAACGTCGGTCGCTTCTTCCATCTGTACCCGAGGTTCGAGGAGGAGATGGCTGGGTACATCAAGGACGGGAAGGTCGCCGTCGTGGAGGACGTCGTCGAGGGCATTGAAAGCGCACCGGCAGCTCTGATCGGGTTGTTCTCTGGCAAAAATGTAGGGAAGCAGTTGGTTGCTATTGCAAGGGCATGAGTTGAAGCAGGAACTACATCGTAGTGACGAGACGAGCAAAACAAGTTTTATGCTACTTGTGTGATGACAGCGCGGACCGGCGGTAATAGAGCTGCTCTGTACCGGTCCTTGTTATACGTAATAAGAGAATAATATCAATGTTGTGTATTGTGTTGGGAGAAAAAAAACATATTTATAATTTGCATTTCATCAGCATATTCACATCTGAATGAATGCCAGTGTAGTTTTATTTGAAGTTGATTTCAGTCATGATAGATCAACGAAGCAGTCGATTCACACTGATGTTATTCCGTTGTATTACTAACGTGGTTATTATGGAAGCAAGCCAAATGGTCCGCTTTCAAAAACTAGATGGTCTAATATTCTCTTGGTTTCCTTTTCCCTGAGAGTGGTAAATATCACGTTTTTAAGGTGAAGGACAGCTAGGTTTTCAACAAAATAGAAAAGGATACCAATCACATTATGGGACAATTAAAAACTTGTTTTTGGGAAAAACTACCAAATTAGATGTTGAAAGCTCTCTCATGAGAGGGATCTCATAGTGTGTTGTTGGGTCGGTTTCACTATTAAAAAAAGATTTTTAAAGACGTCTCCCTTCTCTAATAGAAGCGGTTTTCTTAGTACGTCATCTCTAACCTTCGTGGGAGGCACTGTAGCTATACAGCTGTTGCTAAAAATCATTTTTTAGGGGCGGTTCCATTAAGAAAACCGCCCCTAGAAATGTTTCTGTTTTTAGGGACGGTTCTATTAAGAAAACCGTCTCTGAAAATACGATTTTCAATGACGGTTGCTCATGTCAAACGTCTCTAAAACAAGTAATTTTTAGAGACGGTTTTGTTAAGTCTACCGCCCCTGAAAATTAATTTTCAAGGGCGGTTGACTAAGTTAACCACCCTTAAAAATAGCTGCAACACCAATAATTTCATATCTATTTTAAATGAAGTCGGATGAAGACAAAGTTTATATAAAAATTGTAGAGCTCGACGAGATCTAAAACTTTATAGTCCATAAAATTTTTGTTTGAGATCATTTAGGATTCCAAATATATAAATTAAGTCTTAGATTTTAAATTTCAATTTTTTTTAATTTTTTAAATAACCTTGGATGGAGAAATGTCCTCTATCAAAGTTGTAGTACTCGATGAGATCTTAAACTTTGTACCTGAAAGTTCTCTTATTTAAGATTATTTATAAGTTAAAATATTGATCGCAAGATTTGTGTATATTAGTATAATAAATAGACAACATCGTAGAACTAAACACAAGTGACTGTGTGGTGTAATGGTATGTCATGGAATGCGCGAGAAAGAGGTTGTGGATTCGACGGTGTCTGCACTTATTCAAAACAAGTGAAAAATAAATCTTGTGAGCTATGGCTGGTCCTCAGCCCTGCGGACTTATTTTTAGAGGCTGAAACCTCTGAAAACCAATTATTTTTACAATCGGTGGTATGGAGGCTGAAACCTCTGAAAATCAATTATTTTTATAATCGGTGGTATTGTAGCGGTTTTTCAAACCGTTCCTGAGATTTTAACCATCTATAAAAATCTTTTTTGTACTAGTGTTTGCCCTAGCAAGGTCAGCTAACAAGCCTATGTACTTCTTTTTAGATAATGGATTTTCATTAATCAAAGCTCTATATTCATGAAGGATATACTTGTAGCCATTAGATTAGAAAATAAACACCGCTAGTGTCTTCAGAAGTTTTTATAGAACCATCACATTCAAGAGTACTTTCAGCAATTAATCTTCCTTTAGCAACCGACGATTCCATTATTGTCAAAACATATTGCAATTATTGGTACTATGATCAAACAAGTTATACTATTATATACGTTAATATAACTGTTGTCGTGATGGCAAGGCTGTGTGACAAAATGCCTACTTCATCCAATTTTTACAATCGGTCGTATTGTAGCATTTTTTCAAACCGTTCCTGAAAACCGATTTTAACCATTTGTAAAAATCTTTTTTGTACTAGTGTTTGCCCTAGTAAGGTCAGCTAACAAGCCTAGGTACTTCTTCTTTTTAGATAATGGATTTTCATTAATCAGAGCTCTATATTCATGAAGGATATACTTGTAGCCATTAGATTAGAAAATAAACACCGCTAGTGTCTTCAGAAGTTTTTATAGAGCCATCACATTCAAGAGTACTTTCAGCAATTAATCTTCCTTTAGCAACCGACGATTCCATTATTGTCAAAACATATTGCAATTATTGGTACTATGATCAAACAAGTTATACTATTATATACGTTCATATAACTGTTGTCGTGATGGCAAGGCTGTGTGACAAAATGCCTACTTCATCCAATTTTTACAATCGGTGGTATTGTAGCAGTTTTTTGAAACCATTCCTGAAAACCGATTTTAACCATCTGTAAAAATCTTTTTTTGTACTAGTGTTTGCCCTAGCAAGGTCAGCTAACAAGCCTAGGTACTTCTTCTTTTTAGATAATGGATTTTCATTAATCAGAGCTCTATATTCATGAGGGATATACTTGTAGCCATTAGATTAGAAAATAAACACCGCTAGTGTCTTCAGAAGTTTTTATAGAACCATCACATTCAAGAGTACTTTCAGCGATTAATCTTCCTCTAGCAACCGACGATTCCATTATTCTCAAAACATATTGCAATTATTTGTACTACGATCAAACAAGTTATACTATTATATACGTTCATATAACTGTTGTCGTGATGGCATGGCTGCGTGACAAAATGCCTACTTCATCCAATTCTTTTGTGTAGACAGTTTTAACGCCAAGTAAATGAATGGTCTAGATTTCTCATATATCCATTCCGCTATAAAGGTATTGAAGTCCTCCGCGACTTTGTGAACAGTGGCAAAATTCTATAAAGCTAATAAGATGCCCTATAACAATGATGAACAGGAACAACACAGTCTGACGTATTTCATAATATGGATGAAATTAATTTCTGAAATTACTCTATCTAAATCCCTTCTAATAAGCTGATTCGATCCATAAGACTTGATCTAAAATATAGTGGATTAAAAATTTGCATCTCACCTAGGGCAACCACGCAACAAGCATGGCAACAAACTCTCAGCGATCCACTTGTTCCTTCCATCCTTCTTTTTCTGCACTTTGCGACGATCCTCGCTGCTACGACCGTAACACTGTTTCAATCTACGCCGAATGCGGTATAGCCATCAAGGATATCAAGGGAAAGCAAGAGACTGAGGGCAAAGCAAAGAGAGAGGATGACACCAAACTGTTTTTTAGGGAAGGACAAGCCTTAATTCTCTTTCTTCTTTTTGTCCCTTTTTTTATTTCTCCTTTGCACATAATCGAGCGCGGGCTGTGCTAGGTATGGAAAATATGTGTGCTATAGGTTTGGGAGAGACCAAGATCAAAATGTGGCAGCGCTGGGAGAAAAAGAAATGGTTGCGGCCATAGGTTGATAATAATCTCTATCTCTTCTCTTGTCTTCTCTTCTCTACTATATATATACACATAAAAGACTCTAAAATCATTATCGGTCCGGTGATACTATCGACGAAATTTAGTCGGCGGTCTACCGGAGGGTTTACCCACGGTAGTAGATGATCGGTGGAGGTGTGCGTAATAGGAACCGGATGGTGACACGGGCGCAGAGACAACGGTTTAGACAGGTTTAGGTCGTCTGATCGACGTAATACCCTACGTCATATGTCTTTGGTTGATTGTATTGAATATGAGATGAATTCGAGGGGGGTTCCTACCCGCCTTATATAGTCTGAGGGTAGGGTTACAAGTCGGTTTAGGCCTAGATCTATTCGGTTATATGTTAAGTATTTACAAGGAATACGATATCTATCGTATCTGAAAAGGTCTTCCTTCATCGCCAAGATGTCTTCTGATTGCCTTGCGGTGCACGCCAACCAAAGCTGGGCACAGTGTTATCCTAAACACTAAACGGTAAACAGTCGATCACCTACCGTTTAGCCCATTATTCGGGCAAAACGGTTGTTTAAACGGGAAAAACGGCCGTTTAAACGGTCAAAACAACCGATTAAACGGAAACGGTGTACCACTGTGTAGCATTTAAACGGTGTGTAAACGGGCTAAATGGCCATTTAGGCGAACAGTGGCTGGGCACCGTAGGCCTTGATCTTATGGGCTAGACCTCCCCTAGCGGTGCGGCCTATGTCCATTGCCGTAGGTACCTAGGGTTATATCCCCCACAGCTAGTCACCGAGCGCCTTGTATCCACTGAGCAACGCCGTCTTGATCAAGTCCGAGCAATTTAACTTGGAGCCAGCCAACAAATCTGGCAATCTGACCAGTTTAACTGGTAATCCAATCAACAAAATGAAGTGTCGACTAGTTTAACTGGTAATCCGACCGGTGAAAATTGAAGCCAGCCAATTTATCAGGTGACCTGATCTCGGACTTAGCCAAGTAAGGCTTACCAGAAGGATGTAAGGAGCTCAAGTTTAAAATTTAAAAATTCTCCACCTTAGGTGAAGTGTACAAACTTAGGCTTCATTATCGAAGTCACATGATCATCATCCATGACTTATGCAAAGAGGATATTAGTACTGATATATGCGTCGCAAGGTGCAATATATATGTTGTAGTCCCCGAGCCTGACAGTAGGTGAAGAAGACACCTGGTGTTAGGATCAAAGAATTTCAACGATCACTTAGTCAAAACAACCAATTTCCAGCTTAGCCGAGCACACAGCTAGTCCCCAGCTTAGCTGAAAAATCAGGAAGAAGAAAAACAGTACATTCACCGCAAGGTGAAGTGTACACACCTAGTCCCCAAGCCTGCTATAAGATAGAAAAACATCTTGTAGTAGGATCAAAGAATTAAGTGTAAAAGACGAAATTCCTGCACTTAGCATTGGACATCAGGAGTAAAACTTGATAATATCGAGCGGTAAAGCGTGGAGAAAATAGAAAGTGCTTAGCACTGGATTGTTGTGATAGATATACTTATCAAAGCCCCTGACGTGCTACCCAAGATCAGCACCCTGATCTAGGCAGCATGGAAAACATTGATATCACACATGACATGCAGCGTCTGCAAAATGTAGTAAGCCAACAAGCGAATCGGTAGACGAAGTCCCCAGCTTAGCTGGCGAGCCCCCAGCATAACTGACGATGAAATGACAGACAATCCAACCAGTTGGTTGGCGAAGAATCAAGTACTGAGCAGCTCAACTAACTAGTCAGCGACGAAGTCATGAACCTAGTGGTCCGACAAGTTGATCGGCGGAGAAATCCAAAGGCCAGATGGTACGACCACCCAGATGATGATCTTGCAATACAAATATATAGGACGGGTAGTACATGATTTAAAACTAAAATATAAGAACTCGGTGATGAAGAAAACAGAGTGGAGTTTATCACGAGCAATGTATCGGTGAATTTTATATCCAGCAGAGTAGTTTATGTTCATTTAGAGTTTATTCATAATTGTATAAAGGACTAAATCTCTGTGCTTAGCACTGGACATAGGAGTAAAATTTGGAGAGTGCTAAGCACTTAAAAATGGAGAGAGTACTTAGAAGTTAACTGTGGTGAATTTTGGAGAGTGCTTAGCACTATACCATGGCGGAATTGAAGAACATGGTGAGATTTGGAGAACATGGAGAAATTTCGAGAACATGGAGAGATTTGGAGAACATAGAGTATGCTTAGCACTATCCCGTGGCAAACATTGGTGACCCATGGCGAAAATTGGAGATCATGGCGAAAATTGGAGACCTGTGAAAAAAATTGGAGATCCTCGTGAAAATTGGAGACTTGTGGCAAAAATTGGAGATCATGGCGAAAATTGGAGACCTGTGGCAAAAATTGGAGATCGTGGCAAAAATTGATGACCCATGGCGAAAATTAGAGAACATAGAGAGTGCTTAGCACTATACCGTAGCATGCCACTATCGATGAAATCTAGTCGGCAATCTACTGAGGGGTATACCCATTGTAGTAGATGATCGGTGGAGGTGCGCGTAATAGGAACCAGATGGTAACATGGGTGCAGAGACAGCGGTTCAGATAGGTTCAGGCCATCTGATCGACGTAATACCCTACGTCCTATGTCTTTGGTTGATTGTATTAAATATGAGATGAATTCAAGGGGGGTCCCTACCCGCCTTATATAGTATGTGGGGTAGAGTTACAAGTCGGTTTAGGCCTAAATCTATTCAGTTATATGGTAAGTATTTACAAGGAATACAATATCTATCATATCCAAAAAGGTCTTCCTTCATCGCCAATATGTCTTTTGATTGCTTTGCGTGGGGTGCGGAGAGGCGACGGTCGGGAGCAAGTGGCCAGAGCAGATGGGCTCGGCTCACCGGCCGGACTGGCAGCAGCAGCACATGGGGCTACAAGGCCGAGGTTGGGGCTGTAGGATCTCTGGTATGCCTAGAGGGGGGTGAATAGGCCTGTAAAAATTTCAACTCAAACCGAAGTCAAATTCATCCGCGGCACTGCCGCTCCATGAGCATGACACTATCGCACCTGCAGGAGAGATTAGTTCATAGTTCAAAATCTACCCAACAAAATTTAGATCGTGTAAATTTCTTAGCTTTCTGTAGGGTGGTAGATCACAGATCGTTAGCATGAAAATGATGGGAACACCACACACAAGTAGATCGGCCTCAATCCTATAAATCACCTCAACAACAACAAGAACATAAGTGTAGCAACACAAGCACAAGATGACACAAGGATTTATCCCGTGGTTTAGCTCACCACCAAGACTTGCCTATGTCCATGTTGTTGAGGTATGCCACTAAGGCTTAGGGATTTGCAACCCTACCTCATTCTCTAGTCAAGAGAGTGAACTTTTGTGATGAGGGGTGATTTTACTTGCTGCAAGAGGTGGTTACAAACCTCCTGGGGCTGCCACACAAGTTGGCAAGCTCCACGGGCGATGCTCTAGCCGACTAGGAGCCAAGCTCCAAGAGTAACAAACACAACCGCTGGCCAAAACATGAACCAAGTGCTCTTTAGATTTCAGAATCAATGGAGCTGCTCTCAAATCAAGTTTTGGACCCTTATCCCTTAGGATTGATGGGGAAATCAATGGATTTACTTGAGGGCTTGAGGTCAACAATGGAGAGAGAGAGAGAGAGACCTCTTGCTCTGTTTTGGGCATGTTGAAGTGAGGAAGAAGAGAGCAGGTTAGTTCCTTCTATTTTTCTTACCGTTGGAGAGGAAGGGCAAGGTATATATGCCCCCACCCCCAACGGTCACTTGAATCGCAGATAGCCATTGGGGAGGAAAGGGAAAGGTATATATACCCCGAGCGCACAACGGACACCGCACCTAAGAGCTTGGGCGAGAAGAGGCCGCGACCAAAGGACTGAGCGAGCCAGAGCGCGCGACCTTGGGGTCGAGCGAGACGGAGCCCGTGACCAAAGGGTCGGGTGAGCCGGAGCCCATGACCTTGCAGTCGGGCGAGATGGAGCCCACGACCAACGGGTCGGGTGAACCGGAGCCCGCACCTAAGGGGTCGTGCGTGTCAGATCTCGCACGCAAGGGGTCGGGTGAGTCAGAGCTCGCACCCAAGGGGTCAGGCGAGTCAGAGCTCGCACCCCGTAAGACAGCAAGGGTAATAGTGAAGTGTAGACTGTCTTGGCTGTGAATCTGAGGATGCTTGTCGTTGTTTGAGCACTTGGTAGCACATACTAGCTTAAGCATTGTGTCCCCCTTTATAGTATGGCTTTTCCTATACTCAAATTCAAGATATAAAAGAATCTTAAACCTCTTTTGAGTTTGAAGCCATCTATATTTGTAATTGGGGGTCCTCCGTTTCATGTAGCATCCTCGAATATAAATTCCCTGCTTGTCATCTCAATAAATCTCATTAGTTCTCTAATTGCGTGGTCATTATCACCAAAACCCACAATTAGGGCTTGATTGCACTTTCAATCTCCCCCTTTTTGGTGATTGATGACAACCCAATTAGAGCTTACAAAAGTTATGAAATAAATACTGAGATTTTCAAGCCATGGGTGTAGAGCCTCCCCCTAAGTATGTGAATAAAGAATTGAATTCTCAAATTGACATAAGAAGCCAAGATTCACATTTTAGTGAAAGTGATGGGGCCCCCCTACATCCATGCTCTTGTGGGGTGCTACATACTATGTTAGATATGTAAAACATGATGCAAATGATAATTTATGTACAAACTGGTTTGCTGTTGTTGTTGAGTGCGACACTGCCGCACTTGCTATAACGACACAGATCAGAACAGACACCACATAGCATGTGATACATATAAAGATATACATTCTAGCACAATTGTACCACAAGCTACAACATAGATTAATATATGTCCATATCCCACATAAAGAGTCAAATAGTAGCATTATTTCACAATTTACTCTCACCTAATGAAGACTACTCTAAACAAATATGAACATGACTCTAGCTGCAGCAACCTCCATGGCATCGAAAAAATTGTTGACCCCTCTAATTTTCTCCCCCTTTGGCATAAAGCACAAAAAAGAGAAGAAAAGAAGAAAGATCAACACCTACTCGTCATCTCCCTAGATGTCCGTCCAATCAATATCATCACCTCTTGTGGTAGTCCTGGCACCACCACCACCATCATCGTCATCGAAGTCAATATGTGCATGGACCTGACGGTGAGTAGTGGTAGTGTATCAAGTGAAACTAGTGGAACGCCTCGGCTCCTGTCTCTGACGGTATCTCTCTAGGGTCTCATCCCAATCTGCTACTCATCCTTGCTGCTCCTCCTCATCAACATCATCTCATCATCTAAATCTGTGTCGGAGAGACTCAGAAGCTCATACTGTGGAGGAGGTGGAATAGGAGAAAGTGGTGGAAGGTCCTATCCACACTGCTGACGCTGCTCAAGCTATGTCTCATATGCTCTATCAGTTGCATAGGTACACTTGCCGATGATTGCCTTCAACCACTTGCCAAACTTCATCATCTTGCCTCCTCTGCGAGACCTAGAGCAGGAAGACTCAAGGATATCTACATGAGCATGAGAGCTTCCCTCTCCCTGAGTAGCTATAGCTGGCTAGGTCTTCTCAATTTTATAGACGGTATACATCCCATCCTTCAGAAAATAAAATCCAGTGACCCTCTCAATCATGAACATGAGGTAAGGGGCATAGGTCAGGCCCCTCCTCCCATCCTCCACTACAAATTTTAACTTAGTCCACATGAATCTAGGGACATTGAACATATTCCCACCTGGAGCAAATCTAGCCAACACATTTCTCACATAGCCATTAATATCTGAGTCTGCTCCATCCTTTGGGTTGATGGTGTTCCTGATGAGGTTGTTGAGGATGTAATAGAAGCTGTGTAGACCACTCCTCTTGCCATTTGCAATTCTTTTATTTCTCCACATGTAACTGATGTCATGGATCTCAGCTCGAGGCTCATCATGAATGTAAGTGTAACCTCTGTGCTCCTCCCCAAAGCTAAGAATCCAGCTGAAAGTGACAAAGTCAACTCGGTAGTGCCAACCGTCAGTCATCTAGTGAATCTCATTAGAGGTCTGGTCATAGAAGTATATGGCATGAAACTGTGCAAGGACCTCCTCATTCCAGTTATACTAGAAACCCATGATGTCTAAAAGCTAGAACCTATCATATATTTTGATTACCTTGTGAAACTCAGGCTCCTCCTTCTCCTGCATCTCATCCCAATCAATATACTGCATCTTGATGATCTTGGTTTTCTTGGATGCAAGAATGGCAGTGGCATAAAAGTTGGAATGAAACTAATCCTAGAATCTGTATTCAATGCCCAAATCCTTGCGCACTGCATAGGGATTGATCCTTCTTGCCTCTTCCACCAGCTTCCAACTCTTGGAATAGTTGATAACTGCATGCTGGCGAGAGTCATCTGGAGGTCTCATGATGATCTAATCCTCAAAATCTCTCATGTATCTGCCATCAAACTCAGACAAATGCTGTGGGGTGTCAGGAATGGCATCAGTGGTATGACCTGTCATCTCTAGCCTCTCCTCATCTTCAATGTATTGCTCGCGTCTCTCCCTATCACCAAGTCCCCTTAGAGCTGCACTACTGCCTACTGCTGTTGACCTCCCACGACGACAACGAGGTGGATCCTTGTCTCTTTGCTCATTCATCTTCCTTTTCCCCCTTCGGTCATTATCTCCGTGCTCCATCTTCTCAAGTGAGGAATGGAGAGGAGAGGGAAGAAACTACTTAGACTAGGGGCAGTAGCAGCCGTCAGCGATGTTGAGGGAGTGCTGGCAGCTGCCACGACACTGCCAGAGATCGGCAATGCACGGCCAAGCGATGGCGACGACATGGGCGCGAGAGGAGAGAGAGGCGCGGGCATTGGTGCCGGGGGAAGAGAGAGAGAGAGGGAAAGAAGTTACTATGGACCTGAGGATAAGAGGAAGAATAAATGGGCCTTGTAGTTAAACCGTTTGGGCTGAATCTCAATTGAGATTCAAACTGCGGCACTGCCGCATGTCTAGCCCGGCACTGCCGCACGGCAGGCGCGGCACTGCCACACTCCCCAAAATAGTGAGAGTTAGCTATAATCTATATGACTCTCTCTGTGTAAGATATGGACACATATCACCTATATACCATGACCAGAAACAAATAATCAATACAAACCATGATTATGATACATAAGTTGCCTTTATAAATCATTTTCTTGCACAATATAAAAATTTTCAACTCTTTTGCCTAGATACTAGTTTATCAAACAGAGGCATGCTAAGATTCAAACTATGTTACGAGAATCAAGTATATTTAGCACACTACGCAAAGCACAAAACCATGACGTGTCGAGGGGCTTTGTGAACATATTGGCTAGTTGCTTTTCGGTGTTCACATGGCGAATTTTGATATCTCCTTTGGTTTCGTGGTCTCTCAAGAAATTATGACGGATGTCTATGTGCTTGGTTCTAGAGTGGCTTACGGGATTGTTTGCAAGCTTAATGACACTCTCATTGTCGCACAAGAGTGGGATTTTAGTGAAATGACATCCGAAATCTTGAAGAGTTTGACTCATCCAAAGTAGTTGGGCACAACATGCACCGGCCGCAATGTACTCGGCCTCGGCAGTGGAAAGGGCTACACAATTTTGCTCTGTAGAACTCCAAGACACTAGGGATCGTCCAAGGAATCGACATGTCCCCGAAGTGCTTTTTTAATCTACTTTGCAACAGGCGTAATCGGAATCTGAATACCCAAGTAGATCAAACTTAGAGCCCTTTGGATACCACAAACCAAGGTTAGGAGTGTGTACTAAATATCTCAAGATTCTCTTAACGGCCACCAAGTGACACTCTTTTGGGTTAGCTTGGAATCTAGCACACATGCACACACTAAGCATAATATCTGGTCTAGATGCACACAAAATAAAGTAGAGACCCAATCAATGTTGAGATCAAGATGTCTATTGATTGGCATGGGAGTTTTGATAGGGTTGGCATTCACCATGTCAAACTTTTTGACCATATGATGGGTGTACTTCGTTTGACTAATAAAAGTTCCATCCTTCACTTGCTTGATTTGAAATCCAAGGAAGAACTTCAATTCACCCATCATGGACATATCAAATCTCTTGGTCATGATCCTACTAAATTCCTCACAAAAAGAATGATTAGTACTACCGAATATTATGTCATCGACATATATTTGACACACAAATATATCTTTGCCAACTTTTTGAGTGAAAATGGTATGGTCGGCTTTGACTATTTCAAAGCCTTGTTTAAGCAAGAATTCCTTAAGGCATTCATACCATGCTCTTGGTGCTTGCTTAAGCCCATAGAGCGCCTTTTGGAGTTTGTAGACATGGTTGGGGAACTTGGGATCTTGAAAACCTGGTGGTTGCTCAACATAGACAAGTTCTTGAATGGGGTCGTTGAGGAATGCACTCTTCACATCCATTTGATATAGCTTCAAATTGTGATGAGCGGCATAGGCTAGAAGCATTCGGATTGCTTCAAGTCTTGCCACCGGTGCATATGTTTCCTCAAAGTCCAAGCCCTCTACTTGAGTGAAACCTTGAGCAACCAATCTTGCCTTGTTTCTTGTCACCACGCCATTCTCATCTTGCTTGTTGAGGAAGATCCACTTGATGCCAATGATATTGGTGTTGGGTCTCTCCACCAAGGTCCACACTTGGTTTCTTTCAAAGTTATTGAGCTCTTCTTGCATGACCATCACCAATCCGGATCACCAAGTGCTTGTTCTACCTTAAGAGGCTCCAAATAGGAAACAAATGAGTAATATTAACAAAAGTTTGCTAAATGTGATCGAGTTGTTACCCCCTTTCGAAGACTCTCAAGGATGTTGTCAATGGGATGATCCAATTGAATTGTTTGCCTTAGCCTTGGATGATCAATGGCCTCTTGTCCATCTTTTGGATGTTCATTATCTTTTTGCTCGAATATGGGTTGTAGGTTCTATCCTTGAATCGGAGTTGGACTTGCTACTGCTGTTAGAGGGAGTGCGGCACTGCCGCTCTACTGATTTGCAGTAGGGGTCTGCTCCCCCTCAGCATTAGGTACGTCAGCGGAAATTGGTGCAGCAGCAACTTGAGGAACCACCACTTCAGTGACTTCATCTTCTTGTGGTCTAATATAACCAATAGCCATTTGCTTGATTGCTTCACATGGTGGATCCTCCTTTCCTACAACACTTGAATCAACTTGCTCCACTTGAGAGCCGTTAGATTCATCAAATGTCACATCTACCACAATCTCAACTCTCTTGAAGGTTTTGTTGAAGACACGGTAGGCATGCTCATTTGATCCATAACCAAGAAGAAAACCTTCATCAACTTTAGGTGCAAACTTAGAGATTTTGGGTTTCTTATTAAGTATGAAACACTTGCACCCAAACACTCTAAAGTAAGACACCTTAGGCTTGTTACCGGTTAGAAGCTCATATGAAGTTTTCTCCAACTTCTTGTGTAGGTAGAGGCGGTTGATGGCATGGCAAGCGGTGTTGACGGCGTCACACCAAAAGATGTTCGGTGTCTTGTACTCATCTAGCATTATCCTTGCCATGTCAATGAGTGTACGGTTTTTCCTCTACACTACACCATTTTGTTGAGGGGTGTATGGAGTTGAAAACTCATGCTTGATGTCCTCTTCATCAAGAAACTCCTCAACTTGGGTGTTCTTGAATTCGGTCCCATTGTCACTTCTCATTTTCTTGATGGGGAGACCGAACTCCTTTTGAGCTCTTCTAACAAAAGTCTTCACTTTGTCTCTAACTTGACACTTAACAAACAAGAAAAATACCCAAGTGAAACGGTGTGGGGGTATGGCCCCCGGTATAAACAAGACAAGACATGGGCCGCACCATCGGAGGTGGCCCGACCCACAAGATCAAGGCATGCACGACGCTGCTCGGTGTGCACCGCAACATTGTATAGTACTAAATAGGATACTTAACTTGTAACCCTACCCCTCCAGAGTATATAAGGAGAGGTAGGGGTCCCCTAGCGGACAAGCTAGATTGATCCATATATCTTAATGCAATACATCAGAACACATGATGTAGGTATTACATTATAATGACGGTCGAACCTGTCTAAATCTTGTGTCTTGGTGCTTGTATTACCATCTCGCTCCTGATCTCGCTCACCTCTACGACAAATCTACCTTCGTGTGATACCCTTCGGAGGACTGCCGACGATATTCTGTCGACAGTTGACGTGCCAGATAGGGGTGTGCGCTTGATCCATAGCGGGCCAGATGGGATCTCAAGATCGACACCACTCGTGGCAACCTGACTTCGTGCGGCAGCGTGCTTCAGAAGCCAGTACCTGGATCTCGACGGCAGTACTATACCAAATAGTACATGCACGAGAATTTGACGGATCTGCAGCCACGTACTGGAATCTAGCCAAGGGAAGGCTCTGCTTTCCTGATCGGAATCATCCAGCATGATGTCCTAGGGCGTGACGCCACATGCGATGACAACTGGAGGCTAAATAAAGTAATCAAGATTCTGAACATATATGCATGAACGCTTGCATGTACGTGCATCTACAGCACCATGCATATGAGGACAACAAGCAAACAAAGACCATGGATCATACAAGCAAGCCGTCTTTATCCAAGTCTCCACCAGCGGATGTCGAGGTCATGCGCTTCGCCCCAGCAACAGAGTTCTACTTCGGCGCTTTTGACTTCGACATCAACGGGATCGACGCCGACAACTTCAACCCATGCTCTGGATTCATCAAGCTATGCCATGACTCCGCACGTTGCGAGCTCTGGCCTTTGCATGGCCAACGCATTCCGACTATGTCCTGTTCGCCTATGACTCCGCGTACACATCCAAGCTGTCAATCGAACCGCCCGACCCGTCAAGCGAGCCGCTAAGCAAGCTACCCGCGTTGCCGATTAGATAACGCCATACATCGCCGACCAGATGCTTCGTCTAAAGCAAAGTCACGCTTTAATATTCTTCTAAATATTCTCTGATCTTCGTATATTGCCATAATGTTTTTCCGAGCTGTTTTCTCCATGTTTGCTCTCAAAACGATTTTCCAAACCCTCGAACAGTCATGTTGATGCTCGGACACCTCCAGAGATGGCCCTATCTCCGGCTCCTCCCTACACGTGCTACGGGCTCCGCGCTCTGTGTTATGGGTGGTCGGCAGGGCTCCTTGGTCACGCCTCTTCCTCCTACATGTGCACGAGCTCCGCGCTCCGCGTTATGGTTAACGGGCTAGCTAGGGCTAGGGACTCAGCTACACACTAACTGTTCGGGTAGTTTATATTAAATATAAATATAACTTCACGCCAACTGATCACCAAGCTACATATGCTATTTTTTCTCCGGAGTTCATATATTTTTACATCATGTACTACCCGTTCTACATATTTGTATTGCAGCATCATCGCCCAGGTGATCGGACCACCTGGTGCTCGGATTTCTCCCCCGATCAACTGGTCGGACTGCTACGTTCATGAACTTCATCGCCGACTAGTTGATCGGACTGCTGTGCTTCATCGCCAGCGATGTCGGTTATTCCTCGGCCCTCGGATTCTTCATGCTCGAGGACTAAGTGGGCACACTTCACCCCAATTCACCTTGCGGACATCGCCAGCTACACCGGGAACTCCTCGGTGCTCGAACGTCGCTAGCTGCACCGAGGACTCCTCGGTGCTCGGACATCGCTAGCTGCGCCAGGAACTCCTTGGTGCTCGGACATCGCCAGCTACACCGGGGACTCCTCGGTGCTCGGACATCACCAGCGACGCTGGGGACTTCTCGCTCTTGGGCGCTCGGACATCGCTAGCAATGCCGGGGACTCCTCGCTCCTCGGTGCTCGGACATCGCTCACGACGCCGGGGGCTCCTCGCTCCTCGGTGCTCGGACATCGCCAGCGACGCCGGGGACTCCTCGCTCCTTGGCGCTCGGACATCGCCAGCAACACCGGGGACTCCTCGCTCCTCGGCGCTCGGACATCGCCAGTGATGCTGGGGACTCCTTGCTCCTCGGTGCTCGAACATCGCCAGCGACGCCGGGGGCTCCTCGCTCCTCGGTGTTCGGACATCGCTAGTGACACTGGGGACTCCTCACTCCTTGATGCTCGGACATCGCCAGCGACGCTGGGGACTTCTCGCTCTTTGGTGCTCGGACATCACTAGCGACGCCGGGGACTCCTCGCTCCTCGGTGCTCGGACATCGCCAGCGACGCCGTGGACTCCTCACTCCTCGATGCTCGGACATCGCCAGCGACACTGGGGACTTCTCGCTCTTCGGTGCTCGGACATCACCAGTGACGCCAGGGACTCCTCACTCCTCGGTGCTCGCACATCGCCAGCGACGCCGAGGGCTCCTCACTCCTCGGTGCTTGGACATCACCTGCGACGCCGGGGACTCCTCGCTCCTCAGCGCTCAGACATCGCCAGCGACGTCGGGGACTCCTCGCTCCTCGGCGCTCAGACCTCACCAGCGATGCTGGGGACTCCTCACTTCTCGGTGCTCGGACATCGCCAGCGATGCTGGGGACTCCTTGCTCCTCGGTGCTTGGACATCGCCAGCGACGCCGGGGGCTCCTCGCTCCTTGGTGCTCGGACATCGCCAGCGACGCTGGGGGCTCCTCGCTCCTCATTGCTCGGACATCGCCAGGGACTCCTCGGTGCTCGAACGTCGCCAGCTACGCCGGGGACTCCCTTGCTGCTCGGATCTTGCTATGTTTCATCGGTGTGCTATCAAGCTGCTCCATGCTGTTCGGATCAGGGTGCTGATCTTGGGCAGCACGTCTGGGGTCTTGATACACGCATGTCAGACGATGTCGGCAAGCTTTCAGACTTCTTTTTCTTCCCTGCTACAAGATTCATTCTTCATCTTCCAGCAGGCTCAGGGACTAAGTGGGCACACTTCACCTCGCGGTGAATGTGCGCTTTTCTCATCTTGAGGCTACGCCCGGGGACTGGCTGCCTGCTCGGTTGGTCTTCTACTTTCTGACCCCGGCACCACGTGACTACGTCACCTACTGTCAGGCTCGGGGACTAGCTGTGGGGGTATGGCCCCCGCTATCCACAAGACAAGACATGGGCCACACCATCGGAGGTGGCCCGGCCCACAAGATCAAGGCGTGCACGGCACTGCTCTGCGTGCACCACAAGACATTGTATAGTACCAAATAGGATACTTACCTTGTAACCCTACCCCTCCAGAGTATATAAGGAGAGGCAGGGGTCCCCTAGCGGACAAGCTAGATCGATCCATATATCTTAATGCAATACATCAGAACACATGACGTAGGTATTATGTCATATTGATGGCCGAACCTATGTAAATCTTGTTTCATGGTGCTTGTATTACCATCTCGCTCCTGATCTCGCTCACCTCTACGATAAATCTACCTTCGTGGGATACCCCTTAGAGGACTGTCGATGATATTCTATCGACAAACGGGAAAAATCATCAACAATAACAAGACCATATTTGTTACCCCCGATACTTAGATAGGCGACCGGTCCAAAGAGATCCATGTGTATGAGCTCCAATGGTTGCATCGTGGTCATGATGCTCTTTGGTGGGTGAGGTACACAACTTGCTTTCCGACTTGACAAGCGCTACATATCCTATCCTTCTCAAAGTGAACATTTGTTAGCCCAAAGATGTGTTCATCCTTTTGAAGTTTGGCCAAGTTCCTCATCCCAACATGGGCTTGTCGGCATTGCCAAAGCCACCCCATGCTAGATTTTATCACTAAACAAGTCTCAAGATTAGCTTTACTTTTGTTGAAATCAACTAGGTAAAGATTGTTCTTTAAATGACCCGTAAAGACAATAGAGGAATCCTCCCTTCTAAAGACTTCGACACCCTTATTCGTAAAGAGACAATTGTAGCCCATCTCACACAATTGAGAAATAGACAACAAATTGTAACTCAACGAATCAACATGTAATACATTTGTAATTGAATGCTCAAGGGTTATAGCAACTTTACTGTGACCAATCACATCCCCTTTTGAATTGTCTCCAAAGACAATATTTTTATTTGAGTGTGTCATCGGGGAATATGATGAGAACATACTCCTTTCTCCGGTCATATAATTTTTACATCCACTATCAAGCACCCAACTTGACCCACCGGAGGAGTATGCCTACGAAATAGATTTAGTTGCATGATTTAGGTCCCCAATTAGACTTGGGGCCTTGCAGGTTAGTCCCAAGAAATTTAGGAACCCAAATAGAAGTATTCTTATTTGTGTTGGCTTCCTTTCCAACATATTTGGTAGCCACTTTTCCACTGCTGTTGTTCCTTAAAACAAAACATGAAGTGAAGCTTTGTCGAGGTGGTTGAAACTTTGGTTGATAGGCATACTTATTCATACTGCCCCACACTGATTCCTTTGGCTTTTGTTGAACCTGTTTCTGCTGGGACATCTTCTTCTTGGGCTTAGTTTGATCAGGAGTAGAATTGGTAGCCTTCCCATTTTTGCGGGGAGCGGTAGAGCCAGCCATAACTGCGGCACTGCCGCTGTCTGTGCAGGCTGATCTATACCAACTCTTTCCTTCCTCTCAAACTTGACACACTCATAGCCATTTATGATCTTTCTTCAATTTGTCTTGGCTCCTGTAGTGTGCCCAAGCCCATGCTTGATTGAGGGGTGTCTCCCTTGCCTGAATTGAGGCACTTTTGAATTATTTCCCTTCTTGTCACTTACTTGAGCCTTACCACTCAAGCAGCCCTTGCCAATGATCTCATTGAGTCTAGCAATTTCTTTTCTCATTGCCTCCATATTTGCAAGGTTAGTGGAATAAGCATTCAAATCAATATTATAACATTTTTCACAACCTTGACTAGTGGAGGTAGTAGAGGCATCCTTTGCCTTAGAGGGACGTGAGTTGCTATCCCAAAGAATGTTATATTGCAGCTCAAGTTCTTTGTGCTTTTCATCTAAGTTACAATACTTTTTCTTGAGAGCAATATTTTCTTTCTTTGTGATAGCATGGTCCCCTTGTTCTTTGGCCAAGGCCTTGCGCAAGGATTCCACCTCACTTCTCTCTAATGCAAGAGCTTCCTTGCTAGAAATGTAGAGATCCTCTTATTGGATAAGAGTTTCCTCTCTAGATTCTAACTCGGCATGGACACTCTCTAAGTCCTCCATTAGCGTAGTGATGAATAATTTGGTCTTTCCATCCAAATTTTTAGTTATCATGTTTATTTCTTCATCACTAGATTCATCATCACTAGAGCTATCACTAATATAACTACTAGAGATATCACTAGGAGGTGGGGTTGGAGGAGCTTTGGCCTTGAATTTAGATTTTACCTTCTCACCCTTTGCCATAAGACAAATGTGTGGGGAGTAGTAGTCATCATCGGACATGTTGGTGAAGAGTCTTGGTGAAGGAGATGGCTCATGGATAGCAATGGTTGCAACTTTCTCATCTTCTTCACATGAGCTTTCTTTAGTTGAGTCCCATCCGTGCCCAATGTGAGTCTCTCCCATGTACTTCTTGCTCTTTCTATGGTCGGCTTTCTCCTCTTTCTTGTCCTTCTTGTATTTGTTGTCCTTGATCTCATATGGACACTTGGCAATGAAGAGATCGGTGCTTCCACAATTGTGCTTCTCTTCACTACCTTGTAGCCTTGCTTCTTCAACCCTTTGTGATACCTCTTCATAAAGAGAGCAACATCATCAACTTTCTCATATTGATCATCATCATGTTCACTCTCACTAGAGGATGAGGTGGTCTCTACTCTTTCTTGAACTTGCTTGCTTGCTTTGGGCTTGCTAGTTGAAGCTTGTTGGTTGATCTTGTACTTGCTTGTAGAGCCTTGCTTGCTTGATTTGTTGGCCTTAAGAGCTACATATTTTTCTTCTAGCTTCTCTCTTGAGTCTTCTTTCTTCTTTTCCTGCTTTCTTCTCTTCTAACCGCTGCTGCTCCTTCTTCTTCTTCTCTCTTGCTTCTCTTTTCTCTTTTCTAGCTGCCCTTCTTCTTCTTCTTTCTTCTTTATTTTGAGCTTTTTTGGCATTGGTTGCCTCTAGCTGCGGGAGCAAGGAGTTGCTCGTTGTAGAGGCGCTAAGCTCACTGCTATCGGTGTCATGTAGCCCAACGTCCTTCGGATCGACGTTGATGGGCTTCATAACACCGGATCCTCCCCCGGGCTCCATACCTCACGCGGTGAAGCGCACACGAGGTAACCTAGCTCTGATACGACTTGTAGGATCTCTGGTATGCCTAGAGGGGGGTGAATAGGCCTATAAAAATTCAACTCAAACTAAAGTCAAATTCACCCGCGGCACTGCCGCTCCGTGAGCACGTCACTGCCGCACCTGCAGGAGAGATTAGTTCATAGTTCAAAATCATTCCAATGAAATTTAGATCATATAAATTTCTTAGCTTACTGCAGGGTGGTAGATCACAGATCGACAGCTAAAAATGGTGGGAACACCACACACAAGTAGATCGGCCTCAATCCTAGAAATCACCTCAACAACAACAAAAACACAAGTGTAGCAACACAAGCACAAGATGACACAAGGATTTATCCCATGGTTCAGCTCGCCACCAAGGCTTGCCTATGTCCACGTTGTTGAGGTATGACACTAAGGCTTAGGGATTTGCAACCCTACCTCGTTCTCAAGTCAAGAGAGTGAACTCTTGAGATGAAGGGTCATTTTACTTGCTGCAAGAGGTGGTTGCAAACCTCCCGTGGCTGCCACACAAGTTGGCAAGCTCCACGGGCGATGCTCTAGCCGGCTAGGAGCCAAGCTCCAAGAGTAACAAACTCAACTGCTGGCCAAAACATGAACCAAGTACTCTTTAGAGTTCGGAATCAATGGAATTGCTCTCAAATCAAGTTTTGGACCCTTATCCCTCAAGGATTGATGGGAATATCAATGGATTTGCTTGAGGGCTTGAGGTCAACAATGGAGTGAGAGAGAGAGAGCTCCTGCTCTGTTTTGGGCATATTGAAGTGAGGAAGAAGAGAGCAAGTTAGTTCCTTCTATTTTTCTTACCGTTGGAGAGGAAGGGGAAGGTATATATACCCCCCACCCCCAATGGTCCCTTGAATCATAGATAGCCATTAGGGAAGAAAGGGAAAGGTATATATATACCCCTAGCCCACAACAGACACCACACCCAAGAGGTTGGGCGAGATGAGGCCATGACCAAAGGATTGGGCGAGCCAGAGCTCGTGACCTTGGGGCTGGGCGAGACGGAGCCCGTGACCAAAGGGTCGGGTGAGCCAGAGCCCACGACCAAAGGGTCAGGTGAACTAGAGCCCACGCCCAAGGGGTTGGGCGAGTCAGAGATCTCACCCAAGGGGCCAGGCAAGTCGCAGCCCGCACCCTGGAAGACTGCAAGGGTAATAGTGAAGTGTAGACTGTCTTGGCTATGAATCTGAGGATGGTTATGGTTGTTTGAGCACTTGGTAGCACATACTAGCGAAGGTACTGTAAGTACCAGCTACTCAGGGGGGGGGAATTTCTTGAACTTCCTTCTCTTCCTTAATGGATGGCGTAAAGAGATCTTGAATGAAGACCCCAGAAGGAATCATGGTGCGAGAAGATCCTATCTTAGATAGGTGGTCGGTGAGCTGATTCTGATCTTGTACCATGTGGTGGTACTCGATACTGTAGAACTTCCCTTTGAGTTTCCTGATATCGACGCAATATGCATCCATCTTCTCACTAGAGCAGGACCAGTCTTTGTTGAGCTGGTTGATGACCAGCGTGGAGCTCAACGGCTATACAGAGCCCATGGAGACACGCTTCATATTCAGCAGCATTGTTAGAGGCCGAAAAATGTATTCGGAGAACGTATCCGAGCTTATCCTTGGTCGGCGTAATGAATAGAATGCCAACACCTACACCATTGATGTTGAGGGCGCTGTCGAAGTACATCACCCAGTGCTTAGGGCAAGTAGTGGCAATGGGCTCTTGGATCTCGGTCCATTCAGAGATGAAATCAGCGAGCACCTATGACTTGATGGTAGGCCTACTTCTGAATTCGATGGAGTAAGTGCCGAGCTCGACAACCCACTTGATGATGCAGCCATTGGCCTCTTTGTTGTGGAGAATGTCCCCCAGAGGGAACTCGGTGACCATGGTGATCTTGTAATACTTGAAGTAATGGTGGAGCTTGCGTGACGTGATCAGAATAGCATATAGCAGTTTCTGAACTTGAGGATAACGAGTTTTGGGCTCGTTAAGGACCTTGCTGATGAAGTAGACCGGATGTTGCACCTTATAGGTGTGCCTGGCCTCCTCACTTTCGACGATGATAGCTGTGCTAATGACGCGAGAAGTGACGACAATGTAGATCAGTAGAGTTTCATCTGGTCGAGGCGTCGTCATGATCAGAGGCTTCGTTAAAAACAACTTGCGCTGCTCGAAAGCTGTATCTGCCTCCTCCGACCAAGAGAAGCGCTCAAAGGCCTTGAGGAGTTTAAAGAATGGTAGTCCCTTTTCACCGAGGCGTGATATAAAGCGGCTTAGAGCAGCCATGCAGCCTGTAAGCTTCTGTATGTCCTTTACGCAGGTCGGACGTTTCATGTTGGTGATGGCGGAGACCTTATCGGGGTTGGGTTCGATGCCACGGGCACTGATGATGTAGCCCAGGACTATGCCGAATGGAACTCCAAAGATGCACTTTGAAGGGTTTCACTTCCATCTGCACCTTTTCAGGTTGGCGAACGTTTCTTTGAGGTTGGTGATGAGATTATCGGTAGTCTTGGACTTGATGACCACATTGTCAATGTAAGCTTCGACGTTGCGGCCTATCTGTTGATCAAGGCACATCTAGATGGCCCTTTGGTAGGTCGCCTCGGTGTTCTTGAGTCCGAAGGACATGGTGGTAGCAGTACGCACTGAAAGGCATGATAAACGATGTCTTGATTTGGTCATCTTCCTTCAGGGATATCTGATGATAGCCAGAGTAACAGTCGAGGAAGGAGAGCAGTTCGCAGCTGGTGGTGGAGACTACAACCTTGTCTATCCAAGGCAGACCGAAGGGGTCTTTAGGGCAGTGTTTGTTAAGATCAGTGTAATCAACGCACATTCTCCATTCTTTATTCTTTTTTTGAACGAGAACACGGTTTGCTAACCACTCAGGATGATGCACTTCTTTTATAAATCCAGTAGCTAGGAGCCATTTTATTTCTACCATAATAGCCTCCTTCTTGTCTGGCATGAATCGTCAGAGTTTCTGCTTGATCGGTTTGGCGGTCAGCGAGACATTCAAGGAGTGATCGATCTTCTCCCGTGGTACCCCGGCATGTCTGTAGGTTTCCAAGCAAACACATCAACATTGGCACGTAGGAAGGAAATGAGTGCGCTTTCCTATTTGGGGTCGAGGTGAGCCCCAATCTTCATGGTCTGGAAGGGGTCATCGAGGCCAAGGCTAACCTCCTTGGTTTCCTTGGACTTGGTGGAGGCACGAGGAGGCTCCAGCGATGGGATCTCCAGGTCATCGGCGGGCACCGTCTTGGCGTCGGTGACCACACTGGCCATCTGGATGGAGAGGTCGGTGGCTTTGCCGAGGGCGAGACTCTCTGTCTCGTAGGCGTAGGCGATGGAGAGGTTGGCCCGCAGGGCCAGGTCTCTTACAGGCAAATGCATCTTCAACACCAGATAGGCATAGTGTGGTACGACCATGAGCTTGGCCAGAGCTGGCCGACCAAGTATGGCATGGTAGGTGGTGTTGAAGTCAGCGACGTAGAAGTTGATGTGTTCGACGCGGTAGTTGCTAGCCATGTCTAACTGTACTGGTAGGGTGATCTCTCTAAGCGGTTTGGATGCTCTGCCAAGTACCACACCCTAGAAGGAGGAGTCGGAGGGTGTGAGATCTCCTATCCTGAGGCCTAGCTCCTTTAGGGCTCTGACGAAGAGGAGGTTCGGAGTGCTCCCACCATTGACAAGCACTTTTCTGAAAAGCACTTTCTAAATGGTTGCATAAAGGATGAGGGGGAAACACCCTATGTAAGGGATGTCCGCCCACTGGTCGGCCCTGCTAAACGTGATGGGGACTTCGGACCAGGGGCGATAGCTGGGGTTGGCAACGACGTCTTCCGCATTGACGGCGAGAACCCGGCGGGCAGTGAGCTTCCGATCTCTTCTACTCTCGGCGGAGGCGAGGCCCCCAAACATGGTGGCGACCACCTTGTCGTGATCCTGGAAGGCATTGTTGTTGCCCCAGGTGGTCGAAGGCCTCTGGCTCTGTCGTTGTTGTCGTTGTTCGGCTTTTTAGCCTGGAACTCTTTAGCCAAGCCAAGGCAGTCCTTCATCTTATGCTTGCCATTTTTGTGGAGATGGCATGGGCCTTCGAGGATCTTCTTGTACTGCTCATCATAGTTGCGCTTGGCATGAGGTTCATCAACGACGGTGATGACATGGTCTGGTCGGCGGCGACGATATTGTCTGGATTTGGATCCTTCTGGCCGATCAAGGCCGCTGTCCCGATGGTGACTATGGTCGTCGTAGCAGCGATCACTATGGCATCGGTCGTCGGGTCGCTCGTCGTTGCGGTGAGTTGGGCGATGAGTGCACGCGTCCTTATTGAAGCGTACTTTAGCTTCATCGACGTTGACGTACTGGTTGGCGGTCGTAATCATTTCGCCAATCCCCATGGGCAGCTTGCGGTGGAACTTGGAGCGGAGGTCACGGTGATGGAGTCCTCAAACGAAGGCGGTGATGACCTCAACTTCCGTGATGTTGGGAATAGAATTCCTCATCTCAGAAAAGCGTCTGATGTAGTTACGGTGGAGCTCAGACGACTTCTAGTGGATGCGGTTCAGATCATGCTTGGTGCCCGGCCGAGTACACGTAGCCATGTAGTTATCGGTGAATACCGTCTTCAGCTCTTCCTAGGATCCGATGGAGTCTAGGGCGAGGCTTGTGAACCAGTTCATTGCGGTTGGCGTGAGCATGATGGGAAGATAGTTCACCATGAGGCTGGTATCTCCCCTGGTGGCGCAGACAGCAGTGGCAAAAGCTTGTAGCCACTGTGTGGGGTTCATCCGTCCTTCATAGGGCTCGACCCCAATGATTTTGAAACCACGGGGCCATTGAAGTGTTTGGAGTGCCCTCGTGAATGCTGGTGGCCCTTTGGGATTGTCGCTGTCGTGATCTATGGTGTTGCCGATGTTGAGTGGCTGGAGGGCTGAGTCCGGATCACTGAACTCTTGCTTGTATTCTTGACGGCGGCATACTTCTTCTTCATGGCGACCGAAACAGCGCTCATCGATACGTTGTCACGCGTCTCGAAGATTATTGAGGTGCGCTCCGACGTCCTAGTCGACCTCCTAGTCATGTTGGTGAGGGTCTTCAATGTGGTTGCCCCTAGCTCCCCCTGGAGGGGTTGCCCATCGTCGCAGTGCTGGTCGGCAAAATGACTTTAGATGGGGTGGCGATTGGATCTCGGTGTAGCTGATCGGCAAATCGAGCTCGTGAAGTATGAAGGTCTCTGATCCTGGTGGATGTCGTTGACCTGGCAGTGCATCGCTTTAAGCATGGCAGTGACCCTAGCGACCTCCGGTGTCTGCGGGAGCTGGGCGAGCTTGTTGGCGGCCATGACCAAGTTGGCGCTTGGGGTCTTGTAGACGTCATGGTCGTCAACATGGACAAATTCGTCGTCGAGGTTGCGTTGGAGTTGGCGTGGCCTTCCTTGCGAGTCGAGCTGAGCCTCGGCTAGCATAAGGGTAGCCTTGTTTGCTCGACGCTGAGCATGGTTGATGTTCCTCCACGGTTTCCCCTTCCCACGGGGGGCTATCAACGCTGATGTTGAAGATTGTACCTCCACGGAAGGGAGGTAAGGGAGGTTGCTCGGCGGTGGTTTCAGCCACAGTCTCCGTAGAGCCCTGGGACTCGGAGTCTGGATTCTCCTCCAGGATGGTTTGGAGGGATGCTCCGGGGCGTCGGCTGACGTGTAGCATGTTGACAGCCGGCGGGAGCTGGTCGGTGATCTAGTCGGCGAGAGGATGGACATCTCCATCCTAGTCGGCGAATTTGCCCCTTAGGGCATCTTGGTAGGTAGCGGTGATGCTGGTGAGCCCGAAGGGTAGGGCCATAACCCCTGGAGTTTCCCGAGTAGCCTCCGATAGATCTGGATCGGAGGGTGGTCGGCGCTAAACCAGAGTGGTAAGGCGAGCTTCTGGCCAACCTGATCGATGGATGCGATTAGATCGCCGTTGGTGATTTGCCTCCTCTAGTAGCGGGGGAGCGGGCGGTGAATTGTCGGCGAAGACAACCTTGGAGGCAGTTTCGAGATTGGATCTGTAGTCGCAGGTGTTGGGGTGATCAGCGCAGTATTGATTTGCACCGACTCGATGAGCTCTCCGACTCCGTCAGCGTTGATGATCCACGAGATCGATCTGACCATGAAGATCTGGCTGAGCTGTCGGAGGGACGAAGAGCCTGCAAAACGTACCATCTTGTTTGACATGGAAACAACACGCACACCCCTATCTAGCGCACCAACTGTCGATAGAATATCGTCGGCAGTCCTTCGAGGGGTATCCCATGAAGGTAGATTGATCGGCAAAGATGCATGTAATCGAGAACAAGAAGGCAACAGAGACACACAAGTTAGACAGGTTCAGACCGTTAGTAAGACGTAATACCCTACTCTTGTGGTCATTTGAATTGTATTGGCTATCGTATGATATCGCGTGTATTTGGAGGGGGTCCCTGTCCGCCTTATATAGTCCAGGAGGCAGGGTTACAAGCTGGTTAGATTTAGGAGATAACCAAAAAGTAATAACAGATTACAGGAACCATGGGATCATACGTATCCTAACAAATCTCATAGTATCTTTAGGATATCTTCCTGATGTCTTGCGGGGGACGTCGAGCAGCGTTGTGCCCCGCAAGGCTTCATCTTATGGGCTGGGCCGCCCCTGGGGGCACAGCCCATATGGTCTGCCATGGGTATCCGGGGTCGTACCCCCCACATAGACTTATTAGAAAACTCGGAAAATTCACATTTTCCCTATAACTAAATTTGTGCTAGCTCAAACTAAACTTGGTAAATCTTATCCAAATATTAAAACCTTTGATTTTATTTAGTGTTTTCTATGCACAACCCAAAATTGAAAATTTTGGGGTGTGACAGGATGCTAATGCGCGTTTATTTGAAGATCTCAATTTGATAAATAAACTAGGCTTTTTTGGAAATAAAAAAACTTTCTCTGGCACCTGTCCCTTTTCTTGGCTGCCAGGCAGCTTACATTTTCTTCAATTTTTTATTTCCTATCTGCTTGATGTTGCTATCTATTTGTACCAGGCTGTTGGGGACGCCCTTATAATGCAAGTGACACCCAACTTAACGTGTTAATTAGATAAATTAAAGGCGGCTAAGAGACTTATTAGAAAACTCTGAAAATGCACACTTTCCCTATAACTAAATTTGTGCTAGCTCAAACTAAACTTGGTAAATTTTATCCAAATATTGAAACCTTTGATTTTATATAGTGTTTGCTATGCACAACCTAAAATTGAAAATTTTGGGGTGTGACAGGATGCTAATGTGCTTTTATTTGAAGATTTCAATATGATAAATAAACTAGGTTTTTTTGGAAATAAAAAACTTACTTTGACACCTGTTCCTTTTTCTTGGCTGCCCTGCAGCTTACATTTTCTTCAATTTTTTATTTCCTATCTGCTCAATGTCGCTATCTATTTGTACCAGTCTCTTTGGGATGCCCTTATAATGCAAGTGACACCCAACTTAATGTCTTAATCAGATAAATTAAAGGCGGCTACAAAGGCTTATTAGAAAACTCTGAAAATTCACATTTTCTCTATAACTAAATTTGTGCTAGCTCAAACTAAACTTGGTAAATCTTATCCAAATATTAAAACCTTTGATTTTATTTAGTGTTTTCTATGCACAACCCAAAATTGAAAATTTTGGGGTGTGACAGGATGCTAATGCGCTTTTATTTGAAGATTTCAATATGATAAATAAACTAGGCTTTTTTGGAAATAAAAAACTTACTTTGACACCTGTCCCTTTTCTTGGCTGCCATGTAGCTTACATTTTCTACAATTTTTTATTTCCTATCTGCTTGATGTTGCTATCTATTTGTACCAGGCTGTTGGGGACGCCCTTATAATGCAAGTGACACCCAACTTAATGTCTTAATCAGATAAATTAAAGGCGGCTACAGAGACTTATTAGAAAACTCTGAAAATTCACATTTTCCTATAACTAAATTTGTGCTAGCTCAAACTAAACTTGGTAAATTTTATCCAAATATTAAAACCTTTGATTTTATTTAGTGTTTTCTATGCACAACCCAAAATTGAAAATTTTGAGGTGTGACAGGATGCTAATGCGCTTTTATTTGAAGATTTCAATATGATAAATAAACTAGGCTTTTTTGGAAATAAAAAAACTTACTTTGACACCTGTCCCTTTTCTTGGCTGCCCTCCAGCTTACATTTTCTTCAATTTTTTATTTCCTATCTGCTCAATGTCGCTATCTATTTGTACCAGGCTCTTTGGGACGCCCTTATAATGCAAGTGACACCCAACTTAATGTCTTAATCAGATAAATTAAAGGCCGCTACATAGACTTATTAGAAAACTCTGAAAATTCACATTTTCTCTATAACTAAATTTGTGCTAGCTCAAACTAAACTTGGTAAATCTTATCCAAATATTAAAACCTATGATTTTATTTAGTGTTTTCTATGCACAACCACAAGAATTTGTGTTTTCTATGCATAGGCGGGCAGCAGGAAACATTTTGAAGACGGAGGAAATATGCTGGATGTATGAAAAAACCACAAGAATACCAGTTTGAACATGGTACTTAGTAGTTCACATTCAAACATTTGTACGTAGTTTTTTGACGAATGAATGGAGAGTGGTTAAGTAAACAGCTGGCACTTTCCTTTCCCCGATATCTGCACACAGCTGGTACATGGTAGCAACGTGGAGACTAATTAAAAAAAAAGGGCGTACCCAGTGCAGAGAGCTCCCGCTCCGTGCGGGGTCTAGGAAAGGATGTCAGTGGGAAGTCTTACCCTCGCCTGTGCAATGCGAGGAGACCGCGACTCGAACCCAGGACCTTTCGGTCATAGGCGGTAAGACTCTACCGGTTGCACCAGTCCCGCCCTTCAACATGGAGACTAATTACCTTACAATATTAAAAGCTAAGTGTAGATGACTTACTTTGGAGAACTGAAGAGGCATGTTGCAAGTATCATCAAAGCATGGGAAGATCACACATGCTTGTATATTGAAATATGCTAGATTAATGTAACAGGAATAATTCAACCATTACTTTTCTATTCTTGCACTCTATAATTCTACTAATATTACATAATCAGTGAGGGGCAAAAACACACAGCAGCAGTGTAGCACCCGGTTTTAAGAACAAAACCAGGCTTGCCATATGTGTGCCCAGGAAGTCCACACATACAACAACAGAATAGAGGATATCAGAAACAATGTTATATAGTGGAAACATACTTATAATTAACACTTATATCAGAGTATAGCGGAACGGTTACTCATGTTTTCTTCAGGTTCCAACTTCACAGGGACGGCTGACTGGGGACTACGTATGCCAAACACTTTTGATAGTATCCTAAGAACTCCTTCGTTGTCTTCACCAATCTTCTGAGCAACTTTTACTAAAGTCTGGGGGTGTGGGGAAATAGCAAGGGTGAGCACATGTCAAACTCTGCAAATATAACACGGGGTTCATGAGGCTCAAAAGGCTTGACATAGGTTTAACAGAGTTCAGCTTTTAGTTGTCACAATTTTAACATAAGAGTAAATCAAGTTGTTTCAATTCTCAAAGCAAAATACATGATCAATGTAAACATGAATAATGAATAGCATAAACGGATCATTCTTAGTGTTCATCTATTCCATAAATATTCCAAGGCCGCTCGTGACCGTGAGCACGGCTGATATACCAGTTTTACACTCTGCAGAGGTTGTACACTTTCACTGTGATTCGTGATTTACCCTTTCGCCCGAGGCGGCCAACCTCTTGACCCACTACCAAGGAAGGTCGGCAGGGTTCACTATGAAGCCTTTCAAAGGTTCGTCTAACAAGTTAGGGCTGCTAGGTTTCTGTGGCCTGCGAATGTAGGGCTCCCCTTCCGACAGGCATAATGACGCGCAGCCTATACACTGACGGACAGAGGCCGCACTATATCCAACCCGGAACACACCCCTCTTGCGCCATAAAGGTAACCTCTAACAAGCTAGAAAATGTCCTCATACTGAGCTAAAGCCAGAGCCATATAGCCCTCACAGCTGTACTATAAGTCCTAGATGACCACTTACAGATAAGTCCTTAGGAAGAGGAATCTGAAGCATTTAGATAAAGCTAAACACTCTAGCCCCCTGTTTCCAAGTTGCTAAAAAGTCAAATTTTAATGTTTATTGCATATACCATTAGTCAAGTTACAAGATCATGGTTTAATTGAGCGCTAGCAAAGCTACCCAATGCATATCCCATAGGTGACAAGGTATAAGTTCAATTCTAGGGAATCCCTATCAAGATGACACATGCAACATGAATTTAATGTATTAAAGTGAATAGGAAACAAGGATGATCCCATGCTATACTTGTCTTTTACTTGCTTTTACAACTAATGGTCAACTCCTCGTAGAACCTTCGATCTTCTGTCCTTTCAGTCTCCGGCGCTTATGGACAGCTCTTCTACTCACAAATCGTAGCACACCAACAAACATACAAGCAAACAAATAGAGACGACTAAGAGCAGTACACCACACAAGGTAAAACGACGTACTAAAAGAGAACCAATCGCTACGGTCAGCAGAACAGAGACGCCGGAAACGGAGCTATGGTTGAATACCGGGAGTTTATATTATATAAAAGAAAAGCCTACAACTACAAGCTTGATTTATTTTAGTTAAACATAAACATGGAAGAGTCATTAGTTCAGATTGGATAAATCATATTTATACTTAAAACTGAGTTGAAGCTAACCATTATTTTATTTTATAAATGTTCTAACATAATTTATTAAGCAAGTTAAGCTTTATCTTTGCAAAAGAAATAATTGTGAGAGCATCTAAACAAACCGTATATGATGGACGTTTAAGCTAAGAAAAATATTTATTAAATACGTATTCATGTTTCCATTAATCAAGTTAGCAAGTAATTATGAAAGATCGATATATTTACTTACATTGCATTTCATTATAAAATTTGGTTGCATGTATATTAATCAATTTAATATTAATCAATTTAATATTTAACTATATATAGAAAGACATGTCGACACTAACATATAGATCGTGTCGATACGAATATAACGCAATTTGAACGGGGCAAAACAGAGTTAAAATGATTTTTGTGTGAAGGATTAGGGGTTCCAAGTACCGACGAGCATATACACGTACATAGACTCTGCAGATCACGATGGCTGATATATGGCTCCACGGTGTGTAGATGTAAACAATGAAGTTTCTGGAATTCAAGCGTAATATATATAAGTGGAAAAGAATTGTTTACTGTGCAAGCTGGATATAGATTTGATATCGATATACAACAGTGCACGGGGACCATGGCGTTGGGCACTGAACTCACCGAGAGCCAAAACAATCTGTTTTTGCTGCAGGACACAGATGTTGGGCGACGGTGACTTGCAAGATTTGGGAACAGGCAGCTTGCCGCCGGCTGGTTTTGTTGGAGAGGCATGGATGGCAAGCAGACACGGCCGACGCAACTTGCATGGGACAGCCGGACGACCACCTCGCACAATGACCATGGGACCACATGAACGTGAGAGCGAGCTGACAGATGAGAGTTAGGAGAACAGATTGACAAATATAAGCTCACCAGGTACAGAAGCGGACGACAATGAAGGGGAGCACTGCCCCAAAACGAAGCACAGTGCACACCATTGGAGTTCGCCGGAATTATCGGGGACGGGTCATATAACGGATTGATACAAACAAGGATGCTAAGATGCAAAGAACGAAGAGAGGTACCTTGCGATGGTGGTGGCTCATCGGTAGAGTCGTCGGAGTCGGCCAAAGGTGACATGACAGGAAGAGAGAAAATTCTAATTTACTACATAAGGGATTTCCCAAACTAGGGGCTCTTTTTATAAAGTTTTGGTGTGTTTTGCCTAAGGGGTTGATCCATATATATAGGAAAAAAAACTCCCCACATCTACATCAACTAGCAATATGGTGCTAATTGATGTTGCACCCTCCACATTTACTAATGGGCCTAAATAATCATTAAAGCTCATTAGTAAATAAATGAATGTGCCTTTAGGATTTATTAGGATTATTGCACATGGGATTTGAGTGTTGGGAAAAACGAGAGATTTATTATTTTTGAAATTAATTAATTTCGTGAGTAAAATAATTTTAAAAAAAGTCTAGAATTATTATTTAAGCCGCGAAACATACTCTGAAAGCTCTGAAAATTCGGGGAAAATTCCCAGAGACATTATGGAACATGAGGAACCCAAATAAAGTATTTGGAGCCCATAATAAGTTAATTTGTAGCACCTAAAAATTAAATTATGCTCACAGACAAGTAGGAACGAGTTCCAAAAAAGGCTGAAAAATTTTCCAAGAAGTTTGTAGAGATTGATTGATGGACGAGGAACTGAAAGGAGTGATTTGCGTTACAAAGAAAAGATTTTAGGAAGTTCCCAACGAAAACTTGAGCTGAGAAACAAAGAATTTGATTGTACAAAAAGATAAAGACGTACCGGAGAAGGAAAATTGACCTACTAACGCATTTTAAAGACTTTGCTCACTCTCAACACACAAAGAATCAACAAGCAAACATCACATCATCCAAAAGCCCATTAAAATTAGAAAACTTTGAAAATTCATATTTTTTCTATAACTAAAATTGCACTAGCTCAAACTAAACTTGATAAATTTTATCCAAATATTAAAATAATTCTTTTTATTTAGTGTTTTCTATGCACAACCCAAAATTAGAAATTTAGGGGTGTGACAAGCAGCCAGTCAGCTTTCCTCAGTGGGAAGGTAGCTTAGTAAAAGTTCATCAGATATTCAGATATCTTTTTCAAACTGGGTGCCCATCAGCTTCTTATTCCACGACTTTGTCCTATTGCAATACTGAGAATTTCATATGGACACTTGGCAATGAAGTGATCGGTGCTTCTACAATTGTAGCATGTCCTCTTTTTCTTGTTTGGAAAGCTTCTCTTCACTACCTTGTAGCCTTACTTCTTCAACCCTTTATGATACCTCTTCATAAAGGGAGCAACATCATCAACTTTCTCATATTGATCATCATCATGTTCACTCTCACTAGAGGATGAGGTGGTCTCTACTCTTTCTTGAACTTGCTTGCTTGCTTTGGGCTTGCTAGTTGAAGCTTGTTGGTTGATCTTATACTTGCTTGTAGAGCCTTGCTTGATTTATTGGCCTTGAGAGCTACATATTTGATCTTGATGCCCTCTAACTTTGCTTGCAATTCTCCAAGTTTCTTCCTCTCATTTGCTTCTTCTCTTTTCATGTCAAAGGTCAAGATCCTCCCAACTACATCATTTGGTGTGAAGTACTCAAACTTCTTGTCTCTAATTAGAGTGACTATGGTCTCGTTTCTAGGTGAATGAGCTTCCAACATAATCTTGGCCACTTTATGATCATCTAGCTCATCACAACCATAGCCTCTAATCTTGCCCACCATTGTCATCAACCTATCAAACATATCTTGCGGCCATTCTCCATCCAAGATTACAAACCGGTTGAGCTTTGAGATCAACAAGTCAATTCTTGCCTTTCTCACTTTGTCAACCCCTTCATGTGCTAGGTGCAAAGTGTCCCATATTTGCTTGGCAACATCAACTCCAATCACTCTATTATACTCATCACCATCTAAGGCACTAAGCAACACACTCATGGCTTGACCATTTAGGTGAATGATTCTCATCTCTTCTAGTGTTGGATTCTTGGGATCAATCGGTGGCTCAAATCCATTGCAAACAACCTCCCGAATGCCAGGATGAAGACCTATAAGATAGGCTCTCATCAAATGCTTACACTTGGCAAAGTTAGTCCCATCAAAATGAGGTAACTTGCCCACGGGCACATTGATGAAAGACTTACGATCATGGTTAGTCATAGACATAGAAGAATAGTTAAAGGATACAACGACATATTTGTTGTCGTCATTCTTCTTGCCCTTTCCTTGTCCTTCTTGCTATGCACTCCGTAGGACTCATCATCATCACCATCTTCGGAGCTGCAAGATAGTTCACTTCAAGATGCATTGGAGGCCTTTGCTTCTTGTTCCTTCATCTTTCTTGCTTCTCTTCTTTTTCTTCTAGCTTCTCTCTTGAGTCTTCTTTCTTCTTTTGTTGCTTTCTTCTCTTCTAACCGTTGCTGCTCCTTCTTCTTCTTCTTCTCTTTTGCTTCTCTTTTCTCTTTTCTAGCTGCCCTTCTTCTTCTTCTTCTTTCTTCTTCATTTTGAGCTTTTTCGGCTTCAGTTGCCTCTAGCTGTGGGAGCGTGGAGTTGCTCGCTGTAGAGGCGCTAAGCTCACTACTGTCGGTGTCATGCAGCCCAACGTCCTCCAGATCGACGTTGATGGGCTTCACAACACCGAATCCTCCCCTAGGCTCCATACCTCATGTGGTGAAGCGCACACGAGGTAACCTAGCTCTGATACCACTTGTAGGATCTCTGGTACGCCTAGAGGGGGGGTGAATAGGCCTATAAAAATTCAACTCAAACCGAAGTCAAATTCACCCGCGGCACTACCGCTCTGTGAGCACGTGAAAGCTCTAGTTTGGTTTTGGTGAATTGATGAAACCCTATGTGCTAACCTAGTTTATCAAAGTGATTATGAGATAGGTGGCACATTCCAAGTGGTTCAACAAATGAAGATCATGACATGATGATGGTAATGCCATGGTGATGATGAAGTGCTTGGACTTAGAAAAGAAGAAAGAGAAAAACAAAAAGCTCAAGACAAAGGTGAAATTAATAGGAGGTTTTCGGTTTAGTGATCGAGACACTTAGCGAGTGTGATCACATTTAGGATCGATAGCCGTACTATTAAGAGGGGTGAAACTCATATTGAAATGCGGTTATCAAAGTGCCACTAGATGCTCTAACTCATTGTATATGCATTTAGGATCTAGTGGAAAGCTAACACCCTTAAAAATGTTTGTGAAAATATGCTAACACACGTGCACAAGGTGATACACTTGGTGGTTGGCACATTTGATTAAGGGTGGTGAAGTTTGGGGTCAAAAGAAGAAATTTCATATTGACCGAACTCTACCTTGGACAGTGACCAGACTCTGACCCTGCATCTGGTTAGTGGTGCGCAGTGAAGGCCACCCTCGGTCCTTTGACCGGACGCTGAGAAGAAATAGGACCAGACACGCTGGGGGTGTGTCTAGTTAGGTGATGACGTACGCTGACGAAAGCATCTGAATAGGCTAGTAAGGACCAGACTCTGGTCCGCGTCCGGTCGCCTATGATCGGACGTGTCTGACCAAGAAAAACTGGCTCTAGAACCTTAATGGAAACGACCGGACTCCAGTGATGGAGCGTCTGGTCACTTTGAGCAGTGCGTCCAGATGCAACTTAACACATGGCGCAAAGCAGACTAGCCATTGAGATTGGGCAATTAGCATTTAAAGCCGAGGACATGTGGCAAAAATCTAAGGACCGGACACTGGGGTCCTGCGTCTGGTCAACCTGACTGGTGCGTCCAGTCATCCCGTGTTTCACTGGACAGAGGAGCCAACGACTCTATTCGTGGGGGCTCTCTATTTAGGCCCCATGGCCGGCTCTAGCTCACAATCTTTGGCCATTTGCATTGACATAGCAACCTTGTAAGCTTAGCCAAAGCCCTCCCACTCATCTCCATCATTGATTCATCATCTTTGTGAGATTGGGAGAGAATCCAAGTGCATTGCTTGAGTGTTTGCATCTAGAGGCACTTGGTATTCATGTTTCGCTGTGGGTTTGGCTTGTTACTCTTGGTGGTTGCCGCCACCTAGACAATTTGGGGCAGCGAGGATCGTCAAGCAGAGGTTGGTGATTGTTTTCGGCTCCGATCGTGGTGATTGTGAGGGGTTCTTGACCTTTCCTCGGTGGAGAGCCAAAATCTACTCTAGTAAATTGCTCGTGGCTTGTGTGATCCTCATCTTGTGTTGGTTGTGTGGCACCGTATTGAGGGGTTAGCGTGTGATGCCAATTACCGCGTGAACCTCCAAGTGAGTGAATCGCCACAACGAGGACTAGCTTGCCGGCAAGCAAGTGAACCTCGATAAAAAATCATTGTGTCATCATTTGATTCCAAGGTGATTGGTCTTCATTGGTATTCATTCTTGTGATTGATTGGTTTATTCCTCGACTCAGTGGTATAACTATCTTACTCTCTCTCTTTACATTACAGCAAACTAGTTGTCAAGCTCTTTAGTGTAGCTAGTCGTGAGAGCTTGTTAGTTTGGTTAGTGTGGCCCTTTAGTTAGCCTTTGAGACCACACTAATTTAGTGTAGTGACGTAGCTATTGTGTGGATAGAGAGTATAGAAACTAGAATTGTGGTAGGTGGCTTGCATTTTTAGTAGGCTAGCGCAACACTCGCTTCGCCTCATATTTGTCTAACCGGTTTACTAAGTGTTGTTGTAGAAATTTTTAAAGGCTATTCACCCCCTCTCTAGCCATTAGGACCTTTTAAGTGGTATCAGAGCCATGGTCACCGTGATTTGAGGCTTAACAACCTTCGGTGTCAAAATGGCTCAAATCAATAACACAAAGAAGCCACCCCAATTTGATGGCTCCAACTATCCCTATTAGAAGGCTAAGATGACAACATATATCAAGTCAATCAATAGGAAGGTTTGGAAGGTGGTGAAGACCAAGATTGAGATTGATGATGAAGTGGCTCCCACCGCCATCGAAGAGATGCTACTCCAAAATAATGACATTGCTCTTAGTGCCATCCATGATGCTTTGGATGAGAAAACATTTGAGCAAATCAAGAACATTGAGAGAGCTCATGAGGCATGGAAGAAGTTGGAGGAATCATTTGAGGGCACTCAAGCCATGAAGGGTGCAAAGGCATACATTCTCAAAGAGAAGTTTGCAAGCTTCAAGATGAAGGATAATGAGAGTGTGCCGGAGATATTCCATAGGCTTCAAGTGCTTGTCAATGATCTCAAAGCACTTGGAGAAGAGCTGAAGGATAAGGACTTCTCCCACAAGTTCTTAAGATGCTTACCTTCAAGATTTGGCACATTGGTCACTATTCTAGTGAGGAGTGGTTTCGACACCATGACACCAAACCAAGTGTTGAGAGATATAATGACCGATGATACATATAGAGATGATGATGAGAAGAAAGAAAAGAAGGAGAAGAAAGATGAGAAGAAGAAGAGTGTGGCATTCAAGGCCACATCATCCAAGGGCAAGGCAAAGCAAGAATCATCAAGTGAAGATGAAGACTCAAGCTTTGATGAGTTAGATGATGAGAAGATGGATCTCTTTGTGAAGAGATTTGGAAAATTCATGGTGAAGAAGGGCTATCGTGCAAGAAGGAAGAAGTCATCATCAAGGAACAAGGATGAAGCAAGGAGGTGCTTCAAGTGTGGTAGCAAGGATCATCTTGTTGCTTAATGCCCATACAATAGTGACAATGATGATGACAAGAAGAATAAGGAGAAGGACAAGAAGGAAAAGAAAGAGAAGAAGGACAAGATGACCTTCAAGAAGAAGAAGAAGAAGGGCGGTTCATATGTGGTCACTTGGGATAGTGATGCTTCCTCAAGTGATGATGATGATAGTGATGATGACAAGACCACCAAGAAGAAGGCACTTGCAAGCATTGCTATCAATGAGAAGCCTTCTCTCTTCGACACTCCATCCTGCTTCATGGCTAAGGCCACTAAGGTACAAACTTGTGATGATGGTAGTGATGAGGAACATGATAATGAAAATGAAAGTGATAGTGATGATGATGAACCAACTAAGGATGAACTACTCGACATGCTAGATGATGCTAAAGAACACTTTGACATTAAGAGAAGGGAATGCAAAAGCTTGCATAAGGAACTAAAAGCCCTTAAGCAAGCCTTTGATGAGCTCAATGCATCTCATGAGAGGCTAGAGGAAGCCCATGAGAAGCTTGGCAAGGCTCACAAGAAGCTTGAAAAAGCTCATTCCTCATTGCTTGATGAGCAAAGTAAGAAGCATGTTGAGATATGTAATGTAGGCTCAACTTGTGACTTAATTGATGAATCATTCTATAAGCCTATCATTGTTGCTCCCACTAACCCTTCTTGTAGCACTTCAACTTCCACCTCATTTAGTAGTGATGGTTTCACATATGATGCCACACCAATGGTTGAGAATGAGACCCTCAAGAAGGTGGTCAATGAGCTCACTCACACCTTGGCTAAGGCCTATGGCGGTGAGGACCGCTTGCTTATGTGCTTGGGTAGCCAAAGAGCTTCTCTCTACAAAGAGGGATTGGGCTATACCCCCAAGAAAGGCAAGGCGGCCTTTGCTCCTCACAAGACTAGTTTTGTGAAGAACAATGGTCGGTTTTGCACTAGTTGCAAGCAAGTTGGTCATAAAGAGCATGAGTGCAAGAACAAGAGCAAGAATGCTAATGTATCCTCAATTAAGATTAATTCTTTCTATGTGCTTACAAAGGGTACAAATGGTGTGAAAGCTAAGTTCATTGGTACACCATGAATGGGCTCAAATAAAAAAGTCATTTGGGTGCCAAAGAGCTTGGTCACTAACCTTCAAGGACCCAAGCAAGTTTGGTACCTAAAAAGAATTGATCTTCTTTTGTAGGTCAATTACAAAGCTAGAGGAAGGCATTGGGTTCTTGATAGTGGGTGCACTCAACACATGACCCGTGATGCAAGAATGTTCAACTCAATCAATACCAAAGGCAATGATTGTTATGATAGTATCATATTTGGTGACAATGGCAAATGCAAGGTCAAAGGGCATGGTAAGATTGCAATATCCAATGACATGAGCATATCCAATGTGTTGCTACTAGAGAGCTTGAACTTCAATTTGCTATCCGTGGCTCAATTGTGTGATCTTGGATTCAAATGCATATTTAGGGTAGATGATGTAGAGATCATAAGTGTAGATGGCTCTAACTTGATCTTCAAGGGCTTTAGATATGAGAAACTATACTTGGTTGATTTCAATGCTAGTGAAGCTCAATTGTCAACATGTTTGCTCACTAAGTCTAGGATGGGTTGGTTATGACATAGAAGGCTTGGTCATGTTGGAATGAAATAATTGAATAGATTGGTCAAGCATGACTTGGTTAAAGGCTTGAAAGATGTAGTGTTTGAAAAGGATAAGCTTTGTAGCTCTTATCATGCCAGAAAATAAGTTGGAAACACCCATCCTAAGAAGAGCATGATGAGCACTAGTAAAGCATTTGAGTTGTTGCACATGGATTTGTTTAGGCCAACTCAATACACTAGCATTGGTGGCAACAAATATGGCTTTGTGATAGTGGATGATTATACTAGATACATTTGGGTATTCTTTCTAGTGGACAAAGGAGATGTGTTTGCAACATTCAAATCATTTGTCAAGGGCATTCACAATGAGTTTGAAACAACCATCAAGAGAGTTAGAAGTGATAATGGTAGTGAGTTCAAGAACACTAGAATTGATGAGTTGTGTGATGAATTTGGAATTAGACATCAATTCTCATCGAAGTACACTCCACAATCAAATGGCCTTGTTGAGAGGAAGAATAGAACACTCATTGATATGGCAAGGTCTATGCTTAGTGAGTACAATGTGAGTCAATCTTTTTAGGCCAAAGCTATCAACATGGCTTGCTATTGTAGCAACCGCCTCTATTGTCACCCATTAAAAGAGAAGATACCATATGAGCTCTTAAATGGTAGAAAGCCCAACATTGCATATTTTCGGGTCTTTGGTTGCAAATGCTATATCTTAAAGAAAGGCACTAGATTGGGCAAGTTTGACAAGAAGTGTGATGAAGGATTTCTACTTGCTTACTCAACTACTAGCAAAGCATATAGAGTGTGGAATTTGGATAGTGGTACTCTTGAGGAAGTTCATGATGTTGAATTTGATGAAACCAAGTGTTCACAAGATGAGAATGAGAACTTGGAAGATGTTAGAGGCATTCAACTTTCAAATGGCATGAAGAACATGGATGTTGGTGAATTGAGGCCTAGGCAAGTGAATGATGATGAAGACGATCAAGTGCAAGTGGTCTCTAACTCAAATGTGTAAGATGATACAAATCAAGCTAGTACAAGTGGCTTTCATGATAATGAACAAGATCAAGTGGCTAGTGCATCATCTCAACCCAATGATCAAGCAAGTGCAAGCAATCTAGTTCTAATCCTCCAACCAATCAATATTGCAAGGGATCATCCATTGGACACTATAATTAGAGATATTTCCAGAGGTGTACAAACAAGATCAAGATTGGCTTCATTTTGTGAGCATTTCTCATTTGTGTCATCCATTGAACCAAAGAAGATTGATGAAGCATTGAAGGATGTTGATTCAGTGAATGCTATGCATGAAGAATTGAATAACTTCACAAGAAATCAAGTATAGGAATTGGTAGAGAGACCAAAGAGACAATGTGATTGGAACCAAATGGGTCTTTAGAAACAAGCAAGATCAAGATGGGATAGTAGTAAGGAACAAAGCAAGATTGGTAGCACAAGGCTATACACAAGTTGAAGGTCTTGACTTTGGAGAAACATATGCCCCGGTAGCTAGATTGGAAGTAATTAGAATCTTATTAGCCTATGCTTGTGCCCACAACATCAAGCTCTATCAAATGGATGTCAAGAGTGCTTTTCTCAATGGTTACATCAATGAAGAGGTATATGTTGAGCAACCTCCCTGCTTTGAAGATGACAAGAAGCCCGACCATGTCTACAAGTTGAAGAAGGCATTGTATGGCTTGAAGCAGGCACCTAGAGCATGGTGTGAGAGATTGAGGGACTTCCTACTCTCTAAAGCGTTCATGATGGGCAAGGTTGACACTACTCTTTTCACCAAGAAGATTGGCAAAGACTTATTTGTGTTGCAAATCTATGTTGATGACATTATATTTGGATCAACCAATCAAGACTTTTGTGAAGAATTTGGAAAGATGATGCCTAATGAGTTTCAAATGTTCATGATTAGAGAGTTAAGTTACTTCCTTGGTCTTCAAATCAAGCAATTAAAGAATGGTACATTTGTAAGTCAAGGCTGTAAGGAAAATGGACCCTTGGCCCATTTACTTTGGATTTTGGTGTTTGATGACCAACACAACCAAATTGGACTAATGAATTTGCAAGTGTTTGTTTTGTAGTCCAATAGGGTGCAAGATGTGACTTGGACGAAGGCGACGTGATGATCCGATGATCAACACCTTAAGAAAGACCTTAGAAGCACAAGAGAAGACCCAAGATATCAAGCAAAGTCCAAGCACGAAGATTGGAACCAAGCTGTACGCAAGATCGCAAAGAAATGAGCTCACTGTGGTGACCGAATGCAGGACCGGACACTAGACAAGCAACCGGACGCTGGGCAAGTGGCTCGGCAGACTGGCGACCGGATCCCAGATCAGACGCTGGCGGCAACCGACCGGACGTAGGACAGCAACGTCCGATCGATTACAGTAAGGTTCCTGAGCGGCAAATCTATGACCGGACACGTCCGGTGGCAGGCAACCGGACGCTGGCCAGCGTCCGATTAGTATATTGCCAGCTCAACGGTCGGGACGACCGGACGCGTCCGGTCAGGACAATTCAGCATCTAGTCAGTAGCAATTTCGCAGGAATTCGACCCCAACAGCTACTTTCTCAGTGGGGCTTATAAATACAACCCCCAACCGGCCATTTGAGGTGTGTGGAGCTGAGGAAACATATCAAGGGTGTTGATACACCATTTTAGTGATCTCCACTTGCATAGTGCTTAGTGATTCATCAGGTGATTAACGTAGGTGCTTTGCAAAGTGCTTAGGTTGATTACACCAGCGCTCATGCGCTTGCTCTAGGTTTAGGCCTAGTGTTTAGTGAGGTTTGCATACCTCTTACCACTCGGTGCTTGCGCGCACCATTGTTGTACATCTGAGGGGCTTGTAGTCTTGCGAGATCACACCAACCGCGTTTGTGGTGTGGCTGCCATCGTGTACCGGAGGGAACAAGGCCCACGGCGTTTCGGCTGGAAGCTTGATAGTGAAGACGGCGGGGAGCATCCGGGAGAGGCTTGTCGGAAGGCACGTCGGAGACCCACTTGCACATGGGGAAGGCCCAAGGCTATCCACGGAGTTACCCGACCGGGAGCTTGGCCCTTGCGAGGGGCTCCAACGAGGACTAGGGGGAAGCTTGCGCGCTTCTCGATACCTCAGTAAAAATATCGAAATCATTGATGGGAGTTTGCATATCTCTACCTTGCTCTTTAGCTTCCGCATTTACATTAATTACATTACTCCTTTTGCGGTAGAGATAGCAACACATTAGCAAAACCGTAGTTGCACATTTAGATAGTTTATCTTTTGCATAGGTTTTGCTAAGGGTAGAAAAAGAGGCCATAGTTTAGGAGTAGATTTTTAAGTTGCCTAATTCACCCCCCCCCTCTTAGGAATCACAGTCCTTTCAATTGGTATCAGAGCCGGTTGGCTCAAATTTGGACCTTTGGCTTAACCGCCGTTGAGCCGACGCTATTTAGAGTGGTTGGGATGGATACCGCTCGGCCTCCGCACTTTGACGGCACTAACTTCCCGTACTACAAAGCTAGAATGGCTTACCACCTTGAGGCGGTTGATTTGGGTGTATGGAGAGTCACTCGTGACTAGATGAAACCCATTAAGAATCCCGAAAAACCCACAAAGAGTGATGAAAAAGAAATGCATTTCAACGCTAGAGCTAAAAATTACTTGTTTGAATCATTAAGTATGGATGTTTTTAACCAAGTGTTCATTTTAAATACCGCACATGAAATTTGGTTAAAACTCCAAGAGCTCTATGACGGCACAAGTAATGTCCGTGAGCAAAAACATTGTCTAGCTAAGCAAATTATGATTCTTTTACAATGAATAATGATGAGCTTGTTCGTGATATGTATTCTCGTTTGAATCTAATTATCAATGAGCTCCATTCTATAGGATTATTAAAGCTAGATGATGCGGACATCATGAGGAAGATCATCTCCGTGCTACCACAAAAGAAATATGCAAGCGTCATCACCATCCTTCACAACATGGAGGACTTGAGCAACATGACCCCGGGCATAGTCATTGGCAAGCTAGTGGCCTTTGAAATGTCACGTAAGATGGGTCAAGAAGAAGCTTCTTCATCAAGCAAAGGCAAAGCTCTCACATGTAGTGAGAAGAAGAAGATGAAGGGCAAGCAAATTGAGGCAAGCTCAAGCTCAAGCTCCTCAAGTGAAGATGAAGAAGAAGATGAGGATGATGATGATGATGATGAAGATTCAAGTGATGATGATCAATCTTCCTCCTCCGCTTCTGACCTTGATGAAGAATCAATCAAACTTATCAACAAGGTGGAGAAGATGATCCAAAGGCTCAATGTCAAGGGTATGCCCATCCAAATTCAAGATCTCATTTTTTTCAATCAAAGAAATGAGCAAAGAAAGAGAGGATGCTATGGATGCGGCGAGTTGGGGCACTTTGTGGAAGTTTGTCCAAACAAGCCCAGACCCAAGACAAAGAAGAAGGCGTGCAAGAATCAAGCCCTCACGTCAATAAGATCATGGGATGATTCTTCAAGTGAAGAAGAACCCCATCACAAGAGGCGAGGCCGCAAGCACACATCATCAAGCTCTTCTCGTGTGTGCCTTATGACACGAGGTAACGAAAGCTCTTCCTCTAGTGAAAGTTAGAGTGATAGTGATGATGATATGCCTTCTTATCATGAAATTGTGCAAGAAAATCTTAAATATGCTAAAGCTATCACTAGTCAACAAAAAAAGCTCAAAAGTTTAAAAGAAAAGCTAGATAGTTCACAAAAAGCATACAAAACCTTGCTTGAACAATATGAGAACTTTGCTAATCTCAATGTTGAACTATCTACTAAAATTGAGAAACTTGAGGCTAGTGAAACAACAAATGCATGCACAATACATGATGAGCAACTTGTAAAGAAAAATGAAAAATTAAAAGAAAAGTTAGCTAGCTCACAAGAAGCATACAATTGTTTGCTTGCTAAAATGGAAGCCATGTGCAAACTAATAAAGTTGCCAGTCTTGAAGCCGTTAGCACAACCCCCACCAAGGCATCTAAAAAGAAAAATTCTATCTTTAACATGTCTAAAAAGGATGCCTCTACTTCTTGTAATGATTTATGTTTAGACTCACCTTTGTGCAACCAAGTTTGTGTTGAGAAAGTTGTTGTAGATACATGCACACAAGAGGTTGCAAAGGAGAATGAGCAACTCAAGCAAGAAGTAGCTCGCCTCACCAAGGACTTGACTCAAGTGAAAGGCAAGGCGAAGCAAACCCAACTTCATCAAGATAACACCGTCAAGAGAGTGAAGAAGCTTGATGAAGGACAAAGCGTGGTTTGTTACATGTGCCACAAGGAAGGTCACAAGTCCTATGAGTGCAAGGTGAAGAATGGGGGAGGAGCAAAGAAGAAGGAGAAAAAGCAAACAAGCAAGCTCTCCAACACCTACAATAACAAGGTGGACAAGAAGGCCTCCACACCTTATCTCTTGAAGAAGAAGAAAAATGACAAGGTGGTGGCCATCAAGGTGAACAAGCAAGCCAACAATGGGGCCAAACGCTTTTGGGTGCCAAAGGAAATCATTTCCAACATGAAGAGTACCAAGAAGGTTTGGATCCTGAAAGGGAAGTGAGAAGTCCATCGGACTTCGGGGAATTTGGAGACTTGGCAAAATGTGGGTGCATTTCATGGGGTGCATCATGATGGACAAAATCATTGCCAAGTGGGTTAGTGAACACTATAGACCCAAATTCCCCTTCCCATGTTAGGTAACTAGATGTTATTACTTTTTAATTGGTACATCTTTCAATTGGTATTTCTTACAAATTGATATCTTAAGCATCTAGTTACTCTTCATGCCTAGGTTTGCATTTGCATGCTTATATCTTTTGTCATGCATACACTAGGTATATCTTATGATAGGCTTGCTCGGTCTCTTTTTTAACCCTTGGAGCAAACCTACATGGTTCAAAATTGTTTAGGAGCATGACACATAGCTTGTCTTACTATTGTTCATCTAATATGTGCCAAAGTCCAAATTGTAGATAATCTCTCCCGAATATCTATTTTGAAAGTGATTCTCACATTCATGAGATGTCATCTTTCAAGTGGTATTTTTTATTCTAAAATCAATGTGCATGATTTCTACAAAGTATTCTACATTTGTGTGCACATATTTAGGGGGAGTAATTCTACAACTTGGATGCTTTGAGACTAACACTTTTTTAAATGGTAAGTAGTCTCATTGTAAGGAAATTGGAGTCCCCGGAGTTAAGCATCATTCTTCAATAGGCATCATCATGTTGATTTCATTTCATATTTATATGCTTTCTCCATGAATTATATAGATTAAACTCTCTTGTGCAATAAATTGCTAATTATGCATATGCTTTGCTTTCTACCATATGTATGCATACATTTAGAGGGAGCTTAGTCTATATAATGTGAGAGTCAGATTTTGTGATCCATTTCACTCTATACACAAAGGATCACGAAATTTGACCCTCCCTTGTGCTACTAATGTCTTCCTTTTCGGTGTTTGATGCCAAAGGGGGAGAATTTGAAGGACCAAAGCCAAGCATCAAGTTGATGTCTACAAGTGGTAATGGTCCGAGAAAGGGAGGAAAGTGGAGTATGGATTAGTCTAAGCAATGGTAAAATTTGTAGGAAGCAAGGTTTAAATCCACAATGCCACATGGGGACATTTGCAAGGGCAAGATGGTCTTCAATTGGTATCTAAGTAGGATATTCTAGCATCATATAACCTTGCCCTTTGCATTGCATCCTAGCAAGTAGATAGTCTTTAAATTTAATTTTTTTATTATTTGCTTGCTTCAGTCGTGTTGTCATCAATCACCAAAAAGGGGGAGATTGTAAGGAAAATGGACAAGCAACCGGACGCTGCGACCGGACGCAGGACCGGACGCTGGGCAAGTGGCTCGGTAGACTGGCGACCGGATCCCAGACCGGACATTGGCGGCAACCGACCGTACGTAGGACAGCAGCGTTCGATCGATTACAGTAAGGTTCCTGAGCGGCAAATCTGCGACCGGACACGTCCGGTGGTAGGCGACCGGACGCTGGCCAGCGTCCGATCAGTATATTGCCGGCTCAACGGTCAGGACAACCGGACGCGTCCGGTCAGGACGATTCAGCTTCCGGTCAGTAGTAGTTTCGCGGGAATTCGACCCCAATGGCTACTTTCTCAGTGGGGCTTATAAATACAACCCCAACCGTCCATTTGAGGTGTGTGGAGCTGAGGAAACATATCAAGGGTGTTGATACACCATTTTAGTGATCTCCACTTGCATAGTGCTTAGTGATTCATCATGTGATTAGCGTAGGTGCTTTGCAAAGTGCTTAGGTTGATTAGACCAGCGCTCATGCGCTTGCTCTAGGTTTAGGCCTAGTGTTTAGTGAGGTTTGCATACCTCTTACCACTCGGTGCTTGCACGCACCATTGTTGTACATCTGAGGGGCTTGTAGTCTTGCGAGATCACACCAACCATGTTTGTGGTGTGGCCACCACCGTGTACCGGAGGGAACAAGGCCCACGGCGTTTCGGCCGGAAGCTTGATAGTGAAGACGGCGGGGAGCATCCGGGAGAGGCTTGCCGGAAGGCACGTCGGAGACCCACTTGCGCGTGGGGAAGGCCCGAGGCTATCCACGGAGTTACCCGACCGGGAGCTTGGCCCTTGCGAGGGGCTCCAACGAGGACTAGGGGGATGCTTGCGCGCTTCTTGATACCTCGGTAAAAATACCGAAGTCGCCGACGGGAGTATGCATATCTCTACCTTGCTCTTTAGCTTCCGCATTTACATTAATTACATTACTCCTTTTGCGGTAGAGATGGCAACACATTAGCAAAACCGTACTTGCACATTTAGATAGTTTATCTTTTGCATAGGTTTTGCTAAGGGTAAAAAAAGAGGCCATAGTTTAGGAGTAGATTTTTAAGTTGCCTAATTCACCCCCCCCCCCTCTTAGGCATCACGGTCCTTTCAAAGGCAAGTACATCAAAGACATGCTCAAGAAGTTTGGTATGAGTGATAGGAAAGCCATTAGCACACCAATGGGGATAAATGGCAATTTGGATAGTGATGCAAGTGGCAATATGGTGGATCAAAAATTGTATTGGTCTATGATTGAAAGCCTACTCTATGTGACCACATCAAGGTCAGATGTCATGTTTAGTGTATGCATGTGTGCAAGATTTCAAGCCTCACCAACAGAGAGTCATTTGAAGGCTACAAAGAGAATATTGAGGTACTTGAAGCATATACAAAATATTGGTTTGTGGTATCCCCAAGGAGTAAAGTTTGAGCTAGTTGGTTACTCCGACTCGGATTATGCGGGATGCAAGGTTGAAAGGAAGAGCACCTCGGGCACATGTCAATTGTTGGGAAGATCACTAGTTTCATGGTCATCAAAGAAGCAAAATAGTGTTGCATTATCAACCGACGAAGCTGAATACATATCCGCCGGTAGTTATTGTGCACAAATACTTTGGATGAAGGCCACCTTGAATGACTTTAGAATCAAGTTCAAGAAAGTGCCATTGATATGTGACAATGAGAGTGCAATCAAGTTAACCAACAACCTGGTTCAACATGCAAGAACAAAGCACATTGATGTCCACCATCATTTCATAAGAGATCACCAACAAAAAGGGGACATTTGCATTGAGAGTGTAGGCACCGAAGATCAACTTGCCGATATATTCACCAAGCCATTAGATGAGAAAATGTTTTGCAAGCTAAGGAATGAGTTGATGCACCCCCCACTTATATGTGTTGATGCACCCCCCACTTATATGGCATGCCTCTCCTTCGAACAATCCAAGGTACAAGTTGATTGGCATGGCATACATCCTTGCTAAGGACATGTTTAGTGCATCTAGTCATCTTTCACATTTAATAGGCTCATTCATGAAAATCAAATAATTTTGATGTTTGTATGGTACCACTATTGCTTCTATGCTTAATTTGGTCTAGTGGTACCATATGACATGTTTGTGGGCTTGTAAACCTAGTGTTTGATCTAGAAAATGAGCTATAAGTGTTTAACTCAACATGGTATAATATAACCCTTATTTGGAGGTGTGAAGAAGCTTGTCCTTGGATCAAACCAAGTTAAATATCTTTGGCAAGTGATCTAGATTGGACCAAATTTGGGAAAATGATCCTCACCCCCATTGATTGACATTGATAATCTCAACCTATTTAAAATTAAACCTTTTTGGTCATTGATGACAAAGGGGGAGAGAAACAAAGATATAAATGATAGGGGGAGAATTTGACATAGAGGGAGAGATATGACAAAGTAAGGGGATCAATTAAAATTTTAAGCACACAAGTAGGGGGAGCAAGCTCATAAACTTGGTGGATGTATTTGAATGTGCATTTCATATGTTTGCTTGCATGGCACAAGTTTTAAAATTTCAATATTTATGCTTATGTGGTATATGCTAGTTATAGGATTGAATGATGAAATGAAAAACTAGCATGCATAGGTTAAGAAACTAGGCTTATGTTCATTTTATGGACACTAGACCCTTGCTTCTAATGTTGATCTCATTGGGTATTCTAGTTTTTGTGTGTATGTCTAGTTACTAATGGTGCTAAGGATGGTATATTGGTGTACTCCGATTAGTATCACACTTCAAAGGCCCATCTCTTATACCTTAGCATCATTTGGTAGACATTGTCTCCTATAATTCCTATCTAAGCATATGCGCAAGCTACAATCCAAACTCTTAGCACATATGTAGGGGGAGCAATTGCTACCATATGGGATTCATGAAACTTGTCCATATCCTTTTACACAAGGTAAATATGCTTGGGCAAGCAACATGGATTCAAATGAATTTCAATTCATGTCTTTGTGAAAGGGTTGTCATCAATTACCAAAAAGGGGGAGATTGAAAGCTCTAGTTTGGTTTTGGTGAATTGATGAAACCCTATGTGCTAACCTAGTTTATCAAAGTGATTATGAGATAGGTGGCACATTCCAAGTGGTTCGGCAAATGAAGATCATGACATGATGATGGTGATGCCATGGTGATGATCAAGTGCTTGGACTTGGAAAAGAAGAAAGAGAAAAACAAAAAGCTCAAGGCAAAGGTGAAATTGATAGGAGCACATTTAGGATCGATAGCCGTACTTTTAAGAGGGGTGAAACTCATATCAAAATGTGGTTATCAAAGTGCCACTACATGCTCTAACTCATTGCATATGCATTTAGGATCTAGTGGAAAGCTAACACCCTTGAAAATGTTTGTGAAAATATGCTAACACACATGCACAAGGTGATACACTTGGTGGTTGGCACATTTGATCAAGGGTGGTGAAGTTTGGGGTCAAAAGGAGAAATTTCGTATTGACCAGACTCTGCCTTGGGCAGTGATCAGACTCTGACCCTGCGTTCGGTCAGTGGTGCACACTGAAGGCCACCCTCGGTCCTTTGACCATATGCCAAGAAGAAATAGGACCAGACACGCTAGGGGTGTGTTCAGTCAGGTGATGACGTACGCTTACGAAAGCATCTAAATAGGCCAGTAAGGACCAGACTCTGGTCCATGTCCAGTCGCCTATGATCGGACGCGTCTGATCTAGAAAAACTGGCTCTGGAACCTTATTGGAAACGACCGGACTCCAGTGATGGAGCGTCCAGTCACTTTGAGTAGTGCATCCGGTCGCAACTTAACACATGGCACAAAGCAGACTAGCCATTGAGATCGTGCGAGCAGCATTTGAAGCCGAGGACACGTGGTGAAAATCTGAGGACCGAATGATGGGGTCCTGCGTCCGGTAAACCTGACCGGTGCGTCCGGTTAGCCTATATTTCATTAGACAGAGGAGCCAACGGTTCTATTCGTGGGCGCTCTCTATTTAAGCCCCATGGCCGGCTCTAGCTCACAATCTTTGGCCATTTGCATTGACATAGCATCCTTGTAAGCTTAGCCAAAGCCCTCACACTCATCTGCAGCATTAATTCATTATTTTTGTGAGATTGGGAGAGAATCCAAGTGCATTGCTTGAGTGTTTGCATCTAGAGGAACAAGGTATTTGTGTTTCGCTGTGGGTTTGGCTTGTTACTCTTGGTGGTTGCTGCCACCTAGACGACTTGGAGCAGCAAGGATCATCGAGCGGAGGTTGGTGATTGTCTCTAGCTCTGATCGTGGTGAGTGTGAGGGGTTCTTGACCTTTCCCCGACAGAGAGCCAAAAGGTACTCTAGTAAATTGCTCGAGGCTTGTGTGATCCTCATCTTGTGTTGGTTGTGTGGCACCCTATTAAGGGTTTGGCGTGTGATGCCAATTAGCGCATGAACCTCCAAGTGAGTGAATCGCCACAACGAGGACTAGCTTGCCGGCATGCAAGTGAACCTCGATAAAAAATCATTGTGTCATCATTTGATTCCGAGGTGATTGGTGTTCATTGGTATTCATTCTTGTGATTGATTGGTTGATTCCTCAACTCGGCGGTATAACAAACTTACTCTCTCTCTCTCTCTCTTTACATTACAGCAAACTAGTTGTCAAGCTCTTTAGTGTAGCTTGTCGTGAGAGCTTGTTAGTTTGGTTAGTGTGGCTCTTTAGTTATCCTTTGAGAGCACACTAACTTAGTGTAGTGACATAGCTATTGTGTGGATAGAGACTATAGAAACTAAAATTGTGGTAGATGGCTTCCATTTTTAGTAGGCTAGCGCAACACTCGCTTTGCCTCATATTTGTCTAACCGGTTTACTAAGTGTTGTTGTAGAAAATTTTAAAGGCTATTCACCCCCCTCTAACCATTAGGACCTTTCAGCACAGCACTACCACACCTGCAGGAGAGATTAGTTCATAGTTTAAAATCTACCCAACGAAATTTAGATCGTGTAAATTTCTTAGCTTCCTGCAGGGTGGTAGATCATAGACCAATAGCTGAAAATGGTGGGAACACCACACACAAGTAGATTGGCCTCAATCCTAGAAATCTCCTCAACAACAACATGAACACAAGTGTAGCAACACAAGCACAAGATGACACAAGGATTTATCCTATGGTTTAGCATGCCACCAAGGCTTGCCTTTGTTGAGCTTTGAGATCAACAAGTCAATTCTTGCTTTTCTCACTTTGTCAACCCCTTCATGTGCTAGGTGCAAAGTGTCCCATATTTTCTTGGCAACATCAACTCCAATCACTCTATTGTACTCATCACCATCCAAGGCACTAAGCAACACACTCGTGGCTTGACCATTTAGGTGAAAGATTCTCATCTCTTCTAGTGTTGGATTCTTGGGATCAACTGGTGGCTCAAATCCATTGCAAACAACCTCCCAAATGCCGGTATGAAGACCTATAAGATAGGCTTTCATCAAGTGCTTCCACTTGGCAAAGTTAGTCCCATTGAAATGAGGTAACTTGCCCATGGGCACATTGATGAAAGACTTGCGATCATGGTTAGTCATAGACATAGAAGAATAGTTAAAGGATACAACGGCATATTTGTTGTTGTCATTCTTCTTGCCCTTTCCTTTCTTGTCCTTCTTGCTATGCACTCGGTAGGACTCATCGTCATCACCATCTTCGGAGCTGCTAGATAGCTCACTTGAAGATGCATTGGAGGCCTTTGCTTCTTGTTCCTTCTTTCTTGCTTCTCTTCTTTTTCTTATAGCTTCTCTCTTGAGTCTTCTTTCTTCTTTTCTTGCTTTCTTCTCTTCTAACCGCTGATGCTCCTTCTTGTTCTTCTCTCTTGCTTCTCTTTTCTATTTTCTAGCTGCCCTTCTTCTTCTTATTTCTTCTTTATTTAGAGCTTTTTTGGCATCGGTTGCCTCTAGCTGCGGGAGCATGGAGTTGCTTGTTGTAGTGGCGCTAAACTCACTGCTGTCGGTGTCATGCAGCCCAACGTCCTCTGGATCAACGTTGATGGGCTTCATAACACCAGGTCCTCCCTCAGGCTCCATACCTCACGCGGTGAAGCACACACGAGGTAACCTAGCTCTAATACCACTTGTAGGATCTCTGGTACGCCTAGAGGGGGTGAATACGCCTGTAATAATTCAACTCAAACCGAAGTCAAATTCACCCGCGGCACTATCGCTCTGTGAGCACGGCACTACCGCACCTGCAGGAGAGATTAGTTCACAGTTCAAAATCTACCCAACAAATTTTAGATCATGTAAATTTCTTAGCTTCTTGCAGGGTGGTAGATCACAGATCGACAACTGAAAATGGTGGGAACACCACACACAAGTAGATCGGCCTCAATCCTAGAAATCACCTCAACAACAACAAGAACACAAGTGTAGCAGTACAAGCACAAGATGACACAAGGATTTATCCCGTGGTTTAGCTCGTCACCAAGGCTTGCCTATGTCCACATTGTTGAGTTATGACACTAAGGCTTAGGGATTTGTAACCCTACCTCGTTCTCAAGTCAAGAGAGTGAACTCTTGAGATGAGGGGTCATTTTACTTGCTGCAAGAGGTGGTTACAAACCTCCTGGGGATGCCATACAATTTGGCAAGCTCTACGGGCGATGCTCTAGCCGGCTAGGAGCCAAGCTCCAAAAGTAACAAACACAACCGCTGGCCAAAACATGAACCAAGTGCTCTTTAGAGTTTAGAATCAATGGAACACTCTCAAATCAAGTTTTGGACCCTTATCCCTCAAGGATTGATGGAGAAATCAATGGATTTGCTTGAGGGCTTGAGGTCAACAATGGAGTCAGAGAGAGAGAGAGAGAGCTCCTGCCCTATTTTGGGCATGTTGAAGTGAGGAAGAAGAGAGCAGGTTAGTTCCTTCTATTTTTCTTACCATTGGAGAGGAAGGGGAAGGTATATATACCCCCCACACCCCAACAGTCACTTGAATCACAGATAGCCATTGGGGACGAAAGGGAATGGTATATATACCCCCAGCCCACAACGGACACCGCACCCAAGAGGTCGGGCGAGATGAGGCCACGACCAAAGGATCGTTTGAGCCGAAGCCCGCGACCTTGGGGTCAGGTGAGACAGAGCTCGTGACCAAAGGGTCGGGTGAGCTAGAGCCTGTGACCTTGGGGTCGATGAAAGGTCCTTGTTTAGTTTTGGTAAATGATTGACAACCTAGGTGGACTAATTGTGTTTATGTGAGATACACAGGTGATTAGTCCACAAGTACATGTGTGTGAGCAACATATGCCATGGAGGTGGAAATGGCTTGGAGATGTTGCAAAGCTCACACGTGTGATGATGAAGGAGCTCATTGCACATGAGACATGACACTGAGTCATGTGATCAAGGTGGAAAAGATCAAGACATGACTTGGCTCGACGGACCGGTTGCAAGTGTGAAGGGCAAGTTGAGTGATGACTGGGCGCCGATGGACCGAGGCAACGGTGAAGAGCAAGTGAAGTTAAGATCGATGAACCAATATGATCACATGATGATATGAAGTGGATCATATCATTGTTGATCGTGTTGGTGCATGTGTTGCATCAACATTGGAGGAGATGGAATGGAATGCGCAAAGCAAAGGTATAACCTAGGACATTTCATTTTACCGATCATAGGTGTGTAGAGAAGTTTATGACTGGTTTTAGGATAGATGGCCGTACTATCAAGAGGGGCAAACTAGTTATTAGATTTCATTAACTAGTGAGTTTATCCAAGATCGAAACATGTCTTTGAATGCATACTATGCTTGATTGGAATAGAGATAAAACAACCGATCTAGCATATTTAAGCCATCAATTATGAGATTCATAGTGTGATCAGACTAGAAGACGACCAATTATGATGATATGATGATGATCTATCTCTATTTCAATTAGGTGACTTGTTATGATTAATAGAACATTAATTATAACAAGATCGATAACTGGTGAATCAACCAAAAACAACAAGGAAAATCTTACTAATCTTAGTCGATTCGGTAACCGGTGATATTATATTAAACAACAAGTTATTTAACACAAGATCGATAACTTTGATCTATATTATGATTTGTAAAAGATCAATCAGCTGATGCAGCCTTACAAATAATGATACAGATCGATAACTAAGTTATACTAGAGCTCATAAGAGGTCGGCCGGACCGATGCAGCCTTACAAGCAAAAGTATAAGCCATGACGGCACTTACAGACAAGCCGGAGGTCGACCGGATCGATGCAGCCCTGCTTGTTGAAGAACTCATCTAGATCTATAGTACTCCTACTCCTAAGGGTTGGAGTTAAGCCAAAAAAAGTAATTGGTATTGATTGATTGATTGTCTCTTTACAATAGCCGCGGTCCAATATTTATACCCAGAACCTAAACATGAATCCTACTCAAATACGACTCATTACAATTCTTGGAGTAAAAGAAAACATTCCTCACTTAAGATAACTTGGACCCTAATCTTTTCTTTTTTGTAGAGTCCGACATGTTTCCCCCCGACGCCATCCGTACGTAGTCCGTTGATGTTGTCTGCTGACGTTATCTATAAAATAGCCGATTCCGACACTGCATCAAAACCAGCTGATTCACATCTGATCGATCCCTTGATGATACAATCTTAGAAGCTTTGAGTTCCCGTATTCTTCTTTCCCAAATTTTGGTGTAAACACATGCCCCCCAATTTTGGGATAAAAATAATTTTATTCCAAAATTACCACGTCTATACCCCTGATGGGTCCATAGTCACGGGTAGAGAACCTTGATCTAGAGCCTACTATATGTCACCTTCACCAACGTCCTTGTCTGCTTTATGATCCCACACTTCAAAGCTTCATGAGAGCACTATTGCTTCACGGGCGCTTGGATTCAATCTTCTAGATCGACTATAAATGCCTATCCAACTCTCGGCAAGAACAACCCAACAACTCAGTTATGTTTGTCCTCTGCTTGCCTCCTTGAGTGCCCTTGGCTTTGCTAGACCCTCCATGGTCTAATCCCTTACTATGAGGGTCTTGAGTGGTTAGAAGAATTCTTGTGCATAGGGCGATTGTGTTGCCCATTTTAGCGCCTTGTTGAGCAAGAGGATTAGCTGCTGTGGTTAGAAGAATTCTTGTGATATCACCTGAGTCTTCTCACCATCAGTGTAGAGCTATTCTAGTATTTGCAAGGGTTCAAATGTGTGGACACCTTCCCCTTGTTCACTCTATCAAATGCTCATGTCGAGAAATCGATGGGATATATGGGCATCCTTTTAGCAGGCGGTCTCCTTTCTCCCCTGATGCTACTTCTATCAGTGGGCTGATATGACTTGGCCCATGATGACCTTCGACCTTGTGGGGATCCGGACTCCCTTCAATCCAACAAAGTCTTTGTGGGTCCAACGTCGTTGAATGTAAACCTTTTGTATCAATCCCATGGTATCTATAATTATGGGAAGCAATAAGTCTAAATCCATCGTGTTTCCATGAACCATTCCCTGAATTTCCAAAGTGTTGATCTGTTTCCATAATTGACTTCAATTCCATAACTTCGACGAAGTCTATCTTCCCATCTCCCGGGCTATATATAGGGGCCATGGTTGTGGATCGAAAAACAACCTGCTTCATCCCAAACCTTTTATCTTTGGTGCGATTTGCTTTCTAATAGGCTCAAAGACATGGAGAACGGTAAGAGGTCTGCTGAAGAGGCCCTTGATGAGTTTGTGCCACCACACCAGCGTCTTCGTCACCAAGAGAATGCAACCCGTGATCTTGGGGGGATGGACTTTTATCTGAACGCGCTACAGGACGCTCTCACCATCTTGGAACATAGGGCCAAAATCATGGGTGAGATATCCACCACAATTCTCTGTTTTCTTAGTTTTGTCTTCAAGATCTTGATTATCCATTCTTTGATTCCTTTTAGACCTATTGGCCCAATTGGAAAGCCTTCGATCAGCTATAGAGTATGTGGCAGAATTTGTCAACGCCAGGGGCGTCGTGCCGGTGGTTCACCTGTATGATGTCCCAAATCGTGTTAGAGAAGTTGCCCTTCATAGTGTTCATCATGGCGCTACCATGGCATTGGCTATTGGGCAAGCCGGCTCTGGTCACGAGCTTCGACTTCTTCCCCATGGTTTCCCAGCCATCAAACATCCTAAGGACCATAAGCGCCTGGCCAAGGACTTCTTCAACACCGCCAACTCTATAGCCCTCGCTTTCCAAGCCAAAGACATAGTGAACAAAGTGTTCTCCGGATCTTAGTTTGTAATAGGAGCAGCTAGCAAACAATTTCTTCATTTAAAGTGACTCCACTTTTGCCCTGTCCTCATGTTTTGCAAAAGTGAAAGCCGATCACGATCAAAACCTTGTAATCACCGGCTGTTAAGTTCTTTCAACTCTTAATATGCCGCAATGCAATTATGATTTTTCCAAGGAAGAACGACCGCATACTCATATACTAGTTTGTAAGGAGAGCAGTTATCTAGCATGTTGCGTGTCTCCTCGAGGCTCGGTAGAATAGCCATTTTGATTAGTCAATTTCGACTCCTGATTTGATCTGACTTGATTAAATCTAAAAATGGCTCTCATGGTAAAACTTTTCAAATTCCTTCTCGGTCATCAATCACCGTGTTTTCCCTTGATATTGGTAGAACGGTGCTCCCTCTTCCATTAATTGGGCTTGCCTTTCCATATTCCGAGATATCAACAATCCCATCTCCGTGGCTATAAATACCGGCCAAGGGCTCTAGCTTCAAGCACATCTACACTTGCAACCGCCTCTGTTCTCTACACTTCTCCACCTTCACAAACCCTATAGCAGTTCTCTTCTTCCACGATCTAGGCAAACATTCATGGCAGGAGAAGATCACCGCGGTAAGCGCAAAGTGGAAGATCTCCTAGAGGAGGAGGTTCCGATCGGCCAGTGGCTCCGTAGCATGAGGTAAGACTGAACGCTCCCGTCCATAGCAAGAATCATCCACTAATGCATCTGTAGGCTCATCCTCAATGATAGCCTCTGGCCACTTCCTCCTAGGACTAGCGAGCCTTCTACCGTCGCATTTGCTGCTGCCGTGCCAGGCTTGTCATCAGACTCCTCCGACTCCTACAACAGCGACGACGCCCAGCGTTTCCTCCGGGAGTCGAGGGCGGCCAAGGACCGTTACTCTGAGGCATCTTGGGAGAACGGTCAGCTTGAGAGCCACCTCAAGGCTTCTCAAGCTGCCCTCCTAGTCACCGAGGAAGAAGCCAATGCTACTCGGGCGTGGCAGGCCAAGACCGATGCCATGGTGGCGGGTAAGATGAACTCCAAGAAAACCTTCATTTCAATCTCCACTGTCTTTGTCTTGATAGCCCCTTCATTTCTGTGATTGCCAGCCCTTATGGTGTAGTCAGAGAACCTCCAACTAGCGGTGAATGCGGCTACGACGGCCATCAATGCCCGGGGCCCTCTCCTCAACAACCGACTACATGACATCCTGGCGCCCTTCTGGGAGATCGCCCTCCATGGCGTTCACCGTGGCGTGGCGGTAGCTCTAGCCACGGCGTAGGTCTAGACCGAGCACGATCTCCGCACCATGGAGCCGGGCTTTCCGATGGTCGATGACGCCCGACATGCATGAGGACCTGATCGAGGACTTCAAAGATGCCACAACGGCCATCGTGGACATCACCTTAGCTCAGGACATTATAAATAGGGTGTTCGATTAGCTTGTACCTAGGACAAACTGATCAATGAATGAAATCCCTGTTTTTCTATGATCGCGTCTTAGTGAATTTCCTACAATATCTTTGTATACATCATGATTGTCTCCATGTCTATTTTTGCTCTATAGGCGATACATATCGTAGCGGCTTTTATCCCTTTGGGTCTGTTTTTTGATCTAGAGGCGATACCCTTCCGGTATCGGCTATTAGAGCCGATGACTGAACAAACCGGCTATCACATATTAGTTCAAATGCTTGGATAATATTTCTTTAGAAACTTTCCATTGATCACTCTATCAAACTCCTCTTCTCTGCCTAGCATTTCCAAAATATAAGCATTGCCATGCGCACAACATTTAATCCGATAAGGACCTTCCCAGTTAGGTGACCATTTGCCAAATTTGCTATTTCTTGATTCGATCGGCAATTTCACCTTCCAGACCAAGTGTCCCTCAGAAAATTGTTTGTTCTTGACCTTCTTATTGTAATACTTCGCAATCCTTAGCTTATTGGCTTCGATATTCTCAAGAGCACGCAACCGATGGTAACTTAAGTCTTCTAAGTCATCTATAATAAGATTCTTGTAAACTTTGGCTAATAAATCATTTTGCAATGTGACATACCTCAATCCAGTTTGAATCTCCCAAGGAAGGACTACATTATGTCCATACACAAGTTCATAAGGTGACGCTTTAATCGATACATGACAAGCCATCCTATATGCCCATAATGCATTATTAAGCGTTAAATATCACTTCCTTGGCTGCTCTTTGATCTTTTTCTTAATCAACTTAATCATAATTTGACTGGATGCCTCTGCCTGGCCATTAGCCTAAGCATAGTAAGGAGAAGAATTTAATAACTTAATTCCCATACTGGCAGTAAAATCTCTGAACTCTTCTGATGTAAACATTGTCCCCTGATCAGTACTAATAGTTTGAGGAATTCCAAAACGATACACAATATGTTCCTTAACAAAATCAACCATATTCTTTGAGGTTACCATCTTCAATGGAATTGCCTCAACCCACTTGGTAAAGTAATCTGTTGCTACCAATATAAACTTATGTCCTTTACTTGAAGGTGGAAAAATTTGGCTAATTAAATCAATTCCCCAACCTTGAAATGGCCATGGTTTGATTATTGGATTCATAGCCGATGCAGGTGATTTCTAAATATTACCAAAACACTAACAATCCTAACACCCCTTATAATATTCAAAACAATCTTCTAGCATTGTTGACCAAAAATATCCAACCCTACGAATAATCCATTTCTTCTTATAAGTCGATTGATGAGCTCCACATATCCCATCAAGTACTTCACCCATCAACACTTTAGCTTCTTCTTGATTTAAGCATTTAAGCAACACCCCATCGACTGTCTTGTAATATAGCTCATCATCTAGCAAAATATACTTAGTCAATTTATACCTTAGTTTCCTGGTAACCTTCTGTGATGGATTCTTAAGGTAATAGGCTATTTTAGCTCTCCAATCATTAGTCAAGGTCTCGCTGCTTAAGCCCTCCTGAAACACTCGATAACCTAACGCACTCTAAGCCAATCGATTAGCCTCTTGATTCTGTGAGCTTGGAATATGCTGAAGAGAAATATGAGGAAACTCCTTGAGTAACCTTTGGCATTCATCATAGTATCTCCTCAGGATATCATCTTTATATTGATATAGGCTGATCAACTGATTAATAATTAACCGTGAATCTCCAAATACTTCAATTGACTTAGCCTTTACTTCATGAAGAAGTTAAAGTCCCTTAAGAATAGCTTCATATTCTGCTTGATTGTTGGTAGTCATTGGTTTAGTTCCAAGAGCAAACTCAAAACTTACCCCCCAAGGTGAAATAATAACAATATCAATGCCACCACCTTGCTTGCATGATGATCCATCAAAGAATAATGTCCAAGGTACCAATTCTACATAGCCAATACTTGGCTTATGATGCTGAGTAACAAAATTGGCTATTACTTGCCCCTAGACTACTTTAGCCAGTTCGTACCTCAAGTCAAATTCCAATAATGCAAGAATCCACTTCCCCATTCTCCCATTTAATATCGGCATTGATAGCATATGCTTGATCACATCAGCCTTAGAAACACTGTACACTCAGCCGATAACAAGTAATGTCGCAACTTAGTGCAAGAGAAATATAAGCACAAGCATAACTTTTCAATAGGAGAATATCTTGTTTCTGGATCCAAAAGCCCTCTACTTAAATAGAAAACAACTCGTTCTTTTCTTTCAAACTCTTGCATTAAGGTTGATCCAATTGTTTGGCTGTCGGTCGACATGTACAACTTAAAAGGTTTTCCTTGCTGAGGAGGGACCAGCACGGGTGGATACTTCATATATTATTTTATCTCCTCAAACGCCTTTTGTTGTACGTCGCCCCATTTAAATTCTTGATCATTTTTCAATTTCAACAAAGGAGAAAATGGCAAAACATTTTCTAACAAATTTGAAAAAATCTCTGATAAAATTAATCTTACCAAGCAAAGATTGTAACTCTATTTTAGTAGTCGGGAGTACTGCCTCATCAATTGCTTTCATACTTTTTTTACCAATTTCAATTCCTCTCTCGTGGACCATAAAACCCAAAAATGTCCAGGTTGATACTCTAAAGGCACACTTATTAGGAGTCATCTTTAAACCATGTTTTCTTGTGCACTCCAAAGTCTCCCGTAAATCAGCTAGATGTTCCTTGTACCATTTGGATTTTACCATCACATCATCAATGTAGATTTCAACAATTTTGCCAATCAACTTATGAAAAATATAATTCATTGCCCTCTGATAAGTTGCATCGGCATTATTCAAACCAAAGGTCATCACAACCCATTCAAATAAACCAATTGCGCCAGGACACCTAAAAGCTATTTTTGCTATGTCTTCATCAGCCATAAAAATTTGATTATATCCAGCATTGCCGTCCATAAAACTAATAATCTTGTGTCCGGCTGCTGCATCTACCAACATATCGGCTATTGGCATTGGATAACCATCGATGGGTGTAGCCCTATTCAGATCTCTAAAATTGATGCAAACTCTCAACTTCCCATTTTTCTTATACATAGGAACAACACTCTATATCCACTCTGCATAACGGCACAGCCGAATAAATTTTGCTTCTAGTAATCTTTCAGTCTCGTTTTTTATATCATCAAGAACATTTGGGTTAAACATCCTCGAAGCTTGTTTAAACGGCCGATATCTAGGTTTGATTGGCAACCGATGTTCAATAATTGATCGATCTAAACCAGGCATCTCATAACATTCCCAAGCAAAACAATCTTTAAATTCCTTTAATAAATCTATCAACTCTCGCTTATACTAAGGATCCAACTTAGCACTTACATATGTCCGCCTAGGCTTATCTCTAGAACCAATATCTATCTCTTCTAATTCATCGGCCGACGTAAAGCCATATCCTAGTTTACCATCTGTACCATCTATTGGATTATCCATTAAAACAAACTCTCAGAGCCGACTGCTTGGATTGGCTGTTGGCTTTCATCATTGATCTTAATCAAGCCTCCTTCCCATAGCTTGCTATAAAAACACTTGAAATCTTCTAGTTCCCAATACATTGGATCAGCTGTTGCTATACTCATAAAATCATCAGCATGAACCAGCTCAACATCATCTCCATGCCACGGAATCAAGCATTGATGCATAGTCGATGGTACACAACAATTTGCATGAATCCAATCACGACCAAAGAGTAAACTGTATGAACCCTTTCCATCAATGACAAAGAATGTAGTGAGTAAAGTCTTACTCCCAATTGTCAATTCAACGTTTATTGCCCCCCTGGTCTTGGATGCATTACCCCCAAAATCCTTAAGCATTATGTCAGTCTCAATTAAATCTCCTAGTCCCTTGCCAAGCTTGCAAAAAGTGGTATAAGGTATAAGATTAACAGAAGCACCTCCATCCACCAACATTTTGCTCATCGGCTTCCCATCAACAAAACCTTTTACATATAAAGCCTTTAAGTGCCGATGTTTGACTGGCTTGTCAAATATAGCTTGTTGTATCACTGTCAACTTGGCAACTATCTCCTCATATTCCGATTCATCAAAATCCAAATAGACTTCTTGATCTGCTAGAGCTCTAAATTCTAACGGCAAAAGAAAAGCCATTTGAATATTAGCCGATGGTTGACCTCTATTGGCTATTTGTTTAGCATGCCACATTTGAGGTTTATCAGATCTCTGAGCATGTTCTAGCTCTCTATTCCTTAGATGTTGTACCCTTCTTTTCTGACTTCTTGTCAAACCTCATGCACACCATTGCTCTTCCTGCCAAACATACTCTTCCTCATTACCTTCTTCACAAGCAGCCTAGTTTTGATCAATGACTCACTTCCCAAGCCAATCATGAACACTTCTATTTTTAAGCGCCGATCCATATTATTATGATGATACTCATTTTGAGCATGGATAGACCGGCGGTTGGCTTGAGATTGCCTAAACTCCCAATATTGCTCACTACACTCTGGGAAATTACTTCTAGTAGGCAATTTCAAACCTTCATTCCAACAATGTCTGAAAAAAGAACAATTCCAATGTGATTTAGCTTGTTTTTTTCATACCTCTCCTCTTCTTGTTGATGTTGGTATTCCTTCTCTTCCAACCAACGCGGATAATCCTTTTCCTTCTGCCATTGCCATTTATTCAACAAAATTTGAGATGTGACACACGGCCTTATTGCCCCATTTCTTGACGTCTCTCCCTGCTCATATCGGCTCTTCTGTTAGTCACGACGCCTCTGAATTTCTCTATATTCATTAGCCGATATTTGCATCTCTGGATCGATTGTTCTAGTTTCTTTTGCCCTAGTTAATGTTAGGACTTTAGTCATCCCTTTGAGCAACTTAACATCAAACATATTCTAATCTCTTGGGAAAGGAGTATCGTCAACTTTCATCTTCCGAGGTGTATCAAATTTAAGCTTCGCTTGCCGAATAGCCCTCTGTATATGTTGTCGAAAAATTCTGCACTCATTAGTAGAATGAGAAGTAGTGTTATGAAATTTGTAGAACTTCTTATTCTTCAGCTGATCAGGAGGCAATATAACATGATTGGCGGGTAATTTGATCTGTCCTCTCTCAAGCAAGAAATCAAAGAGCTTATTTGATTTTGTGACGTCGAAATCATAGTTCTCTTCAACTCCTTTTCCCCAAGTATTTGGCACCATCACTGTCTTCTTACCCAAATTCCATTCAGCCGTAGCAATCTCTTCTTCTTCACCGTCCTCATCGCCATCATTAACTGAATAAGGATTATAAGCTTCAGCAATTGCGGCATTCTTCTAGAATCGGGTATCTCTGCGCATACTCTGGAAATGGCTATTTAGTGCTGCCACCCGTTGAGCCAACTGACCTAAATTATCAAACTCTTGCCTAAGCAAATTCTCTCTCCACGTTGGCAACATTCCTTGAACAGCCAAAGCAGCTAGTTGATCATCAGTCGGATTCAATGAGAACCACAAATTTCTGGTTTCTCGGAACCTCTGAAAAAACTCGGCACTCGATTCATTAGTTCATTGCCTTATGGTCGTCAAATCGGTGATCTTCTTTTCTCCTGTCCTAGTATAGAAATATGTATGAAACTTCTTCTCTAGGTTAGTCCAATTGGCAATAGAATTAACTGCTAACGATGAAAACTAGGTGAAAGCTGGTCCTAATAGGGACACGGAGAAGAAACGAACTCGATGAGCTTCTTCAATGGATGCTTCGCCCAACTGTGTAAGATACCGACTAACATATTCTATTGTACTTGTGTTATCTTATCAGTGAACTTAGCAAATTCCGAGAGTCTATAATTTGTAGAAAGAGCGACCAAATTATACCACTCTAGATATGGATGTTTGTACGAAAAGTTCTACCCTTTGGGTTTCAAATCGAACTGATTCTTCATCATCTCGGTCACTCTGAGCAACAACTCATCAGCATTTGAATTTGGACTTCTCTGTAATTGCTGACCCATCTACGGATTAAAATTTTGGGTACCTTGATACCATGGATTTGGAATTATATGAAGGGTATTGTAATCTATACCATAATGACATCTTTGTGGAATTTCTATCTATTGAGTCCTTTGCTAATTTGCTACTTGGAGTCTCTAATTATAAGCGTTGGGATCAGTATCTCTACGAATCATTTGAACTGATGGTGCTATTTTTTGAGCCGACGATGGTGTTTGGCCCGATGTGCCAAAATTAACCATTTAGTTCTGAACTTGCCTCATCGATTGTTGCACATGTTGCACTGACGATCCAGGATTATAATATATTTTGATTAGTAGTAGTACCTTGAACTTGCTCAGATGAGCTCTGAACCACCTAGGCATCATCATTACCAGTTAGTACTACTTCTTGATGGCTAGTACCGGCTTGATTAGTCCCTTGAGTCGACGCATGTGGAATATTGTAATAAGTCGGTCCAATCTGATCAATTGGATATCCATGAAACACCTCCTTCATGGTATTGTGGAATGTGTCCAAGAAAGCAGTATTATGGTTCAACATGGCATCATGAACAAATTTGTTTACAGCATCTATGAAGAAACGCCTATCATCAGCTTCATCTGTATCTGATTGCCCATGCATCAAAACTATCGATAGTGGATATTTCTGGATAACTTTGTTGTCACGTGTCTTGGTGTAGTACAACAAACACTTGTTCTGAAACTCTTCTATAGCTTTGCTAATGACGTCCTTATCCTCAATAGGTAAGTATTCATAAGGCACCATAAGAATGTCCATGTTGTTGTGAGCTACCATGACGATTGTGGGGTCCCACCGCCGTGCCAAAACTCATAAGTGATATCCTATAAGTGGTACTCATGAAGATAGCAAATGTTCAAGAAATGGTTTTTATTGATAAATCCAACAAGTGGTTCCATACTAGAAAATTCTTTCAAGTGATATCACATCTACATGTGGTATCAATCATGCAAGACGATGGTTCCACAAGTGATCCTCAACTTTAAGTGATCATCAAATGTAGAATACATCCCTCACCTACAAGATCTCAAGTTTATCAAATGGATGACCCATGCTATGACATAGGGGGAGGTGTCCCACAAATTGGTATCAAGGTCAAAGATCCTATGTGTGGTATCTCAAGGGCTACAAGTGGTGTCATTCCAACAATCAAGTGATGTCCATAAAAAATGCAAGATTCAAACCTCAACCATCTACCCCAAATGCAAACCTTTACATCAATGAGAAGCACACCTTTTATGGAAATTGATGACAAAGGGGGAGAGATTGTACAAAGATATGAAAGCTTTGGAGAGAGATTGAGACAAAGAAGTAGAGGTTGGACATGGACATGGACAAAGAGGGAGCAACATTGAAGAAAAGAGATGGATTAAAATTCTTGGACAAGAGAAGCACACAAGTAGGGGAGCAAGCTCATGAACTTTGATTGGTTGCATTTGATATGTGCATAGTCATGTGTTTGCTTGCATTGCATAATTTTTTTTAAAAATTTGATACGCATGCTTGTGTGGTGTATGCTAGTTGTAGAACTTGAATGATGATTTGATAACTAGCATGCATAGGATGGTAGCTAGACTTGTATTTTTACACATGGTACTAGAACCTTACTTATAATATTGATCTCATAGGGTTTCTAGTATTTTTGTTGTCTAGCTACTCATGGTGCTAAGGATGGTGTTAAAAGTACAACTCCGATTGGTGTTACACTTTAAAGGTTTATTCTATACACCTTAGCATCATTTGATAGTAATTACTCTCCCATAAATACAATCTATGCATATGTAGGGGGAGCTAATACTATCATTTCAGGTTTGTGGTACTTGTCCAAAATCATTTAGACATGATAAAATTGCTTGGGCAAGCAACATGAATCCACAAGAGCTTAATTTCCATATCTTTGTAGAGTTGTCATCAATTACCAAAAAGGGAGAGATTGAAAGGTCCTTGTTTGGTTTTGATAATTGAGTGACAACCTAGGTGGACTAATTGTGTTTATGTGAGATACACAGGTGATTAGTCCACAGGTACATGTGTGTGAGCAACATATGCCATGGAGGTGGAAATGGCTCGGAGATGTTGCAAAGCTCACATATGTGATCATGAAGGAGCTCATTGCACATGAGACATGACATTGAGTCATGTGATCAAGGTGAAGAAGATCAAGACATGACTTGGCTCGACGGACCGGTTGCAAGTATGAAGGGCAAGTTGAGTGATGACTTGGCGCCGATGGACTGAGGCAACGGTGAAGAGCGATTGAAGTCAAGATCGATGAACCAATATGATCACGTGATGATATGAAGTGGATCATATCATTGTTGATCGTGTTGGTGCATGTGTTGCATCGACATTGGAAGAGATGGAATGGAATACGCAAGGTAAAGGTATAACCTAGGGCATTTCATTTCACCGATCATAGGTGTGTAGAGAAGTTTATGACCGGGTTTAGGATAGATGGCCGTACTATCAAGAGGGGCAAACTTGTTTGCAAATCGGTCATCTAGTGCCACTCGAGTGATCTAACTTTGCATCGTCGCTAGGATCGAGTGGCATGGCAAGTTGAGTGGCTAATCCTTTGAAAAATGATTGTGAAAATGCTGACAGACATACACATTGTGGTGTTGTCGACGTGAAAATGTGGTAATGTACCCGGGACACGCAGCAAGCCAAAATGATCTGGAGATCTGTTTGGCTTCAACACAAGACCAGTCGATCCTGTGAATCTCGAAGGCCAGTCAATTTGACTTGCAATTGACAAGAAGAGAAAGTTTCTCAGCAATTTATGGTGGAACATGCCGGTTTTGCCCAGACAATTTCAAGTGTGCCACTTCGGGAGCAGCCAAATGAAAAAATCAACTAAATAGCCGATATGAGAAGAAATCGGTTGTTAAGGACTGTGATGCTCGTGGGTCATGATTGATTTATAATAACTTGTACAATGCACCTAGTTTCAATGATCCTTTCCCTTGAGCTATTAATATGCACGCGTCAAAGATACATCATTGGCTAAATTAGTTTTAATCAATTCGTGGTGCAAAGCCAATGAATTCGGTAAAAAAGGAATATACCACGCAAACAATCGACTGTTTAATATAAATAGATCTACGAACTGTCTAGATCTAATTTATTACCATCAACAGTGAGGTTCGACCAGATCGATGCAGCTATGATGATGACAATAATATAAAACCAGAAAATCCATAAAACTGACTATATGTCAACAGGTTCATGAAAGCGTGTCATATCTGTGAAAGCACGGCCGAATCAACTAAAATAGCCGATGCATGCATAGCAAACAAACAGAGTACATATCTCGATCACGAATAAAACCACTAATCGATAATCTCTAATCTAAAGTCTTACCAGTGAGGTTCAACCGGATCGATGCAGCTATGGTAGTGTCATTAGATTAGATTTCATTAACTAGTGAGTTTATCCAAGATCGAAACATGTCTTTAAATGCATACTATGCTTCATTGGAATAGAGATAAAACAGTCGATCTAGCAGAATTAAGCCATCAATTATTAGATTCATAGTGTGATCAGACTAGAAGACGACCAATTATGATGATATGATGCCGATCTATCTCTATTTCAATCAGGTGACTTGTTATGATTAATAGAACATTAATTATAACAAGATCGATAACTGGTGAATCAACCAAAAACAGCAAGGAAAATCTTACTAATCTTAGCCGATTCGATAACCAGTGATATTGTATTAAACAAGTTATTTAACACAAGATCGATAACTTTGATCTATATTATGATTTGCAAGAGATCAATCAGCTGATGCAGCCTTACAAATAATGATACAGATCGATAACTAATTTATACTAGAGCTCATAAGAGGTCGACCAGACCGATGCAGCCTTAAAAGCAAAAGAATGAGCAATGACGGTACTTACAGACAAGCCAGAGATTGACCGGATCGATGCAGCCCTGCTTGTTGAAGAACTCGTTAAGATCTATAGTACTCCTACTTCTAAGGGTTGACGTGAAGCCAAAAAAAGTAATTGGTATTAATTGATTGGTTGTCTCTTTACAATAGCCGGTGTCCAATATTTATACCCGGAACCTAAACATGAATCCTACTCAAATATGACTCATTACAATTCTTGGAGTAAAAGAAAACATTCATAACTTAAGATAACTTGTACTCTAATCTTTTTCTTTTTTAGAGTCCAACATGTTTTCCCCCGACGCCATCCATACGTAGTCCGTTGATGTTGTCAGCTGATGTTATCTATAAAAGAGCCAATTCCGACACTGCATCAAAACCAACTAATTCACATCTGATCAATCCCTTGATGATACAATCTTAGAAGCTTCGAGTTCCCATATTCTTCTTTTCCAAATTTTGATGTAAACACATGCCCCCCAATTTTAGGATAAAAATAATTTTATTCCAAAATTACCATGTTTGTACCCCTGATGGGTCCGTAGTCACGAGTAAAAAACCTTGATCTGGGGCCTACTATCTGTCACCTTCACCAACGTCCTTGTCTGCTTATGAGCCCACACTTCAAAGCTTCACGAGAGCGCTATTGCCTCATGGGCAACTAGCTTATGAGCCCACACTTCAAATGATTAAGACTGAGAAAGCAGGGATTTAATTAAAAAAAAGACAGAGACAAGTTGGATTAACACCTATCGCTTTTCTTGGCTGCCCTGCAGCTTACATTTTCTTCAATTTTTTATTTGCTATCTGCTCAATGTCGCTATCTATTTGTACCAGGCTCTTTGGGACACCCTTATAATGCAAGTGAGACTGTCTCCAATAGGAACCTATATGTGCACCCAAACCTAAAATATATAGCAAAAGATATAAAATCAGGCTCCAACAGAATATCTATACAGAAGATCTATTTTATGTTACGTGAGAGACACCACCCAAATATGGACATCTTCTCTCCTGAAAACCCATTTATAGAAATGATTCTCTTTTGGGTCTTGTTGTTGGAGAAGATGCCGAATAGGTATTGAACCTTTTGTCTATAGTGCTACCCAAAGAACGAATGTGTCTTGTATTTTAGGTGTTGTTGTTGAAGATAGCCTGATACCCAACTTAATGTCTTGATCAGATAAATTAAAGGCAGCTACTGAGACTTACGTAACTAGTGACGTCGTTGGGTAAAGGCTATACATGTTCTTGGAAGTTGAAATTTATAGAAAAAAAAATAGTCTGCTTAGTTAAAAAGCTACTGAGGATGAAGACAAAAACATGCTTGCGACTTTATGCCTCTCTGACACCGTACGCCCCAGTTCTGCATAAACATTTTATTGCTTCCCTCTTTTCGATTATTGAGTTGTTTATAATTTTTTCAGAATGCTGATGCCAAGCTATGTGTTTTTGTGACACCAGTAGTTGGTGCACATGCTTACAGAGACAAAAGGAATTTCTGAAATAAATAATAAGTCCGCTTAAATCAATTAATATTGAAGGCAGACAAATAAATGATCCTAGCCTGCAGCATCATCATCTTTTATTTTATTTTTGTACTTCATCAGTCCCTAAATAAATAGATTCCTAGAGTTGTCTTAAGTCAAACTTTTTAAATTTTGATCACGTTTCTAGAAGAACTCGTCAAGATTTATGACATCAAATTAGTATCATTAGATATAGCATACAATATGTTTTGATAATCCCTTGTTAGGCCATACATGTTGTTATTCTTTTTTATAAAGTTAGTCAAATTTAAAATAGTTTAACTTGCACGGATTCTAGCTAGGAATTGATTTATTCGGGGACGAAGGAAGTAACAAATACACTAGTACATATATTTGTAGAAAAGCAAATCGGTTTGGGACTCACTAGACATCTCCTTGCAGATTTTTTTTTTGTTTGTTGTCTTTCACTTTTTCAGCAAATAAAAAGTTGCCACGTGACATGTCACACAAGACAAATAAAACAGCGAAAATACACCACATATACTACCATGACAGCTTCTGGAAGATTTTGATGTTTATTGTCTTCCACTTTCAGAAAATGAAAATGTGCCACGTCAAGAAATATAAAAACGCACACACAACACGTATAGAAAATCAAAATCTAGAATGAAGAAATAAAAAAATGCACAGCACATACAGATACAGCACACAACACATATAGAAAATCAAAATCTGGAATGAAGAAATAAAAAATTGTACGTACACAGATGGCAGCACATATAGAATATCAAAACTGGAATGATAAAAAAATACAGCACGTATCAGCCAATAGAAACAACTCAGAAAGTACAGCACTAGTAGAAGACGTGCGCCCTCGCGCGCGTAGGCGGGCAGCAGGAAACATTTTGAAGACGGAGGAAATATGATCGATGTATAAAAAAAATGCAAGAATACCAGTTTGAGCATGGTACTAAGTAGTTCACGTCCAAACATTTGTACGTAGTTCTTCGAATAATGAATGAAGAGTGGTTAAGTAAACAGCGGGCACTTTCCTTTCCCCAATATGTGCACACAGCTGGTACATTGTAGCAACATGGAGACTAGTTAAAAAAAAAGGCGTACCCACTGCAGAGAGCTCCCGCTCTGTGCGGAGTCTGGGGAAGGGTGTCAGTGGCAAGTATTACTCTCGCCTGTGCAATGCGAGGAGACCGCGACCGAACCCGGGACCTTCCGGTCATAGGTGGTAAGACTCTACCGCTTGCACCAGGCCCGCACTTCAACATGGAGACTAATTACCTTACAATATTGAAAGCTAAGTGTAGATGAGTAACTTTGGAGAACTGAAGAGGCATGTTGCAAGCACCATCAAAGCATGGGAAGATCACACATGCTTGTATATTGAAATATGCTAGATTAATGTAACATGAATCAATGTTTACAAGTCGTAATCGCGATTAATCGTCCTAATCGGTCCCTGGTCCTCGATTAGGAGGTTCAACTCGATTAGCTCGACCAAAAAGCTGGTCGTCTGACTAGTCGACGACTAATCACGATTAGTCGTCTGACTAGGCTATGGACGACTAGGGTGGTTGCTCTGTTTTTTTGGCCTGTTCAACCGGGCCTATATGTGGCCTATTGGGCTTCCAATTTGGCTTGTTAGGGTTAGAATAGACACAAAAAGCAGGAGGCACACAGGCACACGCGATCAACCGCGCCTCCAGTCTCCCCCGCGCGCCTCCAGTCTTCCCCGTGCATCTACAGTCGCCGTTCTTCGTGATAAGTTGCTCCGACGACGGTATGTGCCTTTCTCCTCTCTATCTTCTTCCCTCCTCCCCCATCCCTCACTCTACAGCCTCTCTGGCTCTCTGCTAAACTGCTAGGTTGCTTGTTGTGATGTGTTGTTGTCCCTCTGCTATTCTCTGGCTCTCCATCGTCCATCCTAAGAAGTTGTTCTTCTACAGACGTGGACCGACGATGTGCAAATGTGAAAGTGTACATGCCACCTCCTGACCTTGAAGGAGGTGTTCCAGATTCATCAGTTGGGTCAGATCCTGCTGCCACGGCTTCCTCATCTACTCTAGAAGATATTCCTTCCCTAATTGAGAGGGCTATAGCAAAACTACCTCCAGATCTTGCTGCCCAAGCTGTTGACAAAAAGAGAAAGGCAAGATCTCAAGACCCAAGATGGAAGTATGGGTGGTGGCCAGATCCTTCCAAGAAGGACTTTGTGCAGTGCATATTTTGCAGGAAGGTAGTCCCAGCCGGAATATGCAGATTCAAGCAGCACCTTGCTGGGGGGTATGGAGATGCAATAAAATGACCTAATACTCCAGCAATAGTTAGGAAGGAGATAGTTGTTTACCTGAAAAAGTGTTCAAGGACTGTTCTTGTGGAGGTACCTGCAGAAGATGAAGATGAACAAAATGCTGCTGGTGCAGAAGAACCTACAGTTGTACCAGTACCAAGTTCTGGAACAAAAGTTAAGCAAGCCAAGAAGAAGATTGCTCAGGCTGTCATCACTTCTTTCACTATGTCTGCTGCAGCAAAACTAGCAACTCAAAAACAGTCTAGGTTAGTGAGTTCCATGCTTTGCAAGTCACCAGAAGAAGTAGTTGCAGAGAAGCACAAATCCAAGCAAAGTCAACCTACACTTGAGCAGTGCACAAACAAAAATGAGGAGGCCAAAGTAATTGTTGATGATCATGTTGCCGATTTCTTTTATGAGAATCGCATTCCATTGAATGTCATTAATTCAAGAAGCTGGGAAGTTTTGCTTGAGTCAATTGGACAATATGGTCCTGGGTACCGCTCACCATCATATCATGATGTTAGGACTCCGCTGCTTGAAAGAGCTGTGAACAGAACAGCGGAGTTGAGGAAGAAGCATGAGGAGGCTTGGAAGGAATACGGTTGCACCATAATGTCCAATGGGTGGACTGACACAAGCCACCGCCATCTCATCAATTTCCTTGCAACAGTCCAGCAGGGACTTTCTTTCTAATGTTTGTTGATGCTTCCAGTGAGATAGCAAATGCGAATATGTTGGCTGACTTGTTAGAGAAGCAAATTGATAAGGCTGGGAAGGAGCACGTGGTGCAGATTGTCACTGACAATGGAGCCAACTTCAAGGTAGTAGGGAGGCTTTTAATGGAGAGGATCCCGCATCTAATGCGAAATAAGATTGGAGGAGATCTCGTGAGGCTAGCTGTAACTCGCTTTGCCACTTCATTTCTCACATTGGCAAGCCTGCATAAGAATAGGAGTGGATTGAGGAATTTAGTGGTTAGTGATGAATGGCATGCTACCAGTTTCTCTACCAATCAAGAAGGCCGGCGAGTTGAGAACATTATCCTTTCAATGCCATTTTGGAATAAAGTAGAATTATGCCTACGAGCTTCACAACCACTTCTTGTAGCTCTAAGGATAGCAGATGGAGATGAGACACCTGTAGCTCCTGGGATTATGGCAGCCATGGATGTTGCAAAGGCCGCAATCAAGGATTCTTTGCAACGCAAACCAGATTTACTCAAAGAGGTACTAAAATACTATGACAACAGATGGGAAAACCAAATGGAGCAGCAGCTATATGGAGCAGCCCTATACTTGAATCCAAGCAAGTTCTTTGCCCTAAAGGAAAAGGATAGGAGACAAGTAGGAAGGCTGAGAATCATGTTTAATCAAGTTATGTGGAAGATGGTGACTGATGATGAGGAGCAGAACAAGATAAGCAGGCAGCCAGAAGACTATGAGAAGGCTGAAGGCGAATCCTTCTCACAGCTAGGAGCAATAAGAGACAGAGATAGAAAAAAATCCTAGTAAGTTCTCTAATAACTATTTCCTTCCCTTTTTCTAAAAGCAATCAGCAATGAACTAATAATGGAATTCTATGTTTGAAATGGAATTATGGAAATTACAGTGCTTTGGTGGGGTGCATATGGTGGCCTCACATATGAGCTCCAATGTTTAGCAAAAAGGATTGTTAGCCTTTGTTGCGCTGCATCTGGATGCGAGCGTAGTTGGAGTGAATTTTCTGCTGTAAGTGCTAGTGTACTACTGCTGAGTAATTAAGTATGGTAGTAAACTAGTAATATTGATATGTGATTCTGCATTATATTTTATGTAGATCCATACAAAAAAGAGAAACCGATTAGAGCACCGAAGGATAAATAAGTTGGTATATATCAGTTACAACCGCAAGATGGAAAACAGATTTTAAAAAATTAGAGAGCTAGGTTCCAAATGAAAGATATGCAATCCACTCTTGCTTGATGAATTTCATTGGGAAAATAAATGGGTCAATGAAAATTGTGAACCAGAACCAGTTCAGGAAGGTGGTGGCGATGTTATGACTTGGGCTGTTGTGCATGAGGCTATTGGTGCAACTCAGGGTCTAGAGGGACGTAACTTGCCTAGGGCTGCTGCTACTCGTGCTACTATTGCTGCCCCTATGAGGCGTACTTATGCTAGGAACAGGAAGCGTCCAAGGAACACAGTGACTCTGACTCAAGATATTGATGAAGTTGATGATGAAGACCAAGATCAGCATGTAGATTCAGCAATAGCGATTGAGGAGGATGAAGAATCTGCACCAACTAAAACTGAAGATGGAGATGGAGGCTTCACTTTTAATATTGATTTGCTTAATTAGATGCCTCGTTACCTACTTTCGTTGGACTGTTAAATGTCAATGTTTGTGACTCTGTGTTGAACACTTTAGCAGTTTAACTTATGTGTACTGAACTTGAACATTTTAGCTTATGTGTATTGAACTTGTTTGCTAAATGCTAGTTATTTGCTACTGCAACAGTGCTGCTGTTGAGCTGTGTCAAGATCAAGACTATATTAGTGTTGCTAATTATGGTCTTCTTTGGTATTTTAGGCTTCCAGCAGCAAGTCAGCAAAGAAATGGAGTTTGGGACAGGAATATGGACCTCTGGACATGGCAGAAAAGAGAAGAAAACTCACACAAGTAAGTGACCAGCTAAACACTAATGTAGTCTTGATGCTTGCTTTATTGTGTATACTATATAGTATATATAGGTATATATATAGTAGGTATATATATGCTGATATATAGGACGACCAGGGGTCGACTAGGTTCGACTAATCGGTCTGGTCGACGACTAATCACGATTAGTCTTCTGGTCGGTTCCATGGTGACTAGGTTCGACTAGACAACTTGAAAACATTGACAGGAAAAATTCAACCATTACTTTTCTATTCTTGCACTCTATAATTCTACTAATATTACATAATCAGTGAGGGGCAAAAACACACAGCAGCAGCCAGTCAGCTTTCCTCACCGGGAAGGTAGCTTAGTAAAAGTTCATCAGATATTCAGATATCTTTTTCAAACTTGGTGCCCATCAGCTTCTTATTCCGCGACTTTGTCCTATTGCAATTTAAACAATTAGCAAGAGACAGTTTTTCATGCTTTCAATTTACACTATCTAAAGCACCAACCAACATAAGTATCGTAACCTAGCCTGCATATGTTGGCTAAATATAAAATATCGTATGATTAAATGGCCAGTATATGTGGCGTCAGTAATTACCATAAGCATGGAGAAATAGATGAATGGCATAATGCCAGAGAAAATAGTAGGTATATTGTTCAATTAAAACGATATTGCAGCTCTGATCTTTATGAATCAATCTTCTTTAGCAATGTTTTCTTATCGTCCAATTAATCGTCCTTATCGGTACTTAGCACTTGATTAGGCCTTCCGATTCGATCAGAAACCTGATCGTCCGATTAATCGTCGATTACTCGCGATTAATCATCCGATTAGGTCTCTTTGCTGATCAGCACTAAATAGGCAGATGGGCTACTTCAGTTTACTGGGCTATATTTATTTGGGCTAGGCCCATTAGGGTTTCTCTTATATACCTCACCCCACTCTTTCTCTCCTCAGTCCTCAGTACTCCTCACTCCTGTTGTGTGTGCAGCTGAGCTCCATCTCTTCCCTACTGCGTGCATCTCACTCCCTCCTCCCTCCCTTCTAGTTCCAATCCAAGCAGCCCATCCGTGGATCTTCCCTGCTGCTTGTTGCTTGCTGCTTGCTGCTTCCTCCTCCCTTCTGCTGCAGGGTCGCCTATTCTCTTCCCCACCTGCAGGCTGCAGGTCTAGGGAGCACGAAGATGAGCTCGTCCTCTGAAGGTGAGTCATTAAATCGGCTTTGTTCTGTCATTTCTGTCATCTCCTTTCCTCTGCACTATGCTCAAATCTTGATGCTTTGTTTCTTTGGCTATTTGCTGAACTTGCGTAGATGAAAATCGAAGGCGACAGCTTGCAGTGGAAGTCATCATGCCTGGGCCTAATCCTGAAGGAGGTGCTGGTGCAAGCTCATCAGTTGCATTGGGTGGTGCTGGTTCAACATCCTCAGCTGCTCCAGATGTTTTAGCCCTTGTAGAAAAGGCTATAGCAGCACTGCCTCCAAAACTTGCTCAACAGGCTAAAGATCCCAAGAGGAAGGCTCGATCTCAAGACTCAGGATGGAAGTATGGGTGGTGGCTAGATCCTATGAAGGATAACAGTCTATCCAACACTAGTGAAGGCAAACAAGTTGAGGATTTTGTCCTTTCCATGCCTTTTTGGAATAGAGTGGAGTTTTGCTTGAGAGCTTCACAGCCCCTTCTCGTCGCTCTAAGGATTGCAGATGGCGATGAGACACCAGCAGCTCCTGAGATCATTGCAGCCATGGATCATGCAAAGACCACCATCAAAGATTCTTTTGCATCTACTTACTCAAGTTATCTATTATTCCTGCAGAAAATTAGCAAACATATGGAGGTTGGGACAAGAATATGGAGTCAAATCTCATAGGTAAGTAACCAACTAACTAGAAATATGCTCGATGTCTACTATATAAATATATAGTATATGGTATATTATATATATACCATACATATATGATATATACTTATATAGTCCTGCTATATGTTGGACGATTATATGGACGATTAGACCGATCAGAGGTCGATTAATCGTCCTAATCGTCCTAATCAGTACCAGACCGATTAGGAACGATAAGACGATCAGAAAACATTGTTCATTAGAAATTGTAACTAACAAAATACTTCTTGATAAATCTGTGGAATGAGACATTTATCAGCTAGCCAGTACCAACTTCTTTGCCAAGAAGGGAACCAACAGGATGAAGACATTGCAATATAGTTTGAAAATTTATCCTGTCAAAATCACAGTTGGCATGTGGGCTGTAATGAATCAAATAAAATATCATTTACTCTGGTAAATAGTTTTGTTACAGCAGTGAAGCACGTAGATTTTTTCATTAGAAGTGTAGGACAAGGGAGCACATCATTAATTCAGAAACATTAGATCATTCAGTTACCTGAGCATGAGTATAGGAATCTGGAGAGAGAGTTTTAAAATTCACTACTCCTCTACATTTTACATGGTGTTGTCGGTGCCTACAGTAGAGGAAAAACTATTGCAAGAAAGGATAAACAGCCTGGTCCTGAACAAAAATAAACAGGTTATATTTATATCCCATAAATATGTAACACAAAGGAACAAGGGGAAAAATGGATGAACCTACTTTGGTACTGTGCCTTGCCAGCAGTTACTTTGTATCATATATCAGCAGGTGCTGTGTGATGTTGGGTTATGGTTGCTCGTTTCTTTGTACATTTGGTGGATCAATTTAACTGACACCATATGAATAAGTGAAAAGCTAAAAAGATATTAAGAATCTAAAAATCAGTGTATATTGCAGTGAAGAGCCCAAACAAATTCACCTGACAAATCAAGATCCTAAAATCTCAAATAAAAGGTATCGCGCGCACACACAATCATAGGAGCAAGCACAATAATTAAAATGATTGAGATGCAGGTACAGTTAAGGATTTAGCGGCGGAAAGGAACAAAAACAATTGTTGGAAGCATTTGGAGGAGTGGTTGTCTTCACTTTTCACGAGGATATGATAGATTAGCAAACTTAGTTAGAGGTGCATGTATATCTGCAAATAAAGAAGGAAGAATTACATTACCACCATACAGCACATAGGAAGCTATTTTGCTTTAAAAATTGTGAGTGGTTCATGAGGTCTAAAGCAATATCTTCTTTCTCGGAGCTTCAATACTCCTGTGCATTTTTCCAGAGGTCCTGCATGAAAGCATATATAGGTGGATTCAGTTTATATATTAAAAAAAGGGAAAAAGGAAGAGTGTCCAGTTATGATTATAGAGTGCACAGATAAGAGAGCAGTCAGCATTAGATGAGGAAACGAAATAGATAAATTGATGGAAAAAATATATAAAGAGGGTAGTGCTACATTAAATCTCCAAGGAAGGCGTGTATATCAAATATGTAAGTTGCAGGGTAAGTTGCACATTAGGTATAGAAATTACAGAAGAAACTAGTGAAATGGCAAGAGTAGAGCATGGAACTCATTAATCTGTTTGCATTGGAATTTTAAAGACTGACAAAATAGATATAGCTTCAATTTTGAAGAGTTGACTATGTAGATATAGCACTAACTTTACGTGATCCTAGCTATGAATTTCATCATTTATTATAACAAGAAAGGTAACATGTAAGACGTGAGGAATAATTCTTTACTACTAATGAAATAGGCATGGGAGAACTAATTACACAACAAAAATTAGACATGGCATGACCAGACACTCAAAGAGGTTCACATATAAGCAAAAATTGTCTAGGCTTTTGTGCTTGTCGATATAGAATGATTAATAGAACTAAATCGAGACATACAGAGGTTATAACCTTGAACCAGCAGTGGATGATCTGCTTGACAAAAGAAGAGTTCCTTTCTCCTGTTTGTAGAGCGCTTGACGGTAATGTGTAAATATATTTTGTATATGCAGATAGAAAATGCTCTAGCAATTAAGCCCACATATCGGATGTGTTATAAAAGTACGTAAGGGCTGTAAGGCTTACCAATATTGATGGAGAGACCTTGGTGGTACTTTATCTAGAAATATTTGAGAGAGAATGTAAGTAGCATTTGTTGGCCTACTATAGAACCCAAAAACATGAAAACAACTTTGCAACTGGGATCAACATGTTGTAAGCAACGCCAGCAAGAATCCATCAAACCCAATCAGCTGACTTAAATTAGAAAACATGAAAGATGACCACCAGGAATCCCTCAAACCGTGTCAGATGATCGTAATCAGAGGCATAAAAGTAAAAAAAAAAACATAAGTAACGAATGCCAAATTTTCATAGCAGGCTGAAGTAGGAAAAAATAGCAAATGTCAAATGGTCAGAACATGAGATCATTAACGAATGTGGAATGCACGCGATGAATTGGCAAATGGATAGGACAGGAGATTATTAGCAAATGGGCTTGGACCATATAAAAAGTTGGCAGAGATTCTTAAAGGCCTCAGTAATGTCTCAATCATCATTTTTACATGAACCTGGAGCTTCAGGGCATGCTGACAGATGGGTCACTCTAAAAAAAACTCCATAATATAGGTAACAGACAATGTCTTGCCGCATGAGCAGGTCATGCCCGGTTGAAGAACTGATCTCAAAAATCGACATGCAAACTCAAGTTCTCTAATCGAAACTCGAGCATCAGATCGTATCCCCGAGCAATGGATACTTATTTCTACCAGGATTTTCATCACAGGCATATAGTAGGCATGTGTTTCGTAACAAACAAAAAAAAGGCGTGTGTTAGGAGGAGAAACTTTTAAAGAAGAAAATATTAGACCATAAGCAAAGATACATATAAAGGGGGAGTGATTTTTTTTACTGTTTGGTAGCCCATCAATGTTTTGCCACATGAGTAGGTCCCTGAAATCCAAAACAAGGTACGTAAGGCTGAAGAACTGATCTAAAAAATCGACGATGCAAACTCATAGTTCTCTAATCGAAACTCTATAAGGAAATCTACCTATGCTGACAGTCTGACATCAGTTTTATTGACAGACCCATGCAAATACAGGAGGTGAAGGTATATAATTGCAAGTATTTCTACCAGGATGATTTTGGAAAAAAACAGCTGAGGGCAAAACATTTATCAGTACCAAATAAATAGCGGGGTTGCGGATGCCAGGCTAAAAAATCTATAGAAATTTTTATCAGTAACAAACAAAAAGCAGGGTCGTGGATGCAACAAAATCATGGCACTTGATGGAACACTTTTGGTGCATAGATCAAGAAGGGGAAGTTCAGCACTAAAAATTTCATGTGACCAACAAGCCAACTAAAAGGGACATGTAGTGACAAAGAGCATACATATAAAGGTAACCACGTAATCCCATAAAAGAATTTTTTACTGTTTGTTCATTACACTGTAGCCTAATAAAGGATTCATCTTAGTGAATGATAAGGGTGACAATGGGAATAACCAACTAAGGTGACATGGATGTCTCAAACTCATGAATAACCAATTAAGTTGACTTATAATATCATAATGGAAATAATTATTGGCAGCAAGAAAGACATGTAGTAATACGACATCGTTGTATGTCCATATCAATCAATTGTAGGGAATTGGAGGAAAAAACTTATAGAGGAGTCTACTGCCACTGCAAACCATTGATGTCATAAGGCATACATATAAGTTTCTGTCAATAGTTAAATACGAAAGATCTCAATCCGAGAAAGGAAGCAACATAATGCAAGGTAAGCAGTGGTAGCGGCATATGTTTTAATATTCCTGATCCATCATCTTGTTACTCAATTCAGTGACCATGACCCCATATTCCTTTTCTGCTCTACTATTTGATAAACAAAGATCAGGCTGAAAAAGGTGAAACAAAGATGAGCACATGTATTTCCAATGGAAAATAGAAAACATTATGCTCTCATTTGTTCAGGTTCAAAGAGGTGAAAAAAAAACTGAGAACATGTATTTTTGGCATAATGGAAAATAGAAAATATCATGATCTATATGGCAACAAAAGCTAGTTAAACAAAAAAACCTATTGTATATCCTCAGCTACTTCTATATTTAAGATGCAACACCCTAGAATAACATTGTACCTAGATTAATTAAGACACAAGACAATCTATGACGCCCTAAACATGAATAGAACTTTTTAAACATGTGTCATTACAAATAAAATTAGCACAATATATCCTCATACTCAATATAATATATGAGATGCAAGACCAAATGGCATGGATTGATTGATTAAGGCGGACAATCATCTGGGAATAGTTTAGCAATTATTTTTTATTTCTTGATGATTCACTGATTGAACACCTGAAAATAACATGAGACATGGGATTAAGATCAAGTACAAAATGCAACAAAACATATAGGGTGCTAGGGTTAGCCTTTAGAGATGGAGCACACTTATATTGTATTCCACAGGGATAGCTAGAATTGTTCAATCTCTTATCAAATTAATTTAATAGTTGATGCAGCAGTAGATAAGTAGCGAAGGCAGTTGTGAGAATATAAAATAGTCAAAATATTTTGACCAAAAATAGATGAAATATTATATCTTGGTCATGATATCTGAAAAAATTGTATCATATCATATTCCAATTAAATTGTAGTAGTAGCAGATAGAGTGAACAAATAAATTTGCATTGTCTGTCGTGAGAGGGCAGCCCTAGCATATTATATGATTGTACATGGAAGCAAGGGGAATTTCATGGAGGAGTTTTAAGCAAAGGAACTTGGCCTCAATAAGATTTGCATGTTTAGAAGTGAAGCAACACAATAAGGTTTGCAAGGATGGAACACGGGTTCGAACTGAAAGTTTACTTTTGGTTTCATAGAAAAGAGGTAGGGGTGCATTACCCACAGGCCCACCATAAGGAGTAAATGGTAGCAAAGCCCAACCAACTAAAGGATCTCACAAAACATTGGGAATAACCTTTATTTATCTGTATACTCGCTCAGCTTTATAGCCTCGATGAGAGAACCTGCTTCCACTCCTATCCATGAGTTTGGCCAATGTCCATGGTTATAAACAAAGTGTTCTAATTAGTAACTTGTAGCACTGAAAAGCAATCGGGAGGGAAGGGTTCCAGAGAGAGAAAAGGAAGGTGAGGGAGAACCACTGGGTTGCAGTCGAGGTAGGTGAGGGAGGATCAAATTCCAAATTCAATGAGGGGTAGGAGGAGGAGGCACGCGCAAGAACAATACTGTACCTGCCTTCTATCAGGTTGTCCACGTTTTGATAGCGCCACTCACCTGATTTTGGTCCTTTAGCACAGTTTTCAACTTTCCATGACCTCACCAAGGTAGGCACACTTCCTAATACAGTCACAGCAGTATCCTGCAAAATTTTGAGGATTCACATCCATTTGCATATACGGAGGAAGACGAGAGAGCGAGAGAGGGCGCAGAGAGGAGGGAATAGAATCTGGAAGGAGGGCTAAGCCGAGCAGGTAAAGCGGCCTATATATTTGGTTCTCGGCTTCGATTACGAAGAAAGCGGAGAAGTGGATGAGAAGCAGGAGAAGCTAACCGGAGAAGCCACCCGGGAGAAGCGGTTGCAAAGAGAATCCGCTTCAAGCGATCTGGGCCGTCAAGCGAGGAGATCGGACAACATGGGATGGGCGTGGCGCTATCTGCGAGGTCTGCGAGGTCAGTCGACGCGATTTGTGCGGCGTGGACGTGGCTTGGCCGCGATATGTGGCGGCGGGGGAGGATGGAGGAAGCGCGTGATGCGGTTTGTTTTGGAAAGAACGACGCAGCAGCGAAGAGTCGAGAGAAAAAGCGATTTGTAAGTTTTTTTGTCGTATACATATAGAATACTTCACGGACAAGTAAGAAGGGAAAACAGCGTGCACCGAAACAGAACACATCTCGTGGCACCTGGGATGGCGGCAGTGGCGCCGGCGTAGAAGACTGAGTAAAACGATGAAGACAAAAGGAAGAGCAATACCAAACATCAAAGCAAGTCCAACATCAGAAGAAGAAAATCAGCAAGATGCATCGGAGGTAACCCAGTTAACCCCAAGGACCTTCATCTCCAAGAAAAAATTCTGCAGAAATTTGCATATTTCTTTTGCTACGACCCAATTTACATGCAATAGAATTAGAAGCCTGGAACGTATTCTCTAAAATGTGCATAAGGATCCAATCAATCTATCCAAATATGCATCTCCTTGTGTGATCTACAAGTCTGCAAAAAGGCAATGTGGGAACTAGTGGCAGCAAAGAGAATTTTGATTTACCTGTTTTTTTCTACTCTGTTCTTGTCTTCTTTTTTTATGTAAATCAATTCACGGCTGCTTTACAAAACATACATCTACAGTGTACTATGCATGTTGACACTGTGCCTGACCTTGCCACATGATCTACATCGAGAACCTCATTACTAAATCTCTGCCATCTCCAAAGAACTGGACCAACATACAGCCAGAACAGTTCACCTAAAACTCTGCTTCTCCAAAGACCTGAACCAATGAAACCTGCATTCAAAAAATAATTTGTAGGCTTCTTTTATCAAACATCAGCACAAGAGATAAATCTTGTTTCTTATATGAAAGATGCATTTGAGAAAGTAAGAAGCAGCAGAACAGAGCACAGTCATTTCAGACTAGCACAATAGCTAAAATTTTTCTTTTTCATTATACAAATTCAAAACCACAGACCATTCCATGCTCATGTACTTGAAAGTTAGAAAGCTGCTCCTTGGTCAAATCACTAGTTACGGTAGAGATGATGATAGCATTGTTAAGCTCCTGTAGCTTTGGAACACAAGCTTAAGCACGGTTTTGCCCAACATCCTTCTCTGAGAGGAAGAAGTTGCTTGACAAGTCCTATAGGTCGACTTCGCCATCATGATGCAAGGTTACAGACTTGACACCAGCAAGGACAAGGTATTTTTGCTGCATGAATTGAGTGGTCATAAGCAAATCATATACACAAATCTGAATTCTCGTAAGAAATTTAAAATTGACAAGCTAAGAATGATATACTAAACGATAAACATAGATACAATGAAAAGAACTGACACACTAGGGCAAACATGTTTTGCTTTTAGATCAGCGAAGCTCACATGTTGCACCGGAGACTAAAAGCATTACATCATAAATCCAATTTTAGAGAGCAACAATGCTTAGCTACCATTGGACGATAAAACTTGTTCAATCCTTTGGCAAGTGACACAGGAGATCTAACTGACCTGCAACCAGGTGTCACTTCAGGATAGCAATTGATACTGAGGACCAAAACAGGGTGAGCTTAATGTGCATGTGCGGTGCAGAAAGCTTTGGCATAATAAGATGTGTAGATATAAACATTCTGAAAGTATCTTAGGTGCAACGCTGCGTCGAGACAGTTTCAGTTCACAAGAATAAAGTTGAAGCTAGTCTCAGAACAAGTATTCATGTGTAATCACAAAATGCACTGGTATAACTTGATGTTTTGAATACTTAACACATCCATAAGAGTACTTGTAGGAAAATTGAAGAATTTAAGATAAGGTTTCTGTTATACAAGTTCAAATGTTACTGAAGTGTTTATACAAACATGGAGCCTAGTGTACTGCTAGTATATTCAATCCAGTATGGTTTCAAGAAAAGAAATCAACAAACAAACTCCAACGTACTGCTAGTATATTCAGAGAAGGAGCTAGTGCCACTGTCATAGTCTGGTTTAGCCTCTTCATGATTAGCCTTAGGAGCATATATCAGTGCAAGCTACAGAATGAGATTTACTAGTATGACGACGCACATGTGACAAGCATACAAGAAAGGCCGTCGATCAAGCTTTTGGTCTAGAAATTAGGATAGGACACTGCTGTGCAATCAGTGGAGGACCCAGCTCGAAAATGGAGGTCGGGCGAGCTTAGACAAAGTACAGAATTTTTGGCTCAAAAAATGATGCTCATACGTATCATAAGCAGGAGTTGTAGAACGACAAACAAGATTGAAGATGTTAGCTATATTAAGCAAAGAATCAACAGGATTGAAGATGCCAAGAATATAGAAGAATATAGAAAAATGAACTAAACTCTATATCCTCTTCTGTCCCCAAAATATCAGCACAATTTTCCAAATCAACAACATATTTCAGAGTCAGGTCGTTGTGATCTTGACACCACAATAACAGAGGGGCAAAGGGTCCGTGTTTGCCGCCGACCTGCCCTGACGCATGCAGGAGCAGACCGCAGGCGCATGCGCGCTCGTTGCGATCATGCAGGGGCACGCACAGGCGCGCCGCTGCGCAGGGACGCCTGCTGGGTGTCGGAGGTTGGGGGCCGGGGCACCGGGAGCGCCGACGCCTGCTGGGTGCCGGGGGCTAGGGGCTGGGGGCTGGGGGCTGGGGGCCGGGGGACCGGGGGCACAGTGCAAACAAGCTGAATCTGAAATGAAAGTCAACAGAACAGAACAAAACGTCACCGCCGCCGCAGCCTCCGACAACACCGTAGACACAGAAGACAACGCGGCGGCGGCCGCCGCCTCAGACAACGCCGCAGCCGCTGCCTGCGACAACGCCGCGGCCAACGTCGACAACACGGGCACCGCCACTGCAGACAACGCTGGGGCCAACGTCTCGCAACTCCCACAACACGAATTTCAATTTGACAAGCGGGGGGATTCGAGTCCACAATGAGGGGAGCGAAATTAGGTGGGGTGACTAAAATTTAGAAGGTGTCACGTGAGAATATTGTATGGGATGTTCGGATACTAATAAAAAAACAAATTACAAATCCGTGAGTACTCCACGAGACGAATTTATTAAGTCTAATTAATCCATCATTAGCACATATTTACTATAGCACTACATTGTCAAATTATAGACTAATTAGACTTAAAAGATTCATCTAGCAAATTAGTCGCAAGCTGTGCAATTAGTTTCGTAATTAGTCTATATTTAATACCTCATGCATGTGTCAAACATCCGATGGGACAGCGACTAAAGTTTAGAAGAGAAACAGATCACGAAACAGAAAACAATCTGTACAGATAAAAAACACGAATCTAAACATACATCTAGACCACACAAAAGTGGAAGAAAACAGCACAAAAAATATGCTGGAAGATAGTTAGAAATTCCAAATCGGTTTTACCAATGATAACTGTTTTTGTACTGTTTCCCCACGAAAGGGTTCTAGTGCTGTGGTGCACGGGGAGGGATATGTGCCGATTGGGGTGGCGCCGAGTCTCTTGCGTCGACTACGTGATCAGAAATTAATCATACGTGGGTTTATTACAGTGGGCTGAAAAGACTACATTGGGCCATACATAAAAAGCATTGCGGGAAGCAAGTATAAACATAAAAACGCAACACTATATATTGGGCTATACATGAAAAGCAGTGCGGGAAGCAAGTAGTAAACAGAAAAACGCAACATGCGTGCAGGTACTTTTGCTGACATCATCAATATGCAACAGCGTTTTGAAAGTTTAAAAAGTTGTATTTCCTAAACCGAGTCTCAAAATTAAATTCCGATTACACCATTGTGTTTCTTAAGATAAATCCTTCAAAACAAGATCTCATATGGATACATTTAGAAAAAAAAGTATTAGATAATATTTTCCTCAGATAGAACTTTTTTTAAGAAAAGATAGAACATTTTTTATTGAGCAGATATGGTGTTCAAAGTCCTTCTAAATTAAATATATATATATATATATATATATATTTATGACATAAAAATACATTATATAAAGAAAAAAAAATATTTTGTTAAATCCCACACAAAAGATAATCATAGAAATCTCATTGATACAGTGTGAACATAACAAAATACATTATAAAACATCACGTATATATACTACGTTAGCATCACAACAAAAAACATAAGAAAAAAAACAAAATAATAAAAAGAACATCACATGTATACTATATGAACATTATATAATACATTGTAGAACATCACATGTATACTACATAAACATCAAAAAATATATTGTAGAACATCACATACTACATGAACATCACAATATACATCATAAACATGACATGTATACTACATGAACATCATAAAATATATCTAGAACATCACATCTATACCACACTAACATCACCTCTCAATAAAATACAAAAATTAAAAGGGTAAAAACTACGTAATAGGAAAACAAACAAGGAATAAAATAATACAAGAAAAAATAAAATATAAAAATAAACTATCTAGTGTGAGTGGGGCCACCATCTACAGTCTCCAGACACACCATGCACTAACTATATAGCCTATATCTAGTAACCCATCAACGAGCAAGTAAAACATAAAATAAAAAATAGAGTAAAAGAAAAGAAATATAAGAAATATTAGAAAATAAACAGAGGAAAACAACCACCCAAGGTATAGAAAAATAAATTAAATAAATAACTTAGATAAAGAAGACAAAAAATAAAAAAATTACATATACTACACGAACATGATATATATCTTATGTAATAAATTAAAAATAAAAAGATAAAACTAATTCATAGAGTAAATTAAAGAAAGAAACGTAAACAGAAAAGAAAAAGAATACATAGAAATAGAAATAAAAGAAAAACAAAAAATGAAAATAATTAATTAGAGTAAAGTAAATTTAAATAAACAAGAGTTTAAAGAATAAATAAAATGAAAAGAATTAAAGACCATAGAAGAAATATAAAAGGAAAAAGAAAAAGAAACAAAGCTAGAAAAGAAAACCAAAAAATATTAAATATAAATATAAAAGGGAAAATAATAAATAGAATAAACAGATACTAAAAGGAAATAAATATATAGAAAAAATAGAAAAAGCTAACGTCATGGAGGACCTACGTGAATCTAGCCACTCCATAAGCTAGCGCGTCGGCAGAGTCTGCTTCTCTATGTGATGTGATATGGGCCTGGTGCACTTAGATTCTCCGCCCAAAAATAATAATCTGCAAAGGTGGTCGACGCCACGACTTGCATCCGACTGATATGGGCATAGTGCTTTCTGTCTAGAACTCAGTAAACAGCCTTTTTGTTGAGTGTTCAATAAAAAGTACTCGGTAAAATCAAAGACACTCGATAATTGACCTAAGGATTTGGTCCGAGATGACCGAATTCCAGTGAAAATCACCTATTTCGGTGAGTCCTGAAATAATATTATACTGGTCAAAAACTTTTGACTAAATTCATAATTTTAGTCAAGTCTAGAGTTAACAGGGGTACGGGTCCAGTTGTACATGGATTTTCCAGTCGAGTCCAGAGTCCTCTTCCGCACAAGCAAAGAAAAGGGTGAACAAACAGGTCCTGTTCCTGGCGTCATGGATTACGTGTGCTCAGAAGACCGTCGTCATGCATGACATGACTTCACACATGGGAAATGACTCTGGCGCACCGGCTGATGTGCGTCCCGTCTATAAAACTGTACGAGGAGGACACCAGACCATCAGCAGCAAGCTGAAGCGTTCCACTACAGAAACGAGCCATCTCTTTTATTCTTTCGCAGGCAGAGGAAATGGCCGGCAGCGGGGAGGAGGCGGCGGCGGCGGCGGTGGTGCAGAACAAGAAGGTGGTGCTGAGGAGGCACGTCACCGGGTTCCCCACCGAAGACGACATGGAGATCACGGTGGGCACTACCGAGCAGCGTGTGCCGGCGGGCCTGACCGCTGTGCTGATCAAGAACCTCTACCTGTCCTGCGACCCCTGGATGCGTGGCCGCATGAGCAAGCACGACGACGGCGCCAACGTGCCGGCCTCGGACTTTGTGATCGGAGAGGTACGCGTCCAAATTTGCTCCACCGGCCACCGCCGATTAGTCTCTTGTTAAGCGCCATTTGGAGCTTTAGAAATTAGAATCATAGGTGAAGAAATCTGCATGCGATTCATGAATCAGGCCATGGTCAATTTCGGTGTGGGCAAGGTGATCGACTCGACGCACCCAGAGTTCGTCGCCGGCGACCTCGTATGGGGGATGAGTGGATGGGAAGAGTACACCCTCGTCACCCAGCCGGAGTCCCTTCACAAGATCAACCACGCCGACCTGCCGCTCTCCTACTACACGGGCGTTCTTGGTCAGCAACCTGCATTTTGTCTTGTTCCTCCATTCTCCTTTCAACATCTACTAGTAACTGACTGACGATGCGATTCTGGAACCACCACTGCGACGTTGCAGGCATGCCGGGGCTGACTGCGTACGCTGGGTTTACCCAGGTCGCCAGGCCAAACAAAGGCGACTTCGTGTTCGTCTCAGCAGCGTCGGGCGCCGTCGGGCAGGTCGTCGGGCAGCTTGCCAAGATCGCCGGCTGCTACGTGGTCGGCAGCGCCGGCTCCGACGAGAAGGTGAGCCTCCTCAAGACCAAGTTCGGCTACGACGACGCCTTCAACTACAAGTCCGAGACCGACCTCAGCGCCGCGCTCAAGCGCTGCCTCCCCGACGGCATCGACATCTACTTCGACAACGTGGGCGGCACGACACTCGACGCCGCGCTGCTGCACATGCGCCACGGCGGCAGGGTCGCCGTCTGCGGGATGATCTCGCAGTACAACCTGGAGGAGCGGGACGGCCTGCGCAACCTGTTCTGCATCATCCCGAAGTCCATCCGGGTGGAGGGGTTCAACGTCAGTCGCTTCCATCATCTGTACGCGAGGTTCGAGGAGGAGATGGCTGGGTACATCAAGGACGGGAAGGTCGCCGTCGTGGAGGACGTCGTCGAGGGCATTGAAAGCGCACCGGCAGCTCTGATCGGGTTGTTCTCTGGCAAAAATGTAGGGAAGCAGTTGGTTGCTATTGCAAGGGCATGAGTTGAAGCAGGAACTACATCGTAGTGACGAGACGAGCAAAACAAGTTTTGTGCTACTTGTGTGATGACAGCGCGGACCGGCGGTAATAGAGCTGCTCTGTACCGGTCCTTGTTATACGTAATAAGAGAATAATATCAATGTTGTGTATTGTGTTGGGAGAAAAAAACATATTTATAATTTGCATTTCATCAGCATATTCACATCTGAATGAATGCCAGTGTAGTTTTATTGGAAGTTGATTTCAGTCATGATAGATCAACGAATTAGCAGTCGATTCACACTGATGTTATTCCGTTGTATTACTAACGTGGTTATTATGGAAGCAAGCCAAATGGTCCGCTTTCAAAAACTAGATGGTCTAATATTCTCTTGGTTTCCTTTTCCCTGAGAGTGGTAAATATCACGTTTTTAAGGTGAAGGACAGCTAGGTTTTCAACAAAATAGAAAAGGATACCAATCACATTATGGGACAATTAAAAACTTGTTTTTGGGAAAAACTACCAAATTAGATGTTGAAAGCTCTCTCATGAGAGGGATCTCATAGTGTGTTGTTGGTCGGTTTCACTATTAAAAAAAAGATTTTTAGAGACGCCCCCCTTTTCTAACAGAAGCGGTTTTCTTAGTACGTCATCTCTAACCTTCGCCGGAGGCACTGTAGCTATACAACTGTTGCTAAAAATCATTTTTTAGGGGCGGTTCCATTAAGAAAACCGCCCCTAGAAATGTTTCTGTTTTTAGGGACGGTTCTATTAAGAAAACCGCCTCTGAAAATACGATTTTCAAGGACGGTTGCCCATGTCAAATGTCTCTAATACAAGTAATTTTTAGAGACGGTTTTGTTAAGTCCACCGCCCCTAAAAATCAATTTTCAAGGGCGGTTGACTAAGTTAACCACCCTTAAAAATAGTTGCAGCACAAATAATTTCATATCTATTTTAAATTAAGTCGGATGAAGACAAAGTTTATATAAAAATTGTAGAGCTCGACGAGATCTAAAACTTTATAGTCGATAAAATTTTTGTTTGAGATCATTTAGGATTCCAAATATATAAATTAAGTCTTAGATTTTGAATTTCAATTTTTTTTAATTTTTTAAATGACCTTGGATGGAGAAATGTCCTCTATCAAAGTTGTAGTACTCGATGAGATCTTAAACTTTGTACCTGAAAGTTTTCTCATTTAAGATTGTTTATAAGTTAAAATATTGATTGCAAGATTCGTGTAAATTAGTATAATAAATAGACAGCATCGTAGAACTAGACATAAGTGACTGTGTGGTGTAATGGTATGGCATGGAATGCGCGAGAAAGATGTTGTGGGTTCGATGGTGTCTGCACTTATGCACTTATTCAAAACAAGTGAAAAATAAATTTTGTAAGCTATGGTTGGTCCTCAGCCCTGCGGACTTATTTTCAAAGGCTGAAACCTCTGAAAATCAATTATTTTTACAATCGGTGGTATAATGGCTGAAACCTCTGAAAATCAATTATTTTTACGATCAGTGGTATTGTAGCAGTTTTTCAAGCCGTTCCTGAAAACCGATTTTAACCATCTGTGAAAATCTTTTTTGTACTAGTGTTTGCCCTAGCAAGGTCAGCTAACAAGCCTAGGTACTTTTTTTAGATAATGGATTTTCATTAATCAGAGCTCTATATTCATGAAGAATATGCTTGTAGCCATTAGATTAGAAAATAAACACCGCTAGTGTCTTCAGAAGTTTTTATAGAACCATCACATTCAAGAGTACTTTCAGCAATTAATCTTCCTTTAGCAACCGCCGATTCCATTATTGTCAAAACATATTGCAATTATTTGTACTACGATCAAACAAGTTATACTATTATATACGTTCATATAACTGTTGTCGTGATGGCATGGCTGTGTGAAAAAATGCCTACTTCATCCAATTCTTTTGTGTAGACAGTTTTAACGCCAAGTAAATGAATGGTCTAGATTTCTCATATATCCATTCCGCTATAAAGGTATTGAAGTCCTCTGCGACTTTTGTGAACAGTGACAAAATTCTATAAAGCTAATAAGATGCCCTATAACAATGATGAACACGAACAGCACAGTCTGACGTATTTCATAATATGGATGAAATTAATTTCTGAAATTACTCTATCTAAACCCCTTCTAATAAGCTGATTCGATCCATAAGACTTGATCTAAAATATAGTGGATTAAAAATTTGCATCTCACCTAGGGCAACCACGCAACAAGCATGGCAACAAAACTCTCAGCGATCCACTCGTTCCTTCCATCCTTCTTTTTCTGCACTTCGCGACGATCCTCGTTGCTACGACCGTAACACTGTTTCAATCTACGCCGAATGCGGTATAGCCATCAAGGATATCAAGGGAAAGCAAGAGACTAAGGGCAAAGCAAAGAGAGAGGATGACACCAAACTGGTTTTTAGGGAAGGACAGGCCTTAATTCTCTTTCTTCTTTTTGTCCCTTTTTTTAATTTCTCCTTTGCACATAATCGAGCGCGGGCTGTGCTAGGTATGGAAAATATGTGTGCTACAGGTTTTGGAGAGACCAAGATCAAAATGTGGCAGCGCTGGGAGAAAAAGAAATGGTTGCGGCCATAGGTTGATAATAATCTCTATCTCTTCTCTTCTCTACTATATATATACACATAAAAGACTCTAAAATCATTATCTGTCCGGTGATACTGTCGACGAAATCTAGTCGGCAGTCTACCGGCGGGTATACCCACGGTAGTAGATGATCGGTGGAGGTGCGCGTATGTCAGTGCGGGACCCACGGGATACCCCGCAAGGAAGGGAGAATACCTAGTCTAATTAGGATTCTTCCCCTGTAATCTTAGTAGCAGTATTACTCTGTAATTCTACTAGGAACTCTCATTGTAAACCGACTAAGACTCTGGCCTCCTGACTATATAAAGGAGGGCATGGCTCCTTGGATCGGGAGTTCAAGAGAACAATTGTACGACACAACACTTTACAATCAATCCAACGCAAAGGCTAACGCCGACTGGACGTATGGCTTTTACTCGATCATCGATCGAGGGTCCGAACCAGGATAAATCGACAGTCTCTTGCGTTAACCGTTGAGTTCTGCATACGCTGAAGCCCGAACATACTGCCCCGGGGACCCCCGTGGCAGGCTATCGGTGGTCAAACATCGACAGCTGGGGCGCCAGGTAGGGGCTTTCGGCGACTTTGCACCCGAGAGCTCGATGGATCTCGACATCATGATCTTCTCAAAGGATCAATCTTCATCTTCGGTTCATGGATCTGCGAGGCAGGCGACGATGGCAAGCTCCAAGGCCATCTCCTCGAAGATTCAGATCATCATCAGGATTTTTCCATTTCGGCGACAACGACAGATCAACTTGCTGGAAGATTCGCGCAGCTCGTGATGTCCAATCCAACTTAGATTTCGTGACTTCACGCATCCGATTCAAATTCAGGTTCCGCTTCCGAGACGGAGTCTTATCCGAGTTCTTTCGGAAAACCAAGTTCTTTTCCGATAAAGCTCCGGAACACGACGTCAACCTATCAAGAATACTATTCGGAGTACACTCGGAGTACTTCAAAGAAGTCGGGTCCTCTTCCGTTCGGACTCCACAACATGGCAACATCTCATCAGACATGGCCCGAAGGATCCACCTATCCCGTGCTTAGAATGCCGCAGAAGGGAGCCCAGGAAGGTCTCGTCTTAACTATAACATCTCAAGACTGCATCGTCCATTGTCTAGGTTCCGTTCCTAAAGATGACGGCACCCAATTAGTTGACGATACGGCAACAACAACTCTACCCTACCAAGAAGGAGACTCGATCTGTGACTTTGAAACCTCTACTGAAGTTATCAACAGCTCTAGCAGTACGGAAACCAACGACGATGACAGAACAACTCACGCTAGAGAAGTATTCATGATTCACCATCCTCGATCACCATTAGTCCCCCAGAGGCACCCGACGTCAGGTCTTTAGATGAATCTGAATCCAACACATCACCGTTTATCCAGGGGCACGATGGTGAGACTGAGAGTCAGAGGCAAGCCAGAGAGAGAAAGAACAAATTGAAACAAGGACGTCAATGTCGTGCTAAACAGCGAAAGGACACTTGGATCAAATATGAGTCAGACCTAGCCGAGTACAATAGAAGAAAATCAGAGTGAGAGGTCGAAGAAGGACGAGCAGCGAATACACCTTATGATAAGATTCGAGAAGCACTAGAAGAACTCAGGGCGACTTCATATCCCAATGAAAAACAAGAACAGGTCCAGGACTTCCTCCGATCAACAGTCCTTAGGACGCATGACGAAAGGGCAACATCTCATGAACAGGAAGATCAAAATCAAAGGAAGTCCGCCTTCGAGAGACTTGGACTAAGTGGAAGTCACAACAGAGAAAGTAGAAGAAATCATAGTCAAAACGACCTAGTCGAACAACCAAGAAAGGCCAGAAGCAAAGCACCTACTCGGACTACCACGCAAAATTACTCTCACCAAGACAACAGTTGGTAAGAAGGGGGCGCTGAATCAGAATACACAGAAGCCATAACGCACGATAGATTCCCCTATTTTGCGAACAGACTTGATTCAATACGACTACCTCACAAGTTCAAGCCGTCCAACCACTCCAAGTATGATGGCAAGACCGAACCAAAAAGCAAAATGGTTGAAAAGATGCCTGAGCATACCGGCCGAGAGCAAAATAGCTAAAAACATGCTTGAGCCCGCCGATGAGGGTAGCTAATAAGCTAACACCCGAACCAAAAAGCAAAATGGCTGAAAAGACGCCTGAGCATACCGGCCGAGAGCAAAATAGCTGAAAACATGCTTGAGCCCACCGATGAGGGTAGCTAATAAGCTAACACCCGAACCAAAAAGCAAAATGGCTAAAAAGACGCCTGAGCACATCGGCCGAGAGCAAAATAGCTGAAACATGCTTGAGCCCGCCGATGAGGGTAGCTAATAAGCTAACACCCGAACAAAAAGCAAAATGGCTGAAAAGACGCCTGAATGAGCATACCGGCCGAGAGCAAAATAGCTAAAAACATGCTTGAGCCCGCCGATGAGGGTAGCTAATAAGCTAACACCCGAACAAAAAGCAAAATGGCTGAAAAGACGCCTGAGCATACCGGCCGAGAGCAAAATAGTTGAAAACATGTTTGAGCCCGCCGATGAGGGTAGCTAATAAGCTAACACCCGAACCAAAAAGAAAAACGACTGAGAATAAGCCTGAACATAAATCGGAGCAATTTCAAGACAAGACCCTCCAGCTCAGAAGATCCTAAGAAGCGCTACATGGTTTCGCTCAAGAAAGCACTTGAACAACGCTTGTTCCTGCTCAACAAGACTTGAAGGAAATAAGACAAGGCTTCTAGAACTCTACCATGAAGCGCTCGGGGGCTTACCAGTCCTAGGATACTTTTGCAACCAGAAATAGGACCAGATGCTGACCACACTACGAGCTAAGCCAAGAAGAAGAAGCTGGAGATATCCTAAGTCTTTTTTAATACTAACAAGAGCACAAAGTTTGTCGACAAAACGGGCTATACCGAGTTGTTTACAAGTCACAGACGAAAGCCAGACAAGCACTCAACAAGTCAAGGAAGTCTGTCAAGACATCAATCTACATACACCGAGTTATTTCACATGGCACAGACGAAAGCCAGACAAGTACTCGACAAATCAAGAAAATTTGTCAAATACAACGATCTACACACAATGAGTGGTCTATACAACGCGGATGAGAATCAGAACAGATAGCTACCCGGAGAAAATTCTGATCAATTGGACAACACTTTTAAAGAGTAAGCAAGGATTAGACATCCAGACAAAGAAGACATCAACAAAGATAGAGGATCTTCATTCAAGAAAGAGTATAAGTATTATGTTACAAAAGCCGGAGTGCAGGGGTCAATTACATTCAAGCATTGTCATCAGGAGCAGAAACATCAATATTGAGATTATCTACAATCTTCCTGGCTAAGTCATCGACCTCGGGCTCTAACCTCTCGACAGCATCGAGGTACTCTTGGCTCTCGGCTTCGTCAGCAACCTTGGACAAAGGAAAGTCCGGAGAAAGAACCTGGACCTGGGCAAGGACGTTCCTGGTGCAAAGATGGGCACAACGCTTCACGAACTCCTGGAAACAGGTCGACACTTGGGGAATGAATTGAGCCCAAGAATGACCATCGTCTGCTGAAGTCTGAAGAAGGTCGGCTACTGACCGAAAAGACTTCCACAAAGCTTTCCAGTTTTTAGTAGCCGTTGCCAACTTGCCAGTCAAGTCCTCGACGGTCTTTTGGGCCTGCACAAGATCTCTGTCAGCTCCGCGCCTAATCAATCTAGCAAGCACGAGTTCTTCTTCAGCTGGAGCAATTACCTCCTCAGCCTTGTTGTGGCTAGTTCGAGCGAGCGTCTTCATCTCCTCGATACCCTCTGAGAGCTTCTACTTTTCAACTCGGAGAGCTAGACCAGGCAACAGAAACAAGTCAGCGGAAAAGAAAATCAGAGTACAAAAGAAAAAACTGAAAAGTCAGCAGAAAGGGAAGCCAGAATACAAAAGGAAACAAAAAAGAACCCGCAATACCTTTGCACTCATTCTTCGCAGCATCCTTCTGCTTCTCTACCTCTACTACCCGAGCACGAAGAGCTTTTTCCTCCTTTTGATGTGTCTGACGCTCGGTCTCCAACTCGGCCCAGAGGAGGTCAAGCTCGGCCTTCAGGGCGCTTACCTCAGAAGACAACTTCTTCTCGTTTTTGGACGAGAAAAAGAAGCCGGTATGATCTCGAGAGAAAGACTGAACAAAAAGACAGAGAGAGAGAAGGCATAAGAAGAAAACAAAGATCGAACATCCAAAGAAAGAACTCCAACAAAACTCACCTGAAGCTTTTCACCAAAGGAAGTCGAAAGGGCCCCTAGGCAGCAGTCAATTCTGATAGACGATGGGTGGCGTTGAACTGCAGCAACACTTCGTTGTCCAAGCGCTGACTACTGGTTCCAAGGAGAGCAGAGGGAGAAGCTGGCGCAGGCAAAGAAGGCAGAACCAGGGCTATATCCTAGGAAGCCTCGGCTACCTCTCCAGAAGTTCCCACCGCCATGGCCACGGTCACCTCCGGAGCAACAGGATCAGCAGCGGCAGGGGACCCGGCTTCCCTCACAGCTACCTCGCCGACCAAACATCCCAAGTCTAGAGACTCAGCGCATAGAGGCGGGTCAGAGGACTGAAAAGAAGTAGGCGGAGGGTTAAGGGAAGGCGAGGGTCTGCAAAATCACAAGAAAAATCGACGATAAAGAATATGAGCGAGGGAAGAACAGAGAGAGAAACAAAAAAGCATAACAAGGAATCACTTACTCAGCTATCTTCTTCCTCATAAGACCAAAAGAAGACCTCGTAGGGGGAACCACGGTAGCAAAGACGTCCCCGCCACTCGGCGGCAGGAGCAGCGTAGCCGGTGCCGGAGCCCCGGAAGAACTCGGTATCGGAGTTACGGAAGAACTCGGTACCGGAACCTCAGAGGAACTCGGTGCCGGTGCCCCAAAAGAACTTGTACCCGACGACCGCTTACTACAAAGAGATCAAGACCAAAGTCAAAACAAAAAGGAAGGACTCAACAGCAGGAAAATAAGAAAACAACTCACCGCCGCATGATAAGGGGTACATCATCATCTTCTTCTTCCTCGGTCTCGACCAAGGCCACCATAGCACCAGCTGAAAAAGGACAAAAGTACTCGGTTAAAGACAAAAACAAGCAACAGAAGGACAGGGCGTATTAATGTGCTCACCTAAGAGCATGCTAGCTATAACTTGAGTACTTAGACAAGTACTCGACTGGCGAGCTTTCTTGGCAGCGGGCACACCAGAAGAAGAACCAGCCCCTCGCCCCCTCTTGACGATGCTACGAGCAGCTCGAGGAACTGAACAAGGAACATACTCTACATATACATCAAGGTTTGCAGAAGAAACACCAGGAAGCATTACGGCGGTTTGCGACTTACTGGTTAAAGAAGCCCCAGCAAGACTACTCCCAGACCCCACAATGGTAGGGAGGTCATGAAGGGGAATCGGGTCAACAAAATTACGCCCCAATTCCTATGAAAAGAAAAAGACAAGACAAGGAAGATTAAGCGAAAATAGATACAGCAAAAAGAAATACAAAAAGTACCCGCACAAAGAGAAAATAACTTATAGCTGGAGGCGGGTTCTTTGCACAGAACTTGGAGACGGTAAGCGGGACAACGCTTGCTCCTTTCAGCATCTTCTGAAGACGCTCGAGTACTTCCTCGTCGGTCAACTCAAGGGCAAGGACCATGCGTGAAGGATCCTCAGCCCCAGAGTACTCGAAGCCAAAGTTCTCTCGCTCCTTCAGAGGCTAAACACGACGGTGAAGAAATCTCGAGATGATTCCAAAACCAGTCAAGCCCTGCTGCTTCAGAGTGCTTATCCGCTCAAGGAACGGCTGGATAGCCTGGAGCTCATCCGACGTCAGAGAGTTCTTTTCCCACCGGTCGTTAACCGAGGGACCAGATCCGGAATGTACAGCGAGAGAAGGAATCAAATTGGCGGCATAGAACTAGTCAGCACGCCAATCCCTCACAGAATCAACCAGGTCATAGTCAAAGAACTTGCTTTTAAGACCCTGGCGAAACTGAATCCCGCAGCCACCAAGAACATTGGTGTCTTCACGGCGGGGTTGAGGCTTCAGACGAAAGAAGTGACGGAAGAGAGAAAGAGAAGGAGGAATTCCAAGGAAAGCTTCACAGAGATGTACAAAAACAGGAAGATGGAGGACGGCATTGGGAGTTAGATGGTTCAGACTAACCCCAAAATAACCGAGACATTGATGAAGGAAGGAGGAAGCAGGAAGGCAAAGTCCAGCACGGATAAAAGAGACAAAAAGAATAATCTCACCAGGACCTGGAGCAGGGACCCGATGCTCGCCTAGAACTCTCCATTCAGCAATGCCCTTGCTCTGGATTAGACCATCGCCAGCAAGCTCGTGAAGCTGGTCTTCAGTTGTTGTCGGAGTCGGCCAAGCCTTCTGGGCAGCCCTCATGGCCACGAACTCTTGATTCTCGATCACGGAAAGAGACGACTCCTCGTCCACGAAGGTTGCCTGGGACTTGCTCGCGGCCTTCTTCCTACCCATGTACTAACGGAGGCAAAAAGGCACTAGGGGAAGAGAAGGCTTGGACGGCGGCGCTAAGATGGCGGCGGCAATGGCGACGGCGGAGGTGCAAAGGCTAGGGTTTTCAAGGCAAAGGCAGGGTACCAAAGAAAAGGAGGAGAAAGGCCTTTCAATAGATTTTACACCGGTAAAAACGTGGCCCACCAGGCCCGTTTTAACACGGCATGAGGGCGCAACGGTTCATTTACCGACACAGCTAAAATAACGGATGGCTCAAATCCACACAATGGTACAGTTCAACGGGCAGATTTCAGACTTATCCATCCAACACCACGGCAGAATTATCATATCACCACAAAAAGAACTCATCATCAATAAAGCAAAGAAGGGTTATCTCACAAGGAGCACAACAACCCGGTCATTACAAAAAGAACTTGGAAATCTCATCAACAACCAGGACAACAGGAAAATAAGGAATTGCAACTCAGAAGACAAGATCCTTTCCATTTTATAACTGGTTTCAAAAATAGAAGATTACACATCTTACAAGACCCAACGAACTCGGTACCACAAAAAGCAAAGTAGCAAAGAGGAACCCGGACACGACTAGGCTCTGGAACGACTACGTGTCCCAATTTGCTACTCGGAAGGACAAACCGCCCTCGGCTACATAGTTTTCTTCAAAGGACGGACACAGTGCATCCAAGGCGAAAATCAGCAGCACGGCGGGACAACATGGAGCAGAGAAGGCCAGCAGGCATCTGTCTACCCAAGACCGATGTGATGCTGGATTTGGTGTTGATCTACACCGGACAGTCTCAGGACAGGCGACGAGGATCAACCCAGAACTGCCAGATGAAGGAACGAAGCCCACATCACAAGACTTCCTCCAACTACCGCCACGTACATCCTGGTACATTGCTGCTGTGGGATTAGCCGACCTCTAATCCCTATCACAAGACTCCCTCCAACTACGGCAAGACATACAAGAATTGCAAAATACGCCCGGGGCTGCTCTACTTCACAAACTACCATATTCATGACTATAGAGACTTCAGAACAAGCAACAAAATGCTCAATGAATCAAAACAGCACTCCAGGAGGGTATTTATAGACCGAAGGAGCGGTGCACATAGACCAGGAGCACAAACGAAACAAGCCTAGCAAAGGACACAGTGAAAAGACAAAATTCAATGAAAAAGGACTCAGGTGTGAAGGAACAGTACTCAAGGACAAGCATATTTGAAAGGATATACCACCACCATACGACTATATCTGACAACAGCAGACTACCAGAGAATATGCCAAGACCCTGCATCCGAGTTCTTCCTGAACAAAACAACCCGGATAAATGCTGGGGGCTGCAACAGGAGAAGTTCTCAGTTCTTTTCAAACAACATAAGATTCAAGACCCTCCAACTTTTTGTTCCAAATAGCAAGAGGCTCGGGGGCTACACTTAGTGAGTGCACTTTTTCCTTCAAAAGCGCACATCACTTCGAAGACTTCTTCAAGACAAACGACTTCAAGACCACACGACAAAAAGAACCCAGACATAACTATATCCGAGCTCTTTTCGACAAAGAACCTGGGTATATGCTCGGGAGCCTTTCGACGAAGAATCAGGACAATTTCAAGAAAAGACCCTCAAGCTCCTTGTGCTAAACAGCAAGAGGCTCGGGGGCTACATCCAAATGGGAGTACTTTTTTCTTCAAAAAGGTACACACCGCGTAAAGATCTCACGAAGCGCTACACGGTTTCGCTCAAGAAAGCACCCGGACGACGCTTGTTCCTGCCCGACGAGACTTGAAGGAACAAGATGAGGCTTCCAGAACTCAACCATGAAGTGCTCGGGGGCTTGTCGGTGCAGGACCCACGGGATACCCCGCAAGGAAGGGAGAAGACCTAGTCTAATTAGGATCCTTCCCCTATAATCTTAGTAGCAGTATTACTCTGTAATCCTACTAGGAACTCTCATTGTAAACCGACTAGGACTCTAGCCTCCTGACTATATAAAGGAGGGTAGGGCTCCTTGGATCGGGAGTTCAAGAGAATAATTGTACGACACAACACTTTACAATCAATCCAACGCAAAGGCTAACGCCGACTGGACGTAGGGCTATTACTCGATCATCGATCGAGGGTCCGAACCAGGATAAATCGACTGTCTCTTGCATTAACCGTCGAGTTCTGCATACACTGAAGCCCGAACATACTGCCCCGGGGACCCCCGTGGCAGGCTATCGGTGGTCAAACATCGACAGCGTAATAGGAACCGGATGGTGACATGGGCGCAGAGACAGCGGTTTAGACAGGTTCAGGCCGTCTGATCGACGTAATACCCTACGTCCTGTGTCTTTGGTTGATTGTATTGAATATGAGATGAATTCGAGGGGGGTCCCTACCCGCCTTATATAGTCTGGGGTGTAGAGTTACAAGTCGGTTTAGGCCTAGATCTATTCGATTATATGGTAAGTATTTACAATGAATACGATATCTATCGTATCCAAAAAGGTCTTCCTTCATCACCAGGATGTCTTCTAATTACCTTGCGGTGCATGCCAACCAGAGCTAGGCACCGTAGGCCTTGATCTTATGGGCTGGACCTCCCCTGGCGGTGCGGCCGATGTCCATTGCTTGGGTACCTAGGGTTATACCCCCCATAGCTAGTCCTAGAGCGCTTTGTATCCGCCAAGCAACGCTGTCTTGATCAAGTCTAAGCAGTTTAACTTGGAGTCTACCAGCAAATCTAACAATCTGACCAGTTTAACTAGTAATCCAATCAACAGAACGAAGTGTCGACCAGTTTAACTAGTAATCCGACCGGTGGAAATTGAAGCCAGCCAATTTATCAGGTGACCTAATCTCGAACTTAGCCAAGTGAGGCTAGCCAAGGATGTAAGGAGCTCAAATTTAAAATTTAAGAATTCTCCACCTTAGGTGAAGTGTACAAACTTAGGCTTCGTTAACGAAGTCAGATGATCATCATCCATGACTTATGCAAAGAGGATATTAGTACTGATATATGCGCCGCAAGGTGCAATATATACATTGTAGTCCCAAAGCCTAACAGTAGGTGAAGAAGACACCTGGTGTTAGGATCAAAGAATTTCAACGATCACTTAGTCAAAACAACCAATTTCCAGCTTAGCCGAGCACACAGCTAGTCCCCAGCTTAGCTAAAAAATCAGTAAGAAGAAAAACAGTACATTCACCACAAGGTGAAGTGTACACACTTAGTCCCTGAGCCTGCTATAAGATATAAAAACATCTTGTAGCAGGATCAAAGAATTAAGTGTAAAAGACAAAATTCCCGCACTTAGCATTGGACATCTGGAGTAAAACTTGATAATATCGAGCGGTAAAACGTGGAGAAAATGAAAAGTGCTTAGCACTGGATTGCTACGATAGATATACTTATCAAAGCCCTTGACGTGCCGCCCAAGATCAGCACCCTGATCTAGGCAGCATGGAAAACCTTGATATCACACATGACATGCAGCGTCTGAAAAATGTAGTAAGCCAACAAGCGAATCGGTAGACGAAGTCCCCAGCTTAGCTGGTGAGCCCCCAACGTAACTGACGATGAAACGATAGACAATCCAACTAGTTGGTTGGCGAAGAATCAAGTACCGAGCAGCCCAACCAACTAGTCAGCGGCGAAGTGAACGCTGAGTAGAAGTGAATGCCAAAAGGTCCGACCAACTGGTCGGCGACGAAGTCATGAACCTAGTGGTCCGACTAGTTGTTCGGCGGAGAAATCCGAAGGCCAAATGGTGCGACCACCCAGACGATGATCTTGCAATACAAATATATAGGATGGGTAGTACATGATTTAAAACTAAAATATAAGAACTCAATGATGAAGAAAATAGAGCAGAGTTTATCAGGAGCAATGTATCGGTGAATTTTATATCATGCAGAGTAGTTTATGTTTATTTAGAGTTTATTCATAATTGTATAAAGGTCTAAATCTCTGTGCTTAGCACTGGACATAGGAGTAAAATTTGGATAGTGCTAAGCACTTAAAAATGGAGAGAGTACTTAGCAATTAACTGTGGTGAATTTTGGAGAGTGCTTAGCACTATACCATGGCAGAATTGAAGAACATGGTGAGATTTGGAGAACATGGAGAAATTTGGAGAACATGGAGAGATTTGAACATGGAGAGATTTGGAGAACATGGAGAGATTTGAAGAACATGGAGAATGCTTAGCACTATACCATGGTGAACATTGGCGACCCATGGCGAAAATTGGAGTTGTGGTAAAAATTGGAGACCCGTGAAAAAAATTGGAGATCGTGGCGAAAATTGGAGACCTATGGCAAAAATTGGAGATCGTGGCGAAAATTGGAGACCCGTCGTGAAAATTGGATATCGTGGCAAAAATTAGAGACCTATGGCGAAAATTAGAGATCGTGGCGAAAATTGAAGACCCGTGGCGAAAATTGGAGAACATGGAGAGTGTTTAGCACTATACCGTGGCACGCCACTGTCGACAAAATCTAGTCGGCAATCTACTGAGGGGTACACCCATTGTAGTAGATGATCGGTGGAGATGCACGTAATAAGAACCAGATGGTGACACGAGCGCAGAGACAGCGGTTTAAACAGGTTCAAGCCGTCTAATCGACGTAATACCCTATGTCCTATGTCTTTGGTTGATTGTATTGAATATGAGATGAATTCGAGGGGGTCCCTACGCACCTTATATAGTCTGGGGGTAGCGTTACCAGTCGGTTTAGGCCTAGATCTATTCGGTTATGTGATAAGTATTTACAAGGAATACGATATCTATCATATCCAAAAAGGTCTTCCTTCATCGCCAAGATGTCTTTTAATTGCTTTGCATGGGGTGCGGAGAGGCGATGGTCGGGAGCAAGTGGCCGGAGCAGATGGGCTTGGCTCACCGACCGGACTGGCAGCAGTAGCACACAGGGCTACGAGGCCAAGGTCGGGGCTGTAGGATCTCTGGTATGCCTAGAGGGGGGTGAATAGTCCTATAAAAATTCAACTCAAACTGAAGTCAAATTCACCCGCGGCACTGCCGCTCCGTGAGCACGACACTACCGCACCTACAGGAGAGATTAGTTCACAGTTCAAAATCTACCCAAGGAAATTTAGATCATGTAAATTTCTTAGCTTCCTGTAGGGTGGTAGATCAAGATCGACAGCAAAAAAAGGTGGGAGCACCACACACAAGTAGATCGGGCTCAATCCTTGAAATCACCTCAACAACAACAAGAACACAAGTGTAGCAACACAAGCACAAGATGACACAAGGATTTATCCTATGGTTTAGCTCACCACCAAGGCTTGCCTATGTCCACGTTGTTGAGGTATGCCACTAAGGCTTAGGGATTTGCAACCCTACCTCGTTCTATAGTCAAGAGAGTGAACTCTTGAGATGAGGGGTGATTTTACTTGCTACAAGAGGTGGTTACAAACCTCCCGGGGCTACCACACAAGTTGGCAAGCTCCATGGGCGACGCTCTAGATAGCTAGGAGCCAAGCTCCAAGAGTAACAAACACAACCACTGGCCAAACATGAACCAAGTGCTCTTTAGAGTTCGGAATCAATGGAATTGCTCTCAAATCAAGTTTTGGACCCTTATCCCTCAAGGATTGATGGGGAAATCAATGGATTTGCTTGAGGGCTTGAGGTCAACAATGGAGTGAGAGAAAGAGAGAGCTCCTGCTCTATTTTGGGTATGTTGAAGTGAGGAAGAAGAGAGCAGGTTAGTTCCTTCTATTTTTCTTACCGTTGGAGAGGAAGGGCAAGGTATATATGCCCCCAACCCCCCAATGGTCACTTGAATCGTAGATAGCCATTGGGGAGGAAAGGGAAAGGTATATATACCCCCAGCCACAATGGACACCGCACCCAAGAGGTCGAGCGAAATGAGGTCGTGACCAAAGGATCGGGCGAGCCGAAGCCCGCGACCTTGGGGTCGAGCGAGACAGAACCCGTGACCAAAGGGTCGGGTGAGCTGGAGCCCGCGACCTTGGGATTGGGCGAGATGGAGACTGCGACCAAAGGGTCGGGTGAATCAGAGCCTGCTCCCAAGGGGTCAGGCGAGTCGGAGCTCGCACCCAAGGGGTCGGGCGAGTCAAAGCTCGCACGCAAGGGGTCGAGCGAGTCAGAGCTTGCACCCAAGGGGTTAGGCGAGTCAGATCTCGCACCCCGTAAGACAACAAGGGTAATAGTGAAGTGTAGACTGTCTTGGCTGTGAATCTGAGGATGCTTGTGGTTGTTTGAGCACTTGGTAGCACATACTAGCTTAAGCATTGTGTCTCCCTTTATAGTACGGCTTTTCCTATACTCGAATTCAAGATACAAAAGAATCTTAAATCTCTTTTGAGTTTGAAGCCATCTATATTTGTAATTGGGGGTTGCTCTATTTCATGTAGCATCCTCGATAATATAAATTTTTTGCTTGTCATCTCAATAAATCTCATTAGTTCTCTAATTGCGTGGTCATTATCACCAAAACCCACAATTAGGGCTTGATTGCACTTTCAATCTCCCCCTTTTTGGTGATTGATGACAACCCAATTAGAGCTTACAAAAGTTATGAAATAAATATTGAGATTTTCAAGCCATGGGTGTAGAGCCTCCCCCTAAGTATGTGAATAGAGAATTGAATTCTCAATTTGGCATAAGAAGCCAAGATTCAAATTTTAGTGAAAGTGATGGGGCTCCCCCTACATCCATGCTCCTATGGGGTGCTACATACTGTGTTAGATATGTAAAACATGATGCAAATGACAATTTATGCACAAACTGGTTTGCTATTGTTCCTGAGTGCGGCACTACCGCACTTCCTATAACGACATAGATCAGAACAGACACCACATAACATGTGATACATATAAAGATATACATTCTAGCATAATTGTATCACAAGCTACAGCATAGATTAATATATGTTCATATCCCACACAAAGAGTCAAATAGTAGCATTATTTCACAATTTACTCTCACCTAATGAAAACTACTCTAAACGGATATGAACATGACTCTAGCTGCAGCAACCTCCATGGCGTCAAAAAAGTTGTTGACCCCTCTAATTTTCTCCCTCTTTGGCATAAAGCACCAAAAAGAAAAGAAAAGAAGAAAGATCAACACCTACTCGCCATCTCTCTGGATGTCCGTCCAATCAATATCATCACCTCCTGTGGCAGTCCTGGCACCACCACCACCATCATCGCCATCGGAGTCAATACGTGCATGGCCCTAACGGTGAGTAGTGGCGGTGTATCGAGTGAAACTAGTGGAACGCTTGGCTCCTATCTCTGATGGTATCTCTCTAGGGTCTCATCCCAATCTGCTGCTCGTTCTTGCTGCTCCTCCTCATCAACATCATCCTCATCATCTGAATCTATGTCGGAGAGACTCGGAAGCTCATATTGTGGAGGCGGTGGAATAGGAGAAAGTGGTGGAAGGTCCTATCCACGCTGCTGATGCTGCTCAAGCTGTGTCTCATACGCTCTATCAGTTGCATAGGTACACTTGCCAAAGATTGCCTTCAACCACTTGCCAAACTTCTTCATCTTGCCTCCTCTGCAAGACCTAGAGCAGGAAGACTCAGGGATATCTACATGAGCATGAGAGCTCCCTGCTCCATGAGTAGCTATAGCTGGCTGGGTCTTCTCAGTTTTGTAGACGGTATGCATCCCATCCTTCGGAAAATAAAATCCAGTGACCCTCTCAATCATGAACATGAGGTAAGGGGCATAGGGCAGCCCCCTCCTCCCATCCTCCACTGCAAAATTTAACTCAGTCCACATGAATCTAGGGACATTGAACCTGTTCCCACCTGGAGCAAATCTAGCCAACACATTTCTCATATAGCAATTAATATCTAAGGCTGCTCCATCCTTTGGGTTGATGGTGTTCCTGATGAGGTTGTTGAGGATGTAATAGAAGCTATGTAGACCACTCCTCTTGCCATCTGCAATCCTTCTATTTCTCCACATGTAACTGATGTCACGGATCTTAGCTCGAGGCTCATCATGAATGTAAGTGTAACCTCTGTGCTCCTCCCCAAAGCCAAGAATCCAGCTGAAAGTGACAAAGTCGACTCGGTAGTGCCGACCATCAGTCATGCAGTGAATCTCATCATAGGTCTGGTCATAGAAGTATGTGGCATGAAACTATGCAAGGACCTCCTCATTCCAATTATACTATAAACCCATGATGTCTGAAAGCTAGAACCTATCATAAATTTTGATTACCTTGTGAAACTCAGGCTCCTCCTTCTCCTACATCTCATCCCAATCAATATATTGCATCTTGATGATCTTAGTTTTCTTGGATGCAAGAATAGCAGTGGCATAAAAGTTGGAATGAAACTAATTCCAAAATCTGTATTCAATGCCCAAATCCTTGCGCACTGCATAGGGATTGATCCTTCTTGCCTCTTCCACCAGCTTCCAACTCTTAGAATAGTTGAAAACTGCATGCTAGTGGGAGTCATCTGGAGGTCTCATGATGATCTCATCCTCCAAATCTCTCATGTATCTGCCATCAAACTCAGACAGATGCTATGGGGTGTCAGGAATGGCATTAGTGGTATGACCTGTCATCTCCAGCCTCTCCTCATCCTCAATGTATTGCTCGTGCCTCTCCCTACCACCAAGTCTCCTTAGAGCTACACTACTACCTACTGTTGTTGACCTCCCACGATGACGGCGAGGTGGATCCTTGTCTCTTTGCTCATTCATCTTCCTTTTCCCCCTTCGGTCATTATCTCTGTGCTCCATCTTCTCAAGTGATGAATGGAGAGGAGAGGGAAGAAACTGCTCGGACTAGGGGCAGTAGCAGCCATCAGCGACATTGAGGGAGTGCTGGCAGCTACCGCGACACTGCCAGAGATCGGCAATGAGCGGCCAAGCGACGGCGATGGCGTGGGAGAGGCGTGGGCGCGAGAGGAGAGGGAAAGAAGTTACTACGGACCTGAGGATAAGAGGAAGAATAAATGGGCCCCACAGTAAAACCGTTTGGGCAGAATCTCAATTGAGATTCAAAGTGCGGCATTGCCGCACAGCAGGCGCGGCACTGTCGCACTCCCCAAAATAGTGAGAGTTAGCAATAATCTATATGACTCTCTCTGTATAAGATATGGACACATATCACCTATATACCATGACCAGAAACAAATAATTAATGCAGACCATGATCATGATACATAAGTTGCCTTTTATAAATTATTTTCATGCACAATATGAAAATTTTCAACTCTTTTGCCTAGATACTAGTTTATCAAACAAAGGCATGCTAAAATTCAAACCATGTTATGAGAATCAAGTATATTTAGCTCACTATGCAAAGCACAAAACCTTGACTCCTCGATGGGCTTTGTGAAGATATTGGATAGTTGCTTTTCGGTGCTCACATGGCGAATTTCGATATCTCATTTGGTTTCATGGTCTCTCAAGAAATGATGACAGATGTCTATGTGCTTGGTTCTTGAGTGGCTTACGGGATTGTTTGCAACCTTAATGGCACTCTCATTGTCGCACAAGAGTGGGATTTTAGTGAAATGACATCCGAAATCTTGAAGAGTTTGCCTCATCCAAAGTAGTTGGGCACAACATGCACCGGCCGCACCATACTCGGCCTCGGCAGTGGAAAGGGCTACACAATTTTGCTTTTTAGAACTCCAAGACACTAGGGATCATCCAAGGAATTGACATGTCCCCGAAATGCTTTTTTGATCTACTTTGCAACCGACGTAATCGGAATCTGAATACCCAAGTAGATCAAACTTAGAGCCCTTTGGATACCACAAACCAAGGTTAGGAGTGTGTACTAAATATCTCAAGATTCTCTTACCGGCCACAAAGTGACACTCTTTCGGGTTAGCTTGAAATCTAGCACACATGCACACACTAAGCATAATATCGGGCCTAGATGCACAGAAATAAAGTAGAGAGCCAATCATGAAACGATATACCTTGGTATCCACGGCTTTCCCTTCAATGTTGAGATCAAGATGTCCATTGATTGGCATGGGAGTTTTGATAGGCTTGGCATTCACCATGTGAAATTTCTAGAGCATATCATGGGTGTACTTCGTTTGACTAATAAAAGTTCCATCCTTCACTTGCTTGATTTCAAATCCAAGGAAGAACTTCAATTCACCCATCATAGACATCTCAAATCTCTTGGTCATAATCCTACTAAATTCCTCACAAAAAGAATGATTAGTACTACCAAATATTATGTCATCAACATATATTTGGCACACAAATATATCTTTACCAACTTTGTGAGTGAAAAGGGTAGGGTCGGCTTTGCCTATTTCAAAGCCTTGTTTAAGCAAGAATTCCTTAAGGCATTCATACCATGCTCTTGGTACTTGCTTAAGCCCATAGAGCGCCTTTTGGAGTTTGTAGACATGGTTGGGGAACTTGGGATCTTCAAAACTTGGTGGTTGCTCAACATAGACAAGTTCTTGAATGGGGCCATTGAGGAATGCACTCTTCACATCCATTTGATATAGCTTGATTTTGTGATGAGCGGCATAGGCTAGAAGCATTCGGATTGCTTCAAGTCTTGCCACCGGTGAATATGTTTCCTCAAAGTCCAAGACCTATACTTGAGTGAAACCTTGAGCAACCAATCTTGCCTTGTTTCTTGTCACCACGCCATTCTCATCTTGCTTGTTGCGGAAGACCCACTTGGTGCCAATGATATTGGTGTTGGGTCTCTCCACCAAGGTTCACACTTGGTTTCTTTCAAAGTTATTGAGCTATTCTTGCATGGCCATTGTGGCAGAACCACCTAATCTAATGCCTCCCAGGAGTGCTCGTCTTCCATTAGACACTAAGCACCCAAAGGAGGACACTAAATTACTCGGTTCCGTCGGGCACACCCCAGGGGAGAACCCGAAAATCCACATTGTTGCCATCAGGATCACAAACGAGGGAATAAAGCTTACATCATTCTTAACCATTTTTACATCACTTTTAATACAACATCAGAGTATAACATTTATTATCTAACAACGGAATGTAATCATATTATCAGAGTTATGGACAATTTAATTTAACTATGGAATATAAACATGTCATCAGAATTACAGCGGAAATGAATATCTAATCATGACATGATGAAGTATTGAAATATAAACTACGACAACAGATTATGAAACTTTCATTAATAAAAGCATTTGGTGAGAGTTATAAATAACAACTACGATCGCAGTGTAAAGGAATCCTCGCTGAGCCCACCAGGAGGAATCCGCACACAATGGTTAGCTCTAGCATCCACCTGTCACCTGCAACAGGGGGAATAAAACCCTGAGTACTCAATTGTACTCAGCAAGACTTACCCGATAAGTGAAAAGAAAAGACTCCAAGGATGTGCAAGGCTATCTGGCTTGTGGGTTTATTGTATTTGCAGGAAGCATTACTAAGTGTGCATCCTTATATTCGATTTTTATTAATAGCCGCATTGGTCCATTAACTAACCATTCCATGTAAGCACTTGTGCTACTTTCAAGCAGGTGGTAAGCAATCAGAGTTCCTTTTTCCATCCTCCATCTTTCATCTTTTAGTTCTTACTACGATGCTAAACCGTAGACAAGCCGTACCGGATTTCTCGGTGATTCGCGAATCAATGCCCCCAGCTTGGTACCCCGAAAACACACGCCCTGCTTGTACCCCAGGCACAAGCAGGACCAACCCATCACTCTCCTGTCCTGGGTGTCTAGGTCCCCGTCCAAACTGGGACTCCAAGCCCCCGCCCCTGAGTCTCGGACTCAGTGCGGTGCAAGGACCTCCTCCACCAAAATAAAACCCTGACAGTTGGTCCAGAAAGAGCCAGATCTGTGACAAGAGAGCAACAAGTCTTCCAAGCGCCCATACCTAAGTATGTGCTTGGAATAATAAGTATGTGACTTGCCTAGAGTCTTATGCAACGACCGGTCCTAAATTGACACAGACAGGGAAAGCAGTGTAACCATGCCATGCCCCGCGTCCACAGCGACACAACCTCTTACACCCACCAATACCCAAACCATATCCCTGCCCAATCACCATTTATCATTTCCACCATTTATATTTTCCAAGTGATAATAATGCAGTAATATATTTCCTATATCTCGCGAGTGACAGGCAATCACTCGACTTCTACCGGAGTCATGTAGCATAGCATTCTACACGATCCTGTCATACTAGTAAGACTCATAGGATAAAGATATATATGCAAGTGGGTTTCATTCAACTCCTTAAAACTTAATGCACAAATATAAGTTAAACTATAGAAAAGTAGGGGTTATGCACCGGGGCTTGTCTGGGTAAGATATATATAAAGTTAGTATCAGCATCTTCAGATCATCCACAATCATCTAGATAATAGGCCTATTGCCTCATCTCCTGGAGAGAATACCATTACACCATCTTCGGATTCTCAATCATCCTTCAATTGATCCGTTGCTCCATCATCGTACCTAGATGATATGCAATACGATGCAATGCAAAGATGTAATTAATCGACTGCAATCGTAACTCGTAAAATACGATTTACGCCTCTTAAGTTAACGAGCTAGATCTAACGACGACCGTACTTAGGCTACATTTCCATATTATCGACTAAGATGTTATTTCCCAACAATTATTTTAGTTATACAAACCCAAGTTGTTTCTTTATTCCATTCTACCGATTTAATCTTTATTCGAAATAGGACATCATTATTTATTTAGCACACTAATTATTCCGGAGCTACAAAAATTACAGTGAGTACGTAATATTGCTAGGAGCCTACTGTAGAAATTTCAGATTCAACATTATAACCAATTGATCACAACAATTCCTACAAGTTTATATTTTTATAATGTTAAGTATCTTAATTTAATTATATAGGTCCCAAAAATATTATCAAACTATGTGAACAAAATCTACTAACAGGTAGCTCATGATTTTAGGAACTCAACAAAACTAGTTTCACAATTTTAAGATTTTTATTTGATTTATTACGGATTTACAAACTTCAGCTATTTTAAACAAATAATGAAACAAGCAGAAAACGGAACACGCACCACGGCCGTATTAGGCCCAGCCGGTCAAGACTGGCTAGCCCCAGGCGAAACCAGGCCACGGCGGCACAGGGTGGCCCAACGCGCGGTAAGGCGCGGTGGCCCAAGCGGGCACAGCGCGCGCGTGGCCATAGGCCCAGGCGACTCGCGCCCAGCGGTCAGCGGACCAAGACCGACGAGCGTGGCCCAGGCACGCGTGCCAGCGGCCGGCCCAGCGCGGGACAAGCATGGCCCAACGGGGGCACAGCGCGCACGGCCCAACAGCGTAGCGTGGCCCATAGGGGCACACGCGGCCTTCCAACCAGGTGGCCCAGCCAAGCCGGCCCACGGCTTAAGCACAACGGCAGCAGGCCAGTCCAAGTGGCTGGTGATGCGGCACATTTGCAAAGCGGTCCCTGAGCTTCTACTAAATCACCCCACAGTACAATTAGTACTATTCCTATGGCTCACGTATTCGTAGTAAGAACCCTGTATAAATATTTTTCTTGGATTTCTCACCCTTCCTCATCCTCAGAGCAGAGCACGGTCTGGGAAAACAGAGCGTCGGTTGAATGAGCAGCTCGCCGGCGGCGGTGATTTCGCAGGGCGGCGCGTGGTGCATCAGGGGCTCCGGCCGCACCCGAGGATGGGAGCAGCATGGCCGGGCGGGATCGGCGGAGCACCCACCACGCACATGGACAACCCGGAGACGATGGCAGCGGTGGTTGCTCGAGCAGGAACCGTGGCAGCTTCCGATAACGTGGCTACGGCATGGCGCTACGATTCGGCGCATGGAGCTGGAGGCGAAGGAGCGGCTCTAGAGGGGAAACACCGTGGATCAGTGGGTGCCACGTGGGACCGCAGGGCTCACACGCGCGAGGGAGGACTGGACCGACGCGAAACCATGGGCATGCGCGCGCATGCGGGAAGCCGACAATGGCGCAGCAGGCGTGAAGGGAGGCGGTCGTGGTGCTCAGCGCGACGGCTGGTGCTCGTGTGCGGGGAAGGGGTGCGCGGCCGGTCAAGGCGCGGCCACAGTGGGGTACGGGCGGCAGCAGCAGGTCGTGGGGAGATGCATGGGCCAGGCGGAGCTCCGGGCATGGGCGGCTGCGGGCGCGGTGGCGCGTCACGACAGGGACTTGGCATGGGCAGCACGGGGCCGAGAAGCTCCAACGGCGGTGTAGCTGCGTGTGATCGAGGGGAAACGGCACGGCGAAGAGAGGAAGGCGCGAGCCACGCGACGGGCTTCGGGCGCACTGCAGCACGCGCAGTGCAAGGCGGCAGCGATGATGTCGGTGGTTGGCCACGGCGGTGTTGTGGTTGATGCGGCCCGGGAGAGACCATGGAGAGGAACAAGAAGGGGCATGGGGAGTGGACCAAGGTGACGCGGGCGTCATCAAATCGGTGTCTTGGGTTCGGCATGCACACGCCTAGAGACAATCCAGGTTGGCAGCAGAGGAAGAGGAGGAAAAGGTCTGCTGCAGCGGTGCTCGGCTGCTTGCTGTAAAGTGCACTGGCTGCTGGTGCTCAAAAAAAATTGAAGACAGTGGACAAAACTTAGGCATGCAGGATGAGACGTTAGCTTTTTCTGGCCTATCTCTGAGCACATGCATGCAGCTCCACGCTACTCACTCACGAGAGCTGGCTTCAAGCGATAGCAAGGACAGCGCGACGTGGCTGGCAGCGGCATTCATTGTAGCAGAGAAAAATGGGAGGGAGGGAAAGGCCGGCCTGGCTCAGCTTAGGCCCCGTTTAGTTCCAAAAAATTTTGGCTTTCGGCTACTGTAGCGCTTTCGTTTTTATTTGACAAAAATTGTCCAATTATGGACTAATTAGGCTTAAAAGATTCGTCTCACGATTTCTCGGCTACCTGTACAATTAGTTTTTTTTTCGTCTACATTTAGTACTCCATGCATGTACCGCAAGATTTGATGTGACGGGTACTATGCAAAAAATTTTGGTTTTTGGCTTCAACTAAACGGGGCCTTAGCAGATGTAAACAAGACAAGCAAAGGTGGACAGAGACGGACAGAGGCAGCACGACATGGTTAATAGTTCGACGGGACAACGGAGGCAGACAAGAGCAAACGCGAGGAAGCAAACGCACCTAGCCTAATGCGCTCGTCCAGGACAGCAGCAATAACCGGCAGAGGCAGACGAGCGGAGAAAAGAAAGAGCAAGCAAGAGAGGAGCAGTCGGTCAATTGTACAGTGTTGTGCAGAGAGGACAGACACAGACAGGAGCAGCAGAGGCACATGGGCGGGGCTAACATTATGACCGCGAACAGTGCAGCATGTTCAATCATCAAAGGAGCTCGTTTACTAATTTACACAAATTGTAACGTCTAGGCACAGAAAAATTTTAGCAAAGCTCGAATTTAAATTTGATTCAAACGCTATATATATGTATATCGTTCTATTTATTAATGGATTTTATTTTATTTATAAAAGTTATTTTTCCTGCTTAATCTACTAGAACAAACCGTTCGCTATTTATTTGCCAGGATTATTGTTCGACATTCCTAAATATTTTTACGCACTGAAATTTAACCTGGACGTTTATTTGAGTCCGCGAAACTACGTCACACAGGATTCGCTTATCGCCTCAAGTACGTTTTAGATGAAAACCCGAGAAAACTCGATTCAAAATTTTCTTAGGCCTAAATCGCGGTGTTAAACGAGATCGTAACACCGGGGGTGTTACAGCCATCACCCAGTCTGGATCACCAAGTGCTTGTTCTACCTTAAGAGGCTACAAAGAGGAAACAAACGAGTAATATTGACAAAAGTTTGCTAAATGTGAACGAGTTGTTACCCCTTTCGAAGACTCCCAAGGATGTTGTCAATGAGATGATCCCATTGAATTTGTTTGCCTTAGCCTTGGATGATCAATGGCTTCTTGTCCATCTTCTGGATCTTCATTATCTTCTTGCTTGAATATGGGTTGTAGGTTCTGTCTTTGAATCGGAGTTGGACTTGCTGCTGTTGTCCGAGGGAGTACGGCACTGCCACTCTACTGATTTGTAGCAGGGGTCTACTCCCCCTCAGCATCAGGTACGTCAGTGGAAATTAGTGCAGCAGCAACTTGAGGAACCACCACTTCCGTGACTTCATCTTCTTGTGGTCTAATATCATCAATAGCCATTTTCTTGATTGCTTCATATGGTGGATCCTCCTTTCCTACAACACTTGAATCAACTTGCTCCACTTGAGAGCCGTTAGATTCATCAAATGTCACATCTACCACAATCTCAACTTTCCCGAAGGTTTTGTTGAAGACACGGTAGGCATGCTCATTTGATCCATAACCAAGAAGAAAACCTTCATCAAATTTAGGTGTAAACTTAGAGATTTTGGGTTTCTTGACAAGTATGAAACACTTGCACCCAAACACTCTAAAGTAAGACACATTAGGCTTGTTACCAGTTAGAAGCTCATATGAAGTTTTCTTCAAGTTCTTGTGTAGGTAGAGGCGGTTGATGGCATGGCAAGCGGTGTTGACAGCGTCACACCAAAAAATGTCCAGCGTCTTGTACTCATCTAGCATTGTCCTTGCCATGTCAACGAGTGTATGTTTTTTTCTCTCTACTACACTATTTTGTTGAGGGGTGTATGGAGTTGAAAACTCATGCTTGATGCCCTCTTCATCAAAAAACTCCTCAACTTGGGTGTTCTTGAATTCGGTCCCATTGTCGCTTCTCATTTTCTTGATGGGGAGACCGAACTTCTTTTGAGCTCTTCCAACAAAAGTCTTCACTTTGTCTCTAACTTGACACTTACCAAACAAGAAAAATACCTAAGCGAAATGGGAAAAATCATTAACAATAACAAGACCATATTTGTTACCCCCGATACTTAGGTAGGTGATCGGTCCAAAGAGATCCATGTTTATGAGCTCCAATTGTTGCGTCGTGGTCATGATGCTCTTTGGTTGGTGAGATACGCCAACTTGCTTTCTGACTTGACAAGCGCTACATATCCTATCCTTCTAAAAGTGAACATTTGTTAGCCCAAAGATGTGTTCGTCCTTTTAAAGTTTGGTCATGTTTCTCATCCCAACATGGGCTAGTTGGCGATGCCAAAGCCACCCCATGCTAGATTTTACCACTAAACAAGTCTCAAGATTAGCTTTACTTTTGTTGAAATCAACTAGGTAAAGCTTGTTCTTTAAATGACCCATAAAGACAATAGAGGAATCCTCCCTTCTAAAGACTTCCACACCCTTATTCGTAAAGAGACAATTGTAGCCCATCTAACACAATTGAGAAATGAACAACAAATTATAACTCAACGAATCAACATGTAATACATTTGTAATTGAATGCTCAAGAGTTATAGCAACTTTGCCGAGACCAATCATATCCCCTTTTCAATTGTCTCCAAAGACAATATTTTCATTTGAGTGCATCATCGGAGAATATGATGAGAACATACTCATTTCTCTGGTCATATAATTTATACATCCACTATCAAGCACCCAACTTGACCCACTGGAGGAGTATGCCTGCAAAATAGATTTAGTTGCTTGATTTAGGTCCCCAATTAGACTTGGGGCCTTGTAGGTTAGTCACAAGAAATTTAGGAACCCAAATAGAAGTATTCTTATTTGTGTTGGCTTCCTTTCCAACATATTTGGCAGCCACTTTTCCACTGCTGTTGTTCCTTAAAACAAAACACGAAGTGAAGCTTTGTCGAGGCGGTTGAAACTTTGGTTGATAGACATACTTATTCATAGTGCCCCACACTGATTCCTTTGGCTTCTGCTGAGCCTATTTCTGCTGGGACACCTTCGTCTTGGGCTTAGTTTGATCAGGAGCAGAATTGGTAGCCTTCCCATTTTTGCGGGGAGCTGCATAGCCGGCCTTCACTGCGGCACTGCCGCTGTCTGTGCAGGCTGATTTGTACCAACTCTTTCCTTTCTCTCAAACTTGACACACTCATAGCCATTTATGATCTTTCTTCCATTTGTCTTGGCTCTTCTAGTGTGCCCAAGCCCATGCTTGATTGAGGGGTGTCTCCCTTGCTTGAATTGAGACACTTTTGAATTATTTCCCTTCTTGTCACTTACTTAAGTCTTACCACTCAAGCAGCCCTTGCCAATGATCTCATTGAGTCTAGCAATTTCTTTTCTCATTACCTCCATATTTGCAAAGTTAGTGGAATAAGCATTCAAATCAATATTATAACATTTTTCACAACCCTTGACTAGTGGAGGTAGTAGAGGCATCCTTTGCCTTAGAGGGATGTGAGTTGCTATCCCAAAGAATATTATATTGCAGCTCAAGTTCTTTGTGCTTTTCATCTAAGTTACAATACTTTTTCTTGAGAGCAATATTTTCTTTCTTTGTGATAGCATGGTCCCCTATTCTTTGGCCAAGGCCTTGCATAACGATTCCACCTCACTTCTCTCTAATGCAATAGCTTCCTTGCTAGAAATGTAGAGATCCTCTTGTTGGATAAGAGTTTCCTCTCTAGATTCTAGCTCGGCTTGGATACTCTCTAAGTCCTCCATTAGCGTAGTGATGAATAATTTGGTCTTTCCATCCAAATTTTTAGTTATCATGTTTATTTTTTCATCACTAGATTCATCGTCACTAGAGCTATCACTAATATCACTACTAGAGATATCACTAGGAGGTGGAGTTGGTGGAGCTTTGGCCTTGGATTTAGATTTTACCTTCTCACCCTTTGCCATAAGACAAATGTGAGGGGAGTAGTAGTCATCATCGGACATATTGGTGAAGAGTCTTGGTGAAGAAGATGGCTCATGGATAGCAATGGTTGCAACTTTCTCATCTTCTTCACATGGGCTTTCTTTAGTTGAGTCCCATTCGTGCCCAATGTGAGCCTCTCCCATGTACTTCTTGCTCTTTCTACGGTTGGCTTTCTCCTCTTTCTTGTCCTTCTTGTATTTGTCGTCCTTGATCTCATATGAACACTTGCAATGAAGTGATCGGTGCTTCCACAATTGTAGCATGTCCTTTTTTCTTGTTTGGGAAGCTTCTCTTCACTACCTTGTAGCCTTGCTTCGTCAACCCTTTGTGATACGTCTTCATAAAGAAAGCAACGTCATCAACTTTCTCATATTGATCATCATCATGTTCACTCTCACTAGAGGATGAGGTGGTCTCTACTCTTTCTTGAACTTGCTTGCTTGCTTGGTTTGGGCTTGCTAGTTGAAGCTTGTTGGTTGATCTTGTACTTGCTTGTAGAGCCTTGCTTGCTTGATTTGTTGGCCTTGAGAGCTACATCTTTGATCTTGATGCCCTCTAACTTTGCTTGCAATTCTTCAAGTTTCTTCCTCTCATTTGCTTCTTCCCTTTGCATGTCAAAGGTCAAGATCCGCCCAAGTATATCATTTGGTGTCAAGTACTCAAACTTCTTCTTGTCTCTAATTAGAGTGACTACGGTCTCATTTCTAGGTGAATAAGCTTCCAACATAATCTTGATGACTTTATGATCATCTAGCTCATTACAACTATAGCCTCTAATCTTGCCCACTATTGTCATCAACCTATCAAACATCTCTTATGTCCCATCTCCATCCAAGATTACAAACCAGTTGAGTTTTGAGATCAACAAGTCAATTCTTGTCTTTCGCACTTTGTTAACCCCTTCATGTGTTAGGTGCAACGTCTCCTATATTTGCTAGGCAACATCAACTCCAATCACTCTATTGTAAGCAACACACTCGTGGCTTGACCATTTAGGTGAATGATTCTCATCTCTTATAGTGTTGGATTCTTGGGATCAACCGGTGGCTCAAATCCATTGCAAACAACCTTCCAAATACCGGGATGAAGACCTATAAGATAGGCTCTCATCAAGTGCTTCCACTTGGCAAAGTTAGTCCCATCGAAATGAGGTAGCTTGCCCGCGGGCACATTGACGAAAGACTTGCGATCATGGTTAGTCATAGACATAGAAGAATAGTTAAAGGATATGGCGGCATATTTGTTATCATCATTCTTCTTGCCCTTTCTTTTCTTATCCATCTTGCTATGCACTCGGTAGGACTCATCATCATCACCATCTTGATGTCGCTATCTACTTGTACCAGGCTGTTGGGGACACCCTTATAATGCAAGTGACACCCAGCTTAATGTCTTAATTAGATAAATTAAAGGTGGCTACAGAGAATTATTAGAAAACTCTGAAAATTCATATTTTTTCTATAACTAAATTTATGCTAGCTCAAACTAAACTTGGTAAATTTTATCCAAATATTAAAACCTTTGATTTTATTTAGTGTTTTCTATGCACAACTTAAAATTGAAAATTTTGAGGTGTGACAGGATGCTAATGCACTTTTATTTGAAGATTTCAATATGATAAATAAACTAGGTTTTTTTGGAAATAAAAAACTTACTTTGACACCAGTTCCTTTTCTTGGTTGCCCTGCAGCTTACATTTTTTTCAATTTTCGCTATCTATTTGTACCAGGCTCTTTGGGACGCCCTTATAATGCAAGTGACACCCAACTTAATGTCTTAATCAGATAAATTAAAGGCAGCTATTGAGACTTACGTAACTAGTGACGTCGTTGGGTAAAGGCTATACTAGGATTTGACGTAACTGGTTCCAGGACTTGTCATTTTCTGGATAAGAACATGTTCTTGGAAGTTGAAATTTAAAGAAAAAAAATATTCTGCTTAGTTAAAAGGCTATTAAGGATGAAGACAAAAACATGCTTGCGACTTTATGCCTCTCTGACACCGTACGCCCCAGTTCTGCATAAACATTTTATTGCTTCCCTCTTTTCGATTATTGAGTTGTTTATAATTTTTCCAGAATGCTGATACCAAGCTATGTGTTTTTGTGACACCAGTAGTTGGTGCACATGCTTACAGAGACAAAAGGAATTTCTGAAATAAATAATAAGTCCGCTTAAATCAATTAATATTGAAGGCAGACAAATAAATGATCCTAGCCTGCAGCATCATCATCTTTTATTTTATTTTTATACTCCATCAGTCCCTGAATAAATAGATTCCTAGAGTTATCTTAAGTCAAACTTTTTAAACTTTGATCATGTTTCTAGTAAAAGCAAATCGGTTTGGGACTCACTAGACATCTCCTCGCATATTTTTTTTGTTTGTTGTCTTCTACTTTTCCAGCAAATAAAAAGTTGCCGCGTGACATGTCACACAAGACAAATAAAACAACGAAAATACACCGCATATACTACCATGACAGCTTCTGGAAGATTTTGATGTTTGTTATCTTCCAGTTTCAGAAAATGAAAATGTGCCATGTCAAGAAATATAAAAAAACACACCAACACGTATAGAAAATCAAAATCTAGAATGAAGAAATAAAAAAATCACAGCACATACAGATACAACACACAACACATATAGAAAATCAAAATCTGGAATGAAGAAATAAAAAATTGTACGTACACAGATGACAGCACATATAGAATATCAAAACTGGAATGATAAAAAAATACAGCAAGTATCCAGCCAATAGAAACAACTCAGAAAGTAACACATAAAGAATACTTCACGGACAAGAAAGAAGGGAAAACAGCGTGCACCTGGGATGGCGGCAGTGGCGCCGGCGTAGAAGACTGAGGCCATGTTCGCTCTTATAATCCATCTTTTTCAGCTTGTTTTTTCAGATAAAACAATGTTTTAACTTGTTTTTTCAGCGAAGCGAACGGGGCATGAGTAAAACGATGAAGACAAAAGGAAGAGTAATGCCAAACATCAAAGCAAGTCCAACATCAGAAGAAGAAAATCAGCAAGGTGCATCGGAGGTAACCCAGTTAAACCAAAGGACCTTCATCTCCAGAAAAAAAATTTCTGTAGAAATTTGCATGGACCTGTTCGCTTGTCTGAATTCTGGAGGAATCTGGATGATTTGGAGAAATCTGGATAATTTATGAGAGAAAAACACCATTCCAAACGAAAAAATAAACGGATCAAGCCGAGTTTAAAGGCATGTGAACGGGTCTGTCTTTTACTACGACCCAATTTACGTGCAATAGAATCTCTATCTAGGAATCTGCACCCAAAAGCAGGCTAAAGGATAGGGCCACATCGCCCGTTAGCCCGTCGACCATCTGATCTGGCAAACAAACGATGTCGACCCTCTGATCTGGGTCTTCGCAGATCTCCTACCCGTTAAGCTACGCGGGCCGTCATGAACCCGTTAGCTGCTCATGCGCTGCTAGCTGCCGCCTTCCCCTGCCCGCTCGCAGTCACCACTACTCCGAATGTCGAACTTGGCACTAGCACAGCTCCCGAGCGGCGTCCCTGCTGGATCCAATGCCTTCAGGGCAGTGCCGAGATAGAAATCTACGCTTCGGTTCCCTGTCTTCGCGGCGTCCACTACCGCCCGTTCTCCAGCTTCCTCCAGCCTCCTCTCGCGGGCGTCGCACACCTCCGCCGTCCCTTCTCCCGCCCGGGGCTCGCCACGCCACCAGGTCATTCTGCTCTGCCAGACTTCGCCGGAGATCCAAGGAGGGCTGCAGACGCTACGGTGCGCGAGGCTGTGGTGCAGCGAAGCAGGGGCCGTGCGCATGATCTGCGGGGCTTCGGATCTGGTTCACCATCGACATGGTGCCTGCGCAGCCAGCCGACCACGCGGAGGCGTGCGAACAATCCGAGTCGTAAGCGGGACGGCCCGGGCCACCAACGCTGCCGTAGGCGTGCGCCGGCGTCAGCGACGGTGCGGGCTCCTACTAGATTTAGAATCTGCTTTGGCTCACTGTGCGCTGTAGATTTGGTGCAGAGGTGCAGCTCGATCCGGCTGCCTCACGTGGAGAAGAGGACCACACGGCGTGGAGCACTTTAGGAGCGAGCTGCTTTTGCTGCCACAGCCATGGCACCTCAACGCAGCTATCAATACCTACATGCTGATGCCCTGCAGGTGTTCGATGAAATGAACACAAGGTGTGCTTTTTTCTTTCTTTCTTTCTTTTCTTCCTTTCATTATTTTGTTTCTGCTAGCTGGTAATCCCGGGAATGCAGGAAGCTAATATGTGGACATTCTGTTCTAGAAGAAGGTAGAGTTGCAGGTGAATAGAAATCCTATTCCATTTCGCTTGTTTGATTCACTGGATTGGAGATTAATTATTGCAGAGCATATCCCTTTCCAGCACAGCCTCCATCTCCCCACACGGTCATGTCTTACCCGTCCATTGGCAACTGGGTGCTTACAAGATGCGGAGCAGTGAGGGAGGAGGACTCAATCCTGTAGCTGTAGGATGGGAGCTCAGGCACATATTGTACCGCTTATCCTCGCACCATTCGCCTCCCCCTGATCCACTTGTCCTGCCGCGTATGCGGCGAGATGCTGGCGTCGATGCTCCTGCTTTCCACTCCCCTCCCTACCGCATGCCTCTAACTACTGTGGCCTTCTCCCCACACGCAGGCAGAACACGTATGCACACCAAGTACTCAATGGTTGATGCTTTGTTTGCCTCTGTGAGATAATTAATCAGTTCGAACATGAACAAAGGCGGCAGTGAAGGACTGCCTCTGCTCCATCACTCCTGCTTCCTGGGGTAACACTGCCTTCAGCAAGTGTCACGGTGAGCAGCGGCCGCGTCTTTCCTTCTCCCTGTCCCTGTTTACCTATGGATTTCTCTTAATGATTTTAGTGTACACATTCAGATTCTGTAGTTTTTAATCAGATTGGTTCCCTTCTCAAAGTGTACATATTCAGATTCTGTAGTTTTAAATCAGTGTGGTTCCCTTCTCCTACTCTAAGCAATTTTGATTTAATCTAACATTTCTAAGTTTTGCCTTGCCTGCTTGCAGTTCTAACTAAAAGAAAAAGGAATCTGAATTTTAGCTATTATAGAAACAGAAAAAAAATGCCAAAATAGCACTCGGTGCAGCCACTGACAGCTAAGACTGAGACTTGTGATATTTAGAGGTGAAAAAAATGATTTCTTGAATACATAGACTTTTGATACGAAGATAATGGAGATCACTAATCATATCCAAGCACATCTAACTTAAAAAATCAGTCACCGCAAGAGGTCATATTTTGACTATTTTGTTAATGAAGTTATAAATATGCACTATTACTTTTTTCAATCTGAAATTGCAATGATGATTTTAAATGATTTGTCAATCAACCGAGGGGATCATGCATCCAGGCGCTGGCAATCTATTAAATAGACAGTATTTGATGTTTTGAGAGCATTGCCACACATGGACATCCGGACCTTCCAATGCTCTGATGTCAGGATTTGCAAACAACTGCTTAATGTGCTCGACATATTGCCTTGGCACTGTAGTGATACTCAGTATATTACTTATTAAATTAATTTGTATCCACGCTAACAAATCTGTTATAACTTATATTTTGCATTGAACATTATTAAATCAACTGAAGTCTTATGTAAAGTGAAAAGCTAAATCCTCTAGGTGAAGGAGTTCCTGAATAGTTATCAGATTAGGATATAGTATAATAATAGGTCTTCATATGCTTATAGCTTTGTGATAATATGACCTTTGTGCATGCCTAAAATTATCTGAATGTGGTAATTTAGCCTACAGAAGTCATGTTGAGAATGACAGCTACAGCTAAGGCATTGCTACCAATACACTGTGTACATTCCATCACATTTATCTTGGTACGATTAGACACTGTTTTCCTTGGTCTCAGTTCATGGTTTCAAAGTTCCCTGTTCGCTTCGCTGAAAAGCCAGGCCGAAAAGTAGTGTTGGCTGATTTGTTGTGAGAGAAAAAACACTATACCATGGCTGATAAGATGAAGCGAAATTGGCCACTCATATTTAAAGCTTTGCTGACTTGATGTTCCTTGCAGCCCAGCCAAAGAGACATAAAAGCTGGATACGCTCGATTTGTCGGAGGAAAAACAACATAGGAAAGGGGTCAAATGCGTCTCTGCTCTGGCGATAGGGAGGCGTTGCCAAGTTAGTGTTGACAGATACTTATTACATACAAGGAAGATGACGTGGATTGAATCTATAGTTGCAATGTACCTTACCTTCTAATCAAATAACAAACACTTAATTGAGTTCTTATTTAAATAGCATTCTCATGTTTATCAGCACAAATCAGAGGCTTGTCTTTGGCTGTTACTGCAGTCATATCTGTCTGAAAGTACATATGCTATTTTGTCTAATATTTCATTGAAGACTGCCATAACAACGGACCTTTATTTATTTTCTACTACATACTTGATGTGGTTCTTATTACTTATTGTCGACACTGCTTTTGTACCCTTATGATCTTATCCGCTATATAAGCTATATTTATCTCTCCTCCATGCTATCAATTAACTTAAAAACAAATTTGATTCGTTCATAGTTATCCATCTGTAATCATGTTATTATGCTTTGTAAATTTGTCATTGTAGGGTGACATTGCTGAACTATAGAATGAGAGCACTGTAGCCAAACAAAACGAGAGAAGATATCAAACAACTTAGAGCTCTTTATTGAGCTTCAGTACTCTATTGTTTAACTCTAGGGCAGTAAAATCACATGGGTTATCAAGATGGCGCGGCTTTGCTGCGCCCAGCTAGGAGTGTGCCCGTGGATGAATCCAGCTTAGAGTGTGCCAGTGGATGAATGAATCATGTTTTGTTGGGCCTGTTGCCTCTTGGTAGAAGTGCAGCATTTATGTCTTGTGAAGATAAAGGGAAATTATTCTCTAATTGAGGAACCAAATTTTTCTTTTGATCAAAAGTCTTTGTATCTTGTGAAGATTCAGGGACCTTAAATTTTTTGTAAATTTTTACCCAATACATTTTCCCTGAAAAACAAATATTCCAGTCTATAATTTGACTAAACACAAAATGAAGGATATTTCAGACGCTTAACGTAGAAGTGCAACCAGTTATAATGTGTGTAAACAAATGCTTGCAAAAATGCGGTATTATGGATGTTGTCATTCGTTTGGTATATCAGGGGCAACACTGTATTGGATGAAGCTCGTAATTTTGGCGCTTAGAGCCAATGGAAAATATGGCAATGAAGGCCGTGTCACAATGATCATATTGACTCTTATGTTCAATGCTCTGAAATTACATAAGAAAAAAAATAGCATATAAGGTGTGTCGGTATCAGCTACTTCTTCACCTCAATATTCGAGTCCAATTATTACCCCTTTTTATGTATAGGTCCCGGGTAGATCTGGAACTTGCCTTTTGAATTAGAAAAGAAGCGGGGCTTCTGCAAAGTAAAGAGGTCATTGAGTTTAATATCTCGCAAGCCAAGCATAATTTTACTGCTAATGTTACCTTTGGTTTATCATTTGCCAGTCCAAGTTGCATATCAACCCACTGGAGGTTATTAAGATAGTGGCTCTGACTGAACCCTAAAAAATTTCTTTCAAGCAAAACATTTGTGTAATTAAGTAGTATTGGCAAGTAATTATGCAGACCACATGAGTTTTTTTTCTCTGTTAAAATACATTCTGAATTCTTTTGCTTAAAGCAATCAGCTGTCTATTAAGCTTACGGGCACGTTTTGTACTTGCTACTATTGAATGTACTGCATAAAGTGAAATGGATTAATTTAGGTGGATTACAGATCTGGTGTACCAACTACCAAGTAGAAAAAATGAGCTTTGAAGGAATGAAAATAGTTTGAATATGTATCTTGATGTGAAAAAATAAAAAGTTTCCCATGTCTAGGATCATAAACCTTCTGTTTTCAGAGCTTAGGATCTTACGCAGTTGACATTGCCTTTGGTATGACCTGTTGCTTACTTTCCCAGCTATTGTTGCCCTTTCTAATATAACTACTCACGTTGGGAAAACAACTCAATCTGACATGTAAATAAAGAGAAAAGAACCATGAATGGTTAGATTGTTTGAAGAAGCAACCTTGCAGAAATCTGACCATAGAATCATGACCTGCAAGCAAACTCGAGAATCAGTTATCCGGGCCATAGATGTGGCAGCAAAATCCTTTGCTGTTAGTAATAGCCTGAACTGCACAGATTTAAATTAAAATATTGGAACATAGACATAGAGGGATGTGTCTTTCTCTCCCTTTCTTAATCTTTATATTTTGCTACTGGAGCCGACATTCACCAAAAGCATATGTTTTCAGGTAAAATGCACTAAAAATCTTTAGCCAATCGCACAACAACTTCTTTAACATCCCTGCAACTCTTACCGGCAGGAGATAGTATTTGATCAGCAACCCATGAGCTTAAACATGATCATTCTGTTATCTTTCTATCATGCAGGATTGCATCAATGGAGATAATAAACAAAATGCATGGATAAGTGCCAATATTTACTGAAATAGTTGTGTCCCATGTGTACTAATTATACATGTACATATCATTTAAAATTAATATTACTGGTAGGAGTTCGAATATGTGCAGTGGCTTACTTCATCTCATCAAACTGGAATGGCATGTCTTGCCTTTGGCGCCTGCTCTGCTTAAATATTTTATAGAATGACATTTTTCAAATATTAGAGCATCGCATTTCAGTATTCATATCAAATTAGCAAAACCATCCAACTACTCCATTCAGGATTCTTACACATCACAGATTAGTTGGGCTCATACCGCCAGAACTTGGAAGATCAAATCAGTTAGAAAGACTTTTGTTCTTCCAATGTGTGATTACTTGCAGGTATCTACAACGAAATTATTTAAATGGATACACCCTTTCTAGAATTTAGCAGTTTGGTAGAAGTGACATTGTAAGTTCAGTTACAACAGGAATTGGCAGCCGTTCACAATCAAGTATGCTACTGGAGCAAGACAGTAGTTGTTTCAATCTAAATGCGCATGTCTTTTTTAATATGTCAAATTCAGTTCTTTCCCCCAAACTGGTAGCTATGTATGAATATAAAAGATTAACTAATGATGCTTAGTAAACTCCGCTTTATTATCTTTATGATAATTGTGTATCTAGTATTAAGATAAATAAAAAATCCAGAGCCACTTTTGTCAGATAGATGGGGGAGAAAACATGTTCTGTTTGTAAAATAGAAATATGTTCGAGTGAAGGAGCACACATGACCTTACTCTATTTCTTTAATTAATTTCCTGGGCACAGCACAAATATTTTCTCCAATGCATAATTATTCTTTCATCCGTCTACATTTAAATAGCATCATTTTGTTTTTGTTTTCCCTCTTTCCAGGCTGCTAGATACTGTTTCCATGGACTGATTCTTGATGAGAAAGAGACTGAAGTCCAAAGTTATGGCCATAGCTACTCTGCAAACATCAGAGAATTTATCAATGAGAGCAAAAAAGGCCTCTGAGGTTTTCCACGCAGCTCTCCACCAGCATCAAGGTCATTTGGCATGTCCAAATCGTTTCATCAAGCTCGGAGTTTTCAATAGTGCAACTTCCTTGTCTTTGGATGATCACATTTTTCAGCAATGGAATTTTGCAATGGCTGCATCATGGGGCCTTTATTTATTATTGGGCATCATGTTATATTTCCTACCACAAATTAAACACCGGTAAGTAGTCACCATACAATTCTCAAATGCTACACTTGTAACAAGAGGCAATGAGCAAAAATCTTGGTTTCATATTATCAGTATCTGACAAGCAAAAACATGATGGCTACTGTGTACTTTACGCAGGATGATCCGTTGGCACCATTGGAACTCATCGCAAGACCTATATTGGATTTAATATATAACATATAGTCATATACTCTGCCAGCAGCCATTTTACCTTTTCAGGGATTGTTGTCATAAGTAACCATTCAGTGGCAATAGCACAGGAGAACAAACAAACAGAAAAGCTCCCTGCGCATCAGCTCTCCAAGATAGCAACACACCAAAAGAACCAACACCCTCGTATACTTATCTTTTGTATCCCTCACCAACCTCGCCCAAAAAAAAACCCGCACACCCCACCTTGCATGGCCTCACCTGTTATGGATTGCTCGATGCACCTCGCACTGGTGTTGGCCGCTGGCTCCTGCCTCACCATCACCCACTCGTGATTGTTTGACCTCTAAGGATTTATTTTGTTAGATTATAGTCAAATTGGAGGAGATTGAGAGTGATACAGAATCCCCTCAATCTCCTTTAATACCCTCAGATTGAGGGTTAACCGAACAAGCGTTATAAAGGAGATAAATCCCTAAGGCCCTATTTAGATCCTTGAAATTGAATTTATTTTAATAATCATAATTTAGACACAGATTAGTTAAGCTAATATGGTTGTATATCGAATATATTTGTATATCACTGTGGGCCCTATGAGAGAGATACTTATGTCTTACATTTCTTCCGTAGGGAAGCGAGTTAAAGAGCATGTTATAAGTTGCAAAGTAGAAACATAGCATGGCGACCGTAGAATCAATTTACATCTCCCACCCTATGAATTTGAGATAGGCTTACATGTAAACTTTGAAAATTCGTGGAATGTCAAATTCCATAACAAATAGTCTAGTGTATTAAGTAGATTCCAATTTCTTAAAATAAAAGGATCCAAACGATTCCAATTTGGCCTGTTCGGTGGGTATTAAAGCTGGCTTATCAGCTGGCTGAAGCTGTTTTGTTGTGTGAGAAAAATACTGTAGATTCTAGCTGATAAGCCGGCTGATAAGTTCAAGCGAACAGGGCAAATCAATGTTGTGTATTGTGTTGGGAGAAAAAAAACATATTTATAATTTGCATTTCATCAGCATATTCACATCTGAATGAATGCCAGTGTAGTTTTATTTGAAGTTGATTTCAGTCATGATAGATCAACGAAGCAGTCGATTCACACTGATGCTATTCCGTTGTATTACTAACTTGGTTATTATGGAAGCAAGCCAAATGGTCCGCTTTCAAAAACTAGATGGTCTAATATTCTCTGGGTTTCCTTTTCCCTGAGAGTGGTAAATATCAAGGTGAAGGACAGCCAGGTTTTCAACAAAATAGAAAAGGATACCAATCACATTATGGGACAATTAAAAACTTGTTTTTGGGAAAAACTACCAAATTAGATGTTGAAAGCTCTCTCATGAGAGGGACCTCATAGTGTGTGGTTGGTCGGTTTCACTATTAAAAAATAGATTTTTAGAGACGCCTCCCTTTTTTAACAGAAGTGGTTTTCTTAGCAAGCCATCTCTAACCTTCGCGGGAGGCACTGTAGCTATACAACTGTTGCTAAAAATCATTTTTTAGGGGCGGTTTCATTAAGAAAACCGCCCCTAGAAATGTTTCTGTTTTAAGGGACGGTTCTATTAAGAAAACCACCTCTGAAAATACGATTTTCAAGGCCTGTTGCTTATGTCAAACATCTCTAAAACATGTAATTTTTAGAGACGGTTTTGTTAAGTCCACCGCCCCTAAAAATCGATTTTCAAGGACGGTTGACTAAGTTAACCACCCTTAAAAATAGCTGCAGCACAAATAATTTCATATATTTTTTAAATGAAGTCGAATGAAGATAAAGTTTATATAAAATTGTAGAGCTCGACGAGATCTAAAACTTTGTAGTCGATAAAATTTTTGTTTGAGATCATTTAGGGTTCCAAATATATAAATTAAGTCTTAGATTTTGAATTTCAATTTTTTTAATTTTCAAATGACCTTGGATGAAGAAATGTCCTATATCAAAGTTGTAGTACTCGATGAGATCTTGAACTTTGTACCTGAAAGTTTTCTCATTTAAGATTGTTTATAAGTTAAAATTTTGATTGCAAGATTCATGTATATTAGTATAATAAATAGACAGCATCGTAGAACTAGACACAAGTGACTGTGTGGTGTAATGGTATGGCATGGAATGCGCGAGAAAGTGGTTGTGGGTTCGACGGTGTCTACACTTATTCAAAACAAGTGAAAAATAAATCTTGTGAGCTATGGCTGGTCCTCAGCCCTGTGGACTTATTTTCAGAGGCTGAAACCTCTGGAAATCAATTATTTTTACAATCGGTAGTATAGAGGCTGAAACCTCTAAAAATCAATTATTTTTACAATCGGTGATATTGTAGCGGTTTTTCAAACCGTTCCTGAAAACCGATTTTAACCGTCTGTAAAAATCTTTTTTTTTACTAGTGTTTGCCCTAGCAAGGTCAGCTAACAAGCCTATGTACTTCTTCTTTTTAGATAATGGATTTTCATTAATCAGAGCTCTATATTCACGAAGGATATGCTTGTAGCCATTAGATTAGAAAATAAACACCGCTAGTGTCTTCAGAAGTTTTTATAGAACCATCACATTCAAGAGTACTTTCAGCAATTAATCTTCCTTTAGCAACCGACGATTCCATTATTGTCAAAACATATTGCAATTATTGGTACTATGATCAAACAAGTTATACTATTATATACTTCATATAACTGTTGTCGTGATGGCATGGCTGTGTGACAAAATGCCTACTTCATCAAATTCTTTTGTGTAGACAGTTTTAACGCCAAGTAAATGAATGGTCTAGATTTCTCATATATCCATTCCGCTAGGTATTGAAGTCCTCTGCGACTTTGTGAACAGTGGCAAAATTCTATAAAGCTAATAAGATGCCCTATAACAATGATGAACAGGGGCCGAGTCAAGACTCGCCAGGCTCCGCCGCAGCTGCCACCGCCGCACGTGCGTCCCCGGCAGCCATCCGCACTTCGCTGGTGCGCTGCGGCCTCGTCAACTACGCCCTGCGCTCTGCTCCAGCCGTGACCGCAGCTCCTGCACCGTCGCCCCTGCTGCCAGCCTGACTGAGCCTGTGTGCCTGTGGCCACCCCGACTCCGGCGGCCACCTCCAATGCCACTGCTGGCTGCTCTGCCTTGGTGTCCGCCTCCCGTGGGCTTTGCTAGTACCTAGGGAAGGCCCGTGCTAGCTCCTCGGCGTTCCTTTGGAGCTGGAGGTGGCTGAAAGGTCCTAATATGGCTAGAAGGGGGTGAATAGCCTATTTAAGAATCTACAAACCAACTATACCAATTTGATTAGTGTGACAAATAGCGAAAAGCAAACTTGCTCTAGTTCTACAAGAGTTGCAAGTCACCTATCCAACAATTCTAGTTACTATGATCACTAGACACACAATCTACTAAGTCACTACTCACTAAGAGCTCTCACACTTGCTACACTAAAGAGCTCCACTAGATGAACTTAAGCTACAAAGCAAGCTCTCAATTCTAACTACACCAAAGAGCTTGCTACAACTAGTTTGTGGGAATGTAAATGAGTAAGTGAGGTAATTATACCGCCGCGTAGAGGAGTGAACCAATCACAAGATGAATACTAATTCAACCACCGGGAGAATACCAAAGGGCAAGAGACAACCAATTTTTCTCCCGAGGTTCACGTGCTTGCCGGCACGCTAGTCCCTGTTGTGTCGACCAATACTTGGTGGTTCGGCGGCTAAGAGGTGTTGCACGAACCTCGTCCACATAATTGGATACCGCAAGAACCTACCCACAAGTGAGGTAACTCAATAATACGAGCAATGCACTAGAGTTACCTTTCGGCGCTCCACCGGAGAAGGCACAAGACCCCTCACAATCACTGCGATCGGAGTCAGAGACAATCACCAACCTTCGCTCGACGATCCTCGCTACTCCAAGCCATATAGGTGGCGGCAACCACCAAGAGTAACAAGTGAATTCCGCAGCAAAACACAAACACTAAGTGCCTTTAGATGCAATCACTTAAGCAATGCACTTGGATTCTCTCCCAATCTCACAAAGATGATTAATCAATGATGGAGATGAGTGGAAGGGCTTTGGCTAAGCTCACAAGGTTGCTATATCAATACAAATGGCCAAGAGAGTGAGTTAGAGCCAGCAATGGGGCTTAAATAGAGAGCCCCGACAAATATAGCCGTTGGCTCTCTGTTCACTGAGAAATCAGGGCGACCGGACACGACGGTTGGATTGACCGGACGTAGGACCCCAGCGTCCGGTCCTTAGATTTTCGCCACATGTCCCCTTCTTCAAATACTGATCGCCCGATTTCAACGGTCATCAGTGCACTTAAGTTGTGACCGGACGCGCTGCTCAAAGTGATCGAACGCTCCAACACTGGAGTCTGGTCGTTTCTAGTAAGGTTCCATTCACGACTGAACATGTCCGGTGGCTCATGACTAGACCCAGGCCAGCGTCCGGTCAACACAGCGTCCCTCTATTGCTTGCGTCAGCATACGTCACTAGGTGACTGGATGCACCCCCTGCTCGTCCGGTCCCTTTGTCTCTTCAGCGTTCGGTCAAGGGACCGAGGGCGGCCTTCACTGCACGCCTACTGACCGGACGTAGCGTCAGAGTCTAGTCACTGAACAAGGCAGAGTCCGATCAATACGAAATAGCTCATTTTGACCCTGAACTTCACCACCCTTGATCAATTGTGCCAACCACCAAGTGTATCACCTTGTGCGCGTGTGTTAGCATTTGTTCACAAACATTTTCAAGGGTGTTAGCTTTCCACTAGATCCTAAATGCATATGCAATGAGTTAGAGCATCTAGTGACACTTTGATAACTGCATTTCAAAACGAGTTTCACCCCTCTTAATAGTATGACTATCAATCCTAAATATGATCACACTCGCTAAGTGTCTCGATCACTAAACCAAAAAGCTCCTATAAATTTCACCTTTGCCTTGAACTTTTTATTTTTGTTTTTCTTCTTTTCCAAGTCCCAGCACTTAATCATTACCATGGCATCACCATCATCATGTCATGATCTTCATTTGCTTCACCACTTGGAATGTGCCACCTATCTCATAATCACTTTGATAAACTAGGTTAGCACTTAGGGTTTCATCAATTCACCAAAACCAAACTTGAGTTTTCAATCTCCCCCTTTTTGGTAATTGATGACAACCCTTTCACAAAGATATGAATTGAAATTCAATTGAATCCATGTTGCTTGCCCAAGCATATTTACCATGTGTAAAAAATATGGACAAGTTTCATGAATTCCAAATGGTAGCAATTTCTCCCCCTACATATGTGCTAAGAGTTTGGATTATAGCTTGCACATATGCTTAGATAGGAAATATAGGAGAGAATGTCTACCAAATGATGCTAATGTATAAAAGATGGACCTTTGAAGCGTGATACCAATCAGAGTGCACCAATATACCATCCTTAGCACCATTAGTAACTAGACATACACAAAGACTAGAATACCCCATGAGATCAACATTAGAAGCAAGGGTCTAGTTTCCATAAAATGAAAATAAATCTTGTTACTTAACCTATGCATGCTAGTTTTTCATTTCATCATTCAAACCTACAACTAGCATACACCACACAAGCATGAATATTGAAATTTAAAACTTGTGCCATGCAAGCAAATATATGAAATGCACATTCAAATGCAACATACAAGTTTATGAGCTTGCTCCCCCAACTTGTGTACAATTTTGATTGATCCCCCTATAATGTCATTTCATTTGTTTGCTCCTCCTATCTTACTATCTTTGTGAATTTCTCTCCCCCTTTGTTTTCCAATTAGCACAAAAGGCGAGCTCAAATTTTAGATAGGTTGGGGTGAAACCATGTGAAGTGAGGATCATTTTCCCAATTTGGTTGAATCTAGATCACTTGCAAAAGATATTTAACTCGGTTTGATCCAAGGGCAAGCTTCTTCACACCTCCAAAAGAGGGTTATCATGCACCATGTTGAGTTAAACACTTATAGCTCATTTTCTAGACTAAGCACTAAGTTTACAAACCCACAAACATGTCATATGCTACCACTAGATCATTTTAAGCATACAATCAATAGTGGTACCATACAGGCATCAAATTCATTTGATTTTCATGAATGAGCCTAGGACATGATAGGAATGACTAGATGCACTAAACAAGTCCTTAGCAATGGATGAATGACATGTCAATCAACTTTACCTTGCTTTGCTTGAAGGAGAGGCATGTCATATAATGGGGGGTGCATCAACAAATATTTCAGAAATCCAATATGTTCAACTCATTCCTTAGCTTGCAAAACCTTTTCTCATCTAATGGCTTGGTGAATATATCGGCAAGTTGATCTTTGGTGCCCACATTCTCAATACAAATTTCCCCTTTTTGTTGGTGATCTCTTATGAAATGGTGGCGGACATCAATGTGCTTTGTTCTTGCATGTTGAACCGGATTGTTGGTTAATTTAATTGCACTCTCATTGTCACATAGCAATGGCACTCTTGATTCCAAAGTCACTCAAAGTGGCCTTCATCCAAAGTAATTGAGCGCAACAACTACCGACCGAAATGTACTATGCTTCAGCGGTTGAAAGTGCTACACTATTTTGCTTCTTTGATGACCAAGACACAAGTGATCTTCCCAATAGTTGACATGTGCCCGATGTGTTCTTTCTCTCAACTTTGCATCCCGCATAATCAGAGTCCGAATATCCAATCAACTCAAATCTTGCTCCCTTGGGATACCACAATCCAACATTTTGTGTATGCTTCAAGTACCTCAATATTCTCTTTGTAGCCTTCAAATGACTTTCTATTGGTGAGGATTGAAATCTTGCACATATGCATACACTAAACATGACATCCGGCCTTGATGCGATCACATAGAGTAGGTTTCCAATCATAGACCGATATAATTTATGATCCACCATATTTCCACTTGCATCACTATTCAAGATACCATTTGTCCCCATTGGTGTACTAATAGCTTTGCTATCACTCATGCCAAACTTCTTGATCATGTCCTTGATATACTTGCCTTGACTCACAAATGTACCATTCTTCAATTGCTTGATTTGAAGACCAAGGAAGTAACTTAACTCTCCAATCATGGACGTCTCAAACTCACTTGCCATCATCTTGCCAAACTCCCCACAAAATTCTTGATTTGTTGACCCAAATATGATATTATCAACATAGATTTGCAATACAAACAAGTCATTTCCAAGCTTCTTGGTGAAGAGAGCGGTGTCAACCTTTCCCATCTTGAATCCCTTAGAGAGTAGGAAATCCCTCAATCTCTCATACCATGCTCTTGGTGCTTGTTTCAATCCATACAAAGCCTTTCTCAACTTGTAAACATGGTTGGGTTTCTTTTCATCTTCAAAACTGGGAGGTTGCTCAACATACACAAGCTCATTGATGTACCCATTGAGAAATGCACTCTTCACATCCATTTGGTACAACTTGATGATGTGGGCACAAGCATAGGCTAACAAGATCCTAATTGCTTCCAATCTTGCAACCAGGGCATATGTTTCTCCAAAGTCAAGACCTTCAACTTGAGTGTAACCTTGAGCCACTAATCTTGCTTTGTTCCTTATTACTATGCCATCTTGATCTTGCTTGTTCCAAAAGACCCACTTGGTTCCAATTACATTATGATCCATAGGCCTCTCAACTAACTCTCATACATGATTTCTCTTGAAGTTGTTTAGCTCTTCATGCATAGCATTGATCCAATCAACATCCTTTAAAGCTTCATCTATCTTCTTAGGTTCAATGGATGACACAAATGAGAAATGTTCACAAAATGATGCTAATTTAGATCTTGTTTGTACACCTCTAGAAATATCACCAATTATAGAGTCTAAAGGATGATCTCTTGCGACATTGGTTGGTTGGAGCGCTTGCACTTGATTGCTTGCATTTGTTTAGTAGGCTGGCTGGGCTGGCTAGTGCTGGGCTTATCAGCTCAGCCGTTCGGCAGCCCAGCACCAGCCGCACCAGTCGAACGGCTGGTCTTATACCCGTTGCTCGGTCCAGCGTGCGGCGTCTCTCACTTTCTCCCCTTTCTCCCATTGGTGGCTAGGGTTCCACGCACACGTGTCGCTCATCGCCGTCTCTCCGCGCATTTACCGACGGTGGTCTACGCCGCGTCACCAGGCGCCGTCGGTGGCCACCAGATCCTGCCACGTCCGCCTCTCTATGCCGTCCTCCTCGCCAGGGCTGCGGTGACAGTGACGTCCTCCTCCTAACCCCACCCCACCTCCATCAACGGCGCCTTCGGCCAGCAAGGTAACCCGAATCCCACACCGCCATCCTCTCACCTGGCCGCCTCTGAGCCGCAGCTGTTCGTCTTGTAGTTTGACCCCCGCGCGGCTAGGGTTTCCCATACTCTCGCCGGGCCTCGATGACAGTGCTCTCCGCCTCTCTCCCTGAACCCCGCCTCCATCAACGGCGACTCCCTCCAGCACGGTAAGCCCTCCGGAACCTGATGCCATCGCAGTTTGACCCCATTGGATCTGAGATCCAACATGTATTCATGTCTATTCCTGTATGTGTCGGATAGAAATCCCCACATCTTGTGAGATTGAATGTACGTTTATTTGAGGAAGTTTCTGATGTGTGTTAGAACAGCTTGTATCAAGTTGACAAATTTTACAGATTTGCAAATAAATGCAAGGAATTCTGGCTGTGTAATGAATTTGCGTTGTTGTTTGTTTTTGTTTCTATATTACAGAACTGCTCTACCTACAGATTTTAGGAAGTTTCTGATTACTTTCTGAACAGATCTGGACATCTGGTAGATGATTCTTAATGGCTTAGTTAACCTTTGAATCACCTTTTGGTAACAACTAATAAGTTGTATTACTTTTCATAAGCTTTCTAAAATGTTAAGGATCACAAGTTTTGGTAAACTAGAACTCTAGTTATAGCTGTTCTAATTTCAATGCCAGATTCTGTCCAAATCTGGACAGAGTTGTTTCCTTGTATTGTTTGACCCTGTTAACTGTGGAATCAGCTCTTGATGATAGTTACAAAGTTGTAGGTGGTTTCTTAAGCTTTTCAGAAAGTATAGGATCAGCCTTGTGGGATCTCTATATTTTCAGTTATGATTGATAGAAGTGACTGCTATGCTACTATTCTGAATCTGTGTGTACATAGAGTTGATTGTTTTAGCTCATTCTTGCCTAAGTAGTGATAAGTATAGCTTAAGGCTTCATTAGTGTTAACTTAGTACACATTCTCTGTTGATATTCTAGTTCAAATTATGTTAGACAGTACACATTTAATGTTCTTCACCCCTGTAAATGTTCTATTTCTCAGATTATGTTTATCATCTTACAAGTGTGCTCTATGATTGCACTGCAGACATAGAAGGGGCATTTTGTCCGGTGGTGAGCAACACTGCCCAAACTGGCAGCGTCGTCGGCTTCGTCTTGCTCTCCAACTGCGGGCAGCCATTACAACCTTCGCTCAAAACGCCGCAAACGGACACAAAAGGCAAGTTAGGGATATGGTTTGGCAATTTGCTGTTTGGATTTGGGGTTTAATTCTCCTTTGGTAATGTTACATGGCTATGTACCTTTTGCTGCTTGTCTCATAGTTTCTGTAACATTTCCATCCAGCTGAGGAAAGCCTACTTTTAGTTGTAGACCTTATAGGCAGTGACAGTGAGTGGTGGTCCTTACGCACCATGGTTATTCTTGTGGTTAATTTGCTTGCTTCCTCTCTTGCTTTTCACCATGAAATTTTGTAACCATGATCAGTTTTCACTTTCCAGTAGATTCTGGCTTGCCATTATCAGCATCTGTTATAGGTTTTATTGGTTCTTATATTTTCTGGCAGAAAACTGTATTTTAGCTAAATATTTGTTGTTACAGTGAGGGCTATACTAAGTCACGTATGCTTCTGGCAATTTTGCTACTTTTGGACTTGGGACACCAGTAATGCCATTTGCAACCCCAATAAGATCAATTGTTTCATAGCTTCTATAGAACATAAGCATGACAAGCATACCCACTAGATCTAACTACAGTATTCTTGGGAACCTTATTCTGCAGGGAAACACCTAGTATTATGTTCTTTTGATCTGGATACATTTGCAACCCTTGAAAGTTATGGTACAGATGCCTCTATGTTTGGTTCTTTTTAGTGCTTTGTGGGTTCTTTAATATAGATTTTTGAAAAATCTAAAGCAAACCCCTTCTATACATAAACTAACTTCTTTTTTGATACATTTTGCTAGTGGTGCATTACTAATAGCTTTGTCGATCCTTGAATCAGATAATCCAGGACCGTGCTTGCTGGGATGATAGAACCTGCTCTCTGCTTCTTGACCTAATCATCAAGCAGAAAGAGCTCGATCACCGGAACTCCACCGGTCCAACCTCACTAGGGTGGACCAATGTCGTTCCTTGGGTACAGCAAGAAAATGTGCCAGAACAAGTACAACGAGCTGAAACGTTGTTACTTCAATTGGCGCGACGGACAGACCCATATTGGGCTAGGCCGTGACCCGCTTACTGGCGAGGTTACATCTGATCCCGAGTGGTACGGTGCCAGCCCCGGGGTACTAAGTACATGTATTTCCTTGACTTTTTTTAGCAATTAGGTTCCTACTACCTCAATACTAACTTCGCCATCACTGTAACACGTGCAGGAAAGTAGCCAACCCGCTAGAAACAAGTTCAGACGGCCCCAATGCTGTGAGCAACTAATCACGATTTTGGGACGCCTAGTAGTGGAAGCCCTCGCACTCCTCCATCCTTGTCGGACGAGCCGGTCTTGCAACCTAGTGGTCGTGAACCCTCGAAGAGAGTCCATAGGGAATATTCTGTTAACAGTCCTCGCAGCAAGAAGAGTAGCCAGACTCCATCCGTAGAAGAGTGCCTTGAAGACCTCGGCCAATTTATCAGGGAGGCTAGGTCCCAGAAGGCATGTCATAACAACGATGCTCAGTAGTTGGCCCAAGTCCATGAGATTCTGTTGCAAGATGGTATCAGCGAAACTGATGTAGTATTCGTGCAAGCCCTGAACCTTTGCAGCCACAAGCTCCGTCGTCAGGGTTTTCTAAAAATGAAATCTAAAGAGGGCCGGCTGAACTGGATCAATGTGACGTGGGCCTTTGTGTGCTCCAATAAGTCCCAGTGATCAGCACATTTCTTTGGACTGCGGTTTTTCTACTGTTTGCGGTTATCCACCATGTGCATGTTGAGTTAATTCTGTTTGTTGTTGCGTTATGTTCGTTTTTTTGTATTACCAAAGACCATTGCTGAGAACTAAGTGCATGTCGTTGTCTTGTGTTTTGAATAAAATATTTGTGTCATGCTGTGAGTGTTGTAAGAAATTATTATGCATGTATCACTTTTCTCTTATACATTCCAACCTGTTTTCAAGGTGCTACCTAGTTTAGGTATCTTGACATGTTCACTTATTAGCAAATGTTTTGTTCCTAATATCTGCATTTCAATCTTACTGATTTCTGCCCATTTGCAGGTAGCATAATGAGCAGCATTGAAGAGTCGTCGTACAGCGACACTTCCAGTGAGGGACCGAGCAGTGTGACCTTGGCGAAGGCAGCAGTCGTCCTTTTGAGGTTGAAAGGTATTGTGTCACAGCAAATGCCCGAGGTAAATCCTCCTTGTCCCATTCTTAAGCTATCTAGAGCCCAATGGATGCAGCTTACCCTTGCTGACCAAACCAAATGTATAGACAATTTGCGCATGACGCGTGATGCCTTCATGCATTTGCATGACACCCTGCTGCCGTTTGGCCTGCCATCAACAGATAAGTGCACCCCGGTAGAAGCTCTAGGCATGTACATCTGGACCTGTGCACACCAATTGGCAAGTAGAGAGTGCAAAGATAGGTTTGAAAGGTCTTTAGATACAGTTAGCAGAAAGATTACAGTAGTTGCAGAGGTCATGTATAGGTGGGCAAATACTGTCCTAGTACCAGCAGATAGGAACTACGCACGCGTAAGCCACAAACTTGCTGCATATGCACCATGGTTTGATGGATGCATCGGTGCTATAGATGGCACACACATAAAGATTGAGGTTAACCGTGAATCAAAGGTTGATTTCTTCAATAGGAAAGGCGAAACAACAATTAATGTTTGTGCCATCGTGGATATGGATGGCCGTTTCACATACGTGGGGGCCAAGAAGGCGGGGGCATGTCATGACATGGTGGTGTTGAAAGACTGTCAGGGCGACGCTTCGTTCCCACATCCCCCAGCAGGTTCGTGATGCCTTGATGTTCACATTCCTTAATTGTTTGCTTGTAGTAGATGTATTGAAGCATACTTCTGGTACTACATGAAAGCATGTGTACCACTGTAGTAGATGTATTGAAGCATATCATTTAAAAGATCCACTGTATAGATCCACTGAAGCTTCCAGAAGATCAATTCTAGATGTGTGCTCAAGAGATCATCTGCATTTAAAAGATCAATTCTAGATGTATGCACTTTTATAGATAGAAAACTTAGTGACTTATTAAAGCCAGCTGCTAGTATATGCATGTGTTCTTTGTTAGTATAGTTTGCTCCAGTGTTTAGAAATACTATGGAGTGCTGTAACTTAACCTAAGGGGCGAAAGCTGCTGCCAGTTTCTTTACATGTAGTTACAGAAGTCTTGCCTTGTTTCTTTATCTTTATTATCTGTATCTGCGAGTCTGCATAGGTTATTTGTTTGGAGTTCAATGGATTAAGTTGTACTTAGAGCTAGATTGGTCTTTTTATACAGTGGTTCACATGCTTTCACGTGAAGCTTTGACGCTTGTAGTAGATGTATTGAAGCATACTTCTGTAACTGTTCTCATCTCTTGTAGGCCGGTACTACCTAGCGGACGCGGGTTACACGGAGATGCCAGGTTACATGACCCCCTACAGAAACACAAGGTATCATATCAACGATTTTAGGGGAGTAGATTTGCAGCAGTTGCAGAGGGAGGAGAAATTCAACTACATTCATGCGAAGTTGCGAAATGTCATTGAAAGGAGGTTTGGGGTGTTGAAAGAACGTTGGCAGATTCTGGAGGGGGTGCCGTACTGCAAGAGGATGAAGCAGGCTATGATAATCATTTCATGCTTTGCTTTAGATAATTATTTGTGGATGCGTAAGTACAGCGCTGATCTACCTTCGTATGAGCTGCCGGAGTGGGTTGAGCTAAATCGGGGAACCCCAATCTCTGGAGTTAGGGAGTTAATATCTATGGTTGTGTGGAGTGGTGTATGATTTAGGAAAGTTGAGGTGATGCAGCTGGTCCTCTATTGCTGTGCCGTAACTTACCTGCTTTTGTTCTAATAATATGGCATCTTTCTCTAAGGTGTTCAATTCTATGTCAGGGATTGTGTATTGCATGGATTACTTGGAGAAGAATATTGACTGGCTTGAAGAAAAACTGAAGCCTCTTATTGAAGGTGAGTAAAAGAATACCTCTCTGAAGTTTCGAAAGGGTTTAGTTTGGTTAACTGCAGCTCATAGGAGCTGGAGGGACCACATTCAGATGATCCGACATTCACTGCAGTTCCTATATTCGTAGCAAGTATTGATGCCATGAGAATATTTGTATGTGGTTTGGGTCAAGGCTGTTGTTTTTTTAAACTAGTAGCTTTTGGTACAGTTCCATGGCAGTCTTGTCTTGTGCATGTGTAAGATTTTGTGGGACTAAGTTTGTTTAAAAAAATGTTTTATGGGACTATCATATTGTGTTCATTGGTGTATGGGGAATTTTAGTGTCAGAATTACAAGTGCCAAGTTCTATAGTGTTTGGTGATGTGATGAAATACTCTGGAAAAGAATGATGAAATTGAGCATTAGTAAAGCTGTCTGTTTTGATTTATGTTGGTTCATTTGTCTACGGACAATGGACAAGTTGCTACACTGTTTCTGTGATTCACCATGGGAAGCAGTGGAGAAGATACACCGTCTAAGACAAGCAAGGCATCTGCCCCTCAGGTTCTTGATGCTGGGCCTGTGGCATTATATTTTAAGCGAAAAAAGATTACTTGCTAAAAATTTGTCCTTCCCTGTAACAGGAGCAGCAGCCACCTGCTACCTCAGGTGCTGCAACACTGGCTGTTTATTCTGATTGGTCCAGCTTCCAGGTGAGAGTGATTCCCCTCCTCCCCTCCAACCCAGCTAACCCATCCAAACTCTAGGATTAAATAAATATGTATGTAGCAGTTGCAACTTTCGTTTCCATAATTACTAAATCTGTAATCCCCAATGTTTTCAAGGCGTCGCTTAATTGACGCTCAGGCGTCGCTAAATGTGAATGAACTAGATTGTTTAATGTTTTTTTCTGTATTCTGCAGCTGACTGCTGTGCACCTTATCGATGCCCATTTATGCTGTGATCCTGGAAAGTATGTGAGTGCTTTGCTTCTTTCACTGTGAACAATGCTACACTTGGAATTGCCACATATCAATGTCTTGTCAAAGATTGACGTAATTGAGAACTATGGAAATTTAGGTATTTTGCCTTCGATCTTCCTGATGTTCCTCATATCAAGTCATTCGCGGAGCTGAAGGAAGAAGGATCCCAGCGTCGGCATGTAGACCTGTGATTCTGTGAAGCTGGGCTGGGATGTGCCTGTGATTCGTGTGGAAATTTGTATAAATGTTAGCTGGGCACTCTATGAGCCTGTTGCTATTGAACCTTGTGATGTTGCTGTTAGATGAACCTGTTGCTGTTGCTGTTGTTGTTGGATGAACCTGAAGCTGGGCTGGGATGTGCTTGTGATTCGTGTGAAATTGGACGAGTTGAACCTGTTGCTGTTGGGTTTTAATTTTAATTTGAAATCAGCATGAGCTAGAAATGACGAGTAGTTTGAATTTGAAACTTTGAATTCGGCATGAATTACAATTGGCTTGGCGCTATTATTTGAACTTTTCAAAACCAGCTGCTGGCTGGAGGGCTGGTTTGGCTGGAGCCTGGAATTGGCTGGCTGGCCCTGCCGAACAGGCTGAAAGAAAAGGGTGAACAAATGTTCCTGGCGTCATGGATTACGTGTGCTCAGAAGACCGTCGTCATGCATGACTTCTCACATGGGAAATGACTCTGGCGCACCGGCTGATGTGCGTCCCGTCTATAAAACTGTACGAGGAGGACACCAGACCATCAGCAGCAAGCTAAAGCGTTCCACTACAGAAACGAGCCATCTCTTTTATTCTTTCGCAGGCAGAGGAAATGGCCGGCAGCGGGGAGGAGGCCGCGGCGGCGGCGGCGGTGCAGAACAAGAAGGTGGTGCTGAGAAGGCACGTCACCGGGTTCCCCACCGAAGACGACATGGAGATCACGGTGGGCACTACCGAGCAGCGTGTGCCGGCGGGCCTGACCGCTGTGCTGATCAAGAACCTCTACCTGCCCTGCGACCCCTGGATGCGTCTCCGCATGAGCAAGCACGACGACGGCGCCAACGTGCCGGCCTCGGACTTTGTGATCGGAGAGGTACGCGTCCAAATTTGCTCCACCGGCCACCGCCGATTAGTCTCTTGTTAAGCGCCATTTGGAGCTTTAGAAATTAGAATCATAGGTGAAGAAATCTGCATGTGATTCATGAATCAGGCCATGGTCAATTACGGTGTGGGCAAGGTGATCGACTCGACGCACCCAGAGTTCATCGCCGGCGACCTCGTATGGGGGATGAGTGGATGGGAAGAGTACACCCTCGTCACCCAGCCGGAGTCCCTTCACAAGATCAACCACGCCGACCTGCCGCTCTCCTACTACACGGGCGTTCTTGGTCAGCAACCTGCATTTTGTCTTGTTCCTCCATTCTCCTTTCAACATCTACTAGTAACTGACTGACGATGCGATTCTGGAACCACCACTGCGACGTTGCAGGCATGCCGGGGCTGACTGCGTACGCTGGGTTTACCCAGGTCGCCAGGCCAAACAAAGGCGACTTCGTGTTCGTCTCAGCAGCGTCGGGCGCCGTCGGGCAGGTCGTCGGGCAGCTTGCCAAGATCGCCGGCTGCTACGTGGTCGGCAGCGCCGGCTCCGACGAGAAGGTGAGCCTCCTCAAGACCAAGTTCGGCTACGACGACGCCTTCAACTACAAGTCCGAGACCGACCTCAGCGCCGCGCTCAAGCGCTGCCTCCCCAACGGCATCGACATCTACTTCGACAACGTGGGCGGCACGACACTCGACGCCGCGCTGCTGCACATGCGCCACGGCGGCAGGGTCGCCGTCTGCGGGATGATCTCGCAGTACAACCTGGAGGAGCGGGACGGCCTGCGCAACCTGTTCTGCATCATCCCGAAGTCCATCCGGGTGGAGGGGTTCAACGTCAGTCGCTTCTTCCATCTGTACGCGAGGTTCGAGGAGGAGATGGCTGGGTACATCAAGGACGGGAAGGTGGCCGTCGTGGAGGACGTCGTCGAGGGCATTGAAAGCGCACCGGCAGCTCTGATCGGGTTGTTCTCTGGCAAAAATGTAGGGAAGCAGTTGGTTGCTATTGCAAGGGCATGAGTTGAAGCAGGAACTACATCGTAGTGACGAGACGAGCAAAACAAGTTTTGTGCTACTTGTGTGATGACAGCGCGGACCGGCGGTAATAGAGCTGCTCTGTACCGATCCTTTTTATACGTAATAAGAGAATAATATCAATGTTGTGTATTGTGTTGGGAGAAAAAAAAACATATTTATAATTTGCATTTCATCAGCATATTCACATCTGAATGAATGCCAGTGTAGTTTTATTTGAAGTTGATTTCAGTCATGATAGATCAACGAAGCAGTCGATTCACACTGATGTTATTCCGTTGTATTACTAACGTGGTTATTATGGAAGCAAGCCAAATGGTCCGCTTTCAAAAACTAGATGGTCAAGTGCGGATTTCATGAGTTACTGTGATTGCATAGCGGATTTCACATTTCCCGTCAGTACGCTTTCAGGTGAAGCCTTGGGGCAGAGATCATTTCCTCCATCCACTCCAAATTCAAGTGCTGCAATGACGAACAGTGGGATCAACTATACTCTTCAACTATACCTCTGGTTCTTCTGGCATATTTGATAGAGACCCGTTCTTTTTATGTATGCAAATTCCATGATTGCGTAGCAGTTATGGATATTTCCCCAATCTTCCTTGCTTATGAAACATCTTTGTAGATTGGAAGAGTTCCACTAGGACAGCAAATCAGCTACTTCGAAAAGACCAGAGCTCAGATACTGGAGAACATGGAGGAGGAAGCAGCAAGTGATTTCTTCAAGACGGCGCTCTTCATTGTAGCTGCAGGATCCAATGACATTTTGGATTATCTTTCACCTTCAGTACGGTTCTTTAGTACCGTTCTTTGGACGAGAGAAGCCTTATCCTTCGTACTTTCTGGACGTGTTGGTTTCCAATCTGACATTTTATCAGAAGTTTCTGCCAATTTATCCCTACTGTAGTTTTGTGTCGCTTGCTCTTGTTTGCTGCTGACCTCTATTTTCTTTCCCTCGATTAAGAGGCTAAATGAATTGGGTGCTCGAAAGTTTGTTGTGTCCGACATCGGGCCACTCGGTTGTATACCGTACGTCCGTGCTCTGGAGTTCATGCCAACAGGGGAGTGTTCAGCATCCGCGAATCGAGTCACTGAAGGTTACAACAAGAAATTGAAGAGGATGGTCGAAAAGATGAACCAGGAGATGGGTCCAGAGAGCAAATTTGTGTACGTAAATACGAAGGAGTTTGGCAGCGCCGAAGCAGAGGAAGGAACCCGAAGCAATGGAAAGAACGACGACCTAGGAGGTAGTAGTAGTACGAAGCCGGAAGGTGGTTTGATTCAGAAGTTGAGTGAGGAGGCTTCGACCATCGCCACAAAGATTCTTATGAGGCATGCTTCTGATGGGCTGCCACGCGGGAGGTACCGGAAGACTTTTCAAAGGGCTAAGTATAGGCACCGGGAAAGAGTGGGGGTTGAAGTGGAGTTGCCACGACGATTTCTGGTAAGTCGATTTCGGAGGAACTGAGAGGGAGAAGGCCGGGCTTCCCAGATTGTGCAAATTAGCCATTCTGCTTCGGGGCCGTGTGCACATAGCATGGAGGTGATGCCTTATGCCGTGGCGTCAATTCTAGCTTCTGATGCGGGAGCTTCTAGCTGTTCGCTTTTAAATTGGCACTTAGAGGGCGGAGCATGAATTAAGTAAAGGCTTATTTGTCAAATAATATCTAGTCATGAATGTTTCATTTTTATTAACCAAAACCAACATTTCTCATACTTGCAACTAAGACCTCAAATGTTTGGAAAAGACGATGTCGACAAAGCGGAGTTTTTTAATGAAATAAAAGACATTTGCAAGTGCTGGCTTACACCCGGGGAATTGTCAGTAAATAAGGCGCCAGGAGGTTGTGCAAGCACTAGAAATGACGAGCATGGAGAGGTCAATCTTGGTAGTCAGGTCTGGTAGAGCAATCTAAAATTATCATATAGAAATGTTATGATTTCGGTATTGATCAAAAGGTGCTGGGACCTTAGGGGATACATTAGTGCCATGTTCCTAGCTCCCATAAGAGCTCTACCTAATCGTCGACATAATGGGTAGAAGGCAGGCTGTGCTTATTTCTCGACAAATAGCTAAGTCGACACCTCGAGGTAGCAACTCAACTCTTCGTAGATGAAAACAAGTGTTCAGTGGATCAAACCCTGTATTAATGGTTCTGGCAGGCTGCTGGCGTGGGACTGTAAATCCTCTTTCGCTAGAAACACTACAACAATAGAACACTACTACACAAACTTTAACCGCGGCGGGCGTTTTCGGTTTTCCGCTGCGGGCAAAGCCGTCCTCCGTGGCCTAGAGGCCACGGTAAATCGTGGCTTAACCGCGGCGGGCGGCCTTGCCCGCCGCGGTTAATGTTTTTAAAAAAAAAAAAAAAACCTAGGAGCCCGCCAACGAGCCCATCCTCAGCCCACCGACGAGCCCGTTTCCAACCCAATAGTCCGAAACCCTACCGAAACCCTAGCACCACCGGGATCCGATGCGAGCTCGCCTTGAGCTCCACCTTGCCGGATCCGCCGTCGACAGGCCCACCAGCCGCCGGGAGAGGGGCGCCAGATGTGGATTCACGTCGTGGAGCCACCGGTGGCCGGATCGACGCCGTGGAGCCGCTGGTGGCCGGATCGACGCCATGGAGCCGCCGGGTCCGGATCCACCCTCGCCGGGGCCGGATACGCCCTCGCCGGGGCAGATCCGCCGCCGTGGCCGTCGTAGGAGGTGGATCGAGACGACGCCGTGCCGCTGTAGCCTGGTGGAGGACAGGCCGCCGCGATAACCTCCGCCCGCACGAGCCGCCTCAATGCGCCGTCCTCCCTCCACTCGAGCCGCGCCACAGCGCCGCCCTCCACCCGCGCGAGTAGCGCCACCACGCCACCCTCCCTCCGCGCGAGCCGCGCCATGGCACCGCCCTTTGCCCGCGCGAGCAGCGCCACCGCGCCGCCCTCCGCCCGCGCGAGCCGCGCCACCATGGCCGAGAAGAGTGCCACCGCCGCCGGGAGAGATAGAGGATGGGGAGTGTAGGGGTGGGGGTCAAGGGAGAGCAGCGCGTGGGAAGGGAGTGCGGCTGCGTCTGAGAAGAGTGAGAGGGAGGGCGAGGGGGTGAGAGGAGTGAAAGGGAACCCTAAGTGCTGGCTTATATATGAAGACAACTATCGGGCCGGCGCTGGGCCATTTGGGCCTTGCCTTTTTCTGTGGCGGGCCTTTTAGTGTGCCCGCCACGGTAAATCGATTTACCGTGGCGGACGCGTTAAGATGTCCGCTGCGGTAAATGGGGATTTACTACAGCGGGCAAATAAGGTTGCCCGCTGCAGTAAATCGATTTACCGTGGCGGACGCGTTAAGATGTCCGCTGCGGTAAATGGGGATTTACCGCAGCGGGCAAATAAGGTTGCCCGCTGCAGTAAATCATTTACCGCAGCGGGCGTCTCAGTGGCCGTCGGCCACCGAATTACCGTGGCGGGCAAAAACAGTGCCCACCACGGAGGCCAATTATGCAACGCTGCGCAAGTTCATTTCTATGGTAGAGAAGCACCCTTCTAGAGATAAGAATAGCAAATGTTTTGAGGCACTGATGGAAGCATGCCAAAATTGAAGTTGACGATCTCTTTATCGTTTATCCTTCTCTTTATCTTGCCCTATGTGCTCATGTTGTGAGTGCCGCAGGATGATTTAGTTCTGATCGAGGGCTTGACCCCTTGAGGAGGGCATATTCTCCAGCATCTCTCTTGTCGGATCGTATCCCCATGACCACGTCGTTAAAGAGACCGTCTTTCTTTGGTTTGGCCCACCAATTTACCGTCGTTGGTGACACTCTTCTGAGCCCCTAGATTCGCCGAAGGATGAGATCTTGCCTATGCTGTAGTGTAAGATGAACAGGAAAGTTCTCCTCCATTGAGACCCAACCGCCGTGGAAAACTACTACTTTTTCTTATTGAAAAAAGAGCTTTGTTATCTTACTTGCTGGCTAGTAAACGCTACCCCTACCCTTGAAAACTTGTTTACTTTTGAGGGCCGGAGTTTACTTAAATTCAAGAGGGACTTAAAGGATTTCTAACTTCACTGTCCTGCATACTCATTGGATGAATTGACAGAGTCTCTTGCCCTTTACCTTGGATATACACAAGATTGCTCATTCGCTGTAACCACTAGTTCTAGAACTGAATAGAAAAAGCTATATGGCACTCAAACAGAATGGATAGCAACTGAAACTCCAAGAGGTAGTATACTAATATACTTTTTTTTCCTAAAAACAGGCTTTCCTAAGATGCCTATTGGTCTAAGCTTTATATCTATCCTATCGCTCTCTTGCTTAAATTCACTTCCTTCCTTAACTCAGATCTAAATGGATTCCTTTGGATCGACATTAACTTAGGCGTAGAAAGAGGTAAAAGCGCGGGCATGGAAAAGGGATTATATGGCATGCTGGGCTGGATGAAAGAAGCAACTACGCCTATGTTGGAGCCATTCCATTTGAATTGGCACTTTCTCCATCATGACTCATGGGAAGAGACATTGGCAATAATTCACCTTGGACAATTTATTTGTGAAAATTTATGTCTATTTAAATCACCCATAAAAAATATGGTCAAATTTTCATTGTTAATATGGACTCCTTTGTTCTAAGAGCAGCTAAGCCTTATTTGGCCACTATAGGAGCAATTGTTCATGGTCATCATGGAAAAATCCTTTACAAAGGAGATAGGTTAGTTACGTTTATATATGAAAAATCGAGATCCCGTGATATAACGCAAGGTCTTCCAAAAGTAGAACAAATCTTCGAAGCGCGTTCAATTGATTCACTATCGCCGAATCTCGAAAGGAGAATTGAGGATTGGAATGAACGTATACCAAGAATTCTTGGGGTTCCCTGGGGATTCTTGATTGGAGCTGAGCTAACCATAGCCCAAAGTCGTATCTCTTTGGTTAATAAGATCCAAAAGGTTTATCGATCCCAAGGGGTACAGATCCATAATAGACATATAGAGATTATTATACGCCAAGTAACATCAAAAGTAAGGGTTTCCGAAGATGGAATGTCTATTGTTTTTTTACCTGGGGAATTAATAGGACTATTGCGAGCGGAACGAGCAGGGCGGGCTTTAGATGAATCGATCTATTATCGGGCAATCTTATTGGGAATAACAAGGGCTTCCCTGAATACCCAAGGTTTCCTTTTCCCTGAGTGTCGGGTTCATAAACCCAGGGTCCCTAATGGGCCCGCTTCCCAGCAAAAGCTTGGCCCAGCAGATGGCATTACAAATGACACGCAACTCCTAGGCTGGCCCAGATACCTAACGACATGATAGAAGAGCGATCCAGTCTCCGACCAGAAGGCCTGGCCAAGGAGGGGATGACTCTCGCCTTCGACTCCGACCTGTTTTTCTGACCGGAAGGCCTGGCCAACAAGGGGACGATGCTCGCTTCCGACTCTGACCCACTTCTCCGACCGAAAGGCCTGGCCAAGGAGGGGATGAGCGACTCTGACCCGCTTCTCCGACCGGGAATACACCGAACCTCTGCTTACTGCTCTTCTCTGACCGGTGCGGTCGGAGCCAACTGGGAACAACCAGTTGGGGACGCCCGCTTGGTGAGGACCCAAGAAATCAAGTGAAGCAGATAAGGTAAGGCTCTCAAGTCAACCGCAATACCGAGGACCGTACCCTGCACACCTGTAGGACAGTACTGTCAGGCCATGCCAGAAGGGGGCGCCGACATTTGCCATACCAGAAGAACACGATGGAGCCTGCCACATGCATCTGGGCGTCAACAGTATTGTGGGCGCTGACAAATTGTCTTGTATCCGACGGCGTGGGCAACAAGACTAGAAAACACATACTCTCTCTCTCCTAACTTGTAAGACCGTCCCCTTTACCTATAAAAGGGGATGCGCTCTCTCCTAAAAGGACGATGATTCCGACTCTCTTTCTCTACCCAGCTTTAGACATTCTAAGCACTTGAACAGCTCCACAGCTCTAGAATTCTAAAGCTACATAGAGCATACGTTCCAAAACTTAGCGCACATAGGAGCTCCTGTCACTATTGGCCCTTCGGTCCAGAGCCCGACCGGACCTCTAACACCCCCTTCTCATTCCAACTCGTTTGTAACCCCACAACAAACTTTGAGCACCTAGGCTCAGGAATAAAGTCACCGACCAACTCAAACTAGACGTAGGGCACGTTGCCTGAACCAGTAAAAACCCTGTGTCATTGAGTGCTAGGCCACATCCTATCACAACATACGGCAAAACAACAAATATCTACTTGTTGGTCACTTTTCGCACCGACAGTTGGCGCCATCCGTGGGGAACACGTCGTACGTTCATGCTTTTGGTCATCGGATGGCCCACCTTTCCGCCATCTTCGGCATGGCGAGCTCAAGCGATATGACTCATTTCGGCTCGCTGAAGTTTCACATGCTCCCACCTATTGGGATGTAGGTTCCTCCCGTCTTCAAGCCATCCTAGACCTTCCTCTTCGGAAGCCTAGACTTCATCGCCGACTAGCTCGGTGTGCTTTGCCTTCGCGAGGAGGCACTTGTCCCAGAGCTCGTCGGAGGATGAGCACCCTCCGTCGGCTCTGGGCCACCGGCGACCTCAATGAAGAGACACCTGCGCTTTGCTCCGAGCCCACGCTGGGCTCAAACCCCACTGTGAGTAACACATATATTATTCTTTACTCGCTATTTAATATCTTCCGCCGACTCTCTGGAGGGACCCCGTTGTACTCACCACAACCGCCGTGCAATTGGTTCCCCTACGGCCTCGCATCCCCCGTGGACACGTACGCATGGGGGCTCCGAAAGATGCTAATGCCGCCCCCTCTCACATCAGAATTTGTGGGGATGGCGGGCTATGCTCCCACCTCCTTCCACGACCTCATGGATGACAAGGTTGAAAGCGATGGCTCCAGCATCAGCGACGTCGTGGCACCTAGCCACCCTCTATCTTGGGAGTGCGCTATGGTGGATGCTCCAAGACAGCCGCCGGTGGTAGCAGAGTCCCTACAGACTTACACCACTCCGGACCCTCGTGCAGAGGCCCTCGTGCGTACACAAGAGCACAGCGAGGAGCTACGACAAAGGCGGCAGAGCCAGCCACCACCTGCGCCGACATGCTCGGCGCAGCACGCTGAGCCACGCGTGCGTAACCCGGTGAGCGATGCTCGGGGTTGCACCCACCAGGTCCATCGCAACATCATGGACGGAGGAAATGATCCCCCTCAGTTCCCTCGGCCTGGCCAGAACATCACCGCTGCGGCGATGCTTCTATGTGGCCTTCCCGAATCTGACGACCGCCAGGAGCAGGCGACCCACTGGAACCTCCGGGCGCTAGTATAAACCACCTCCGTTCAACAGGCGGAGAGCTCCATGTCATGACACCAGCTCATGGCCTCTATCCCCACCGGGGGAATGGGGGCGCACTAGTCAAACCGCTCCATCCGCTCACCGCTATAGTCGTCAGGCATGGAACAGGAGGCCACAGCTGCACCACAGCCTGTCCCGGCGCCTGCTCCACACCGACCACCTATGCGTCAATGGCTCGGGCCGAACCGAGATGCTCATAGCGTCATCAACAATCAGCATCAAGCCCGGCGTGATGATGACGTCCATCATGGGATGGTGAGACGCTCGCATGGCACGGGCCACGACCGAACCATCGAGGGGAGCGGGGAAACACGCCCCAGGCATGGTCACCGACCAGACGATCGGAGTCCCAGCCCGGATGGCATGGGACCACGGGCCTTTGGCCATCGCATCCAGAAAGCGCCATTCCCACAGTGCTTTCGGACGCCTACCAACATCACCAAATACACCGGGGAAACGAATCTCGGTATATGGCTCAAAGACATCTGGCTCGCATGCCGAGCTGAAGGAGTGGATGATGACCATTTCATCATTCAATACCTCCCCATCTGCGTGGGGGAGCATGTTCGAGCATGGCTCGAATTCCTCCCGCCTAACAGCATCCGTGACTAGGCGGATCTCAAGAGGATCTTCATCGGGAATTTCTAGGGGACATATGTCTATCCTAGGAATTCCTAGGACCTCAAGAGCTGCCAGCAGGAGCCCAACGAGTCCCTACATGATTACATCCGTAGGTTCTCGAAATGATGCAACTCCCTTCCTGATGTCGTTGACGCGGATGTCATCAGCGCATTCCTCTCTGAGACAACCTGTGAGTCATTGATCCATAAGCTCGGCTGTCTAAAGCCCCAGACCACCCATGACCTGCTCAAGATCGCCATGAACCACACCTCCAGCGAGGAGGCGGTCGGAGCGATCTTTAGTGGAGGCCAGGACAAGGGCAAGGCCAAGCATGAGGACCAAGACGAGGGCCCCTCCACACAAAGGGGCAGGCACCGACCGACCAACTCCGCTTTGGTTGTCGTGGCCGATCGTGTGGGCAAGCAGCCCCAGCAGGGCTAGCCCAACCACTTCGACAAGCTCATGGAGAGCCCATGCACCAACCACTCCTACCCCATTAAGCACCTCTACAAGGACTGCGAACTCCTCAAGCGCTTTCTGCGACAGGCCGGTGGATCAAAAGAAGGAAAGGGCAAGGAGGCAGCGGCCAAGAAAGGAGTCATGGCGGGCAAGGATGGGGATAGCTTTCCCGATCCCGAGGAATGCCTCATGATCTTCGGGGGATCCGATGCCATCTACTCCAAGGGCCAGCACAAAGTGCGATACAGAGAGGCATGCATCACCGAAATGGCCGTCCCCTCTTCCTTAGCTATTCAGAATCTCCGATCACTTTTGATCGGAGGGACCATCCTTCCCATGTTGCCAGAGCGGGTCGCTACCCGCTCATCGTTGACCCCATTGTCCGCAAGAAGCACCTCACCAAGGTGCTAATGGACGGAAGCAGCGGCCTCAACATTCTCTACGTTGACACCCTTGACGCCATGCGTGTCCCCTGGTCGGAGCTCTGCCCAGTGAGCTCTCCCTTCCACGGCGTGATCCTGGGGACACAAGCATACCCGCTCGGGCAGATCGACCTGCCCGTCACATTTGGTGATCGAGCCAACTTCTGGTCGGAGGTCCTCACCTTCGAGGTGGTAGACTTCCCGGGGTCCTACCACACCATCTTGGGGCAGCCATGCTACGCCAAGTTCATGGCGATCCCACACTACACCTACCTCAAGTTGAAGATGCCGGGACCGAACGGCGTCATCACTGTGGGTAGCACCTTTTCGCACGCCTACACGTGCGACCGCGAGCATTACGAGCTCGCCACTACCGTCATCAACTCAGCCGAGCTCCCTTGACTCGGGAATTCGTCGACCCCGGTAGTCCTAGACTGCAACAAGCCAACCCGCTCGACTGCCATCTGCCCAATCGAGGAAACCAAGATGGTGGGGATCAACCCCACCAACCCAACCAAGATGGTATGGATCAGGGCCGAGCTCCCGGCCAAATAGGAATGTGAGCTCACTGACTTTCTATGCGCCAATCGTGATGTCTTCGCATGGAAACCTTTCGACATGCCATGCATACCGCGGGAGGTCACCGAGCACGCATTACGCGTCGTCCCAGGCTCAAAGCCCGCCAAGCAACGACGGCATCACTTTGACGATGAGAGGCGCAGGGCCATAGGCGAGGAGGTCGCCAAACTCCTGGTGGCTGGATTCATCAAGGAGGTATACCACACCGACTGGCTTGCCAATCCTATTCTTGCTAAAAAGAAGACCGAAAAATGGAGAATGTGCATTGATTATACTGGCCTCAACAAGGCGTGTGCAAAGGACCATTTTCCTTTACCACGCATAGACCAGATAATCGACTCCACCTTAGGATGCGAAATCCTCTCCTTTCTGGATGCCTACTCAGGCTACCACCAAATCACGATGAAAGAGTCCGATCAGCTCACAACTTCATTCATCACCCCGTATGGTTCATACTATTACGTAACCATGCCTTTCAATCTGAAGAACGCTGGTGCCACCTATCAATAGTGCATGCAGCAAAGCTTCACCGACCAAATCGACCCGCTCGACCCACCTGACCAATTTGAGCGGCCAAAACCAACAATCGCTGTCTATGTTGATGACATAGTGGTCAAAATGGCTCAAGCTTGCGACCTGATCGCGAACTTGGCCACAACGTTCGCAAACCTCTAAAGGTTCAACATCAAATTGAATCCTAAAAAATGTGTTTTTGGGGTTCCAAAGGGGAAGCTGCTTGGATACATCGTGTCCGAACACGGCATCGAGGCCAATCCCAAAAAAATCACGGCCATCTCCAACATGGGCCCTATACGTAATGCCAAGGGCGTACAAAGGCTCCCCGGCTGTTTGGCCGCCTTGAGCCGGTTCATCTCCTGGCTAGGCAAGCGGGGGATGCCTCTCTACAAGCTTCTCAAAAAGACGGACACGTTCGTCTGAACTGAGGAAGCACAGCAGGCTTTGGAGAGCCTCAAAGCATCACTAGCGTCGGCCCCAATCCTCATCGCTCCCGAACGGGGAGAACCCCTCCTCCTCTATGTCGCGGCAAGCAACCTTGTGGTGAGCGCCGTCCTAGTCGTCGAAAGGGAGGAGCCAGGACACCACCTTAAGGTCTAATAACCCGTATACTTCATCGGGGAGGTACTCACCGACGCCAAGGTTTGGTACCCCTAGGTGTAGAAGCTTCTATACACCGTGCTGATGGCGACTCGGAAGATCCTAGACTACTTCACCGACCATGAAGTCTTGGTCATCACTTCATACCCGCTGGGAGACATCATCCGCAAACGCGACGCCACGGGATGAATCTCCAAGTAGGCACTCGAGCTGATGGGCCATGACATCAGGTATATCCCCCACACCGCTATTAAGTCTCGGGCTCTCGCGAACTTTGTCACCGAATGGACGGAGGTCCAGCTCCCGACCCTAGATGTCACCCACGAGTACTGTACGATGTACTTCGATAGGTCCGTAATGGCGCCTGGCTCAGGGGCTGGAGTGATTCTGATCTCCTCGGACGAGAGCAGGCTCCGCTACATGATCCGCCTCCATTTTTTGGCCTCAAACAATATCGCGGAATATGAGGCCCTCATCAACAGATTGTGCATCGCCATCGAGCCCGGTATTACGCGGTTGTACTTCCGCGATGACTTGGAGTTGATCGTCGACCAAGTCATGAAGAAATCCTCCTGCAAAACCCCCTCATGGCAGCATACTGCCAAGAGGTGCGCAAGCTCGAAGACAAATTACAGGGGATCAAACTACATCATGTCCCCCGAAAGGACAACGATGCCGCCAATTTTCTCACAAAATTGGCTGCCAGGCGGGTTCCGTCCCCAGATGGGGTCTTCATCAATGACCTTCATGAGCCGTCTACCCCACATCCTAGAAGGTCCAATCCAGACACACCCCGATGCCAATCTAGCACTCGGGGGCTCCGACATCGGTGCCTCCATGACAACATTGCCCGTCGACGTCGCCGTGGTAGCAGTCGATCAAGCTGACTGGAGAGCACCGCTACTCACCTACCACCTCGAGGAGATTCTCCCACCAGAAAGGATTGAAGTGTGACGAATTGCTCAACGCGCTAAGACGTTCGTCGCATTCGGTAACGAACTTTACAAGCGAAGTCTGTCGGGAGTACTCATGAAGTGCGTCCCTATCGACCAAGGGAAACAGCTCCTCCTCAAGGTCCATGCCGGAATATGTGGACATCACGCGGCCCCGAGGTCGCTGGTGGGAAAAGCATTTTGCTAAGGTTTTTACTGGCCCACTGCACTGTGAGATGTAGAGGAGGTCGTCAGCAGGTGTGAGGGATGCCAGCTCTACGCTCGACAAACTCATTTGCTGGCATAGGAGCTCTAAACCATCCCCATCACCTGGCCATTCATGGTCTAGGGCCTCAACATGGTAGGACCCCTCAAAAAGGGCCCGGGCGGCTTCACTCACCTACTCATAGCGGTGGACAAATTCACCAAGTGGATAGAGGCGAAGCCCATCAACAACATTCACTCAGAAGAGGCGGTCAAGTTGTTCCTTGACATCATTTACCATTTTGGTGTTCCTAACTGTATCATCACTGACCATAGAAATAACTTCACCGGGAAGAAGTTCCTGGACTTCTGTGATGGATATGGCATCAGGATCGACTGGGCCTCAGTCGGATATCCATGTTCTAACGGTCAGGTCGAGTGGGCCAATGGCATGGTCCTCCAAGGACTCAAGCCATGCATCTTTGACTGACTCAATAAGTATGCCGGGTGATGGGTTGTAGAGGTCCCAGCGATCCTCTGGAGCCTGAGAATGACCCCAAACTGATCCACAGGGTTCACACCCTTCTTCCTGGCCTACGGAGCTAAAGCAGTGTTGCCCTCCAAGCTCGACCATGGCGCCCCAAGAGTGAAGACCTTTGACCGAGACTGAGCCACGGAGGCTCAGCAGGACACGGTCGACCTACTCAAGGAGGCTCATGAGATGACCGTCATCCACTCCGCTTGCTACCAACAAACTCTCCGCAGGTACCATGAAAGAAAAAACAGAGGGAGGATCCTCGAGGTCGGTGATCTCATCTCCGAAGAACCCAATCAACCAAGGAGAAACATAAACTCTCTCCACCATAGGAAGGACCCTATACGGTGATCGAGGTAATCCGACCGGGCACCTACCGACTGAAGGACGACAATGGCAACGTTCTCACCAACACGTGGAACATCGAACAGTTATGTCCTTTCTTCCCCTAAAGCTCGATCTTACCATTTTTTCTTTCATTCAACATTTGCTCCTACAAGCACCCTAGCCCGAGCACTCTCAGCCTAGGTCACTCAGGGGCTTCACGAGGGTGTGATACCACCTCTCTTTTTTACTATCATATAGTAAATACTTTTCACACAAACGAAAGGGTAGTCCGTTCCTTTAATTACCCTACGTAATTCATGTTTTAAACTCCCGACCGATCACACCCCGCCACAACCTATGGTTAGGAGCAGCTGAGCCTCGCGGGCCACGCTCGGGTTCTTAAGGTTGCAGCCTATGGGTCAAACGGGCAGGTGCGAAAAAGAAAGGATAAAAAACAAAGCTATGCTAGGGTAAAAAAAAGGAACGGATGGGATATGCTTCCCCTACGAAATGATTCCATCACAAAATGAAATCAAAGTATTCGTGAATACAAAAAAACTGTTCACACGGGGGCTTCCCCATTAACTTAACTTTTACATGTACTAACTGCTTCTACTCTAAATTCTATTGTGGCTGCCCAACGACATCGGCTGACGGCTCGATCAATGAGGATAAGGGCTGCTCGCTTTCCGACGGGACGACATTCGGCTCGGTCAGAGGCAGGACGACGCTCACTTCCGACCCGGTCTCTACTCCGTCCACAGGTTGGATGACATCTTCTGGGTGCACGCCTTCAGCCACGCTCGAACGGCGAGCCTCCATCACCCACTGCGCGGAGACTTGCTCGGCCACCATCTGTGCATATGGCACCAAGCTCTCCCTTTAACGCATGGATCACGTCTGTGCTCCAACCATCGGCGTACCCTCTACAGATGGCAACGAAGTCTAGGTACGGGTGGTGCATCGCCCCTGAGGTCAGCACCCCCGATGTCCCATAGGACATCCCGTCGGAGATGAGTGCCCAAACTTCATTCGGGACCTTCGCCAGTTGGATGGCGGGCGTACTGGTGCTCGATGCTGACCCGAACACCTCAGAGACAACCACCTGGGCGATGTTGTGGATCTGGTCAAGCTCCCCCTCGAGAGCATGTCGCTCTTCAAGGGACTTGGCCAGCGCCTCCATGCTCCAACTGATCACCGCCTTGGCTGTCTCCAGCTCCCGCTCCAGAGAACAAATTTTTTCGCCCAGTTCTGAAAAAGGGCGACAAGTTCTGAAGCAAAGAAAAGGAAAAACCGAGAGATCAACCAAAGGTGGAATAGCTACATACCAAGGCGGGTGTTTTCGAGGATGGAGGGTCCCTCCTCCTATCGGGTCACCTTCCCGAGCAGTCGAGAGTTCGACTCCTCCACCCCAAGCACCTGCCCCCGGAGCGCCAGCACTTCTTGATCAGCCTCCAACTGGGCCTCGTCTCTAGAGCCTCCAAGGACTTCTAGAGCACCGCCTCGGTCTCTGCCAGGTGGACCTTCACTGCGTCGAGTCCCCGATCGGCAGCAGTCGCCCGTTCCACCATGAGCAGTTCCACCGCCCGTGCTCCCATCGCCTCGGTGGCCCGGTCTTGGGACTTGCGGCGACATCATGGCTTCCCGCTCCATCCGACCATGTTCGTCCCAAAGGAAACGGGACTTACAGATCGACGTTGCCTCTAACTCCTATAAAGCGAGAAGCAAACATGCTGAAACAACCAGTAAAAGACCAAGGAGTCAAGGACAAACGCTAAAAACACAGAAAGCTTACCTCCATGACGCGTGGTAGGTTGACTCAGATCGCCTAATGGATGAGCTCAACCCGCTCCAAGGCCTCCTTGACCTTCGCCTTGGTTTGGGCGAGATCGGACTCCATTGATAGTCCTCTCTCCTCAATCAAGTGCCAGAGCATCACCTCCTCCTCGTCGCGAAGGATGAACTGAGCCTTCCTTAGGTCGCCGGGGCAGGGACACACCAGCTCATGGGTCGCCCCCAACCCACTGGAAGATCCAGCCGTCGCAATATCGTGCGATGATCGGACCATCGCCAACTCCAGCGACGGTGGGATGGCTGGCAGCTCCACCCTAGTGCCTGCCTCGCCGAAGCATGGGATCTCCACTATCTCGACTTCTTGGCCCCCCGACAGATGTTCTGCCTCTAGCCTGGCCATGTCTCCTCCTGACCCCTCCAGCTCCGACTAGGAGGGTGAGCCCTGTGTTCCTCCGCCGGGTGAGGCAGGGAGCCCGGTCTCCCTCCTCTCTTCCATTGTGGCTGTTGGGGGAGGGATCACAAGGGTCACCTCTGACCCAACCACCGACGTCACCACAGGGATCGCCGTCATCACCGCCACTGTCACTGCCACCGTACTCGTGACCGGCCAGGATGGCACAACCCCTAGAAGGGAAGGTCGCACCACCGCTAGTCGGCTTTCCCCGCCGCTCGTCGTGACTCGCTACAGGCTGGGTCTCCACTCCACCTGCACGGGAGGCGAGGAGATGCCTAGTCCTGTCAGTCCCTGGCCGCTGTCAAATAAGTATAGGCCAGTCATGCTCAAAAAACTCAACTGTGAGATCAAAAAGAAACATAGGAACATACCTAGATGAAAGGGGCAGGGCCCTAAAACCCTGACCCGCTGGCGACGAGGATCGCTTACGGGTCGTGACCCGCGCCCCCTCACATCAATCGAGGGAGTAGCCAACCCAGCCGGTTCCCAATTGGCTCATGAATCGCCGCGACCATCGGCTCATGGCGCACCCACCGGAGCAACTGACGGGGCATCTCCCCATTCTGGGTCGCGCGCACACACTGACCCTGAAGACACGGGGTTATGAGCATGCTCCTCCGACCAGCCGGCATGCCCTGCCACGCTCGGAGCAGGAGGGTGCAAAGCCAACACCGCCTCCGAAGGGCGCAGCGACCGCGCCCGCTTCACCTCTCGCTCAACGGCGGCGTCCGAGCTCGCGGCGTGTTTCCTTGATGTGGGAACATCGCCGTGCCTCTCCGTGTCCCGCCCACCGCTAGCGGACATGGCCGTAGGCTCATGATGCTCCACCGAAGTCACAACAATGCCCCGGTCTCCTTCATCCTTGGAGGTGCTCGCGTCGCCACCCACCTCCATGGGCTCCTCCGACTCGAGCTCCGCCTCCACGTCGTTCTGGTTTTCACCAACCCACACCCACCGGGCAATCTTCTTCTCCTTCTCATGCCTCCTGCGAGCCTTCTCAGCTCTCTTCTTCTTGGTGACTACTGCCTCCTTCAGGGCAGCTTGCCGAGCCGCGCCGTCTAGCCCCCTCGAAAGATGCAGCCAGGATTTGTAGCCGATGAGTCCCTACGAAACGGACAACTCAAAGTCAAAACAAAGGAGAGCAAGAGAAAAAAGGTCATGTAATAAGAAGAGGGGAGCGTACTAGATTGGATAGCTTCATGGCATGGAGAGGTCCGGGATTTCCTTCAAGGGACTCCTTATCCCTCAGTTGCAGCACCCGGTTGAGTCGGCTCTAGACCTCGTCCTTCACCAACTCCTCCGGCGATGCATGGTTGGGATCTATTGGGCTGGAGTAGGCTCGCATCGGCCGCCTCCTCTCCACCAATGGGGTGACTCAACGGCGGAAGAAGGTGTGGAACACCCGTAGCCCATCGAGGCCATGCTGCACTAGCTTCTGAAGCTCTACCTCGATGACCTCCAGCTTGTTCTGCTGACTAAAGGGACCCCATGACCAGCTCTCCTGCCTCTCTGGCCTTCTTCCGGTGAACGGCGGGAATGGCGCCTCCGCTAGGTTCCTGATGTAGAACCACTCCCCTTTTCACCCCCGATTGGAGTCGCATGGGGAGTACGTGGGGTAGGAGCCCAATAGCCTCAGCTTCTTCTGTAAGGCGAAGCCCCCAACTAGCGTGGTTCTAGGTGGCTTCCCCTCTGACAAGGCTTGCCCGGTGAAGATCCGCCGGAAGAGTTCCACGTGCGGCTCCATCCCAAGAAAGGCCTCGCAGACGATGACAAAACCAGCAACGTGCAGTACCCCAGTCGGATTGAGGTGCTGCAGCTACAGGCCCCACTCGTTGAGGAGCCCGTGCAAGAACCGATGCGCGGGATATCCTCACCCACGCTCATGGAAGGCGAGGAAGGAGACAACCTCATCGGCCTGAGGTCACGGAATGACTTCCCCTAGCGCAGGAGCCCTCCAGTGCACCACCTCCTTCGGCGGGAGCAGCCCCTTCTCGGCGAAGGCGGCCAGCACCGCCTCATCTACGTTGGACAACCTCTAGTTCAACATCGCGCTCTGGATTCACGAACAAATCTATGAGTTCTCCTCTCCCTCGCTCTACCCTCTCTCCCCTAGAAACCATCGCGGTTCATGAACAGGCTTGGCGAGAAGGAATGGGACGAAAACCCTCTCCCTTCCTCTATTTAATGTGGATAGGCATGTGGTGGGACGCGTCCTGACTGATGGGACACACCCTGCCCAACGAAACGTCACCCGGTTAAAATGAGATGTGGCCTGGGTTGGGCCCACCACTACCACAACCCAGGCATAGGAAATAAGGCGCAACCGCATGCAAACGACCCTCCGCCTTCCCAGGTAGGGCTTGGAAGGGCCCGACAATGGGATCTCCATCAAGGAGAGACCAACGGGTTTCCTGAGTTGATCGGGACGCCCCATGCGGGCTATGTCATCTCTGTCATGAACGACGAACACGGATCCCATTCGGACATATCCGATGAGAGCTCCTCAAACCCGTCGCTTGAGTCATCAAGGTAACTTTACCAAATCTTCTTACTTTATTTTTTGATGCATGATCATTCATTCATCCTTTCCCATACACGCATTCACGCATTCATTCATACAAACATTCATTCAGCCCATACATCCAAAGCATTGCATATGCAATTAATGCATCACAACGCTTCGTGTTGCGTCATGAAGCGGTAGTTGCCTCATTCAACATGAGCAACGACTGACCGGGGTTCGAAGGCTGGCCCGCAAAAGGCTCGAGGCCACCTCACGTCAAACAGAGCCAGGGGACAAAATGTAGATGAGCCCTAGCGGCCCTCGCCTGATATGCTCAGAAGCAGACAGGGTCCTCTCGACCTTCTCGTTCGATGCTAACCTCGAGCCATTCCCACAGAATCTCCATTGAGGACAGGCCAGCGGGCCACCTAAGTCGGTCTCTAGAATGACCCGGGCATCTACCGGGAGGCGGGTTAAGGAGCAATGGAATGCCACATGAGGGCTATGCCGACCCCGTTATGAACGACGGACCCAGATTCTGCTCGAATGTGCCCGTTAGTGAGCTCACCGAGCACGTCACTCGAGCCATCGAGGCAAGCTACCTTAGCTCAGCCCCTCTGGTTGTGGAAACCACGGATGGGGTAACGCATGAAACTTGACCAACCCCTACCAAACCCAGTGGGTCTTAGGGGCTTGGATCGCCCGACACCGACTCGGGAAACCAACCGACCGCGCAGGTCGCGAGTAGGACAAACATGGGCGAACACCCTGACCGGTAGAAACATAGGAGTCTACGGCCCTAGGAAAGAGTACCAAGATACTCAGCCTCCAACCAACTCACCAGCCGGACACAGGCTCAGGGGCTACACCCACCGGGTGCTCTCGCGTGCACCCGCTGGCAAGTTGAAAAATCCCCCAGACGATTTTACCCAAATCGCCCAGAAGCTCGGGGGCTACACCCACCGGGAGCGCTCGTGGGCACCTGCTGGCAAAACGAAAAATCTCCCAGATGATTCTACCCGAATCGCCCGAGGGCTCGGGGGCTCCTGTCGGGTTCATAAACCTGGGGTCCCTAATGGGCCTGCTTCCCAGCAAAAGCTCGGTCCAGCAGATGGCATTACAAACAACGCGCAACTCATGGGCTGGCCCAGATACCTAACGACAGGCCAGAAGAGCGATCCAGTCTCCAACCGGAAGGCCTGGCCAAGGAGGGGACGACGCTCGCTTCTGACTCCAACCCGTTTCTCCAACCAGAAGGCCTGGCCAAGGAGGGGACGACGCTCGCTTCTGACTCTGACCCGCTTCTCTTACCGGGAATAGACCGAATCTCTGCTTACGGCTCTTCTCCAACCGCGCACGGTCGGAGCTAACTAGGAACGACCGGCCAGGGACGCCCGCTCGGTGAGGACCCAAGAAATCAGGCGGAGCTGATAAGGTAAGGCTCTCAAGTCAATCGCAATACCGAGGACCGTACCCTGCACACCTGTAGGACAGTACTATTAAGCCATGCCAGAAGGGTACTTTGCAACCTTCTGGACATGTCAGAACACGGCATTGTTGTGGACACCGACATTTGTCCTACAGTTTGGTAGGCGTTGACATTTGCCATACCAGAAGAATACGATGGAGCCTGCCATATACATCTGGGCGTCAACAGTATTATGGGCGCCGACAAACTGTCTTGTACCTGACGGCATGGGCAACAAGACTAGAAAACACATACTCTCTCTCTCCTAACTTGTAAGGTCGTCCCCTTCACCTATAAAAGGGGATGCGCTCTCTCCTAAAAGGGCGATGATTCCGACTCTCTTTCTCTACCTAGCTTTAGACATTCTAAGCACTCGAACAGCTCCACGGCTCTAGAATTCTAAAGCTACATAGAGCATACGTTCCAAAACTTAGCGCACGTAGGAGCTCCCGTCACTCTTGGCCCTTCGGTCCGGAGCCCGACCAGACCTCTAACACCCCATTCTCATTCCAACTCGTTTGTAACCCCACAGTAAACTTTGAGCACCTAGGCTCAGGAATAAAGTCACCGACCGACTCAAACTGGACGTAGGCACGTTGTCTGAACCAGTATAAACCCTGTGTCATTGAGTGCTAGGCCACATCCGATCGCAACATACGACAAAACGACAAATATTTACTTGTTGGTCACTTTTCGCACCCACACTGAGAATGGTAAATATCAAGTTTTTAAGTTGAAGGACAGCTAGGTTTTCAACAAAATAGAAAAGGATACCAATCACATTATGGGACAATTAAAAACCTATTTTTGGGAAAAACTACCAAATTAGATGTTGAAAGCTCTCTCATGAGAGGGATCTCATAGTGTGTGGTTGGTCAGTTTCACTATTACAAAAAAGATTTTTAGGGATGCCTCTCTTTTCTAACAGAAGCGGTTTTCTTAGCACGCCATCTCTAACCTTCGCGGGAGGCACTGTAGCTATAAAACTATTGCTAAAAATTATTTTTTAGATGCGGTTCCATTAAGAAAACCGCCCCTAGAAATGTTTCTGTTTTTAGGGACGGTTCTATTAAGAAAACTGCCTCTAAAAATACGATTTTTAAGGACGGTTGCTTATGTCAAACGTCTCTAAAACAAGTAATTTTTAGAGACGGTTTTGTTAAGTCCACCGCCCTAAAATCAATTTTCAAGGGCGATTGACTAAGTTAACCACCCTTAAAAATAGCTGCAGCACAAATAATTTTATATCTTTTTTAAATGAAGTTGGATGAAGATAAAGTTTATATAAAAATTATAAAGCTCGACGAGATCTAAAACTTTATTGTCGATAAAATTTTTGTTTGAGATCATTTAGGGTTCCAAATATATAAATTAAGTCTCATATTTTGTATTTTGAATTTTTTAATTTTTTTAATGACCTTGGATGGAGAAATGTCCTATATCAAAGTTGTAGTACTCGATGAGATCTTAAACTTCGTACATGAAAGTTTTCTCATTTAAGATTGTTTATAAGTTAAAATATTGATTGCAAGATTTGTTTATATTAGTATAATAAATAGACAGCATCGTAGAACTAGACACAAGTGACTGTGTGGTATAATGGTATGGCAGAATGCGCGAGAAAGTGGTTGTGAGTTCGACGGTGTCTGCACTTATTCAAAATAAGGGAAAAATAAATCTTGTGAGCTATGGCCGGGCCTCATCCCTACGGACTTATTTTCAGAGGCTGAAACCTCTGAAAATCAATTATTTTTCAATCGGTGGTATAGAGGCCGAAAGCTCTAAAAATCAATTATTTTTACAATCGGTGGTATCATCGCGGTTTTTCAAACCGTTCCTGAAAACCGATTTTAACCATCTGTAAAAATCTTTTTTTATTAGTGTTTGCCCTAGCAAGGTCAGCTAACAAGCCAGGTACTTCTTCTTTTTTAGATAATGGATTTTCATTAATCAGACCTCTATATTCACGAAGGATGTGCTTGTAGCCATTAGATTAGAAATAAACACCGCTAGTGTCTTCAGAAGTTTTTATAGAACCATCACATTCAAGAGTACTTTCAGCAATTAATCTTCCTTTAGCAACCGACGATTCCATTATTGTCAAAACATATTGCAATTATTGGTACTATGATCAAACAAGTTATACTATTATATACGTTCATATAACTGTTGTCGTGATGGCATGGCTGTGTGACAAAATGCCTACTTCATCCAATTCTTTTGTGTAGACAATTTTAACGCCAAGTAAATGAATGGTCTAGATTTCTCATATATCCATTCCGCTATAAAGGTACTGAAGTCCTCTGCGACTTTGTGAACAGTGGCAAAATTCTATAAAGATAATAAGATGCCCTATAACAATGATGAACAGGAACAACACAATCTGACGTATTTCATAATATGGATGAAATTAATTTATGAAATTACTCTATCTAAACCCCTTCTAATAAGCTGATTCGATCCATAAGACTTGACCTAAAATATAGTGGATTAAAAATTTGCATCTCACCTAGGGCAACCACGCAACGAGCATGGCAACAAACTCTCAGCGATCTACTCGTTCCTTCCATCCTTCTTTTTCTGCACTTCGTGACGATCCTCGCTGCTACGACTGTAACACTGTTTCAATCTACGCCGAATGCGGTATAGCCATCAAGGATATCAAGGGAAAGCAACAGATTGAGGGCAAAACAAAGAGAGAGGATAACACCAAACTGTTTTTTAGGGAAGGACAAGCCTTAATTCTCTTTCTTCTTTTTGTCCCTTTTTTTTATTTCTCCTTTGCACATAATCGAGCGCGGGCGGTGCTAGGTATGGAAAATATGTGTGCTACAGGTTTTGGAGAGACCAAGATCAAAAATGTGGCAGCGCTGGGAGAAAAAGAAATGGTTGCGGCCATAGGTTGATAATAATCTCTATCTCTTCTCTTCTCTTCTCTACTATATATATACACATAAAAAGACTCTAAAATCATCATTTGTCCGGTGATATTGTCGACGAAATCTAATCGGTAGTCTACCGAGGGGTATACCCACGGTAGTAGATGATCGGTGGAGGTGCGTGTAATAGGAACTGGATGGTGACACGGGCGTAGAGACAGCGGTTTAGACAGGTTCAGTCCGTCTGATCAACGTAATACCCTACGTCCTGTGTCTTTGGTTGATTGTATTGAATATGAGATGAATTCGAGGGGGTCTCTACCCGCCTTATATAGTCTGGGGGTAGGGTTACAAGTCGGTTTAGGCCTAGATCTATTCGGTTATATGGTAAGTATTTACAAGGAATACGATATCTATCATATCCGAAAAGGTCTTTCTTCGTCGCCAAGATGTCTTCTAATTGCCTTGCGGCGTATGCCGACCAGAGCTGGGCACCGTAGGCCTTGATCTTATGGGCTGGACCTCCCCTGACGGTGCGGCCTATGTCCATTGCCGTGGGTACCTGGGATTATACCACCCACAGCTAGTCCCTGAGCGCCTTGTATTCGCTGAGCAACGCCGTCTTGAGCAAGTTTGAGCAGTTTAACTTGGAGTTAGCCAGCAAATCTGGCAATCTGACCGGCTTAACTAGTAATCCAATCAACAAAACGAAGTGCCGACCAGTTTAACTGGCAATCTGACCGGTGGAAATTAAAGTCAGCCAATTTATTAGGTGACCTAATCTCGGAGTTAGCCAAGTAAGGCTTGCCAGAAGGATATAATGAGCTCAAGTTTAAAATTTAAAAATTCTCCACCTTAGGTAAAGTGTACACACTTAGGCTTCGTTGGCGAAGTCAGATGATCATCATCCATGACTTATGCAAAGAGGATATTAGTACTGATATATGCGCCGCAATGTGCAATACATACATTGTAGTCCCCGAGCCTGACAGTAGGTGAAGAAGACACCTGGTGTTAAGATCAAAGAATTTCAACGATTACTTAGTCAAAACAACCAATTCCTAGCTTAGCCGAGCACACAGCTAGTCCCCAGCTTAGCTGGAAAATCAGTAAGAAGAAAAACAGTACATTGACGGTAAGGTGAAGTGTACACACTTAGTCCCTGAGCCTGCTGTAAGATAGAGAACATCTTGTAGCAGGATCAAAGAATTAAGTGTAAAAGATGAAATTCCCGCACTTAGCATTGGACATCTGGAGTAAAACTTGATGATATCGAGCGGTAAAACGTGGACAAAACATAAAGTTCTTAGCACTGGATTGCTGCGATAGATATACTTATCAAAGCCCCTGATGTGCCGCCCAAGATCAGCACCCTGATCTGGGCAGCATGGAAAACCTTGATATCACACATGACATGTAGCGTTTGCAAAACGTAGTAAGCCAACAAGAGAATCGGCAGACGAAGTCCTCAGCTTAGCTGGCGAGCCCCCAGCTTAACTGACGATGAAACGATAGACAATCCGACCAGTTGGTTTGCGAAGAATCAAGTACCGAGCAGCCCAACCAACTGGTCAGCGGCGAAGTGAACGCCAAGTAGAAGTGAATGCCGAAAGGTCTGACCAACTGGTCGGCGACGAAGTAATGAACCTAGTGGTCCGACCAGTTGATCGTCGGAGAAATCCGAAGGCCAGATGGTGCGACCACCCAGACGATGATCTTGCAATACAAATATGTAGGACGGGTAGTACATGATTTAAAACTAAAATATAAGAACTCGGTGATGAAGAAAACAAAGCGGAGTTTATCAGGAGCAATGTATCGGTGAATTTTATATCCTACAGAGTAGTTTATGTTTATTTGGAGTTAATTCATAATTGTATAAATGACTAAATCTCCGTGCTTAGGATTGGACATTGGAGTAAAATTTGGAGAGTGCTGAGCACTTACAAATGGAGAGAGTACTTAGCAATTAACCGTGGCAAATTTTAGAGAGTGCTTAGCACTATACCATGACGGAATTGGAGAACATGGTGAGATTTGGAGAACATGGAGAAATTTGAAGAACATGGAGAGATTCGGAGAACAAGGAGAGATTTGGAGAATATGGAGAAATTTGGAGAACATGAAGAAATTTGGAGAACATAGAGATTGTTTAGCACTATACCGTGGTGAACATTGGTGACCCATGGCGAAAATTAGAGATCGTGGCAAAAATTGGAGATCGTGGCGAAAATTGAAGACCCATGGCGAAAATTGGAGATTGTGGCGAAAACTGAAGACCCATAGAGAAAATTGGATATCGTGGCAAAAACTGGAGACCTGTGGCGAAAATTGGAGGTCGTGGCGAAAATTAGAAACCCGTGGCGAAAATTAGAGAACATGGAGAATGCGTAGCACTATACCGTGGCGCGCCACTGTCGATGAAATCTAGTCGACAGTCTACCGAGGGATATACCCACGGTAGTAGATGATCGATGGAGGTGCGCGTAATAGGAACCGAATGGTGACACGGGCGCAGAGACAGCGGTTTAGACAGGTTCAGACCGTCTGATCGATGTAATACCCTACGTCCTGCGTCTTTTGTTGATTGTATTGAATATGAGATGAATTCGAGGGGGTCCCTACCCGTCTTATATAGTTTGGGGTAAGGTTACAAGTTGGTTTAGGCCTAGATTTATTTGGTTATATGGTAAATATTTATGAGAAATACGATATCTATCGTATCCGAAAAGGTCTTCCTTCATCGTCAAGATGTCTTCTGATTGTCTTGCGGTGCACGCCGACCAGAGCTAGGCACCGTAGGCATTGATCTTATGGGCTGGACCTCCCCTGACGGTGTGGCATATGTCCATTACCGTAGGTACCTGGAGTTATACCCCCACATATACCAAATCTTGATCCCTCAAGTGTCCGTGTCTGATACAAATCGTACACTGCTTATAACTCACACATCCGTGTCCTATCCCATTAGGATGCACTAATCAGACACATGGTCCGCGTCTGATATAAAGTTCTCGGAGCTTACTCGTTCATATCCGATTACTAAGGCTTAATTTAAAAAAATTATGACCCAGGACAATACACGGGCATATACTCGGTCACGGCAAACAAGCTGGGCTCAGCCACATGCCGACCGAGCTAGCCAGGCGACGGGAAACCTTAGCTCCCAGGTCTCTCAACCGCCGCTGCAACTTGCAGGCCCAGCTACTATTCAAACCAAAGCAAGCCCGTGGGCCGTGGCCGTTGCGTTCCCGCGCGCCGGGATGCCGGGCAAAGTATCTCCTGTCCGCCTCCGCGCCCTTGGGCCGGACGCCGAGCGATGGCCTGTGCCGCTCGGCCCGCGACGTGCCCAACACGCCCACCGAACCGCCTGGAGCAGTCAGGGTACAGTGCATCCTCCAAGTCCAACTCGAAGCGAAAAGGCCTGGCCGCCTGGCCCTGGCTGTACGCGGACGTACGAGCTGAGGATCTGTTGCGCTTGTGCACGATTTGATTCTGTCACGCTCGCTCGCGTAGTCGCGTGTACGCGTCAATGATGGGGATCCGTCGGGAGTCGTGACCGTCACGCTAATTCAAAGCCTCAGCGACTAAGGGAGCGTTTAATTTAGAGTCCAGTTAGGGTGAAATGGTCACGTCTCAATCTCATTGGTCGGATGAAACGACTCCATTATCTGTTTGGTTGAGTAGCGTTGAAATTAACCTATTTTATGTTTGGTTTCGAGACATTAAAAGTGGGATAAGTGAATGACAAGTGGAGCCCATTTGTCAGTTTTTTATTTTTTCCATTTTCTTTTTCTCTCCTTATCCCTTCTGTGGCTTTCCACGCGACTCCGCACGACCGTGCAACAGGTCTGGCTCACCCACCGGTGACTCACAGCAGGGCTGCCCCACGCCTTCTCCGCCAGAGCTAGGACGCGCGCTGCCCTGGGCTTCCTCTGCACGGTGCCCCGAGCATCCTCCGCCGGTGGGGTTGGAGCTCTCGCGGCGACGGCAGGGCTGGCCCCAGAGCTCGCGCCGAGGACCTCCTCACGGCTCGCCGGGGCTGGGCACGACTGCGCCAGGGGCGGATCTCACCGGGGCTGGGAACGACAGCGCCAGGGGCGGAGCCCTTGCTCCAATGGTCGCTCGCATCTTCCTCGACTCCGGCAACTCCGGTGAGTTCCTGCTTCTTCCTCAACTGCGGCAAGCCCCCACTCCTCTCTTCGATTCTTCTCACGCGTGTGTGCGGCTCGTCCCACCGAGGACGCCCCCGTCCGCTGTTTTTCTGGGGGCGAGGCGAGCCCGGATCTTGGGCGAATATTCGCTCGTGGGACGTCCTCGCCACCGGTTGCCTCGAAACCAAACGGTGCTCATCCCGGGTCCATTCCATCCCGTCCCTTCTCATCCTCTCATCCAAACGCTACCTAAGGGCATGTATAACAGGTCGATTTCACCCGTCTTCGTGATTTACTTTTCGCAAAAAAGACTCCGCTGAAGCTAAGAGACAGAGGCCTCGTCGTCTCATGAGGTGTCGGATATAGCTCGAGGCCGACACATCGGCTCCAGCAGCGTTGTACGGATCGCTTCCCTGACTCGACGGCTTGCGGATCCCGTGCGCGCGCGGTTCTAGTGCGGCTGGCATGGCGGCAAAAGTCCATCGCCACATCTATCTTCCCCGCCAAAATCTCTTCCTCCCCTCTTGTCTTCCACTAGCAAGTTTGCTGTAGGAGATTTATGAAGCTGCTCTAGCGAGGAGGAGGATGCGACGAGGGCGGGGAAGATGAGCATGGGAGGCGCGGGTCTGGGAAGACGAGAGCGGTGTGGCCAGGGAAGGAGCGGTGCGGCAAGCTCTGGCATCTTTAGCGGCCGAGCTCTGCCACACCAAACAAGATGCGTCGGCGAGCTCCCACGGGCCACCATGGACTGCACGGACGAGCGAGCTCCGCCTTGGCGCCGTGGGCTGCGTGGGCGCTCCCACCGACCGCCGTGGGCTGCGTGGGCGAGTTGGTTGAGCGACTGCTTGCCTATGTGACAGCGTGCTTGCAACTCCCTGTGCTGCTGCCCACACTGCCTCCCTGTGCCCGCTATAGCCTTTTGAGGCAGGGTACCGCTATTTGAGGTCATGTATAATTTAGCCGCTATATCCCGCTATAGCCCAATATAGCTCCGCTATTAGCTGTTTTAAAGATATACCACTAAACACCTTAGCCTGCTATTTAAAACATTGCGTGGATAGAGATAGACCCTGGATGTTGATGAAGTTGTTGCCTGCTTGATTGAGCGATTGTTTCCTCACAATTGCATCTGATTTCAAGCATTCCCAAGGTTCTGAGAAGATGCCAAAAGAGTTCGATTCATGGGATGTGTATGGCATGATTGGATTCAGGTCATCCCTGAAACTTACAAATTTGTCTGATGAACTATCTGCTACCACTATGCTTGGATTCAGGTAGTGTTCTATGATTGGATTCAGGTCATCCTATTTATGCTTGAACGTCTTCCATCAAACGACAACACAATGGTATACAAATTGATGTTCACGATTGATCTTGACTGCAAAAAAAGCATTAAATTGTTCGTAGATAACTCTCTGTCTATGGGTCGTATGACCTGTCTTTTCAATTGTATGTAAGATTTTAGCCTCTTAGAGATGATCCCCTGCCTGTGGATTGTACATGCTCTAAGAATACACTATCTCGATCACGAATGGGAAACGTTTCTAGTTCAAACCCAAGAGCAAAATAACCTCTCTAGCTCCTCAATATTTCGCCTTTTTGAAATTTATGAATATATGGCAATGATTTTGTAAAAATTGTCAACGATATAAAGACCGACAAGACATCAAAAGGTTAAAATAAGGCCAACGAGGGGTATCCAAACTTATGTTAAAAAGGGCACACAGTTAATTTTTTTCTTTATTAAAGACGGCAAGATTTACTGCTATTTTTATTAGACGAAGGAATCAGTACCCCCACCATTTTAAAATTATACTCCTTCCGTCCTGTAATATAGCTCATTCTAACATTCAAAATTTGTCCTCAAATATAATACATTCTAGAGGACAAAAACCAGTTTTGCGTTGAATACTTTCCATTTATCAACCAATCACCATCAATCATGTTGATGATAGCGTCCGATTAGAAAATAAAATGAGGGTATATATGTCTTTTAGGCTCTCTTTTAATTTATCCTAAAATTTATAGAATGCATTGTATTATAGGACGGAGGGAGTACGACATTTTCCTCTAAAAAAAGATTATAAGACATTTTGGTATTTATAGATTTATAGTTATATTGTTTTAATTATGTATTTAGACAAAGTGTATATAAATTTAGATACATCGTAAAAACTATGTATCTAAAAAGTTAAAACATCTTATAATTTGAAATACTGGGAGTACAAACAAAGTAGAAAAACAGAAACTACTGGAAAAAGAAACAGCTACTCGAGGGATAAAAGGAAGATGAGGTCTGGCTGAGACGACAGAATAAGACCCAAGGCAATAGTGGACAGTAGTTTTGATGTTATCAATTTTTGGCATGACTTATGGAACTAGAGGGGTCAAATATATTAATTAATGTTCTAGGGCATGTCGTTTTTGTGTAAGAAAAGGTGTTTGCCGGTTGAGACTTAAGAACAAAAGCACTGTGCTCAATTAGTTATAGGGTTTTAAAATTGAATTTTGGCTCAAGAAAAAAGTCATGTTGAGATCAAGCTATTTTTTAGTACTTTCTCTCTCTCTTTCTCTAAATAAAAATATTGTTCCCCATTTTTGAGTATATAGTAATTTGTAAGTTTTTCATTAATGCTGAAATCAAGCTATGCCGTTCTTGTGAGTTGTGCCACAATTAGTTGTGCAAATGGTTACTGTTTCTTAAAAGTATTGGACATGAATTTCTAAAAGTAAATAATCTTTTGGCATAAATCAGATATTGAAAGCAAATAAATAAACTATCCGTAAAGTGAGAAGCTAGTTAGGTTCAGATTCAACACTTGACGTGGATGTTTTCATTTTTTTTTAACAAATGATTCTAGGATTTAGCGTGCTCTTTTTTCAGCGGTCGGTGACGTGCCTGTCGACAACAAGACACATATGGTGACTTCTTCAATCTCGTCTGCATGTACTTTAGTTCAAAAAAATACCAATAAATGATCCTAGCCTACCATGTCATCTTTTATTTTATTTTTATAATAAATACACTTGTTATTCGTGCAAATGCCACAACCAGAAATGAAATTGTTCTTTACAAATCGACAGCCTTTGTTGTGTTCTTCCGAAAACATTGTAGTCCAATCTGCAGCACTGGTACAAAGGCCAATGGCTTATTGGGACCACACAGGATCAAATTGTGCAATCTAGCCATTAGTCGCAATCAATCAGTTGTTGTGTTTGAACTTTGAAGAAGTCAGCAATTCCACTACACAGAAGTTCACCTCAGTCCTCCTCTTCCGAATAATTAAGCAAATAAAAAGGTGAACAAATAAGGCCAGGTGTCATGGATTACGTATGCACATAAAACAATCGTCATGGCTTATGGTTGACATAAGAAATGGCCTGAATGTGTAATATCATTTTGTGATGAAGGCAATGTAGTGGTCAATGTGCTAAGCCATAAAATAAGGTGTGCACTTGTTTGCAAATTTGTAGAAAGAAAGAAACTTTATGCACGGTAATCAAGAGACTTGGTCTTATATATCATAGATGAGCATGATTCTCTAGCTATTTTTTTTAATATCCGGATGCCAGGAATATTATTGATTAAGAAGAGTTTTCAGGGTCCAGTGACCCCTATCCCTAGGACTTCTCCTAGTGTTTTTAAGTAGTAATAAAACACTACCACTAGTCATAGCACATGAAAATCTCACTAGGAGGCATTTAGTAGGAAAAATTTATACTAAATTTTGAACGCTAAAACACTAGGAGAAGCCCATCTTACAAGGAGAAGTCTAAAATTCTAGTTGTGTATACAAGCTAAGCACAAGAGGCGCTACCACTTTGAGCAGACCGCTGTAGTGGTTAAGAGCTCTAGATTAATTATTCAAAGACAAATTACGATCTAAATGGGGCAAGAGAAAACTCCCAGCCATGGACCAAAGGGAACAAACACCCTTGACTTCCATGGATACTGCATGAGCCGTGCGTCTTGATTCTCTGAAGACTACTGCATTACGTTGTTTCTAGATGCACCACAAGGTGAGATTGTCTTGGGTGTGTGCGCAGCCTTGGTGCCTTCTCTGGTCACAGCCATGAACCAACCTTCACAACCCGACCCATCTGTCCGTTGTGGCGGCCCCAAATTTTGGCAGTTACTCCATGCTGCAACTTGACTCCATACCAGACCGGAGAAAGGGCACTCAATGAATAAGTGGGTAGCTGTTTCCAAATTTCTTTCGTATAGGGCACAAAAATAGTTATTCTCCCACCCCCTCAGCTGCAGATGCTCTAGCTAGTTATGATCCAAGGTCACATCCAATTTAATTAGGCCCTCTTAATTGAGAGAAATTGAAAAGTAATTTAATAATAAAATGGGAAGCACTTTCTAGATATTGATTTCAATTCATAGGATCCAAATAATAGGCCCTTTGTCTAGGAGTACTAGCTTGCAATGTTTCTCTGGTTTGCCGGCTGATCCAGAGTTAACCACCGTCTCCAGGCATGACAGGGCTCACTGCATACGTCGGCTTTTTCGAGGTCGGGAAGCCGAAGAAGGGCGACTTCGTGTTCGTCTCGGCGGCATCAGGCGCCGTCGGCCAGGTCGTCGGGCAGCTCGCCAAGATCGCAGGCTGCTACGTGGTCGGCAGCGCCGGCTCCGACGAGAAGGTCAGTCTCCTCAAGACCAAGTTCGGCTTCGACGACGCGTTCAACTACAAGTCCGAGACCGACCTCGGCGCGGCGCTGAAGCGGTGCCTCCCCGACGGCATCGACATCTACTTCGACAACGTCGGCGGCGCGACGCTCGACGCCGCGCTGCTGCAGATGCGCCATGGCGGCAGGGTCGCCGTCTGCGGGATGATCTCGCAGTACAACCTGGAGGAGCCCGACGGCCTGCGCAACCTGTTCTGTATCGTCCCTAAGGCCACCAGGGTGGAGGGGTTCAACGTCGGTGGCTGGTTCCACGTGTACGCGAGTTTCGAGGAGGAGATGGCTGGGTACATCAAGGAGGGGAAGGTGGCCATCGTAGAGGACGTCGTCGTGGGGATCGAGAGCGCGCCGGCGGCTCTAATCGGGTTCTTCTCCGGGAGAAATGTAGGGAAGCAGTTCGTTGCGATTGCAAAGGCTTGAGTTTGAAGGATAAACTCCGTAGTGTATCAAGATGAGCAAAACAAGTCTTGTGCTACTTGTGATGCTAACAGACTGGGGATAATTAAAAATATATACGATAATCCCTGCCAGAACTTGTTATAATAAGATATCATTGCTATTGTATTGAAAGTAAAGAACATATTTATAATTTGCATTTTATCAGCATGTTCACATCTAAATGAATACCGGCTAATTATGATTGCAATAACAATTTTTTGTTGTAAATGAAACGCAAAAGACACATCAAGTCTACTTCTTGTTGTTGATGCTTAGTGCAATAGTCACTACTGGATTCAGGTTCTTTGCCGAGTGCCTGAGGCACTCGGCAAAGGTCAAATTGCACTCGATAAAGCCTTTGCCGAGTGTGACACTCGGCAAAGAACACACGGCAAAAATTGATCGGCAAAGCCCTCTTTGCCGAGTGTCTTTATCGGGCACTTTCGGCAAAGGCTTTGCCGAATTGCCCGTGACACTCGGTAAAGAAAAGCGACCGTCACGGGCGCGGTTCCGTTATGCGGTCACTTTGCCGAGTGCCAACCCTCCAGGCACTCGGCAAAGATTTTTATTTTTAAATTTTTTTCTTTGCCGAAAAGTGCCAACCCTACGGCACTTTCGGCATTATTTTTTTTTAAAAAATTCTTTGCCGAGTGCCAACCCTTAATGCACTCGGCAAAGATTTTTTATTTTTTTTTAAATTTCTTTGCCGAGTGCCAAGCCTTGAGGTACTCGGCAAAGATTTTTTTTTTTTTTTACAAAATTTCTTTGCCGAGTGCCCTCTTGCCTGCACTCGGCAAATATTTTTTTAATTTTTTTTAAATTTCTTTGCCGAGTGCCCTCTCTCTTTGTCGAAAAGTTATGTCAGCTTTGCCGAGTGCTGCTCTCCCTACACTCGGCAAAGTTTAATTTTTTGTGGGAATTCTTTGCCGAGTGCCATGGTCGAGCACTCGAAAAGATTTTTTTATTTTTTAATTTTTGCTGGTTCGTCTCAAACTCGCAAAGTTGGAATTTTTTAAAAATTTCTTTGCCGAGTGCCATGGTCAAGACTTTCGGTAAAAGCTGAAAAACTGGTTTCGGGCGCCCATTTTCACTTTGCCGAGTCTTTGTGACCATGGCACTCGCAAAGTGACCCAAAATGGCAATTTTAATTTTTTTACATTCCATCATGCCAAATAAATTCATACAAACATACATCACATATATATATCTCATCCATCTACACATCCATCCGCACATATCACATCCATCACAATATATATCACATATATAATAATAAGTGCTCAAGTCCATCCAAATAAATCCGCAAGTCCATCAAAGTCCACAAGGGCATCACAAGTCCATCACCAAGTGAACAACAAATGAAAAAAAATACAACGTGCACTCATTATGATTAGCAATACAGTAGAAAAACCTATATTTTTCACATAAATATGGCTGGTATGACTAATATGAAGGAAGCAACTGGGATCTGTGAGGTACATCAAAAGCCTGAATCATACTTATTAAAGTTCTTGAAAGCAGCTGTGTCATCTAGTTCTCCTCTCATATCCAGAGGATACGGTTCACCATTTACCAAGGTAAATGGGTTCATCTCAAGAAATGAGAAATCCAAGTCTGCAAAAGAACCAAAGAGCATCACACGTTGAGTGTTGAAACCGGAAAAGCAACAACTACAAACTGTCTGCCTTTGAAAAGCAAGGGTGAGGTACCTTGGAAAACAGAAAATACACCTCTAATGAAATCACCTATTTTTGTGCGGACCTGAAATTCAAGCACGGATCATCAATGAGAATCAACTGAGAATTGATGGTTAATCAAGAATCTGAGAATGACCAGCAGCAACGAGTTCCAAGCCTTACTGGGAACAAAACAAATGGTATAATAAATAAACAAGTAACAGTGCAATAGCTGACCTCCAATGGCAGGGTGGCGATCAATGGAGCACATGCGTCAGGTGTCATTTGATTCTATGTGGGAAGAAAGATAGTCTTAACCTTGTCCCAGTTCTCCTCGATCTCAATACCTCCACACTCTGAGAAACTAATGGTGCTGCCAAGCCTTTCTGATACAATCGAAAGGTAATACTCTTGGTCATGCGGCACAAATGGCTCAACTATGAAGGTTGTAATTGGAGCTTTGCAGCCACCCATCTCGACCTAGATACATGAGCAAATTCAGTCATATAGATTATAAATAGCTTTAACGATCAGGTTTGTGCTGGTAAAAGCATATGGCAAGATGACCTTCAAAAAAAAGCATGGCAAGATGCTAGTCATGACAGTACCTCAACTCCCAACCGCTCCTTAACAAATTGGCGAACTTGGGCAAGATCTAGCTTGAGGGCCACAAGTCCACTCTTCCCACGTTTCCCAAAGAGCATGTCAGGTTTCAGAACCAACTTCATAGATGAGAGCCATGGCTCCTGGTTTGCAAGCTCAGTGAAATCCGTTGACTGTGTGACCTGTGATTAAGCATTCTGAAAATTCAATCAACTGGTCTTGAGGAATATGTAAAAAACAGGGATGCTATAGTGAATGAAAGAAGATAACTAATATAGAACATCAGAACCTGAAGAACCTCCCTTGAGAGTAATCAAACTCGATCTGTGTAACTGTATTTCTACAACCAATAAACCCAGCTAATGCAAAACACTAAGCAAGTGCACCTTCAAAGAGAACCCAAGTAAAATGAACCGGTTGTTTCCTATCTGGTGAATGGCAACTAAAAACGAAGACAATCTGTTGGTGTTACCTAGATGATCTACTGGTTTTTGACACAGACCCAGTTTATCAGAGTAAAATTCCCCTAAACCAAACTATATAACTGCTACTTGAAAATTCTGGTTTCTATGGGGGTTGAGATTTCAATGACCACAGCCATAGACCTTGCAAATCAATTCTATGGAGCGAGCTAACTCCGGCAGACCGGCACCCGATCCTGTTCCTACGGTGACCGCGCGCAAGATGGTGGGTGCTGATTATGATTATCCAAGACATGGAGATTCATTTGGATAGAACAGGAAAAGCAGGAGCCGTCACTGCCAACCTAATAAAATCAGGACTCGTCACTCTGATCCAGCATTTCAATTTGAGCAGCTTGTGCTTTTGAAAAAGCTTACCCCAAATAACACTAAATAAATCCACATGATGCTCATTTCACAAAGTCACAGCCAGCCAGCCGACAAACAACTATAGCGTCAATACGAAACTAGCTTAGCTCTGTCCTAGCTTGCACCATTTGAGCTTCAAGTACTCTACATGTATCAGGTATACCAATAAATCATACTGCAAGAGCAAGCAAAGCGACAAGGTACAAGCATACTAAATTCCCCTCCAACATTGCATCTCGACTCAACACACAAGGTAGAACTAATCAATCTGAACTATCTTAGAAAACTAAGTACAGTCAGTTCAATTCCCCCTTTTCATCATCCATGTTTCTGATCTAAAAATACAATAAAATCATTTCATGTATTTTATGATTTTATCATGGCTGATAGGAACTGAAAAACAAAAATAAGAATTTGGTACTGCACCGAAGGTAGGAGAACTAAGGCTCCTTGTTCAGCACAAACAGATATGCTGCTGGATGGTAAAGCTAGCCCTGACCTGACGACGCTATGCAGTAATGAACTTTTGATTTGACAGTCAAAATTAGCAGGGCCATATGCATCAGCAATTCAACATGCTATTTTAATTCGTTTCGATCCAATCAGCTGATATATGCATCAAACTAACTACATTTTATGCTATCAAAGAACCGCATTAATAAGCAATGCCCTGGTGTTGATATTTATGGTACTAGCTAGCAATCCAACAGGCATTGGAACTCTATAGGGTCCGAGTCCTCAAGCAGAAGGCCACTCACCTTGATGGAGGCAGATGATCCGAAGCTGAAGGCGCTCGCTGCCGTCTTGTAGCCCAGCTCCACGGTCTTGCGTGCTCGCGGTGGAGTCTCGCCGAGTGCTCGAGTCGCCGTCTGCCCGTCTCAGTGGCTTGGCCTCTCTGCTCCGTCCTGCTGGCTGCTGCTTGCTGCGTTGCGGTGAATGAACTGGCCGCTGGCACGGGCGCGCGGGCGGCGCTGGCGCGGTGGGGCAGACGGCGCGGGCGCGCGGGCAGCGGCGGCGCTGGCGCGGGCAGTGGTGGTGGGCGGCGCGGGCGCGCGGGCGGCCGGGCGGCGTGGGCGCGGCGCGGGGGTGGGGGCGGGGCGGCATGGGCGCGGTGGCTGGCTGCGGCTGTCTGCTTGACTGCCCGGACGGCCGAAAGCGTTTAATAAGTCCCAACCGCTCCTTCGCCGAGTGCCAGATGAGGCAGGCACTCGGCAAAGATTTAATTCTTTTTTAAAAAAAAATTCTTTGCCGAGTGTCTTAGATCTGGCACTCGGCAAAGATTTAATTTTTTTTTTAGAATTTCTTTGCCGAGTGTCCCAGATCTGGCACTCGGCAAAGTTGTTTTTTTTAAATCTTTGCCGAGTGCGAGATCTGGAACACTCAGCAAAGAAATTTAAAAAAAAAAATTAAATCTTTGCCGAGTGCTAGATCTGAGACACTCGGCAAAGAATTTTTTTAAAAAAAAAAATTAAATCTTTGCCGAGTGCCTAACAGCAGGCACTCGGCAAAGAAGGCCGTGGCCGAACACCGTTACGCGGGCAGCCTATGTTGAGTGCCGCTCTTTTGCCGAGAGTCTGGCACTCGGCAAAAAACTCTTTGCCGAGTGCGACACTCGGCAAAGAAGGTCTTTGCCGAGTGTCCGATTTTTTAAACTCGGTAAAGAATTATGCACTCGGCAAAGTCTCTGTTTCCAGTAGTGAGTGCACTTCTGTTTGAAGATGAATTCAATCATGATAAATCATCGCAACTCATGTTAATCTGTTGTATCACTAATAAAGTTATTATGAAAGCAAGCCAGGTGATCCGGTTTCAAAAACTAGATAGTCCGGTATTCTCTAGTTTTCCCCAAGAGTGGTAAATCTTACGCTTTTGTGGTGAACGATAGCTAGGTTTTCAAACAAATTAGCGAAGGATGCCAATCACACTTACGTGGCAATGAGAAACTAGTTCTTGGGAAAACTAGTAAATTAGGGATCCCTAAAGTTCTCTTCTAAGAGGAACCTTGTCGAGGCGTGTGCATCGCCAGATTGCACTTGATCAGCTTGCAAGCCTAGGGTGCCACCTCTGATTATGGATCAGAATGTTGAATGCAATACCCCTAGTTGCTTCTGGAGTTTTTATGGAACCATTCCATGAGTACTTTGAGAAAATCTTGAAGGACCAAGCAAGGCGGCTAGAGGGGCGGTGAATGGGAGCCTAATCCAATTTTCTTTTGATTTCGCCATTGTCCGAACACCGCCCAAAACAAACCTCTCAAAACACCAAAGGCTTCCACACAAGTGCACACATGCAAATTGGTAACCGAATACACTAAAGAGATACCAGAGAACTGATCGGAAAAGACAGGAAGTCAGAACAACAAGCGGAGCAATGAAACAGACAAAAACACACCATGGAGGGGAACACACCGAACAAAACCGGCTTGGCCGGTTCTACTTTTGCCTACTGCAGCTAGGCCGAACTGGCCGCCTAGAAAAATGGGCTGGCCAGTTCTTCAAGCCACAGATCTCCGCAAAAACTCTTGGAAAAGTGGAATTGGATCCAAAACAATTCTAAATGATTTCAAACTTTGCAAAGGGGTTTCCTAGGTTGATTAGAAGCTATCCCCCTATGATCGTCACCTAAAAAATCAACTCGGATCTATAAATCCATCAAGAAAAGAGGGTTTTCTCAACTTTTTTTCCAAAGGACGAATCGTGTGCTCGCAAGGAATTAGGCAGGGATGTTCCTTAGAGGTCCTACCATGTATCCATCCGGCCAAAACACCCTAAAAACTCAGAATCAAGAATTCCAACAAAAGCTCAACAGAGGGGAACCGGGAGGAGAAAAACCAAATTGAAACAAGGTCGAGACAAAGATTCAGAGGACAACTTGCTTTATTGCCACAACATCAGATTCAACAAGGTCTAGTTATTTTCTTGCAGACAGAGGTACTCAATCTCTCATCTACGAATCTCTCACCGCAGTTGCAGGTTCTGGCTAAAACTTAGGAAACTAACTTTGAGACTTGAAAGCAAATACAATCGAAGATATGGCTGATTGGGGCAGCCCTCCTCTTATTTATAGAGCTAATACACATGTCCAAGCCTACCCTTAGATATTTTGATTGAACCACTTAACCCTAAGGGCATAATCGTACAAGTTGAGTTCAGAGCATCGGATGACCATGATCCCTTCATGAAGATGCTTCGCCTGGACGCAAGCTCTCTAGTGATGCCACGTGCCTCCCCGAGATCCACCTCGTGATTTTGAGGACGAAACCACCAAACCCAGCTGGAGTCCGTATCTGCCACGCTTCCTCCACAATCTCAACGCGTGTCACCACTTGTCCTTGACCGCCTGATCACAAAGTCCTCGTGCCTCTGCTTGACTTGGTCAACCACTATCCTGACTTGGTTAACACCGTCTATGCTGTCTCCTCATGTACACTTGCTTGTCAACGTCACCAAGTGTTAGCCATCCACTATCCACCCCGGCACCCCAGCACCTCGGTCCGTTGGTCCATGCCTCCACATCCATCCTTCACTAAGTCTAGTCCATCGACACAAAACTTGCTTGACCTTCTCCATTGTCGTCGACCGTATCCACGCTCAACACCTACACCTATCACAAGCCAAGATACTTGTTGCACAACGCCATACTCATGCCATGGTTAGTCCAAACACTCAACCAATGACTGGTCATCTCTTGACAATCAATCATCACTCATCTCACAAGGGCAGATTTTAACCATGTGCTCACAAATCTTAATCATACTTTGTTAGTGGACTATTCTATTTAGTTGAAACATTTTGCAATTACTAAAACTAAAATAAAACATATAATGCCATCCTATCATAGGTCCAAACAGTTCTATTAATGGTGGGCTAGTGCGGCCTGGACAAGGCCCTGGCCCAGCCTAGCCCTGGCCAAGCACATGAGGGGGGTAGTGTCCTCCCTTGGATGGTTGGACCTCTTCCTAAGGAGGAGTCCACATCCAATTAGAGTCAGAATAATATAGGGAAGAATAAATTTAAATTAGGAAGATAGCATTTGTTTAGAAAACCGAGCATCCAAATCTATAAGGACTCTACCCCTAGTTTGCTTAGGGAGCAAGTCATATGGAGTTCTCATATCAATCAAGCAAGAAATAAAGGACTATACCTCAAGCTTTCATGGATCCCTGCTGAAAGGTCCTAATGGCTAGAGGGTGGTGAATATCCTATAAAAAGTTCTACAACAACACTAAGTAAAGCGGTTAGACAAATATGAGGCGAAGCGAATGTTGCGCTAGCCTACTTAAAAAAGCAAGCCACCTACCACAATTCTAATATCTATAGTATCTATGCACACAAAGGCTATTTCACTACACTAAGTTAGTGAGCTCTCAAGGACTAACTAAAGAGCCTCACTAACCACTAGACACGACACAAACTAGCTCTCAAAACTAATTACACTAAAGAGCTTAGCTACACTAGAAAAGTAAATACACGAGAAGGATAGTGAGTTATACCGACGTGTCGAGGAATGATTCAATCACAAGATGATGACAATCAATCACAATGAATACCAAGAAATTATCAGGACAATGATGACACAAGATTTTTTACCGAGGTTCACTTGCTTGCCGGCAAGCTAGTCCTTTTTGTGGCGATTCACTCACTTGGAAGTTCATCCGCTAATTGGCATCACACGCCAAACCCTCAATAGGGTGCCGCACAACCAACACAAGATGAGGATCACACAAGCCATGAGCAATCCACTAGAGTACCTTTTGGCTCTCTGTCGGAGAAAGGTCAAGAACCCCTCACAATCACCACGATCGGAGTTGAAGACAAGCACCTTCCTCCACTCAATGATCCTTGCTGCACCAAGCCATCTAGGTGGCGGCAACCACCATGAGTAACAAGCGAACCCCGTAGCAAAACACAAACACCAAGTGCCTCTAGATGCAATCACTTAAGAAATGCACTTGGATTCACTCCCAATCTCACAAAGATGATGAATTAATGATGGAGATGAGTGAGAGGGCTTTGGCTATGATCACAAGGTTGCTATGTCAATGCAAATGGCTAAGAGGGTAAGCTTGAGCCAGCCATGGGGCTTAAATAGGAGCCCCCTATGAATAGAGCCATTGGGCTCCTCACTGCATGTTTTCTCGGGATTACCGGACACGGTGATTAGGTATGATCGGACGCATTCCTCAGCGTCCGGTCAGTCATCGCCGTCCACGTGTCACCTCCGTTCAACCTTGCGCGTATGATTCCAATGGTCAAATTCAAAACCTCGCGTTAAGTCATGACTGGACGTGCCAGGCGCCGATCGGATGCACCTGCCTGGCGTCACATCAACGCAAACCCGCGTGCCACTAGATTGTGACTGGACGCGCCGATCACTTCAACCACCACGCATCAGGTTGACTCCAGTTAGGTGCCAAAGCCACCTAAACGCGATCGGACGCATCAGGTGCACCTCAATCAAACGTAGTCCAGCGTCCGCTCCTCTTTCTCCTCCTTCTCATCATACGTCATCATGACCGGACTCATCACCATCATGTCAGATCACAAGTTGACCTTGAGTCCGGTCACACCACAGACAGAGCCCGAGCGCGCCACCTTCATTTATAATTGATCGGACTCACCAGGCCTGCGTCCGGTCACTTCGTGGCCAGAGTCCGGTCACTGTAAAATAGTGAAAAACAACTCCTCCACTTCACCAACTTCTCCACCCTTGCTAAAAAGTGTTAACCACCAAGTGTATCACCTTGTGCACGTGTGTTAGCATGTTTTCACAAACATTTTGAAGGGTGTTAGCTCTCCACTAGATCTAAATGCATATGCAATGAGTTAGAACATCTAGTGGCACTTTGATAGCCACATTTTGATACAAGTTTCACCTCTCTTAATAGTATGGCTATCGATCCTAAATGTGATCACACTCGCTAAGTGTCTTGATCACCAAACCAAAAAGCTCCTGTCAAGTTTCACCTTTGCCTTGAGCTTTTTGTTTTTCTCTTTCTTCTTTTCCGAGTCCAAGCACTTGATCATCACCATGGTCACACCATCATCATGATCTTCACCATTTGCTTCACCACTTGAAATGTGCCGCCTATCTCATAATCACTAGAGTAAATAGGTTAGCACATAGGGTTTCATCAATTCACCAAAACAAAACTAGAGCTTTCAATCTCCCCTTTTTGGTAATTGATGACAACCCTTTCACAAAGATATGAATTTAAATTCAATTGAATCCATGTTGCTTGCCCAAACATATTTACCATGTGTAAAAGGATATGGACAAGTTTCATGAACCCCAATTGGTAGCATTAGCTCCCCTACATATGTGCTAAGAGTTTGGATTGAAGCTTGCACTTATGCTTGGATAGGAAAAGTAGTAGTCAATGTCTACCAAATGATGCTAAGGTATAAGAGATGGACCTTTGAAGCATGATGCCAATCGGAGTGCACCAAATATACCATCCTTAGCACCATTAGTAACTAGACATACACAAAAATAAGAATACCCCATGAGATCAACATTAGAAACAAGGGTCTAGTTTTCACAATATAAACACAAGTCTAGTTACACAACCTATACATTCTAGTTTTTTATTTCATCATTCAAACCTACAACTAATATACACCACACAAGCATGTATATTGAATTGAAACTTTTCAAATGCAAGCAAGCATATGAGAATGCACATTCAAATGCACATACAAGTTCATGAGCTTGCTCCCCCTACTTGCATGCTCAAATTTTAATTGATCCCCTTACTTTCATAATTCTCCCCCTATGTCAAAGTTCTCCCCCTTTGTCATCTTTTTCTTATCTTTGTGCATTACTTTTCCCCCTTTGTCATCAATGACCACAAAGGTTCAAATTTTAGATAGGTTAAGATTATCAATGTCAATCAATGGGGTGAGGATCATTTTCCCAAATTTGGTTCAATTTAGAACACTTGCCAAAGATATTTAACTCGGTTTGATCCAAGGACAAGCTTCTTCACACCTCATTTCAAGGGTTATCTTATACCATGTTGAGTTAAACACTTATAGCTTCATTTTCTAGATCAAACACTAGGTTTGCAATCCCATAAACATGTCATATGCTACCACTAGATCAAGTCAAGCATAGAAGCAATAGTGGTACCATACAAGCATCAAATTCATTTGATTTTCATGAATGAGCCTATAAGACATGAGGAATGACTAGATGCATTAAACAAGTCCTTAGCAAAGGATGTATGCAAGCCAATCAACTTTTACCTTGGATTGCTCAAAGGAGAGGTATGTCATATAAGTGGGGGGTGCATCAATACATATTTGAGAAATCCAATATGTTCAACTCATTCCTTAGCTTACAAAACCTCTTCTCATCAAGTGGCTTGATGAATATGTCGAGCAAGTTGATCTTCGGAGCCCACACTCTCAATGCAAATGACCCCTTTTTGTTGATGATCTCTAATGAAATGATGGTGGACATCAATGTGCTTTGTTCTTGCATGTTGAACTAGATTGTTGGTTAGCTTGATATCACTCTCATTGTCACATAGCAATGGCACTTTATTGAACTTGATTCCAAAGTCATTTAAGGTGGCCTTCATCCAAAGTATTTGTGCACAACAACTACCGGTGGATATGTATTCGGCTTCGGCGGTTGATAATGCAACACTATTTTGCTTCTTTGATGACCATGAAACAAGTGATCTTCCCAATAATTAACAAGTGCCCGAGGTGCTCTTCCTTTCAACCTTGCATCCCGCATAGTCGGAGTCCAAATGTCCAACAAGTTCAAACTTTGCTCCTTTGGAATACCACAAACCAACATTTTGTGTATGCTTCAAGTACCTCAATATTCTCTTTGTAGCCTTCAAATGACTTTCTCTTGATGAGGCTTGAAATCTTGCACATATGCACACACTAAACTTGACATCCGGCCTTGATGCGGTCACATAGATTAGGCTTCCAATCATAGACCGGTACAACTTTTGATCCACCATGTTGCCACTTGCATCACTATCCAAATTGCCATTTGTTCCCATTTGTGGGCTAATGGCTTTTGCTTAATTCATGCCAATCTTCTTGAGCATATCTTTGATGTACTTGTCTTGACTTACAAATGTACCATTCTTTAATTGCTTGATTTGAAGTCTAAGGAAGTAACTCAATTCACCAATCATGGACATCTCAAACTCATTAGCCATCATCTTTCCTAACTCTTCACAAAAATCTTTATTGGTTGATCCAAATATGATGTCATCAACATAGATTTGCAACACAAACAAGTCCTTGCCAATCTTCTTGGTGAAAAGAGTGGTGCCAACCTTGCCCATGATGAACCCCTTTGAGAGTAGGAAGTCCCCAACCTCTCATACCATGCTCTAGGTGCTTGCTTAAAGCCATATAATTCCTTCTTCAACTTGTACATATGGTTGGGCTTCTTGTCATCTTCAAAACCGGGAGGTTGCTTAACATAAACTTCTTCATTGATGTAGCCATTGAGAAATGCACTCTTGACATCTATTTGATAGAGCTTGATGTTGTGGGCACAAACATAGGCTAGTAAGATTCTAATTGCTTCTAATCTATAAAACGGGGCATAAGTTTCTACAAATTCAAGACCCTCCACTTGAGTGTAACCTTGTGCTACCAATCTTGCTTTGTTCCTTGCTACTATCCCATCTTGATCTTGCTTGTTTCTAAAGACCTATTTGGTTCCAATAACATTGTGTCCCTTTGGTCTCTCAACTAATTCCCATACTTGATTTTTTGTGAAGTTGTTTAATTCTTCATTCATAGCATTCACCCAGTCAACATCCTTCAATGCTTTATTTATCTTCTTTGGTTCAATGGATGACACAAATGAGAAATACACACAAAATAAAGCCAATCTTGATCTAGTTTGGACACCTCTAGAAATATCTCTAATTATAGTGTCCAATGGATGATCCCTTACAATATTTGTTGGTTGGAGTATTGGAACTTGATTGCTTGCACTTGCTTGATCATTGGGTTGAGATGATGTACTAGCCACTTGATCTTGCACATTGTTATGAGAGCCACTTGTACTTGCTTGATTAGTGTCAACTTGCACATTTGAGTTAGAGAGCACTTGCACTTGATCATCTTCTTCATCAATCACTTTCCTAGGCCTCAATTCACCAACATCCATGTTTTTCATGGCATTTAAATGTTGAATGCCTCTAACATCTTCCAAGTCCTCATTCTCATCTTGGTAACCCTTGGTTTCATCAAATTCAACATCATGAACTTCCTCAAGAGTACCACTTTCCAAATTCCAAACTCTATATGCTTTGCTAGTGGTTGGGTATCCAAGTAAGAAACCTTCATCACACTTCTTCTCAAACTTGCCCAATCTAGTGCCTTTCTTCAAGATATAGCATTTGCAACCAAAGACCAAAAAATATGCAATGTTGGGCTTTCTACCATTCAATAGCTCATATGGTGTATTCTCTTTTAATGGGTGACAATATAAGTGGTTGCTACAATAGCAAGCCGTGTTGATAGCTTCGGCCTAAAAAGATTGACTCACATTGTACTCACTCAATATTTATCTTGCCATGTCAATTAAGGTTCTGTTCTTCCTCTCAACAAGGCCATTTGATTATGGAGTGTACTTAGCCAAGAATTGATGTCTAATTCTAAATTCATCACATAACTCATCAATTCTTGTGTTCTTGAACTCACTACCATTGTCACTTGTAACTCTCTTGATGGTTGTTTCAAACTCATTTTGAATGCCTTTGACAAATCATTTGAAAGTTGCAAACATATCATTTTGTCCACTAGAAAGAATGCCTAAGTGTATCTAGTATAGTCATTCACTATCACAAAGCCATATTTGCTTCCACCAATAGCTAGTGTATTGTGTTGGCCCAAACAAATTCATGTGCAACAACTCAAATGCTTTGCTAGTGCTCATTATACTCTTCTTAGGATGGGTGTTTCCAACTTGTTTGCCGGCTTGACAAGAGCTACAAAGCTTATTTTCTCAAACACAACATCTTTCAAGCCTCTAACCAAGTCATGCTTAACCAATCTATTCAATTGTTTCATTCCAATATGACCAAGCCTTCTATGCTATAACCAACCCATACTAGACTTAGTGAACAAGCATGTTGACAATTGAGCTTCACTAGCATTGAAATCAACCAAGTATAGATTCTCATATCTAAAGCCTTTGAAGATAAAGTTAGAGCCATCTACACTTATGATCTCTACATCATCTACTCCAAATATGTACTTGAATCCAAGATCACACAATTGAGCTACGGATAGCAAGTTGAAGTTCAAGCTCTCTACTAGCAACATATTAGAAATGCTCATGTCATTTGATATTGCAATCTTACCAAGCCCTTTGACCTTGCCTTTGCCATTGTCACCAAATGTGATACTATCATAGCCATTACTATCATTGGTGTTGATTGAGTTGAACATTCTTGCATCACCGGTCATATGTTGAGTGCACCCACTATCAAGAACCCAATGCCTTCCTTCAGCTTTGTAATTGACCTATAAAAGAAGATCAATTCTTTTTAGGTACCCAAACTTGCTTGGGTCCTTGAAGGTTAGTCACTAAACTCTTTGGTACCCAAATGGCTTTCTTCTATGAGCCCATCCATGGTACACCAATGAACTTAGCCTTCACACTATTAGTACCCTTAGTAAGCACATATAAAGAATCAAGCTTAACTGAGGATACATTAGCATTCTTTGTTCTTGTTCTTGCAATTATACTCTTTATGACCAACTTGCTTGCAACTAGTGCAAAACCGACCATTGTTCTTCACAAAACTAGTCTTGTGAGGAGCAAAAGCTGCCTTGCCTTTCTTGGGGGTATAGCCCAATCCCTCTTTGTAGAGAGAAGCTCTTTGGCTACCCAAGCACATAAGCAAGCAGTCCTCACCACCATAGGCTTTGCCTAAGGTGCGAGTGAGCTCATTGACCTCCTTCTTGAGGGTCTCATTCTCAACCATTAGTGAGGCATTACAAGTCAGATCATCACTACTAGATGAGGTAGAAGTGGAAGTGCTACAAGAAGGGTTAGTGAGAGCAATAATCATAGGCTTATAGAATGATTCATCAATTATATCACAAATTAAGCCTACATCACATGTTACAACATGCTCTTTCACATTTTGCTCATCAAGTAGAGAGGAATGAGCTTTCTCAAGCTTATTGTGAGCCTTGCCAAGCTTCTCATGGGCTTCCTCTAGCCTCTCATGAGATGCATTGAGCTCATCAAAGGCTTGCTTAAGGGCTTTTAGTTCCTTTCACAAGTCTTTGCATTCCCTTCTCTTAATGTTAAAATGTTCCTTAGCATCATCCAACATGTCAAGTAGTTCATCCTTAGTTGGTTCATCATCATTGTCACTTTCACTTTCATTATCATATTCCTCATCACATCCATCATCACAAGTTTATACCTTAGTGGCCTTAGCCATGAAGCATGATGGAGTGTCGAAGAGAGAAGGCTTCTCATTGATAGCAATGATTGCAAGAGCCTTCTTCTTGGTGGTCTTGTCATCATCATCACTTGAGGAAGCATCGCTATCCCAAGTGACCACATATGAACCACCCTTCTTCTTGATGGTCATCTTGTCCTTCTTCTCTTTCTTTTCCTTCTTGTCCTTCTTCTTGCTCTTCTTGTCATCATCTTCATTGTTGCTATTGCATGGTCATTGAGTGACAAGATGATCCTTGCTTCCACACTTGAAGCACCTTTTTGACTCTTTCTGGTTCTTGGATGAAGACTTCTTTCTTCTAGCACGGTAGCCCTTCTTCACCATGAACTTACTAAATCTCTTGACAAAGAGATCCATCTTCTCATCATCCATCTCATCAAAGCTCAAGTCTTCATCTTCATTTGATGATTCTAGCTTTGCATTGCCCTTGGATGATGTAGCCTTGAATACCACACTCTTCTTCTTGTCATCCTTCTTCTCATCTTTCTTCTCCTTCTTTTCTTCCTTCTCATCATCATCTCTATAAGTGTCATCGGTCATCACATCTCCCAACACTTGGTTTGGTGTCATGGTGTCCAAACCACTTCTCACTAGAATAGTGACCAATGTGTCAATCTTGATGGTAAGCATCTTAACAACTTGTGGAAGAAGTCCTTGTCCTTCACCTCTTCTCAAAGTGCTTTGAGATCATTGACAAGCACTTGAAGCCTATAGAACATCTCCGACACTCTCATTATTCTTCATCTTGAAGCTAGCAAACTTCTCCTTGAGAATGTATGCCTTTGCACCCTTCACGGCTTGAGTGCCCTCAAATGACTCCAACTTCTTCCATGCCTCCTTAGCCCTCTCAATGTTCTTGATTTGCTCAAATGTTCTCACATCTAAAGCATCACTAATGGCACTAAGAGCAATGTCATTGTTTTGGAGTAGCACTTCTTCGGCGGTGGTGGGAGCCTCCTCATTAGCAATCTCAATCTTGGTCTCCACCACCTTCCACACCTTTCTATTGATTGACTTGATGTAGGTGGTCATCTTAGCCTTCCAATAAGGATAATTGGAGCTATCAAATTGGGGTGGCTTCTTAGTGTTGTTGATTTGAGCCATTTTGACATCGAAGGTTGTTAAGCCTTAAATCATGGTGATCGCAGCTCCAATACCACTTGAAAGGTCCTAATGGCTAGAGGGGTTGAATAGTCTATAAAAATTTCTACAATAACATTAAGTAAAGCGGTTAGACAAAAATGAGGCGAAACGAATATTGAGCTAGCCTACTTAAAAAAGCAAGCCACCTACCATAATTCTAATATCTATAGTCTCTATGCACATAAAGGCTATGTCACTACCCTAAATTAGTGAGCTCTCAAGGACTAACTAAAGAGCCTCACTAATTACTAGACCCAACACAAGCTAGCTCTCAAAACTAATTACACTAAAGAGCTTAGCTACACTAGAATAGTAAATACATGAGAAGGATAATGACTTATACCGATGTGTCGAGGAATGATCCAATCACAAGATGATGACAATCAATCACAATGAATACCAAGAAATCCTCGGGACAATGATGACACAAGATTTTTTACCGAGGTTCACTTGCTTGCCGATAAGCTAGTCCTCATTGTGGCGATTCACTCACTTGGAGGTTCACACGCTAATTGGCATCACATGCCAAACCCTCAATAGGGTGCCGCACAACCAACACAAGATGAGGATCACACAAGCCATGAGCAATCCACTAGAGTACCTTTTGGCTCTCCACTGGGAAAAGGTCAAGAACCCCTCACAATCACCACGATCGGAGCTAGAGACAAGCACGTTCCTTCGCTCGACGATCCTCACTGCACCAAGCCATCTAGGTTGCGGCAACCACCAAGAGTAACAAGTGTTCCCACAACAAAACACGAACACCAAGTGCCTCTAGATGCAATCACTCAAGAAATGCACTTGGATTCACTCCCAATCTCACAAAGATGATGAATCAATGACGGAGATGAGTGGGAGGGCTTTGGCTAAACTCACAAGGTTGCTATATCAATGCAAACGACCAAGAGGGTGAGCTTGAGCCGACCATGGGGCTTAAATAGGAGCCCCCCATGAATAGAGTTGTTGGGCTCCTGTCAACAAGGAATTTCATCTCGTGCCGAGGACACACGAGCAAGCCGGAAGGGTCCGCTCGATGGAGCAGGAGATCCGCCTAGCTTCAGCATAGGGGTGGTCGATCCTACGCACTCCTCTCGAGACGTACCAGTCAATTTGACCCTACAATTGACAAGGAGAGAAAGTTTATCAGTAATTAAGGGTGGAACATGCTGATGTTGCCGGACAGTCCCGAATGTGCGGCTCTGAGAGCCGATATGAAAGGAGATCGACTAAATAGTCGATTCCAGCATATTCAGGAGAATAAATCAATTAAAGCTCATGGGGTTGTGTAAGAAGAATCGGTTATCATTCAGGATGAATATCATTCTTTAGACAAATATTGGTCAATCGCAATAAGATATTAACAATAATTAGTTCATGCTAAACCAATGACTGTAAGTAACCAAACTCCTTTGTAAAAGAAACAGTTCATCATCATTCAACCATTTAATAGAGATAAATCTAATGAACATATTAGATCTCATCTATCGCTATAACCAGTGGGGCATGAGGTAGAATCATACAGGTCGTAGAAACAACAATAGACTCGACGACCCTAATTTATCACTAATATCAGTGGGGCATGAGGCAGAATCATGTAGGCCATAATACAATAATAAGATCATGGGGCTAACACATCTTTCAACCTATCGCTACTTCAACGATCTCGTGATGCGAACTATTCGTGAAAGCGCTCGATATCGGCTAAAACAACCGATTCAGGCATAGCACACAGTTAAGGTCATGTCCTCTCAGGAACAGATCTACCAAATAACAATCCCCCCTCCACGGTGCTAAAAGTGGGGTGTGAGGCAAAATCACACAGGCCATGATAACGGGCCATGGAACAGTTTTCGCTAGCCAATAGATCTACTCAAGATCAAACATGCCTTAACCGCACGCTATGCACGATCAAGATTGATGTAAAACAACCGATAAAACATAACTCATCGTTTAAAGTGCAGATTAGATCAGTTGAGATTAACAAATGATGGGTTAAAAAAGTATATAAGGCCGATCTAGATTAATCCCAATCTAGAGAAGTAATATTGCTGTAATTAAATAAATAATGGAAACAATAAGCAATATTGGTAACTTAATGAATCTATCTGAAGGAACACCACCATTAGATAGAGCCGATAACTTGACCTTAATCTAGTTCGAGTAGAGGAGGTTGACCGGATCAATGCAGCCGTAGTTGAACTAGACAAGAGTCGATAACTAACTTATACCAGAGTTGCAGTGGAGGTTGACCGGATCGATGCAGCCATACAAACAAAGGTATAAGCCATGACGGTACTTACAGACAAGCAGTGGAGGTCGACTAGATCGATGCAGCCGTCCTTGCTGAAGAACTTGCCAAGATCTACTCTACTCCTACTCCTAAGGGGTGGCCGGAGCCAAAAAAAAGTAAATAACTGGTATTTAATTGATTGTGTGTCTTTTACAATAGCCGGGCTTTGATATTTATATCCGGGACCTAAAAACAAATCCTACTCGAGTACGATTCAGTACAATCTTTGGTACGAAGAAAACATTCTTATTTTAAGATAATTTGGACTCTAATCTTTTCCCTTTTGTAGAGTCTGATATGTATCTTCTCGATGCCAATCATATCTCGCCATCGTTATCTGCTGACGTCATTTGGAGAGAACCGATCCCAGTGTCGCATTCAACCCGGCAGATATCAATTTTTCCTCAATCGACTCCTTGATTGGCACAATCTTGGAAGCATGCGAGTTCCCGTGCTCTTCTCCCAAATTTTGGTGTAAACACATGCCCCCTAATTTTGGGATAAAATGATTTTATCCCAAAATTCTAGTTCATTGGTTTACCATGCCGCAACTATACTATCCCAAGATATACGCACGACTCGAACTTTTTGGCCTAAGTTTTATATAACATCCCAATAGTATCTTTTGCAACCCACTTGGCCTGTTCGCTTTCTCCTTCTCAAGCCAACTTTAATAGCCGATGACGTCATCGCCAAGGCCCCAAACACTAGCAAACCATCTGTTCTAACAAGCCATCATCCAAGCAATCCTCGCCAGATTCAAACCAATTTTTGACCGTGATGGCGACCATCGACCACGTCCTTGAGGTATGTCTCCAAGTTTCCATTCTCCAATTATCAGCCGCTACCTTGTATTTCTTTTCTTCTCAAACTTATTTCGTCCGATTTCTTTAGGAAATGAGGAACGAAATCTTGATTCCATCAGCCATTTCCCCCAATATCTATTTTCTTGGGCCTATGGGTGATCCCGATCCATCCGATTTCATTCGCCAAGAAACCAACCAAATCCCCTTCAAACAATCTGCAGTGGATTTGTCCTCTTAGAATACCAAAACTCTCTTCAAAAATTGGCCAAAGATGCCTAAGGGATGGAGAAATTGATTCCGTAGGGTGTCCGAGAAAAAAGGTAGAGATTGGGAACTTTATGATCTGAATCAATGCTTGACTCTTTCATTGTCTGGGATGGAGAGGAACGACTCACTTCTGATTGCTGCATCTTATTTCTAGTCCAATGCCCTGAATGCTTTCATCTTTGGTCATGGCCCAATGACCATCACCCTGGCCGATGTTTACATGTTGACCGGCCTCAGAATAACTAGATCAATGCAGCCTTACGAGTACTTGAGTGCTGGCTCCAAGAAATTAGCCAAAATAGCAGACTGCATAGGATGGGCCAGTTACATTATGAACCACGTTGAAGATGGATCAGCTGTCAGCAAAAGGGAATACGTGGCCTTTCTGAACATGTGGTTGGAAAGATGTATTTTCTACGGGTCATCTTGTGGTCCAACCTACAATCACAAACTCATGGCAGAGCACCTAGCGTTAGGCAAGGATATCCCTCTTGGAAAATATCTGCTAGGAGCTACTTATCATCTAATGTGCCAGGTGGCTGCCCAATTACTGAAGAATGAACCAGTGCATACTGTCAGTGGCCCCTGGTGGCTAATACAATTGTGGCTTAACCTGTATATGCATAAGTTTGTGAGGCCTGATCTCAAAAGTCTGAGTTTCCCTTCTTCCAATTTTGATGAGGAATATAGAGGTGAAGAAGGAAGAACTCGGCAGTGCATGAGCTATGGTGAGGCTGCATCGGCCATAACAATTGATTTCGATATTGGCCATCTCTTCAAGAAGTTTTATAGAGGATTTGGTGTAGACTTCCTGACTTGGCTATCATATGATGATGAGAATGATGAGCTGGCCTTCCCATTCAAGTTTCGCTTTGAGTCAGGTTGTTCGGACGATGTGGCGGCTGTAATCTTCAATTCTTTCATCAAGCCATGTGTTCTTCTAGCCAAGTTTCGTCATGGTCGTGGCAAAATGGCTACATGCTCTTTCATTCTAAGCAACCTCCCAACGTATGAATTTTACAACCCATCCTTTGTAGCTCGTCAGTTTGGTTTCAACCAATTGCCTCCTCAACTATTCTTCAAGAACATACTGAAGCCATGGGAAGATATCAGCGAAGTACTAGAAGCCAGAAGAGTTTTTTAGTTGGGACTAGATCTCCCTTCCCTCTGCTTACATGATTGGATTAGGGTCAGCCTCTCTTCTACTCTCTTCAACTCCTGGTGGCAAGAATGGCGTTCCCATCTTTTCTGTGGATCGGTCCACCCTTTGTGTATAGCCCTGGATGGAGAATTTGCTTTGGATAGAGAGGTAATTTTCTATTTCTCTTCAAGAAAATTGCTTGACGAATTCCTCTATTAACCATCCTAATCGACCTTTTCAGGATGTTGAATTTGATCCTCCAAACTTGGATAGGAAGGGGCGTCCTATAGATTACCAGCCACCGTGCCTGTTTCAAGAATGGGATCGGCTGTGCCTTCCCTAAAGAGATTGATGAAAACTACCACTGCCCCCATAATTGTGACATATCAATCTTCAAAGCACAAGGTGGTCCAAGGGGCAACCTAGAAAACCACTACTAGGAAGAGACTCCATAGAACGAGACCATCAGCTGCTCAGGTAAACAAATCATCCCCTTCTCAAAATGATATTCACTTGCTGACTTCCTCTCTTCACAGCTATCGAGCACTGCATCCCAACCTGCTCTAGGCGTGGAACTGCCATCCCAGCCATTCGACTCAGCACCAACTGAACTCCCATCAGCTGTTCCATGAAAGGAGCCGATCTCGGTTGAAATAACCGATGCTTCCACAACAGCAGAAAATGTGAGTTTTATCTTCGATGCTTACCGGGTATTTTTCTTTAACTTTTTTAATTCAGTCCTTCATCTGACTTCTTGCTGCGCCACATACTTCCTAATGAAACACCTGTGCAAGATCGGGAGCCTGATAGTCCGCTCAACGATCCTGTCGACGTTGAAGGTGGTCTTGTTGTTGTCAACACTTAGTCTACTGATTCCCCAGTCCGATAGACAACTGATGGTGAGGGAGTTATTTGCTCAACTTATCTCTCTATAGTAAACATGAACCAAAAATCTTCCGATGTTTGCAGATGTCGATGTTAAGATTTCCGAGCTGATTCAACCAGACACTACTGGTGTATCGTCAGTTGTTCATTCCCTTCAGATAGAAGCTACCACAGAAAAGGTAATGTATCTCATTTTACTTGTTCATTCTATTATAAACTGATCCGATCCCTCTAATCAAGTTTTTCCTTACACATAGGCACTCGATCCTCCTAGCCCGGAGCTACTCTTTCAATCTTGAGGAATATTTTGATGAAGATGAGATCAGATCATCAACCGCTTCCTCTAGCAAAGCTCTATTGGAGGAGACCAGAAATCGGCTAAGAAATATACTGCCAATATTTGAGAGGAATATAGACGATTTGGTCCAAGATACTGATTCAACACAGAGAGTCTTCTTGGCTATTAAGGGTGATCCATCTCCAACTCTATCCAGAGTCTTGTCATCTTTGTCTATCTTTGAAGATCAGGCTTTGAAGGTGAAAAAGAATCAGAGAAATTTGTCCAATCGTGAAGCCCTGCTGGCCAGGGGGAACTCCAACAGGCAAGAGGCTAAAGAGCTGGCACAGTTGAATGATGACTTGAAGAACTCCTCCCTTAGGACCAATCTAGAGTTGTTCCAATTTGAAATAAAGCGTGCAGAACTTGAGAAGGAGCTAGAAAATGTGAAGGCTGCCATTGATCATTGCAAGTCCACTCTGGCCCAAATACCTGATGCCATCAAACAAAAGAAACAGGCACTGTTGGCCAAGGTGAAAGAAGGTAGAGCCATCTAAAGCAGCCTTAAGAGCACTCCTAGAATAGCCGAAGAATCGAGCAAAAGATTGTAGAAGCTAATGCTATCCGGCTAGAAGTACTAAAAGTCATCCAGGATATCCTAAGCCTATAATCTATATGTTAACACGTGTCTCATGTAGGATCAATTATAATCCATATTTTTGTTGCCTCGTTGTATTTCTCATTTTGGCTAAAGGGCCGATTTGAAAACAGCCGAACTTCATATTTCCAATCTCAATCCAATTAAGTCTAAAAACCTAGCTTTATCAAGAGAGCCCTTCAATTTTTCTGCCCTCTATCGCCCAACGCCATATTCTCATTGCATTAGTGAAGTGGCGCTTCACCTTCTATTAATTGTGGTTGCCTTTTGCACGCCCCGAGGCGTCCGCCTCTTCGCTTCATGTCTTCAAATACCAGCCAATCACTTTGGCCTCAAACACATCTCCACTTGCAACTGTTCCTTTGCTCTTCTCCACCTGCTGAAACCCTGTAGCGATTTTCTTTCTCCCTTTCATAGATCCAATCATCCTTTATGGCCGTGAAGACAACCGAGGCAAGCGCATGGCGGAGGAAATCCCGGAGGAGAACATGCCGATGAACCAGCGTCTCCGACCCATGAGGTGAGATTGACATTTCTTGTTTATGATGATGAATTGTTCCGACTCGCGTACAGGTTTGTTGTGAATGACAGTCTCCATCCTCTTCCCAGGGCCAGTGGGCCCTCTAACGCTGCATCTTCCACGCCGGCCTCATCGTCGGACTCCTCCGATTCATACAACGGCGACGACGCCCGGCACTTTCTCTGAGAGTGGAGGGCGGCCCAGAACCGCTATTCCAAAGCAACTCAGGAAAATGGCCAGCTGGAGATCCATCTCAGGGTCCGTCAAGCGGCCCTTCATGCCGCCGAAGAGGAGGCCAGTGCCGTTCGGGCACGGCTGGCCGAATCCGACGCCATGGTGGCGGGTAAGATGAACTCCATGAATGCTTTTACTCTGACTTCCATTGTTTTTCATGTTGACATTCCTTCTGTTTTTTGTGATCATCAGCCCTGACAGTGCAGTTGGAGTCTCTCCAACTGGCGACGAACGCGGCCATGGATGCCGTCAATGCTCGGGGTCCCCTCATTGACGCTCGCCTCCATGACATTCTGGCCGGCGTTCAAGAGATCGCCCTTCACGGTGTTCGTCACGGTGCAGCGGTGGCACTAACCACGGCGCAGGTCTAGACTAGGTACGAGCTCCATGCCATGGAGACTGGCTTCCCAATGGGCGACGGCCCTGAGGAACATGAAGACCTGCTCGAAGAATTCGTCATGGCAGCGGAGGCCATAGTAGATATCACATCCACTCAGGGTGTGGTGAACAAGGTCTTCGATTAGGTTGTATTTAGGGTGAACTGATGAATGAAATCTTATGCTTTTCCATGATTGTTTTAGTGCAATGCCCTTGTGTATAACAATTTTTATCTTTGTTTTTTGAACTAGAGGCAATACCTTTTTGGTACCGGCTATTAGAGCCGATGACTGAATGAGTCGGCTATCAAGTATTGATCAAATGCCAGGATAACGTCCCATAGAACTTTTCATATCAAAGGTCAAATGATTAATCAACCAAGGTCAAGCATCCTATTAAGCAAAATAGAACTTCTTTAAGAAATCCATTAACTCTGAATTGCACTTACAATTTGACTCAGCATCCACATACGTCAGCCTAAACCCATCTCTAGGACTTAATGCTTATTTTTTCCTTTAATCCAATGGCCGACGTGAAGCCGTGACTTTTCTAAAACAAACTCTTAAGAGCTGATTGCTTACATCGGCTGTTGGCTTTCATTGCTGATCTTAATGGAGCCTCCTTCCCATAACTTGCTAGAAAAACATTCGAAGTCTCCTCGTTCCCAAAAGACTAGATCGTCTGTTGCGATGCTCACAGATTCATCAGCGTGAACCACCTCAACATCATCTCCATGCCACTGAATCAAACACTGATGCATGGTCGATGGCACACAATAGTTTGCATGAATCCAATCACGACCGAGGAGCAAACTGTACGACCCTTTTCCATCGATGACGAAGAACGTGGTAAGCAGAGTCTTACTTCCGATTGTTAGTTTGACATTTATTGCCCCCCAGGTCTTATATGCATTACCTCCAAAATCCTTAAGCATCATGTTAGTCTCCATCAGATCTTCTGGTCCCTTGCCAAGCTTACAAAAAGTGGTGTAAGGCATAAGATTGACAGAAGCACCTCCGTCCACCAATATCTTGTTCATCGGCTTTCCATCAACAAGACCTTTCATATATAAAGCTTTTAAGTGCCGATGCTTGACTGGCTTATCAAATATTGCTTGTTGTATAACCATCAACTTGACAACTATTTCTTCATACTCCGATTCATCAAAATCTGAATACACTTCTTGATCTACCGGAGCTCTGAATTTTGATGGCAATAGAAAAGCCATTTGGATATTAGCCGATGGTTGCTTTCTATCGGCTGTTTGCTTAGTACGCCACACTTGAGGTTTACCGGATGCCTGAGCCTGTTCCATCTCTTTATTCCTTAGGTGTTGCACCCTTCTCTTCTGGCTTCTTGTTAAACCTCCTGGACACCATTGGCCTTCCTGCCAAACATATTTTCTTTCGTTGCCTTCCTCTTCATAATCAGCCCACTCTTAGTCAATAATTCGCTTTCCAAGCCGATCATGAACACTTCCATTTTTTAAGTGCCGATCCATGTTATTATGATGATATGCATCTTGAGTATGGATAGACCGGCGGTTGGTTTGAGATTGCCTAAACTCCCAATATTGATTGTTGCATTCTGGACAGTCATGTCTGGTAGGTAACTTCAAACCTTCATTCCAGTAATGTCTAAAGAAAGGACAATTCCAATGTGATTCGGCTTGTTTCCTTTCATACCTCTCTCTTTCCAATTGACGCTAGTATTCTTGATCCTTTAACCAACGCTGATAATCATTTTCCTTTTGCCGCTGCCACTTATTCAACAGGATTCGAGATGTAACTCATGGCTTTATCGCCTCTGCTTTTGATGTTCCTTCCTGCTCATATCGGCTCTTTTTCTCATCGCGACGTCTCTTAATTTCCATGTATTCGTCGGCCGATATCTGCATTTTGGGATCGACTATTCCAGCCTCTTTTGATTTGGTCGATGTTAGGAACTTAGTCTTTCCTTTGATCAGCCTAGCATCAACCATGTTTTGATCTCTTGGGAAAGAATTATCATCAACTTTCATTTTCTCGAGGAGTATCAAATTTGAGCCTCCCTTCTGAATAGCCCTCTGTATATGCTGCCGAAAGATTCTGCATTCATTAGTGGAATGAGAAGTAGCGTTATGGAACTTGCATAACTTCTTATTTTTCAACTGATCAGGGGGCAACACAACATGACCATCGGGTAACTTGATCTGCCACTTCTTAAGCAAGAAATCGAAGAGCTTGTCTGATTTTGTGACATCAAAGTCATAGCTCTCCTCGACTCTTCTTCCCCAAGGATTTGGCACCATTACTATTTTTTGCCCCAATTCCATTCAGCCGCAGCAACCTCTTTTTCATCTTCATAGCCGTCATCAACTAAATATGGATTATAAGCTTCGGCCACTGTGGTACTCTTCTGGAATCGGGTATCTCTGCGCATACTCTAGAATTGGCTATTGAGCGTTGCCACTCGTTGAGCCAATTAACCCAAGTTGTCAAATTCTCGTCCCAGTAGTTTTTCTTTCACATTGGCAGTATTCCTTGAATGGCTAAAGCAGCTAGTTAATTATCAGCCAAGTTTAATGAGAAGCACAAGTTCCTGGTCTCTCGAAATCTCTGAAGAAACTCAGTTCTCGATTCATTAGTCTTTTGCCTTCACTACAAAAAACCTTCTTTCTATGACAAAAATCCTCATGACGAGGACAAATTTTTGTCATATAATATATCATAATATGACCCAAAAGTCTGTAGCATCATAAAATCAGGACCGTCAGAACTTTATATGACGATTCTTTTTCTTTTGTCACATAAATGTACCAAGGATCATCATAAAATGTAATTCTTAGGTAGCCTGGCTGATGGTAGTGAATTTATGACGATATATGGAGTTTTTATGTGACGGCAGTAGACCATCATTGATTTTTTTAAATATGACGGCCCCAACGTCAATGTACCTAGCCCAACACAGGAGAGGGATAAGGCATGCGATGTTGGGCTTGGAGCTAGGCCTCGGCCTAGGTGAAAAGGAGCTGGGCCACTGGTGGAGGGAGACAGGCTGGGCCTGAAAGAGTAGGGCTAAGAGACGTTTTTTCTTTTTCCTTTCTTTTTTCTTTTTAATTTGTAAATCCATTTTGAGTTCAAATTCAAGAGCTTTAAATTGTTCAAACAAATTCAAAAGATGACCATGACCAAAGTTGTAGATCTCGATGAGTTGTACAACTTTGTTGTTGCCCACTTTTTCATTTGAAATCATTTTACTATGTCAAAATTCTATTCGAATTTATCAAATTTTGAAACTCAAATTTAAAATTACCCAAACAAATTCGAATGAAGAAATGACCAAGACCAAAATTGTAGGTCTCAATGAGTTCTATAACTTTATTGTTTACAACTTTTTCATTTGAAATCATTTACTCTCCCAAAATTCTGCTCGAATTTCTTATATACCGAAGTTCTCACAAATCATATGAACAAGCGCAGTTTTTCTTTTTAATCTCTGGCTAAAACTTGTAACTAGTCTTTCTCCCTTATACTAACTTCAAATTTGATGATTTTTTATAAAATTTTCTAAACTCATGCACTATCAATTTTTTGTGTTCTTATAGCTATTATTTTTGCTATTTTTTCATATGATTTTGTTCTATCAATTCAAAATTTGAATTTCAAAAAATGGCAACTTCAAACAACATTTTCAAGCAGTAAATGATTTCAGCTGAAAAAGTCATGAACATAAAAGTTGTAGAAGTTATCAAGATCTACAACTTTTATTTTGATCATTTGTTCATCCGATAAAGTGATATTAACATTGTTCACAAATTTTAACAAATTTGTGAAATAAAATGTTACTATCACTTTATCGGATGAATAAATGACCAAAATAAAAATTGTAGATCTTGATCATGTCTACATCTTTCTTGTTGATGATTTTTTTATTTGAAATTATTTAGTACCCCAAAATTTTGTTCGAAGTTCTAACATTTTGAAATTCAAAATTCAAACTGTCCAAACAAAGTCATATGGAAAAATGACCAACACAAAAGTGGTAGATCTCGATGCGTTATACAACTTTGTTGTTGACATTTTTTCCATTTAAAATCATTTATTGCCCCAAAAATCTATTTGAATTCCTCATATTTTCAAATTTAAATTTTAAATAGTTCAATCAAACTCGGATTGGGAATTTACCAAAACAAAAGTTCTAGGTCTCAATAAGTTGTACAACTTTGTCGTTGACAACTTTTCTATTTGAAAGACCATGTGTGCCATGCTAAATTTTGTTCATTTAAAAAATATACTTAAATATTAAAATAAAAAACTTGACGTAGTATATTAGACCTAAACCCTAACCAAATTCGGCCCACCACAGCCCAAATCAAAGGCCCACTTCATCCAGGACATTAGATTGAAATGGACGGTCAAGATGCACTCGGCCTTAAATAAATACCAATCAGAACCCTAGCCCTCACCCCGCCCATCACTTAGACTCTCCTGCTCGCCTGCCCCTCTCTCCGCCCATAATCTAGATCCGGCTTCGCACGACCTCTCCTCCGATGGATCCTGCCCAGCCCATCCCTCTCTCCATCCCTCCCTCTCCTCTACCATACACTCACTTTCCTTGGTGATGGCGTGGATGCAGCCCTAGCGCAGGTGGTGTCAGCGACACTAAATGCAGCCTCAGTGCGGTCGGCAGCAGCGGTGCTGGATGCAGCACCAGATCATGCGGCGGCAGTGGCACTTGATGTGGCACCGGTGCGGGCGATGGCGATGGCGATGGTGCTGGATGCGGCACCAGCGCAGGCCCAAGGAGGATCTCATCCCTACTGCTGCCCTTCTACAGGTTGCTGGAGGCCGGAGCTCGAGTGCTCGACCGCACGCACGTTGGTCATCGAGGAGTTCAAGCTGTGGGCGCATCTTCATCACTGCAGACTGCACCGAGCATCATCCACTCTCTCCAAACATGCTATGATGATCCACTGATTCTTCTTCTCAAATCCCAATCGTTTTTTCTAGAAGTAGTACTACTACTTGGATTCATAGTAGACTGGATACTAGAGATCTGTTAGTAGAACTAGTACTCCTATTTATTAGAACAAGTACTATTGCTAGTCTGCTACTTGATTAGTTAGTAGAAATTAAATACATACCAGAGATCTATTAGTAGAAGTAGTGCTCTTGTACTTAGACTCTTTAGTACCTATAAGTACTACTGCTGCTTGATTATTTAGTAGAAATATGGCTAGTACTTTAATCGTTACTAGCACTACCTTGCTGGTGATTTAATAAAGCAATTTAGTTAGTAGAAATATGGCTAGTACTATAAACTGCAACCTAATTATCCAAATTTATACAGAGAAAATAAACTGTAAGAATGACTAAAGTAGAATGCTACCTACCTACAATGTTATTTTTACTCAAGTTGCTTTTTTGGTTGTGGGAATGCAATGTCAGTAGCCTTGGCATTACCAGCATACAGTAGTTATAATGAGGGGAAGATATGCATACAGATTGCATGTTTTTTGCTTAACATCGAGTCATTGGGGCTTATTAGTGGACAAATTGGTGTTGTTTTCTATAAAATAAAGGTGACATTGCTCTAGTTGTATATCATATTTGAGAGTCCAGTTGTAAATGAAATCCAGATTCAGTAAATATATGACTACAAAATGGGCAATGTATGAATAGTCCGCAAAATGGTCGTACTCCTCTTGTAAATGAGACATATGTAAGTTACATAATTATTGGATACATGTACTTTACTCAAGCAAATGCTTGGTGAACACTTCTATGACCTTGTTAAGTGGATTCATGATATGTAGGAACATATGCTTGCAGAGAAGGAAAGGGAACCAGAAGAAGCACTAAAGTAGTAGCTCAGTTTGAGGCAACACTCCAAGCAGAAAGAGAGGAAGCTGCTAGGAAGCACAAACAGTCGGAAGCACAGATTCTTGCTCAATAGGCCTCACTTGAAGCAAACCAAGCAGCACTTGAAGAAAACCAAAATTTGTTGTGCCAGACCCAAGAGGAAGTGAGGGGGATGCATACCAAGTTTGGAGAGACTAATACACTGCTGCGAGCTGTGCTGAAACTTTATAAAGATTGAGGTAGGTCTGCACGATGTTTCAGTTGATGATGCCTTTGCCTAATCTTTTGCTACATTGTGAGAATAGCAAACTTTCTCTGTGTTTGTTGGAACGACTTTGTGCACTATGTTGTCAAAAACTATGTCCAACTTATTTGCATCTGTTTGTATGTTTGAACTTGTGTGATGAAACCTGGTACTAGTGTGATGTTTGAACCTACAAGCAATTGTGTCTTGTCTTATGGTCTGGAATGTATGTTGATAATGGCTTGGCTGATATGTATGAGCTGTGATGAGAATGCTGGAAAAGTTTATGTGACATTCATCATTGAATTAATACATATGGCAATGCCACATTCGTCATCGAATGAAGGTAATTTTATGACAACCCACATTCATCACAATAACTTGTCTAAATCAGGTTCCCAGGACACAATTTATGATGGTTGGTGTATTAGGTGACGAGTTGACCAAACAATATGTGACAGTCATGGTTGTCATTAAATGAAAATAATACATGACGACACAACAAAACCATCAGAAAAGGTCATCACATTTTGTGACGGTTTTCTATATTTTTGTCACAAGGTACATTTTGTGATGGTCGTTATATGACGACCTTCATGACCGTGGTTTTTTGTCATACCATTCATTTTGTGACCAATTCTATATTTTCCATGACACTTTCAGTTTGTTATAAAAGCCTAGATTTTTTGTAGTGCTTATAGTTGTTAGATCGGTAATTTTCTTTTCTCCAGTACTAGTGTAAAAATATGTATGAAACTTCTTCTCTAGGTCAGCCCAATTGACAATAGAATTGACTGACAATGATGAAAACCAAGTGAAGGCTGGCCCTGATAAGGACAAGGAGAAGAAATGAACTCGATGGGCATCCTCAACTGATGCTTCGCCCAATTGTGTAAGATACCCTGGATTTGGAATCATATGAAGGGTGTTATAATCTATGTCATAGTGATAACCCATGTTTTCCATCTCATTGGGTTCTATCGTGCTTGTAATTATAGACATGTCTTAACTAGTGAACTTAGCAAACTATTTTTTTGAGGAGCCTTTGTAATTTGTGGGAAGAGCGACCAAATCATACCATTCTCGATATGAGCATTTGTACATCAGAAAATTTCAGTAGCCTTTTGGTTTCGCACCACCGTCTGTGCTTCTTGATGGTCGATCATCGAATTAGTCCCTTGATTCTTCATCCTCTCTTGGTCACCTTGTGGAATGACAAGAAAGCTTCATTTAGCATTTGAATTTGGATTTCTCTTCGCATCTATATCCCGCACTCTTGACCCATCTGTGTGGATTGAAATCCCATGTGCCTTGATGATATACCCTAGATTTGGAATCATATGAAGGGTGTTATAATCTATGGCATAGTGATAACCCGGAGACGTACCGGTCAATTTGACCCTGCAATTGACAAATTTCCATCTCAAGGGTGGTTCTTTCTTGGCTTCCAGAATTGCGCTTTGAAGTCTCTAATTATAGACATAAGGATCTATATCTCTCACGGATCCTTTGAATTGAGGGTGCTATTTTTTAGTGCCGAAGACGGTTTGTAAAAAAGCAGTTCATCATGATGTGCACAAATTGATCACTGCTATAACCGGTGACCTTGCCCAACAATAGACCCGATGACCCTATTGCACATGCTGTACTAGCGGTCTAGGATTATATTGTATCTAATTTGTAGTAGCTCCTTGAGATGCGAATTGTTCGTGATGAACCAACCAATTCGCATAGCTGCTGTCCTCTCGTGACATCACCATTACCTCCACCATGGTGGTGTGAGGCGAATCACATGCTTCTTGATGGTAATGGGCCAGTAAAAAGTTCTCGACTGATCTACTCAAGATTAGTCCCTTGGGTCAAGATTGGATCTTATTTAATGTTGTAATAAGCCGATGGGTTAAAAAAATAACTTGACCAACTAGAAACCCATGAATCGCTTCTTTCATGGCATTGTGGAATGTGTCCAAGAAAGCTTCATTTTGACTTGATATGGCATCACGAACAGTTTTGTCTACAACTTCCGTAAAGAAACGCTTCTCTTCAACTTTAGTTGTATCTGTCTGCCCGTGTAATAGAACTCTTGGTAGTGGAAATTTCTGACCAATTGTGTTGTCACATGTTTTGGTGTAGGACTTCTCGATGCAAACATTTGCTCAAACTCTTTTACTCGACTCCTTGATGGGCAGAGCTTTCTCCCAATGACATCTTTATCTCCATCAGATAGATCATAATATAGCATAAGGATGTCTTTGTTGTTGTGAACCGCCATGACGATTGTGGTGTCCAACCGAGCGTGCCAGAAATGTGTGTCGACATGAAATTTTGTCCCATGCCGAGGACACACGAGCAAGCCCAAAGGGTCCGCTTGATGGAGCAGGAGATCCACCTAGCTTTAGCGCCGGTCACTTAGGGGTAGTCCAATCAATCCTATGCACTTCTCCACGCTCAGTGCGTACCAAGTCAATTTGACCACGCAATTTTCAAGGGTGTTAACAAGATCTAGAATGTTGCAATGAGTTAGAACATCTAGTGGCACTTTGATAGCCGCATTTCGATATGAGTTTCACCCATCTTAATAGTATGGTTATTGATCCTAAATGTGATCACACTCGCTAAGTGTCTCGATCACCAAACCAAAAAGCTCCTATCAAGTTTCACCTTTGCCTTGAGCTTTTTGTTTTTCTCTTTCTTCTTTTCCATGTCCAAGCACTTGGTCATCACCATGGTCACACCATCATCATGATCTTCATCATTTGCTTCACCACTTGGAATGTGCCACCTATCTCATAATTACTAGAGTAAATAGGTTAACACATAGGGTTTCATCAATTCACCAAAACCAAACTAGAGCTTTCACCATTTCACCGATCTCCTATGCGATATGAAAGGAGATCGACTAAATAGTTCGATTCCAATCCCCTCATCCTCTAATTTCATGAGAATAAATCGAGTTAAAGCTCATGGCGTTGTGTAAGAAGAATCAAGTGATTATCGTTCAATAGGATGAATATCATTCTTTAGATAAATATTGGTCAATGGCAATAAGATATTAACAATAATTAGTTCATGCTAAGCCAATAACGCAAGTAAATCCGACGCCCGAACTCCTTTGTAAAAGCTAGTAACCGGACACACATCATCATCATCAACCATTTAATAGAGATAAATCGAATGAACATATTAGATCTCATCTATCGCTATAACCAAAGTGGGGCATGAGGCGGCTACTTTCTCGAATCATGCACATAAGTGGAGCGTAGAAACAACAATAGACTTAGTGATGACCCTAACTTATCACTAATATCGGGGGCAGCATAAGGCGTAATCATGCACTTTGTACCTTAGAAGGGAACAAGGCCCATAATACAATAATAAGATCATGAAGGCTCGGGGCTAACACATACTTTCAGCTTGTTCCTTGTGATCGCTACTTCAATGGGAGTTTGATCTTGTGATGCGAATCTCCTTTTTATGTAGAGATAGCAACACGTGCACATTTAAATAGCGCCGATTATCGTTGTCTAAACCCCCCCCTCTAGTCACGGTCCCCCTACAAGTGGTATAAAAGCGATTGGCTCAATTTGGATCTTTGGCTTCACCGCTATTGCGCACATTTAGAGTGGTTGGGATGGATACCTCTAGGCCTCCGCATTTTGACTAACTTCCCTTACTATAAAGCTTGAATGGCTTGTCACCTTGAGGCGGCAGATTTGAGTGTTTGGAGAGTCACTTGTGACGGGATGAAACCCATTAAGAATCTCGATAAACCCACAAAGAGTGAAAAAAGAAATTCATTTCAATCCTAGAGCCAAAAATTGCATGTTTGAATTTTTTAGCTTGGATGTGTTTAACCAAGTGTTCACTCTAAATATGGCACATGAAATTTGGTTAAAACTCTAAGAGCTCCATGACATCACAACTAATGTCCGTGAGCAAAAATACATTGTCTAGCTAAACAAAATTATGATTCCTTTAAAATGAATGATGATGAGCTTGTTCGTGATATGTATTCTCGTTTGAATCTAATTATCAATGAGCTCCATTCTATAGGATTAACAAAGCTAGATGATGTGGACATCGTGAGGAAAATCATCTCCGTACTACCACAAAAGAAATATGAAAGCATCATCACCATCCTTCACAACATGGAGGACTTGAGCACCATGACCCCGGCCATAGTCATTGGCAAGATAGTGGCATTTGAAATGTCATGCAAGATGGGTCAAGAAGAAGTCTCTTCATCAAGCAAAGGCAAAGCTCTCACATGTAGTGAGAAAAAGAAGATGAAGGGCAAGCAAGTTGAGACAAACTCAAGCTCAAGCTCCTCAAGTGAAGATGAAGAAGAAGAAGAAGAAGAAGATGATGATGATGATGATGATGATGATGATGATGATGATGATGATGATGATGATGATGATGATGATCAATCTTCCTCCTCCACCTCCAACCTTGATGAAGAATCAATCAAACTTATCAACAAGGTGGAGAAGATGATCCAAAGGCTCAATGTCAAGGGTGTGCCCATCCAAATTCAAGATTTCATCTTCACAAATCAAAGAAATGAGTAAAGAAAGAAAGGATGCTATGGATGCGGCGAATTGGGGCACTTTGTGGAAGTTTGTCCAAATAAGCCCACACCCAAGACAAAGAAGAAGGAATGCAAGGACAAAGCCCTCATATCAATAAGGTCATGGGATGATTCTTCAAGTGAAGAAGAATACCATCACAAGAGACGAGGGCACAAGCACTCATCATCAAGCACCTCAAGTGTGTGCCTTATGGCACAAGGTAACAAAAAGTCTATCCCAAGTGATAGTGACAATAATAGTGATAGTGATGATGAGCTACCTTCTTATGATGAAATTGTGCAAGAAAATCTTAACTTTGCTAAAGTTTGCACTAGTCAACAAAAGAAGCTTGAAAAAATAAAAGAAAAACTAGATAGCTCATAAGAAGCATATACAACTTTGCTTGAACAATATGAGACATTTGCTAATCTCAATATTGAACTATCTACTAAAATTGAGCAACTTGAGGCTAGTGCAACAACAAATGCATGCACAATCGATGATGAGCAACTTGTAAAGAAAAATGAAAAATTAAAACAAAAGTTAGCTAGCTCACAAGATGCTTATAAGAGTTTGCTTGCTAAAATGGAAACCATGTGCAAACATTGTGATGAACTAACTAATAAAGTTTCTAATCTTGAAGCCGTTGGTACAACCCCTACCAAGGCATCTAAAAAGAAAAGTTCTATCTTTAACATGCCTAAAAAGGATGCCTCTACTTCCTATAATGATTTATGTTTAGACTCATCCTTGTGCAACCAAGTTTGTGTTGAGAAAGTTGTTGTAGATACATGCACACAAGAGGTTGCAATGGAGAATGAGCAACTCAAGCAAGAAGTGGCTCGCCTCACCAAGGACTTGACTCAAGTGAAAGGCAAGACGAAGCAAGCCCAACTTCATCAAGATAACACCGTCAAGGGAGTGAAGAAGCTTGATGAAGGATAAACCATGGTTTGCTATGTGTGCCACAAAGAAGGCCACAAGTCCTATGAGTGCAAGGTGAAGAATGGGGGAGGAGCTAAGAAGAAAGAGAAAAAGCAAATAAGAAAGCTCTCCAACACCTACACCAACAAGGTGGACAAAAAGGCCTCACACACCTTATCTCTTGAAGAAGAATAAAATGACAAGGTGGTGGCCATCAAGGTGAACAAGCAAGCTAACAATGGGGTTAAATGCTTTTGGGTGCCAAAAGAGATCATTTCAAATATGAAAAGCACCAAGAAGGTTTGGATCCTGGAAGGGAAGTGAGAAGTCTGATGGACTTTGGAGAATTTGGAGACTTGGCAAAGTATGGGTGCATTTCATGGGGTGCATCACATTGGATCATGTAAATTGCCAAGTGGATTAATGAATACTATGGACCCAAATTCCCCTTCCTATGTTAGGTAACTAGATGTAATTTCTTACAATTGGTATCAAGATTCAATTCTTGCAATCTCAATTAGCATCTAGTTCCTTTTCATGCCTAGGTTTGTATTTGCATGTTTAATCTTTTGTCATGCATAAACTAGGTAAATCATATGGTAGGCTTGCTCGGTTTCACTCTTAACCCTTGGAGCAAACCTACATGGTTTAAATTGTTTAGGATCACGATACATAGCTTGTTCTACAATTGTTCATCTAATATGTGCCAAAGTCCAAATTGTAGATAATTTTTCCCAAATATCACCTTCGAAAATGATTCTCACATTCATGTGATGTCATCTTTCAAGTGGTATTTTTTATTCTAAATCAATGTACATATCTCCTACAAGTATTCCATACTTGTGTGCACAAATTTAGGGAGAGGTTACTCTACAAGTTGGATGCTTTGAGACTAACACAATTTCAAGCTTATCATGTGTGTAGTAGTCTCATTGCAAGGAAAATGGAGTCCTCGGAGTTAAGCATCATACTTCAAATATCCACCATTTATTGCAAGTGGTATAAATCAAATTGGTTTCCACATGTGGTATTTCTAAACCGATATCATCATGTTGATTTCACTTTGGTATTTATATGCTTTCTCTATGCATTATATAGATTAAACTCCCTTGAAGCATTAATTTACCAATTATGCATAAACTACATTCTCCATCATATGTATGTATATATTTAGGGGGAGCTTAGTCTATGTAACGTGAGAGTCAAATTTTGTGACCTATTCCACTCCACATATAAAGGATCACAAAGTTTGACCCTCCCTTGTGCTACTAATGTCTTCCTTTTCGGTGTTTGATTCCAAAGGGGGAGAATTTGTAGGACCAAAAGCAAGCCCAATCATAATAATTTATAAGTAGTAATGGTCCGAGAAAGGAGGATAGTGGATTATGGGATGAGTCTATATAATGGGGAGAATTTGTAGGACCAAAAAGCAAGGCTTAAATCCATAATGCCACATGGGGACATTTGCAAGGGCAAGATAAGTTTCCAAAGATGTTTACATGTGGTACCTTTTAACTTTACAATTGGTATCTTTTAGTCTTACAATTGGTATCTTTTAGCATCATATAACCTTGTCCTTTGCATTGCATCCTAGCAAGAAAATAGTTTTTAAATTCCAAATTTTTTATTACTTGCTTGTTTTGGTCATGTTGTCATCAATCACCAAAAAGGGGGAGATTGTAAGGAAAATGGACCCTAGGCCCATTTACTTGGATTTTGGTGTTTGATGACCAACACAACTAAATTGGACTAATGAATTTGCAAGTGATTGTTTTGTAGTTCAATAGGGTGCGAGACGTGATTTGAACAAAGGCGACATGGTGATCCCATGATCAACACCATAAGCAAGACCCTAGAAGCACAAGAGAATACCCAAGATATCAAGCAAAGTACAAGCATGAAGATATGAACCAAGCCGGATGCAAGATAGCAAAGAAACGAGCTTCATAGCACTGACCGAACGCTGGTGGCATAGCAACCGGACGCTCCGATCAAGAGGCTCGGCAACAGCAGGCGTCAGCAGCAGTGACCGGAGGCTGAGGACTGAAAGTGATAGGACGCACTGATGGTACTATTTATCATCCCAGCAACACAGTCAGCACTGACCGGACGCTGGCGGCTAATCGACCAGACGTAGGAACTGCAGCGAACGATCGATCGTACAGTAAAAGTTCTCTAGAGTTCTAGAGCGGACGCTTCCGTGGCATGTGACCGGATGCCATTAGCGTCCGTGGCATGTGATCGCGTGCCATTCGGGAGACGTTCGCTGCGTCGATCGAGTTGATCGCGTGCGGGATTTCATCCCCAATGGCTACTTTTTCAATGGGGCTTATATATAGACCCCTCAACCGGCCATTTGACATAAGTGTGGCTGAGGAAACATACCAATGGTGCTAGTACACCATTTGAGTGATCTCCACATGTATAGTGCTTAGTGATTTATTAGGTGATTAGCGTAGGTGTTTTGCGAAGTGCTTAGGTTGATTAGACCACCATTTATGTGTTTGCTCTAGGTTTAGGCCTAGTGTTTAGTGAGATTTGCATACCTCTTATCACTCGATGCTTGCGCGCACCATTGTTGTACATCGGAGGGGCATGTAGTTTTGTGAGATCACACCAACCGTGTTTGTGGTGTGGCCGCCACCGTGTACCGAAGGGAACAAGGCCTGCGGCGATTCGGACGGAAGCTTGATAATGAAGACGACGGGGAGTGGTCCGGGAGAGTCATACCGGAGACCCACTTGCGCGTGGGGAAGGCCCGGGGCTATCCACGTAGTTACCCGACTGAGCTTGGCCCTTGCGAGGGATTCCTTGTGAGAGGATCCAACGAGGATTGGGGGGAAGCTTGCGCGCTTCTCGATACCTTGGTAAAAGTACCGGAGTCATCGACGGAGTTTGCATATCTCTACCTTACTCTTTAGTTTTCGCATTTACATTGTTTGTATAACTCCTTTTTGCGGTAGAGATAGCAACACACTAGCAAAACCGATAGTTGCATATTTAGATAGTTTATCTTTTGCATAGGTTTTGCTAAGGTTAAAAAAAGAGGCCATAGCTTTGAGTTAGAGTTTTTAAGTTGCCTAATTCACCCCCCCTCTTAGATGTCATGGTCCCATACATGAGGGGATAGGGGACCAATTGGGTGGGAAATGTCCTTATGGGGAATTCACAACACATGTTCATGCAGAAAGATTCAATGCACGGGGCTGCTCGAAGAATTCAGTAGTAGTTAGAAAGAAAAAATAATTACTAGACATTGGAGGCTTGCACATGAATACATGTCATGAAACTACGGCAGGTGTCCATGACTCCCTCATGAGGATAGTCTGCACTCATTTTTCTTCTCCACCACAACACCCGGCACGATCCTCCATGAGCCACGCCATCCTCCAACTCCTAGGTCTTGAGTTTCTAATCATGCCGCACGACTTGGACTAAAGATGGCAATGGGGCCGCAACCCGAGACCCAATGGATATTTACTCCAACAAGGCCTGAATCTAGACTAAATAATTCACCCATGGGTCTCTAATTGGGGAAAACCTTCACCCAGCAGGTACACGAATACTAGAATGTTCCTATAGTCCCCATACTCGCTAAACCTTGGGTAAAAAAATACCTGGAGGTCCAAATACATGTCCTGGCCCAATATCAAACAGGCCCAGCCCAAATAAGGTGAACCCTAGGTATTTAAGCCAATCCCTCAGTCCATTCATCTATTTTCCACCCCGTTCCTCCATCCCCTCCTGCTCCTGGCGACCGCACACACACCGCACAGACTCGCCGCTCATCGAGGACAGCACGAGCATGATGACAGCGTGTCCACACCGCACGCTACTGCCCACAACGGTAGGGCAAGCCGCGGCTTCGACCGCAGCCGCCGCTGCTTGCCAGCCGGTAGCCCCCTGCCCCTAGCCTCCTAGCGGCTGCCTGGCACATTGTCCCGCCCCTAAGCCATAACTGCTCCTTCTTCCTCATCCCCACCCCCTACCCCCCAACCATTTCTCATGGCCAGATCTAGCCGCAATGCTAGGACCGCGCGAGCGCAAGCCAGTGTTGATGGATGGTGAGCATTTTCTTTCTCTTAATCTTTCATATGCATTACAGTTGTAGCGTCCGATTCGCATCACTAACTGCAGCAATCATGGCCATCCCATTTCAAAGGGACATTAGAGTCGAGGATGCTGACCACATGTCGAAGTCGTTGGATCCAGAGGACCCTGACGCCGTGCTCGTAGGATTGGTTGTGGAACAAGTAAAGAAGTATGTCCATTGTTTGTTTTGTACTTTGGTTTTCTTTACTATGGTTCTATCCTAAATGTTGGTTTCCTTTTTTTAGTTGATGAGAAGGGAAAACAAGTTGTCACCTTCTGGTCTTGCCTCCAAGATATTTAAGAAGGTTTTCAGGTTAGTGCACATGTCCAAATTAAACCAATGTTGTGCCATCCTCCAACTCCTAAGTCTTGAGTTTGTGATCATGCCGCATGGCTCATAGTCTCGGACACCACTCATTCACGTCAATTATGGATACGCTTTGGCCGCAAATGACCAAGCTCCTGCAAACTTCTCAAGATTACATGGCACGATACTATACGAGACTGTATATAAGACAATATGAATATTCTTGCCTGACAAAATGGTAAGGAAGCTAAACATCAAGAGTGGAAACAAAATCTTGGATCAGGTGGGGACTTTTCGACGCACCCCATCTTCCCCTTCAAAATTATTGATATAAATGTCGATTACTCAATGCGGCGCATATAGAAGCCATGCTTGCACTGGCTCCAATTCTAGCATTGTACAAGTTAAGATAGTCTTACCTTGTATGCATTATAAAAGTTGAGATATAGTCTTACCATTTCCTTATCATGCTTGTGCCAGCTTGCATAGCATTTTTCACAAGGACTTGTATAGCATTGTACAAGTTGAGAGATAGTCTTACCTTATGCGCTAGCTCAGAGACAAGAAAGAAAACAACCACACAATGGGTTAATAAATGCTAGACACAGACGCCACCAATCACATGATAGACACACGTGTTCGGCCGTGAACATGTGCTGGTCATGTGAGTGGTGGCTCCATGTCAGAAATCCATCACGTGTGGTCCCCGTCCTCGTTGTTATCCCAAGTAGATGAATAGCTTTTCTTCGTCCGGGTACCAAACCAGTTTGGTCACTGCCGAAGGTGCGGTGCTCGCCGGACGATCGCATGCACACGCACACCAATGCAAAGAAGGCGAGAGAGTTTTTGGCGCGGCCAACCTAATTCCATGATCCTATCTTTTGCAACATAAATAGGCAAACGGCATGCGGTGGTCAACACGGTCCACGACATGCCGCGTGCCATCCCCAATGCAATGCAAGATCCAGAGTCCAGACAATGCGCGGCACCACTCGTTCCTGCGTGAACACACACACATCCAGCGGTCAGCGGACACACTCTGATTCTGATCCCGTCCGCAACGACCTAATCCGAGCTCATGTAAACAAGGAATAGGTACCAAGACAATTTTTTTCTTCTTTTGAAAGATCGAATTTCCAAGATAAGAAGTGTGCTATCTTATTATTACACAATCATTTTTCTTCCTCCTTCAAAGCTTGCTGGTTTTGTTGGCCTCGATTGGCCAGGCAGGGGTCACCACTACCTCCCTACGGCGACCAGCTCGCCGGACTCCTTGTGCACCTCCACCACCGCAGCAGTCAATTTCCCCTTCTGGCTCACCACTCGCCCCTCCACCTCCAACTCCGTCTGCGATGGAGGCTGGCCGGAGCTAGTAGTGAGTGTTCCAATTCCAGAGCTGTGGGAACACACACAGGAAATGGAAGGTTAATCTGGGTCGGAGTGGACGTAATCGCGATGGGCCGGCGAGAAGTAGGATAAGCTGTAGTGGACGACTGGACAGTGGCCGTGGGCGCGCCCTCCACCGTGTGGACCATCGCCGAGCACACGCAGTCCACCGCAATCGCGATGGCTCCAGCGTGCCTCCTCTCCCCTCCGCGTCCTGCACCCACGACAAGCCAGCAGGCTCAGGTGCTCCGGGACAAAGCCAACGGTACTATAATTGGGGAGTTGGGCCGACGGCCGGCACGCACGGCGACGGGGGCGCGCATGCGGAGCGAGCAGACAACGCGGCCAGGCTCGGCGACGGAGATGCGCGCGCCAGCAAGCACCACGCAGCTTATAGCGCCTGGCTGCCGCCGGCCGTGCGGACGCCGACGCCGCCGTCGTACCCCACGCGGCTTTCACCAGCCACTTCCTTGCCATGGCCACTACTAACTTCTAACCCTTGCGCAACGACGAAAAAACTTTGCAATAGGCCGAATTTGGTTGCAAAAGGTAGATGTTGCAACGAAATCACGTTCGTTGCCAATGGTTGCAAAAAGTAACGTTAGAATAAGGTATTGCAAATATTGCTAGTTTAGCGTTGCAACTGTTCAGGTTTCTTGCAACCATAGGTATCCGTTGCCAAGCATGACAATAGGATGTTGTTGCAATGTTCACGATCGTGGCAATATAAGCACTTGCCACACCTGTCTTCGTAGCTAGAGGTGATACATGCAACGATCGATAGGGTAGCAATAGAGACATTTGCCACGAACAACGTCGTTGCAATAGTCTATATTGCCTAAGGTGTTATTACCACAACCTCCGTGCTATGGCAAGTACACCATTGGCCACGTAATTTTATTTGTTGCAAGAGATCATACATTATTGACACGGTTGTTGTGCCGTGGCAAGAGTAGCATTTGCCACGAAAACATATCGCAACATAGACATGCTATTAAAATTTGTATAAGGTTCTGTGGCTACTTATAACAAGAATACTACTACGGTGTAGTCGTGAGTTGCTTTCCTCTAGTCTCAAAGGTCTCAAGTTCAAAACCTGGTTATATCTCTTTTTTTATTTTTTTCCTATAAGCGTAGTTCTCTGAACCTTAGTGATTGCAACGATTTTTTTTTTGTTGCTATATGTACAACTTTTTTGCAACGCAAGCGACTATTACATACAACGAAACATGTTTGTTGCAATATAGACGTGCTATTGCAACCATCAACTAAAGAGTTGCAATATCATCTTACTTTTCGCAACGCCAATAAAACTACCTGCAACGCAAATCAAATTGTGGCAGTAGTTATCACTTATTGCAACTGTTCCACAACTGGTTGCGATAACACTTACTTTTCGCAACGATCTCCTTACTTACGGCCACAAAACAATTTGCGTGGCAAAAATCCCATCTATGGCAACCGAAAGTGCAAATGATTGCAATAACACCCCTGTTGCAACTAAATCTTGCCATTGCGACAAAAAAGTGTGGCATAAGATCAGAAGGTAGTAGTGGGCCACCTGCCACAACGCCCACGCTTCGCCGTCACCGGCGTTTCCCATGTCCATACCGCCCACGCTTCGCCTTCTGAAGATTAGGTGAAGTTACTTTGGAATGGCCATGGATTTCTCGTTAAAAAAAAATCAAAACAAAACAATGTACGCGTCGTTATGAGTTATCGGATATATAAAACGCGATGGCATATCGAACAAAGTCCATTAACAAATGGTGCTAGCAATGCAACAGAAAGGCTGAGATTAACTCAGTACAGAGATGAAAATTTTCGTGCTTGCATGCCAACGCTTGATTGATTTAGAGGGGACATCAGGAACTGAATTTGTAGACAAATCACAGGCCCTGAAATCGAATTCAGCTCCTGTCACAGAAACCTAACTGTGCTTCCGCCAGTAATTACTGTTCGTTGACCAAGGCGAGATCCTACAGGTGAAATTTTTGCATTTTGGTCTTTTTTAAAAACATTTTTTACAAATAGTTTCCTGTCGAAATGTTTTCTGACAATAGACCATTTTGAAGCTCACCAGGACCGGCGCACAAAGGTATGAGGCTCGGTGTTGTGTCACAGAACGAGAGAACTTTTGCCACGGGAAGCGGTAGCTACATCTAGCCAGGCTGCTGCCTCTAGCTCTCGGTTATACACAGGGTAGATTTTGGTGCCCATCCAAGTCACCTATCCAGCCCACCATTCGACAGTTGCTGCATTCAGGGCTTTTACATGCAAGATCTTTTCTCTCTCAAAGCAGTTGCTGCAGAGTGTTTTTTTCGAAAACAGGCAACAAGTGCCTCTCAAGCCAGGCCCATGTATATATAATCAACCAAACAAAACCCAACTTCGTTGTGCATATATACGGATCTAGCTAGGCAAGGGTTTGGCACCAAAGCTAAACACACCCCATACAGCGCAATCAGCGTACGTAGTGCAGTTTCGTCTGCCAAGGAATGCAAAGCTTAAATATACAGGCGCGCTAGAGATGATTATTTCTCAGCGCGTACCTCTAGCTCATCGCTCCCTGAGGGAATCAAACGGTTGGGTGCATTTAATACTAATGCACCTTGTATTTTAACCTCGTCCTATATATATATATATATATATATATATATATATATATATATATATATATATATATATATATATATATATATAAGCTTTGCATTCCTCGGCAGACGAAACTGCAGCCCTACGTACGCTCCATTGCGCTGCTTGTGGATGCATGGCCGGCGCTAGCTTTCTGTTCGATCGATGTACGTTTAGCTAGATAGGTAGATGTATATATGCACAACGACCTAGCCTTTTGGTTTTGTATTTATTTATATATACATGTACTACATACAGGCACCAGCCCTGTTTCTCATAAAGAGGTCTGCAGCTACTGGCCTACGTCCTGAGAGAAAAGATCTTGCATACGTAAAAGTTTCTGAAAGAGAACAGGAACGTCGAGAGCTTCTGCTGGATACTGACTTGAATGAGATTCCATCTACCCTGCGTATAATTATGAGATCAGCGAGGCAGCAGCAGGGTATGTAGATGTAGCTAGGCGAGGGACATGCGTGCGCGAAGAGCACACTGTACTACCCAGACCTCCGGCGTCACGCCGAGGTATGCGGCTCGGCGTGAGTAACACAGCCAAGGCGCACATGCCCGCCCATCCACGCAGGGCAACTGCGACCAGAGTCCGCGCTGACGTGGCAAAAGTTCAGCGTTGTCTGACACAGCCGAGCCTCGCGTCGTGTCCTAATACGTCGAAAAATGGTCTATTATCAGAAAACGTTTCGACAGAAAGCTATTTATAAAAAATGTTTTTAAAAGGGACCAAAATATAAAAATTTCACGATCCTACAGCTAGTTCACTTCACTGGACCAAGTTCCGTGTGTGTATGTGTGTAAAGGAGTGTGTCGAGTGGCTACACCACACGTAGCAAACCTCTTGTTTCTTTTCTCACTGACACGAGTGTTATACGACTCATATAACGGGACATAGGGAGTACAAACCAATATACCATACTGATTAATTAATGCATCTGAATTCGATAACAAGATTAAAGAAAACATGCAAACATGTTCATAGCTCAGAACGACAGAAATCACAGAACGATAGAAATAAAGCAAATACTTGTAAAGATACTGCAGCACGGTACGGTCTCCACTGTCCAATGCCAAACCCTGTTTCACTGGGATGATTACGCCTGATATGGTGCGGCCTCGCCTTCATGAGCATCCTGTACTAGACACTATTGGTGTATTTTTCCTGCCTTAGTCGTAGCCTGGCTAAGCTAAACTTGTTTCCAGGAAGCCAACATGGGGTTTGCTAAACAAGAAATTGTCCACGATGCCTAGTTGAAGGTTCCATGAGGCTAAACATAAAATGGGGGTATCAATTAGTACGACATTACAGTAGTATGAGTTAAACCCTAGGCAAATCAAAGGACTGGCTATGACACCAAGTGGTGCATCACCCAGATCCGAATCAATCATCGACCAAACCCTAAAGCTCAATGGAAAAATCGATGGATCCGAACCAGAACACATGAGGCTAAACAACAAATGGGGGTGATCACAACATTGCAGCAGTATGAATTAAAACGTAAGCAAATCAAAGGACCGGCTATGACACCAAGTCGTGCGTCACCCAGATCCGCAACAATCATCGACCAAACCCTAAAGCTCAGTGGAAAAATCGATGGATCCGAACAAAAACAGTGTCGAAAGTGTACAAGAAGAAACAACAAAGAAGAAAAAGGCGAAGTAGATGGCAATGAGGCCGCATACTAGTGGCCTAACTAGCATACCAGCAACGCCAATGAAGCTCACCACCACCGGCGGCACACCAAGGAGGACGACGACAGAATGGGGAGAGAACGAGAGAGAGAGGCGCCATAGAGGGAAGCGAGTGAACAGTAGCTAGGGAAACCCTAGCTGGCGGTGACACTGCACTTTTGGTGGCCAGCCCAAGGCACCTGAGCCCACCAGACGGTGCGCATGCGGGGCTGGGCCAAGCTAGGCTCTAGAAAAAACGGCTGCCGCTAGTGTTTTTTCGTGCCAGGGGCATACAAGTGGCCTCTCGAAGCCAGGTCCAGCCCACTTATAATCAACCAAACAAGCCCAACTTGGCTCCACGGAACCAGGCCAAGGGTTTGGCACCAAACGAAACACACCCCATACTCACGTAGTGGGGAAGGGAAAAGAATAGAGATGATTATTTCTTTTGGCGTCCCTAGGAGGAGGGAATGAAAGCGAAACTAAAAGAAACTTGGGAGAAGACAGTAGTAGGTAAGGAGGTAGTGGTGTGGTGTGTACACACATGGAGCTTGGCCGGTGTGAAGTAGGAGATGTGGTAGTGGATGGAGACCTTGATGATGCCCAAGACGGACATGATGGCCACGGCGCGCACGTCGTCCGCTGCTGCCGTGAGGGTGCCCGTGTGCCAGTTCCCCTCCACGTCCTGACCAGATATCAGAGCCAAGCCAAGCCAAGAACTTGTCACGCGAGAGCTGGGCTGGGCCTGAGCTACAAGGAAGGAACGCGGAGCGAGTAGAGCGTGTGGTCGCGCTCGGCGAGGGACACGCGTACACCGAAGAGCAGTAGCGCGTTGAAGGCCCGGTCTGGGGCGTCCTCCGCCGTGGTGCTGGCATTCTCCAGCCACCTGCGCACATGCCCATCCACGCAGGGGGCTCTGCCGCCGGGCTCCGCCCATGCCGTGTCGCAGTGTGGCGTCAATCGCGGTGGGCATGAGCTCCGAAGGGACGACAACAGTGCTACCGGACTTGTTTGACCGAGCTGAGCGGACGGGGAGGTTTGCAGAGTGCAGAGTGCGTAGGGCGGTCTGCCTCGCCCGTCGCCACACGCTCCCTTCCTTCCTTTTAAAGGCATCCGCCATCGGCCACTCGACTTGCCATCGCATGGGCGGCTAGGCTTCTCACAATTCACTCTGAAATGACTTTCTGAATTCCTGCCTGCTGCGTTTTCTTTCTACTAGTAATTCAGATGCACACATCTTCAGAACCAGAGGAACTAAATGTAAGCAGGAGTCGCGACTCTGCTTTGCCAGCAACTGCAGCCTGCAGGGACACCAGGAACACCTCTCCCACTGGGCTCCCTTCCCATTGCTAGCACAGATCTTCTTTCTGTCACTCACCAGCCATGCGTCACAAGCTGCTGCTCCAGTCAACCATTCGGTCAGATTTGTGTACTCAACAATGGCACAGCTGCAGGCCCCACTGTCCGAGAATAGCTTACTGTCACAATGTGCCTCTTCGGAGAACCAGAACTCATCTACTAATATTCAGCCATTCTTTCAAGGTTTCGTCAGGGCAGCCTGAAGATTTACAGAACTTAGAGACAAAACCAGTTGACCTATAGGGTTATTACCTTAAACATAGCACAACCACACAGCCCCCTTTGGCACTTACACATTTCTATTCTATGGCCACAGTACAGCCTCACATGTCCCTCTTTTGTGCTTGTATGGAACAAATAAACTTTACTAGGGTTTTCCACGGCCACCATTTATCAGTTCTTCGCCTATATACATTTGCAGACAATATACTAGAGGCTGCGCCTGAGTATGGTAAATGTTCCTCCTCCATCCAGGAAACAGCCCGTCCATCAGTGTCTGACACACATTCTGCATACACCATCCAACTAAAGTAAGAAAACCTTTATGTTTCATCGAAGTGGTTGAGTAAAACGGGAAAAAAAGAGAAAAATGATATTTTACCTCGCACAAGATTCAGCGAAGCCCTTCCTCTATCCACTACAAATGATAATCGCTTGATCAAGTGAAATGTATCAATCTAACTGTTTTCCAACTATAACACTCCTCTCTACCTCAAAGTTTTCTCATATACTTGTTCTTGTCACTAATTACAGTAAAATCATCTAGGTTTCTATTAGTAACGTAGACATCCTTTCTCACAAGCTTATCCAAAGGATGCACTGTTTTCCCTTTGCCACTGGTCCACGGTTGACTGGTACCATGCCTTGGCAATCGATGTTTTGGGTGGGAATAGAGCTAACAGAACCCACCTGTAGCGCATTCCATCCTGCTGAGAAAATTCCTGAGTTAAGGATCTCATAGTTTCCTATTATGTCCATATCAACAAGCGATGTTGTCCCTTTAGACACACAAAGGCTATATCCAGACAGTGTCCCAAAGTTCTCAGACCAATTTGCAATGTCCTGCTACAACTACGAACCGAGCACAGCTACTCGAGGATGACGGCGCAAAGGTCTATACAAGTTTTGATGGACCTGACGCCGAGACAAGTCTTGCAGTGTTAATGGAACCTTTTCAATTTGGTGGCATCCATATGATGTGTTGGGTGATACATTGTACTGTTCATTCTACGCATACTGTGAACCAAGAGTTTGTGTTTGAAGTTCCATCTGGCACATGTTAGCTCTTTGAGTTTGTGAAGCCTTGCGCTGTTGATGGATCCACCATGGCCACCAGTCCCAAAAGATGTGTTCCAGCCGTAGGTTTGTTTGGATAAAGGCTAGACTATCCAACTGAACCTCCGATCATATAGCCTACCAGTACCAGCCTCCATAGTTAATGATGTGTTTGCAACACTTCTACCAGCCTCCATAGTTAATGGTGTGTTTGCAACACTTCTTCGAGCCTCCATAGTTAATGATGTTCTTACAACATTTCTAGCAGCCTCCATAGCTAATGCTATGCTTGGAACATTTTTTAGCTGAACCTGGCTAACTGCTTTCTTCGTGCAGTGGTCTAAGGCCGCAATGACTAGAGGGTGAGCGACATAGTTACTAGATGCTTCATACACATGAATGGAAGCTGGATCAACTTCTTGAAGTCAGTTTCTAGAATTGAAAACCATATGTTGATGCTGATGAATTCCTTGAAGTTGACTTGAAAGAATCCCACATTACCTTCCTTCCCCCTTATTGCTCTAGCTCTGATCGGACACTCAGCAATATGTTGATGATGTGCAAATATTGGTGAGGTACATGCAATGGTTACTTCTTCGTCCCTTCGAAAATATTGTTGTTCCTAGACACGATCGAAAATGTCAAGGGCACATAGCTTTGGAGGGTACAAAATGGAAGACATGGTGATGGGTAATGCATGTACCTAAAATGAATTCTGCATTTGTGATTCTAAAAGGTGACCATTGAGAACCTTGGTGCTAGATGCTGTGTGGCACTGTGATAACTTCTGTGTATGTAAATTCTATGGATTCACACTTGGCGCATCTGAGCTAGATGATGCATGACCCTGTAAGAACTACTTACTTTCTGATGCCAAAGATTTTTGGAAATTAGTGTCAAGCTCTGTTGATGTATCAATTGGATTGTCCTTGGCAGCAATCTCCACACAATCAATTGCAGCTATCTCGGGTCAAGTATGACTGTTATCCAAAAAAATGGTGTGAGTTATCAACCGTCTCATGATGATTTCTGGCAAGAAGTTCAACAATGTCCATGGGGATGCATCTATCACATTATGTTTCTCATGCATCTTTGGCTTTCCTTGCTTCTTATTCTTAGGTTTATTCTACTTACAGAGTCTAGACCCATTCTAGATCTTATGTTTACCAAGAGAAACCTGTGATGATGAATAAAAGTGAATATTTCATAATATCAAGTTTTCTAGAGAAACAAGAAAAAATTCAGTGTGTTTTTCCATTGCTTGAATGTAAAATAATACATCATACTAGATTATAAAGAAAGTGTATGTCATTTGGGATTCGCTGATTTGCTCACTCGCTATCCCAAACTAACTATTTGTGTGTATGACACTGGAATTTCTTTGCCAAGCTACCTACAACCCTACACACAAGTTCCAGTGGTATAAACACAAATAACTACTAGAACTTGTGTCCTGGGTCCTTTTTCTGTGCTTTGATTTTCTTATTATGAATGTTTTCATCCAGTTCATTAGAGAAGATCCACCATCAACCTTGTCTACTCCTTTGTGATTCACAATGTTCTTGACAGCTCTTGATTGTGTTTCACCTACTTTTGAGTGCTAACAGGAGTGTCATTATTATTTCCTGCCTCAAATGGCATTTTGCTTTTATCGTCCTTGCAGAGATCAATAGTGTTTGCATGGTCAACTCCAACAGCATCCACAGAACCACCTACCTGGTGAGAGCGTGTGAGTTATGATAACAGCCTCATCTTTTTTGGCTTTCTGACAAAATTTGAGATCTGAAATATCAGCCAAGTCAGTGGATTTATTCATTTTCTTCTTACCAATAGATCCAACATTTCTTTTCAAATATGCTCAGCGTGGAACCTGGTTGCGGACTTGGTTGCTTTTCTACGCAGATATTTGTTTAAAGCCTTTGTGCCGAGATGTCGGTTTACAAACATTAGGCTCATTGCAGTCATCATTAGGAACATCTTGAGCTGTTCTATTATCATCACTTGGTTGCCCTCTGCATCTGTTTCCTGCTCTCTGCTGTTGCTTGAGGTGCGCGTGCACACCATATCTCTCAGTATATCTTGTTATTATTCACTATAATTAGAGAGCATTCCACCCATTTGTTTAATCTTCCGCATCTGATCCAAACTAGGACCTTTTACCTCACCGAGAACTTGGGACCGACGACTCCAGCTGATGGACCGATCGCCCCTGGTAGCAGCCATATCAGGTGATGAGGTGTCAATGAAGAACATGGCTTCGCAGAATCCAAGCATGCTCCTTGCAACAACTCCTCAGGGGAACACCTGCCTCCACATCTCCTCCATCCATGGCCACATGCGGTTCTGCAAGGACCTCTTGGCGTTGAAGCTGGACCAGAACTCTCTCCTCGCCACCGTCAACGCGGACGGCAAGACACCACTTCTCACCGCCGTGACGAGCGGGCATCCCTCCCTGGCTTCACTTCTCCTCAGACACTGCCACGAGCTGAAGCTGAGTGAGGCCATCTTGAAGCGAGACAAGAACGGGTGCAACGCGCTGCACCATGCGATTCGCAGCGGGCATGGGGAGCTCGCCCTGGAGCTGATAGCAGCAGAGCCTCCCCTGTCACGCGCTGTGAACCAGTACAACGAGTCACCCATGTTCATCGCCGTGATGAGGCCTTACGGATGTCTTCGAGAAGCTTCTGAAGACCCCTGGTTCTGCTGATGCAGGAGCCTGTGGTTACAATGCTCTGCATGCTGCAGTTAAAAATGGCAATTCAGGTCAGCCATGTGGAATGCCATTATAAGTTATTCTCAACTCTTAGTGCTATTATCTTACTAAATTGTAACTTATTATCTGATACTGTTAACTTAATTCTAAGCAATTCAGGTCATAACAGCCATTCGGAGAATAACATTGTTGCTTTGCTTCTTATATTAATGACACAATCTGCAGCATAGATCATGTCAGTTCTCTTAATTTTCACTAGTCCTACTGTGGCTGCAGGTAGTGGTGGATCCAGAAATGGGTTAGGAGGTGGAATAAATAATAGAATACTAGAGATTTTACTAGTTGTACACCTGCTAAATAAATAATAGAAGTCTAAAAATCGTGCTAGAAATCTTAATTACAATGCTATGTTTGTTTACAAGAAGGCTTTATCCAGAAATGGATTGTTTTATTTGATTTCTCCATTCAGACTTAATGACATTCATAGCTGAGAAGGCGTTTTCAATGATATCAAATATTGCAAATTGCAAGGCAATTATTAGAAGCTAGACATTGGCATTCATCAAACAAAACACGCAATGAAAAACCAGAATTTAGTACACAGTTACTCACAATGACTCGTTATGGATCTTGAATCTGCAGAAGCAGCCAAGTAGGCCACCACAACAGGAGCAGCCGAACCGGTTGCAAGGCAGCAGGCGGCAGGGCCGCGGGGGTTGGCCAGCTGGTCGCGACCAGGGAACGGTAGCATGGGCAGCGCAAAGCACCCAGCGCCAGCAAGCAACAGGCTGCAAGGGCGGCCGGGCAGTGTACCGTATCCGCCGGTGCCTAGCAGCCAGCAGGGGCGGGGCAGGTGGCCGCGGGCGGCGGCGGATGATGTGCCAGCGGCGCACCACGCCCACTTTCCACTTCGTAGTCGTGGACGACAACATGGAGTAGCCCGCCGGCACCGGGGTCCGAGAAGTGGCGAACGGAGGCGAAGATGCGGCATGGGTCATCAGGCATGCGCTATGATGTTGGCGTCGGTGGGGTCAACTTGTACATGTAGCTGAAAACCTTGTACATTAATTAATACAAACTCCATAGCCGAATTAACTCGATCCATAACTTTGTAGTCGAATACTATTTTATTTAATTCATTTTAGAGGCTCAAACATTCATTTCAAATTACTAGATTTGAAAATTTAAAATTTTAAATTCTCCAGACGACCTCTGATGTTGACGTAGTCTATACTAAAGTTGTAGTTTTTCCGTAAGATGTATAACTTCGTAGTTGACAAACTTTTTATCTAAAATCGTTTGGAGGCCCAAATATTCGTTTTAAGTTCTCTCCTTTTTTTTTTAAATTCATTTTTTTTTAATTTTTCAACTGACCTCTGATGTGGATATGGTCTACTCCAAAGCTGTAGCTCTCAACATAATCAATAACTCTGAGGTAGACAACTTTTTTATTTGAGATCCTTTAGAGGCCTAAATTTTTTACATTTGAAAAATTCAAAAAATTGAATTCAAAATCTTAGAATTGAAAACAACAAATTGTGCCTCTAATGACCCTAGATAAAAGTATTATCAACTACAATGTTGTCTACCGTATTGAGAGCTGTAACTTTAGTGTAGAACATGCCAACATCACAAGTCATTTGAAATAAATTTAAAAATTAATTTCAAAATTATAATGAATATTTAAGCCTCTAAATGATCTTAGAATAGTTTTCAACTACAAAGTTATATATCTTGCTGCAAACTACAACTTTTATGTAGACTATGTCAGCAATGAAGGTCATTTTGAAAAACTCAAACAATTGAATTTTAAAATCTAAAAGGATAAAATAAATGCCTGAGCCTCTAAATACATTAACAGCCCTTTTGGATGCTATCATTTAGTTGGAACTGGAATGTACTTCATGAACTATGCTATTTGACTTAGAATTTAATATTCCACCACTTTTCCAAATCTTAAGTGTAGACCTACATCAAATTTATAGGGTAAGAAATGGAAAGGGGAATAGTAAGAAATGGAATGTGAGATTCATCACCACTTCCACGGCCCGATCTAGTTCCCTCATCTCTTGCGAGTCTGGACATAAAAAGCTCCTTGTGGGGGACTCTCACGGTTGCCATCAAACTGTAACCGGTACGGTAGTAACATATCAATTAAGATCTGAAATAAACTGTGATTCTTGATTCTTGAAATAAATTTCAATTCCATGGAAACAAACAGGCCATAAATAGAAATGTTATCAGCTACAAAGTCGTAGATCATACCGAGCTCTACAACTTTGATATAATTGTATTCGTACAACTTCATATGAGAAAGTTATGCTTTATCATATACGAGGGAGAGAAAATTGACAAATGAGTTCAATTGTCATGTGAGCAAAACCATCCAAGAAACCACTTTAAAATGGTTAAGAGGGGTATTTTATCTAATTTCAAAAGCTAAGGTATGTATGTTGTCCAGTATTAAAGTTTGCGAGGGTATTTCAAATTCAGTGACTAGTTCAAAGACGAAACGGACTTTGAGTCCAAACCTCCAAACAATTTATGCCCCCCCCCCCCACACACACACAACGTGGTCTGTTGTTTTCTACAACAACTAATTCAAAAGTTTTACAACAACTAATTCAGTGACTAGTTCAAAAGCTTTCTCCCACCTTATATGTTGTGCTCCCCTACCATCGCTACACGATGTGGGACTAAACCTCAAGGTGGGAGAACCCTCACCTATCAGGCTAGTCTTTTGGGTTGAGTAAGGCCCAAGGCCTTATATGTTGTAGCTCTGGTGGACCTGGGACCTGTGGGAGCGCAGGCTCATAACGAGCCGGGCCGGCTGCAAGCCAGCTCCAAGATCGTGAACTCGGTGGTCACCGTCGGTTCCAACAATTGGTATCAGAGCCGGTACCCATGGTCAGAGAAAGCTAAATCCGATAAAAAAATCTCGAGCGTCACATATGGCGGGGGCACCCCGATGTGTGACTAAGGGGGAGATTGTTGGGGTTTAGTCCCACATCGTGTAGCGATGGTGGGGGAGCACAACATATAAGGTGGGAGAACCCTCACCTATCAGGCTAGTCTTTTGGGTTGAGTAAGGCCCAAGGCCTTATATGTTGTAGCTCTGGTGGACCTGGGACCTGTGGGAGCGCAGGCTCATAACGAGCCGGGCCGGCTGCAAGCCAGCTCCAAGATCGTGAACTCGGTGGTCACCGTCGGTTCCAACAATTGGTATCAGAGCCGGTACCCATGGTCAGAGAAATCTAAACCCGATAAAAAAATCTCGAGCGTCACATATGGCGGGGGCACCCCGATGTGTGACTAAGGGGGAGATTGTTGGGGTTTAGTCCCACATCGTGTAGCGATGGTGGGAGAGCACAACATATAAGCCGAGGGAACCCTCACCTATGAGGCTAGTCTTTTGGGTTGAGTAAGGCCCAAAGGCCTTATATGTTGTCAGCTCCGGTGGACCTGGGACCTGTGGGAGCGCAGGCTCGTAACGAGCCGAGCCGGCTGCAAGCCAGCTCCAAGATCGTGAACTCGGTGGTCACCGTCGGTTCCAACAATTGGTATTAGAGCCGGTACCCGAGGTCAGAAAAAGCTAAACCCGATAAAAAAATCTCGAGCGTCACATATGGCGGGGGCACCCCGATGTGTGACTAAGGGGAAGATTGTTGGGGTTTAGTCCCACATCGTGTAGCGATGGTAGGGGAGCACAACATATAAGGTGGGAGAACCCTCACCTATAAGGCTAGTCTTTTGGGTTGGGAAGGCCCAAAGCCTTATATGTTGTAGCTCCGGTGGACCTGAGACCTGTGGGAGCGCAGGCTCGTAACGAGCCGGGCCGGCTGCAAGCCAGCTCCAAGATCGTGAACTCGGTGGTCACCGCCGATTCCAACACTTTTGAGATGAGTTGAGCTCTGTGTTGAGATGGTGTTAGAGATCTGTCTTTTAGATGGCACAAGATTGCGGGCTTTTGTTAAGCTTTCAGTAAAGCCGGGTGAAATGTCTTTGATCTAAATAATAATGCAGCGCCTGGTCCTGGTTGGTTGGTTTCACAAGATCCGGCTGTGCTACTTGGAACAACTCCACGCGGGAACATGTGTCTCCACATCTCCTGCATCCATGGCCACGAGAGATTCTGCAAGGACGTCCTGACGCTCAACCAGTCTCTTCCTCTACTCACCGCCATCAATGCCGACGGTGAGACGCCGTTGCTCACCGCCGTGATGTGATAAGCGGCCGTGTTTCTGTATATCCGTGTTTGTTTATGTAGCCTCTGTTTTGCTCAAGTGTTGCCAGTTGCCGGGATCAGCAGCAGAGCGAGGCGATCTTGAAGCAAGACAAGCACAGGTGCAACGCGCTACACTACGCCATCCGCAGCGGACACAGGAAGCTCACGCTCGAGCTGATAGAATTAGAAGCAGAGCCCACCTTGTCGAATGCTGTGAATAAATGTAAGGATTCACCCATGTTCAGTGGCGGATCCGCGGCGGAGGGGGGTTTCCCGGGCTGCAGCCCCCCTCGGGAGCCTTAAATCATATGTAAAAATACTGTTCATTAGCCTCTAAATCACCATTATTTTTTTAACTCTAGTCCTAATCTTTATTATTTAGCTCCCCTCTGAGGAGCTTATCCTGGATCCGCCTCTGCCCATGTTCATGGCAGTGGTGAGAAATTATGCGGATGTCTTCAAGAAGCTGTTAGCAACCCCTGAGTCTGCTCATGTGGGAGAATCCGGCAACAATGTTCTACATGCTGCTCTCAGAAATGGCAATTCAGGTGACCTATGCATACAAGGCAAAGCCGGAATAGGATTCTTAATTTTTTTTCATAATCCTACTATCTTGTCAGTGACTTCCATCGTGATACTGTCCTCATCATTCATCATCAATCCACGGTTCTTAACAATTTTTTTGCCTCGACATTTGCTTTCAGTTATCGCTAAAAGGATTACGGAGACACGTCCTTGGCTGGTCAGCCTCGACTTAAAAGGATAGAATATACCCAAAGACTTAGTCTTAGATAGGAGTGTTTGGAAGACAGCTATTCATGTGCCTGAACCTTGATTGCTTCTGCTGGGTTTCAACTCTAGCATACCCTAACTTGTTTGGGACTTAAAGGCTTTGTTGTTGTTGTTGTCGTCGTCCTTGGCTGGTCAGCCAAGAAAATAAATATAAGGCCCCATTTAGCACAGCTCAATTTCACTAGTGAAGCTGTTTTCTTTTTTCTTTTCTTTGTATTTTAGCTTCACAAGCAGTTTTTTCGTGAAGCTAAGCCATTTTCATGACCCCTTTCTCGTTAGCCAAAACAAAGAAATGACTATATTACCCCTCTTCCCCATCTCCTCTAGTCATCCACGTGACATTGTTTTCTCTCTCTGGCTTCCTTCTCTCTCCCTTCTCCTCCTAACATCCGACACCGTCTACCACCTAGCATTGGGTTCAACGGCCCTAGCCACCGTGCGCCCACGCAGCAAGCTCCGGCAGCCCCAGCCCTTGTGTGCCCACGCAGCAAGCTCCAATAGCCCTAGCGCACCCACTGCGTCCGCTCGCGCAGCATGACCCGGTGGCTGTGCCCCGAGCCCCGGCAGGCCGCGTCCTCGATGTTCCTCACGCCTGCCTGCTCCTTCCCCGTGGGGCACGCAATCTTTTACGCCTAATGCCTCACTTGTGTCAGATAAAGTTGGCATAAGCTTTTTTTCAGCTTCATCCACCTTATCCCATTGTGAGAGCAAAAAAAAGAAGCTCCACCCATGAAGTTGTCTTGACAAATGATGTTTGGCAAAAAAAAACTCACAATAACTTATAATGCTGTTCGTGAAGCTGTATCAAACAAGGCCTAAGTATAGTTCAATGCACCTGGCCGCAAATGGGAACAAGATTGACATGCTAGCAGTATTGTTGAAACATGACCAGAGTTTAGGGTATTTCATCTCAAAAGAAGGTGCTCTCTTCTTTGTATCGCCGCATCTAAATGCCATGTAGGTGCTGCTCGAGAGCTCCTTAAACATTGTCCTGACGCTCCCTACTGTAATGTGTAATGCAAATGGCTCCACATGTCTTCATGTAGCTGTATCATCTGGTCAGGTGGAGTTTGTACAGTTTATCCTGAGTTGTCAACATCTTCAGCATCTTATTAACATGGCAGATAATAGCAGAGACACTGCTATGGGTATCGCATCCAAAATCGGCGAGCAGGAGAAGGCCGCTGCTTTACAGTTTCACCTTGATCTCGGTATCCACGCAAAGCCTTTTATGTCAGTATGAATTATTTCACAGTATATGACATGTCATTTTCTTACCCCCTCTATTCCAAATTGTAATTATCTATATCTAGATTGAAAGAAAAGATATATATCTTGAGAAGTCAACACAACTTACAATAAATTTGAAATAGAGAAAGTACAGAATATTTCTTCATCCAATTATAAGATGTTTAGTTTTGTCCTAGCAGGGTTTACAATATCGTAAGAACAAATTTTGGCACATAGTGATTAACACAAAGTTTCAAGAAGTTTGGAAATATAGACCTAATTTATTTTTTTAAACTAGTATCTACCCAAGCTCTCGCACGAACTAGAATTTTAGGAGATATAAGTATTTGTCACTGTTTAATACATCTGACTAATAACGAAATACTTATGTTAAATTGTATTTGTTTTCTCTTTGTTCGTGGCTGGTTGGGGATAACCTCTTATTTTATTTATAGGCCCATTACACATTCATAACATGTCCTTAGATATTTTGAGATGAATCACTTAACCTAGGGGCGAAATGTTCCAACCCTTGATCGGTGTATCCAATAGCCACGAGCTCTTCACGACTTTGCTACTCCTCGACGCAAGCTTCGTGATGATGCCACGTGGTGCCTCTAAGTCTATCCCAAATCCCAACCTGGTTTTGAGGCCCAAAGACGAGATAGCGTCCGCCGATGGTTTTAAGGCCAAACCACCAAACCTCCTAGAGAGGTGTTTACACTACGCCTCCTCAACGATCTCGACACGTGTCACCATCGTCCTCGACATCACCAAGTCCTCCAACGCCTCCGCTTGACTTGGTCAATCATCGTCTTGACTTGGTGAACATAGTCTACACCTCAACATGAGCTCTCGCTTGTCGATGTCCTCAAGTGTCAGCCACCCGCGGTCAGTCTTGGGGCACCTCAGTCCCTCGGTCCAAGCCTCACATCCGCCCTTCATCACTCTCAGTCCATCGGCATGGCATGTCTCTACTTGACCTTCTCTATAGCCATCAACCATCTCAGTGCTCCATACCTGCACACCACATGTCAAAAGACATGTTGCACATACACTCACGCTAGGGTTAGTCTCCAAATTCAACCGAAGCCTGATCATCTCTCTGATAATCATTCATCATTAACTCGACACATATGGGCGCATATCAACCTTGTTTTCGCAGCCAGACCATCCGGTCTTTGAAGCCAGATCATCCGGCTTGCTTCCCAAATCACCTTAGTAAAACAACAGACTAAGACAACTCTGAATCAGTCTGTTTTGATGATTCATCTTGACTGAATTCATCTTCTAACAGAAGTGCATTACAAGTAGACGTTATGTACCTTTTGCCTTTCATTTAGAATAAAACAATTCACTACTACAAAAAATCTTTTGTGAGGCGTTTTGAAATTGACGTCGGAGGCGGTCGGGCTTTCAAACCGCCTCGGTTAATGCCTCGGATTAACCGAGGCAGTCATTTTTTATTAACCGAGGCGATTATAGTCAACCGCCTCGCAAAATACCCCCATTTTTGGGCCTCGGTTAATATATGCAAGACTGAAACCCTAGCCCTCACTCTCTCGCTCACCTAGCCGCTCGCGTCCCTCACTATCTCCCTCACCCGGCTGCCAAAGTTCGCAACTCTCTCCTCTCCCTCGCGACGATGCCGCTGCCTCTCCCTCTCCTGCTCACCCGCTCCTTCTCCCTCTATCCACCAGATCCGGCGATGATGCCGCTGCTCAGAGCGCCGGCCTTCCTCTTGGTTATGGGATCGGCGGGGCGCGGCCTCGTGCCAGCTCGCGACTCCATCTCCTATCCCGCTCCCTCTCCCTCTCTCCACACAGCTCAGGGCACGACAGGGGCGCAGGATCGGTGGCGTGCGGCCTCGCGGTTGCGGATCCACGGCGGTGGCACGCGGCCTCGCGTGACTTGGCGGCCGTGGCCTCACGGGCGTGGATCCACGGCGGTGGTGCGGCCCTCTCCGGGCTAGGGGTCGTGGATCCACGACGGCGGCACGTCCCTCTCCGGGCTGGGGCGGCGCGCGGCCTCGCGGTCATGGGTCCACGGCGGCGGCGCAGCCCTCTCCGGGCTAGGGCGGCGCGGATCTCCTCCTCCTAGGCGAATCCGCTCTCCCGCGCCCTCCCTCCCTCCCTTCTCTGTGGATCCGGTGACTGGCAGCGCGTGCAGATCCGGCGAACAGAGCAGCGGCACGTGGATGGGCTCGGTGGGCCTGTGGATGGGCTCGCCAGGCTTATCCACGGGTTTTCCTTTTTTTATTCGATTAACCGAGGCGGGCAGGCAACCGCCTCGGTTAAGGCCACGGTTAACCGAGACCTTTGGACCGAGGCAGATGGCTTGCCCGCCTCGGTTAAGCTGTTTCGCCCGCCTCTGTTAAATTTCCTGTAGTAGTGATTGTTATTATTGCAATAATATAATCAGCTGCCACTCAGTTAGATGTGAATATGCTGATGAAATATAAATCATCAATATGTTTTTTTTTCTCACATTACAATACCGGTGCCATCTTATTAAATCAGGTTTTGCTAGGGATAGGCTATATTATCCTATAAGATTGTAAGTCTACCATTGTAACTAACTACCCCCAGTGGCCCAGTCTGATGGCATCACAGGTAGCGCAAGCATTGGTAGGGATCGATAGGCTATAAATAAATATGTTTATGCCTGAGTTAGAAGCAGACACTACAACATAGTGACTGCTTCAACTCATCAGTCCCTTGCAATCGCCACCAACTGTTTCCCAACATTTCTCCCAGAGAACAACCCTATTAGAGCCGACGGTGCTCTATCAATGCCGTCCACGACATCCTCCACGACGGCAACCTTCCCCTCCTTGATGTACCCAGCCATCTCCTCTTCGAACCCCGAGTACACATGGAAGTAGTCAAAAACCCTGAACCCCTCCACCCTGATGGCCTTGGGGACGACGCAGTACAGATTGCGCAGGCCGTCCGGCTCCTCCAGGTTGTACTGCGAGATCATCCCGCAGACCGGGACCCTACCGCCGAGACGCATGTGCAGCAGCGCGGCGTCCAGGGTCGCGCCGCCCACGTTGTCGAAGTAGATGTCGATGCCGCCAGTGAGGCACCGCTTGAGCGCGGCGCCGAGGTCGGGCTCCGACTTGTAGTTGAACGCGTCGTCGAAGCCAAACCTGGTTTTCAGCAGGCTGACCTTCTCATCGGAGCCAGCGCTGCCGACCACGTAGCAGCCTGCGATCTTTGCTAGCTGCCCGACGATCTGCCCGACGGCGCCCGACGCCGCTGAGACGAAGAGGAGCTCGCCTTTCTTCGGCCTGCCGACCAGGGTAAACCCAGCGTACGCAGTGAGCCCCGTTATGCCTGCGCGGTATGAGGGTAGTGGTAGTCAGTTATCCGTAGATGTCGAAAGCAAAATGGAGAATAATTTAATTTGGAGAACAAGACAAAGTGCATGGGGCATGTAGTCATGAGCTCGATCGCTGACCAAGAACCCCCGTGTAGTAGGAGAGCGGCAGCTCGGTGTGGTTGATTTTGTTCAGGGATTCCGGCTGGGTGACGAGTGTGTCCTCCTCCCATCCACTCATTTTCCCCAGACGAGGTCGCCGGCGGTGAGCTCCGGTTGCGTTGAATCGATCACCTTGCCTACACCGAAATTTGCCAAGGCCTGATTCATGAATCACATGCATGTCACAAAGATTTAGGCTTATCACACGTGACGTGACGTGACAATTCACAGGGCAGTCGGCGGATCGAATTTGGATGCTTTACCTCTCCGATCACAAAGTCCGAGCCTGACTCTGTGGCGCCACCGTCATCGTGCTTGCTCATGCGGCTACGCATCCAGGGGTCGCAGGACAAGTACAGGTTCTTGACTAGCACGAAGGTCTGCCCTGCCGGCACACGCAGCGCGACAGTGTCTACCATGATCTCCATATCCTCTTGGGTGGGGAACCCGGTGACGTGCCGCCTCAGCACCACCTTCTTGTTCTGCACCAGCACCTCCTTCTCGCTGCTGCCAGTGCCAGCCATTTCATCGATCAAATAGATGGCTACTATACACTGCCAGCTGCAACGTCTGTGTGGATTTTGAAGGGAAAATGAAGAATAATTTGAAGAACAAGACAAAATACATGGTGCGTGCAGTCATGTACTCGATCGATCGTTGAAGAACGCTTGTGTAGTAGGAGAGCGGCAGCAACGAAGAATAATTTGGAGAACAAGACAAAATGCATGGTGCATGCAGTCATGTGCTCGATCGATCGCTGCCAAGAACGCTCGTGTAGTAGGAGAGCGGTAGCCTGGTGTGGTTGATCTTGTATAGGGTGTAACGAAAATGGTCCTAGCAAGGACTGTTATTCATTGGAAATTGAGTGACAACATGATCAGTAGGACTAATGTTGTTTGCTACAGCGACGGAGCCAGTGGTGGGGCTGGGGGGGCTCTAGCCCCCCCTACCGATCCTGGGCATGTGGAGCCCCCTAAGCCATCCTTTAAAATTTTATGCATATATGTATTAGGTACGAGAGGCTAAGGTTAAGAGAAGATAAAAAAGCCTCTATTATTTTGTTCAGCCCCTCCTAAATTTTTTTCTGGCTTCGCCCCTGGTTTGCTAGCATACAAGACAATAGTACTAGGGATGCAAAGATGGACTTGAGCAAGACCATTATAGAGATCAAGCGATCAACATTCAAAGTGAAGGTCAAGGAGCTGCCATGAAGACATTAGAAGGCAAGCAAGAAGCACAAGACATAATACAAGCAAAGCCCCGACAAATGGACGTGAAGATCAACACTCAAATGTACACCAGAGTGGTGCTCCACAGCTTTCTGGTGACATTGGAACTCCCCGGTGAGTGCACCGGACCTTTATGGTGAGGTCCAATCCGAGCTCTGAAGATGAAAATGCCACATATACTTCCGGTGTGCACTGGATGTCAATACACCGGAGCTCTAGCTTGAGTGAGGTGGACATGCACCAAAACTCTCCGATGGTGAACCAGAGCTCCTCACCAAAGCTTGAGTATAGTGGCGATGTTGGAGGCGAGACCACACCAGAGAACACCGAAGCTCTGGAGTAATGCATGGGATTGAGCACCAGAGCTTACAGGTACACTCCAGTGAGCAAACAGTGCCCTAGACAGTGCACCAGAGCTCTTTGGTGGTGCACCGGACTTCAGCACTGGAGTTTGGATCCTCCAACAGCGGCAACAGCTAGTTTACGTGGTAGAGGCACTAGAGCTCTCCGGTCATTTCACTGGTGCTCACTGGTTTTGTAGCTTGAGGTCCAACAACTAGTTTAACACTTAGGGCTATATACTACCCTGTCCCCCCGCTGTCGAGGGCCATTTGGGAAATGTTGGAGCTTAAGGAACATAAAGTTGAGTTGGGGCTCAAACCTTAGTGCTCTAGCCATCAAAGTGTTTAATAGAAGATTAGGTGATTAGAGTTAGTGCTTTGCAAAGTACTTACGCTAGTTTAGACCACAAATAGAGCTTGCTCTAGGCTTAGGTCTAGTGTTTAGTGAGGTTTGCATATCACAATGCCATCGGTGCTTGCGCGCACCATGACTTGTACACTATGGGCTACATACTCACAAATTGTTAGTCCACTAAATTAGTATGCAAATCTTCTGTGTTCCCACATTGTTGTCCCACCGTGCATAAGCACTTCTGGAATTCGACAACTAAGCACGGTTAGTCCTTTGTATCAATTAGCAGTGGGAAGCAACACTGACAAGGTCCACTAGCTTATATACACAAACAATAAATAAATGACTTTTGATTTCAGCAATCGTGAAACAAATTTGTTTTGGCCTTCACTACGGGAAACATGGGCTTTGCCGAGTGTTTCCTACTTTGCCGAGTGCCAAATGTTGGGCACTCGGCAAAGATAGACTTTGCCGAGTGCCGCACTCGGCAAAGCCAAACACTCGGCGTATCCTTCTTTGCCGAGTGCCAGACACTCGGCAAAGGATAGCACTCGGCAAAGCCTCCCTTTGCCGAGTGTCGGGCTCTCGGCAAAGCTAAACACTCGGCAAAGGCTAACCGAGGTGACGGCGGCCACCCACCGTTAGGCTTTGCCGAGTGGTCGCCGTCAGACACTCGGCAAAGAATTTTTATAAATTTTTTTAAATTTTTTGTTTATTTTCTTTGCCGAGTGCCCTGTCTCTGGCACTCGGCAAAGACCCCCTTTGCCGAGTGCCAGGTCTGGCACTCGGCAAAGATTTTTTTTTTTATTTTTGCTCCTAGATTTTTTCTTTAGGGTTGCTACAGTGCTTTAAAGTACATGTTAAAATTTGGTTGAATTTTGTGACTTTTACTATATTTTTAGAATTATTTTTGTTTTGTTGATTTATTTCGCAAAAAGCAAGTTTGAACTGCAGGTGCATCGAATAATGAAATCTAATCATTCGAATGAATTGAACTGTCAGTTGTAACTAGAACGGCTACTGTAATCGCCCTGGTCTTCAGCTGATCCAAGCATCTAGGAGTCTGTTAGTATTGCTTGGACAGCAGTGATCGGCACCCTGTATATGTACCTATACACCGCACACATGAATGAATTGAGCGTTCATCTAACTTACATGGTATCAGCCTTCTATCGATCCCAACCCTCTGCTTCCGCATCTCCCACCCATGGCGAGCCCGTCTGCTTCTTCAGCTGCCACCAACCCCTTTGCTGATCCCACTCCACCCTCTACCTCCACCTTGGTAATGCTCAACATCCGCAGCCATGTCCTGGTCGTCCTCTCCGCTGACGAGGGAAATTTCCGGCAGTGGCGTTCCTTCATCGAGCTCACCATCAAAAAGTTCCACCTCCTCGATCATATTGACGGCACCATGGATGTCGCCGCCATGTTCGACGACGCCGAATGGCTCCAGGTGGATGCTTGCATCGTCTCCTGGTTATACACCACTGTCTCCAAGGAGATTTGGAACGATGTCAATCACACCAACGCCACTGCCCTCTCCGTCTGGAACGCGATCACCGGACAGTTTCTTGACAACAGTCTGCAACGCGCCGTGTACGCCCAACAGGAGTTTCACAGCCTGTTCCAGGGTGACATGGGCGTCGCCGAGTACTGCAGCAAACTCAAGCGCCTCGCCGACACCCTCTACGACTGCGGCGCCGCCGTCTCCGACACTGCCCTCATCATCAACACGTTGCGCGGCCTGAACAACAAATTCAGCCAAGCAATTGCTGTTCTCTCCACCATGTCTCCCCCACCCACTTTTCTGTACACCAAATCCTATCTTCTGCAGGAAGAAAATCGCATCCGCCACTCTCTGCAGATGGAGGCGTAGACTGCTCTCATTGCGCGGCCACGACTGCTCCTGCGTCCAGGCCTGTCGCGCCCTCTCCACCAGCATCTCAGGCACCTGCCACCGGGCACAACGACCGCCGCAAGAAGCGCAAGGCCTCTGATGGCCGCAATCGCCAGAACACCAATGGCGGCCACGCTCCTCCAGCCGGTGGCCCTCATCACGCCGGCGCCCAAACGCCGCAGTGGGCGTCTGCCCACAATCCGTGGCAGGGCGTCATCCAGGCCTGGCCCATGAACGCGTGGCGGCCCAGCGTCCTTGGCTCACGCCCTGGCGTCGCTCCTCCCCAAGCCATGGCGGCGTTCTCGGCGTCGCCACCATTGCCCGACGCCGCCCTGTACGCCGGGAATTCCGGGTCGCTTCCTGCGGGCCTCTACTCCGCCTTCAACAACATGGCTGTCAACACTCCAGGCAGCGGTGGCACCGACTGGTTCCTCGACACGGGGACTACGGCGCATATGGCGTCAAATGCTGGTATCCTTACATCTCCTCCCATCACCACTGTTCCCCGTCACATTGTCGGTAACGGGCAACATCTCTCAGCGCACTGCACCGGCACCACCTCCATCCCCACCTCCTCTTCCTCCTTACAGCTTCGCAACGTGCTTATTGCTCCAAATTGTTAAGAATCTCATTTCTGTGCGCTCACTAACTCGTGACAATTCTGTCTCTGTGGAATTTGATCCCTGGGGTTTCACCATCAAGGACCTTCGCACTAGGATGGCTCTGCTCCGATGTGACTCTTCTGGTGAACTCTATCCCCTTCGCCAGTCCTCCACCACAGCGGCGCCACCTCCATCTGCACTTCTTGCATCCAACGACAGCGAGCTCTGGCATGCTCGTCTGGGACACCCTAGGCATGACACTCTTCAGAAGCTGTCCCGTTCCATTGGGTTTTCATGTTCTCAGTCTAATCGCCACACTTGTGATGCCTGCCGTCGAGGCAAACATGTATGCCTTCCATTTAGCAATTCCAATAATATTTCGTCAGTTCCCTTTCAGCTACTACACTGTGATGTATGGACCTCTCCAATTTTAAGCAATTCCGGGTTCAAATACTATATTGTGATATTGGATGACTACTCACACTATGTCTGGACATTCCCCTTGCGTCACAAATCTGATGTTCTACCCACGCTCATCTCGTTCCACGCATTTGTTCGCACACAATTTCAGGCACCCATAATGTGCTTCCAAAAAGACAACGGTAGAGAATTCGACAACTCGGCGTCCCGGGCCTTCTTTGCCACACACGGCATTGCCCTTCGCCTGACCTGTCCATACACGTCACAGCAGAATGGCCGAGCTGAACGCGTCCTGCGAACACTCAATGATGGAGTCCGCGCCTTGCTGTTTCGGGCATCAATCCCCCCAAGCTTCTGGCCTGATGCTCTCGCGGCGTCAACATACCTGCTTAATCGCCGTCCATGCCGGCCGCGTGCCAATTCCACCCCCTTCGAACTTCTCTTCGGTGCACCACCAGAGGACAACCACCTCCGAGTCTTTGGGTCCCTCTGCTACCCAAATCTCGCCGCCACCGCGCCGCACAAACTAGCACCGCGATCTGAGCGCTGCGTCTTCCTCGGATATCCCCTTGATCAAAAGGGCTACAAGTGCTATAATCCCGTAACCAAACGTGTAATCATATCACGTCACGTCTATTTCGATGAGACTTGCTTCCCGTTTGCGCAGGTTGACACAGCAGCATAGCCGCCGAGCTGTTCGTGCGCGCCGTGCGAACCGGAGGAGGTGATCATTCCTACCGGTGCGCGCCGCCCTCGACATCGTGCACCAGCAGCCGCATCGACACGAGCTGCAAGGACGGGGCCTCAACCACCTGAGGCATCGCCGCCCGCATCTGGGGGCTCGACCACAACTTCGCCCCCTCGTGCGCAGCCGACGGATGCCGCTGATGAGCCGGTCACCGCGTCGTTGTCACCCGCTGCAGCTACGGTGACCACGCCGGCCTCGCCTGCTGCAGCGCATCATCTGCTGCACCGGCATCTTCCCCGACTGTGACACCTCTACGCCACCCGATGGTTACTCGTGCGCGTGACGGCATTCATATGCCCAATCCAAAATACGCGCACGTGGTGACCACGCTCGGACCGTCGCCGCCTCCAACATCCGTTCGTGCCGCACTACGGGACCCAGAGTGGAAAGCTGCGATGCAAGAAGAGTTCGACGCGCTGCAGCACAATGGCACTTGGACACTTGTGCCCAGACCCGATCGAGCTAACATAATCACCGGCAAATGGATCTTCAAGAACAAATTGCACCCTGATGGCAACCTGGAACGTCGCAAGGCGCGGTGGGTCGTGCGCGGGTTCTCCCAATGCCCGGGCGTTGACTTTCACCAGACCTTCTCTCCGGTGGTCAAGCCAGCAACCATCCGCACGGTTCTTCACTTGGCTGCAACACGTCAATGGCCAGTTCACCAACTCGATGTCAAGAACGCATTTCTGCATGGCAACCTCGCCGAGCGTGTCTACTGTCATCAACCCACCGGCTTCATAGACGCTAACCACCCAGATCATGTATGTCTGCTCGTCAAGTCTCTCTATGGCCTCAAGCAGGCACCACGGGCTTGGTTCCAGCGTCTTGGACAGCACCTCATCAGCATGGGCTTCGTCGCATCAGGGTCTGATAGCTCCTTATTCATCTACACAAAAGGGGGCAATGCGGCATATCTTCTGGTGTACGTTGATGACATAATCCTCACTGCTTCATCGGCCGCCCTTCTGCACAGCATAGTTGATCAGCTACGTCGTACCTTTGCGATCAAGGATCTGGGTGACCTCCACTTCTTCCTTGGCATACAAGTGCGCCGCGATGCCTCCGGATTCCATCTCAACCAAGCTCAGTACACAGAAGACATTCTGGAGCGGGCAGGGATGGCCAACTGCAAGCCAGTCACCACCCCGGTTGAGGTCCAAATTAAGTGTCGACCTAATGAAGGCGAGGTCATGACGGATGGCACCTTCTACCGCAGCATCACCGCCGCGCCAAAGATTTCTGACTCTCTCCGCCGGACATTGCTTATGGGGTCAATCAAGCTTGCCTTCATATGCATGCCCCGTGGTGTGCAATCGGAATCTTGTCAGCGCGCATACTCGATATCTTCGTGGCACGCTTCAGCTTTCGGCATCAAAATCTCGGCTACTCCATCAACGACACTCAAGGCTTACTCGACGCCGATTGACCGGTTGTCCCGACACTCGGCGATCGACATCGTGGTCTCGCGTGTTTCTTGGTGACTCTCTCATGTCATGGTCATCCAAGCGTCAAATGACTGTCTCACGATCGAGCGCCGAAGCTGAATACCGAAAGCGAAGGCCAATGTCGCCGCCGAATCTTCTTGGCTCGCAATCTTCTTCGAGAGCTCCATGTCGTCATTGACAAAGCCACGGTGATCTATTGCGACAACATATCTGCAGTCTATCTTTCCGAGAATCCAGTTCACCACCGACGGACTAAGCATGTCGAACTTGATATTCATTTTGTGCGGGAGAAGGTGGCCTTAGGGCAGTTCAAGGTGATGCACATACCTACACGGTACCAGTTTGCAGACATCATGATCAAGGGACTCCCTTCGCCATTGTTCACTGAGTTCAGGGAAAGCTTGTGCATTCGATCACATGAAGCTACAACTGAGGGGGCGTGTCAGCAGCCGAGTCTTCAGAGTTCTGTTAGCTAGCATAAGACTAGGACTGTTAGTTGTAACTAGAATGGCTACTGTAATTGCCCTGGTCTTGGACAGCAGTGATCGGCACCCTGTATATGTACATGTACACCGCACACATGAATGAATTGAGCGTTCATCTAACTTACACATCTAGCCACATCAAGCCTAGCATGGGTGCCGCCACCTCCGGTCGCGGCAACAGTTCCAAGCAATGGCACCAGAGCCATGTCCCTGTGCATTGCAGGGGAGGCTAGGGACAATGAGCTCCACACAGACCCATCCATGGAGCCTGTAGATCGGGCCTTAGGGCTAGAGGGTCTGGCCTCGAAGCTGTAGGAATTGGGCTCACCACCCCCGTCGTAGATGCTGCTATTAGAAGAGACACCCACGAGAGAATGCTCCGGGGAAAGAGGCCCCGCCGCCACCGTCATCCTGGTCTTGCGGATTTCCAGCTGCCCTGCTCTGGCGGTAGTGAGGCGGGGAGGGGCCAAGGGAACGAGTAGCTGGGTGGCAGCTCTGTGAGCCGCCAATGTTGCCCCTAGAGGTGGCGCAGGGGCCAATCTTGTTTGGTTCCCCTCAACGAAATGTTAGTTATGTTACTAGGAGGAAACTAACTAATATCTAATTGTTAGCTAGGTGGTAAGTAACACACTAGCTAGATTAGCTGACGATCCAAACGGTTCTCAAGTTCTCAACTAAGTTTTAGCAGCTAACTATTACCTTTAAGGGATAAAAAACGGCCCTTACACTACAGGAAAACGCCTCTTTGCCGACTGCTTGCCCCGGTCGGCAAAGGCATAAACCCAGTTGGCAAAGGCTTTGCCGACCGCAAAGCCACGTGGCAGTCGGCAAAGAGCAATCGGCAAAGCCTGGGTCGGCAAAGGCGGATTTGCCGATCGCCACGTGCACACACGGATCGGCAAATCCTTTGCCAAGCAACCGCCACGCCAATCGGCATAGTTATCGCGTGGCGCCGTCGACCGACGGCGAGGGCTTTTGCCGATCGCTGGTTCCTCGGCGATCGGCAAAAAGAATTATTTTTCAAAAATTGTTTGCCGATCGGCGCCAAATTTCGGCGATCGGCAAAGAAAGAAATTTTTTTTTTTGAATGTTCTTTGCCGATGACTTTCGGAGTTGCAATCGGCAAAAGATTCTTCCTGAGTTTTTTTGACTTTTGCCGATCGTAAACAATCGGCAAAAGTGGAATTTTTTTTTTTTGCCGATCGCTTTGAGTTGCAATTGAAGGCAAAGATTCTTCTGAGTTTTTTGCCCGACTTTGCTGCCGATCAGCAAATGGTGCAAAAAGCTGAATTTTTTTTTGCTTTTGTTTTCTATTTTCTCGCATCAAAACCCCGCAAAATCACAAATTATAATCCAATTTCACCGTAAGCACCTAGTAGCACCATTTATATCACAATTTCATCACATTTGTCGCCAACATCACCACATATATCACAATAACGCACAACATCACATATATGTCACAATAACAACCACACAAGTGCATTACAACCATCACATGAAGTCCAACACGTCCGAACACCACAAGTCGACGTCCATCACACGGGTTCAACATAACAAGTCTAGGTCCATAACGAAGAAAAGAAATACATGACAACAACTTCGACGATACGGTGGATACATGATAACAGAATCGACAAGTACCTAGCTCGTCGCGCCGTCCCGGTCTCGTCGTCCGCTCGCCCCTCAGAGCCCCTGTGGTTTGCCCACGGAAACCCCTTGGACCAAATCGAGGCGCTGCACAGACGCCACCCTCCGCGCCCGCGCCACGAGTACGTCGGAGGAGGGCCACGCGAGGTGGATACGGTGGATAGGGTGCGGTGGTGGATACGACATCATCTCGATGGCCGGGACCTCCGGAGACGGGTTCGAACCCGCCGATCGTATTCGCACAAGTTAAACGCCAAGTGATGTCATTAGTATCTGCAGCATGGACGCACAAGTTAAAGCAAGAGTCAATATACTCACCGGGTCCCTCCAGGGAGCGACGTGAGCGAGCACAGGAAAAAACTCGGAGGAGGAGGGTGGAGCGAACATTGGAAGAGGAGGCGGTGTAGACGCCCGCGCGTCTGCATGGACCGGAAGAAGCTGGCCATGTTCTCGCATCTCGAGTGTTGTAGTGCTTCTTTGCTGCAGCTTTGCCGGTAAGCCATCTGTTGCGCCATCATCTGCGCGTGCACGTGGCGATCCTCTCCTCCATCTTGGCCTCCATCTGGGCTGCAATATTACATCCGCGCAGGTTGATTGTATGTACAAAAGCGAAACGAGTGAACGACGAACGAAAACGGCACTTACCGTGACGCCGACCGCCGCCGGGCGCTTACGGGATGTCGCCGGAGCTCGTGGGCGTGGATCGAACTCTGGTCGGCGTGAGGAACTCGGGACGGGTCGAGGGCGCCAGGGCCATGTAGTAGCGGCGTCTTGCTTCCTCTCCTCGTCCCAACCTCTGCAGGAGGTCTCGTGTCCGAGGGCTCGGCGGTGGGGTCGAACGTCTCCCCAGAAGCGCCGGGCGAGCCGCGACGGTGTACTCGGTGGCCTTCTCGTAGGCGGTGGGGTTGGTGTACGATCGGGCCCGTCCCTCCGGGTTGTAGACGTTGTTCGGATCCGTCGCCTTGCCCTTGTGAGAGAGGAGGTACGCGGTGTACTCGTTGATTTCCTACCCACCGTCTGCGTCGCATTGAAAACACAAACATGGTTACAAGTATTGAGAATTGAGCGCAAGGATTAAGACATGAACGGACGCATACCCATCTTGTCGCGAATCGGGAGGGGCTGATTCCCTTGGTGGTGTGACACCCCGTGATCGCATCTGTGGCTGGGCGGCCTCGACGGTCGGCGCGCCTCTCAGACACACCTCATCCGTCGCCACATGCGCACAATCTCTGCCCAAAGATTCCTCGTGGTTGTCGCACCACGACGGACACACACTGCATGACATCAAGTATTTGACATGCGAGAAGATTAGTGTAATGTTTCACCAAGGAATCAATGAATGTTGTCATACTTAATTACCGCGCCAGATTGCGCTTGGGTGAGGTCGGCCTCCCTCGAGTTCATTCTCTTCGTGGATTTGGGGCTTCTTGATGTTCTCTCCAAGCACGCGTTAGCGTGGAAGTCACGGATGGCCTGTATCATGCGCGCCTCATGGTACAGTCCTTGAGACGATCTTTGCAGACCGCCTCCTCGCACTCGCGCCACTTGGCCGCTTTACCCTCCTCGCGACGTGAAGAAGTCCTGCACACGACACATCATGTAGCATTTCCTTTTTGCAAGAAGTCCGACGAATGCGTACTATTTATTTAGCAATGCGGTGCGATGAAAGACTCACCCAAAACTCCCTCTTTATCTTTGTTGCGATGGTCTCGCCACCCTCCTCGACGAGGTAGAAGTGGGACCACTTGGTGGGCACCTTCATCTCGCCGCTTGACGTTGACAAGGCTGTGGTAGTACTCCTTAATCGAGGCCCCGGATGCCATTGATATGGCGTGCTTGACCTGCTCCACTCACAATCTTCCGTGAACCGCACGAGTCATTAAGAATAATTGTTAGTCTTCGATTCGATTTTTGACATGTCATATGAACAAGTAGTGAAATCAATAATGGTTACTTACGTCCGGCCACACGTGATCACCGGGCGCTGGGGAATTGCGGCCGCACCCTAGGAAGCTGCGTGGGCCCGCGCAGTACACCTTTGGCCACGCTCGACGAAGTCGGGTTGCCTCGCTTTGGTGTAGGTGCGTGTCGTCGCCGTCGTCGTCGTCGTGCGTCGTTGCCGCCACGCCATTGCGTCAATCGCGCTGACGTCGTCCCCCCTGCGAGGACGAGAACGACAGCCTCCTGGTCGCCTGGCGATGTCCGGCCGGGGCCGGGACCCCCATCGACGGCGACCAGCACACCAACACCTCCTCCTCCTCCTCCTCGTCGTCGGCGGTCTCTCTGAGGGGACTGCACGCCGAAGCGTCTTTGCTCGATGAGGCCGCCGCCGCCGTCACTTTGGCATTTTGCCGAAAAGTGCTCGCAATGACAAAGAACAAAATCATAGTTAGCATAAATAAATGACAAGTACTTGTAAAGGAACATAATAATAACAATATAGTATTACATGGCCTCGTAATTATCTCCGCGAACGGCAATATCTCGGGCGTGAGTCGTCATCTCTATCACTATCGCCGCCATCGCTATCAATATTGTCGAGCTCCCCTTAAGTCATCACCGCCATCATCATCCTCATCGTCTCCATAGTCATCATCATGTACCTCCTCCTCTGGACAACTCCATCGCTACGTGATCCGCCATCGCTCAAGCATTCTTAAGTCCCCGCATCCTGCACCTCCTCACCCTCGTCCTCATCGATTTCGTTGTCTACTTCCATGCCCATGAGCGAACCAATGTCGATCTCCAAGTACCTTCTAGCCCCTCGGTTGATAGAACTCATCGGTGCTTGGGTCAAAGTTGTAATCGCTGCCGTTTGGGAGGCGCTTTCTGCCATGGGCGACACCAAATGCACAAGGCTCCACCCCGCAAGCTTCTCGCCTTTTTGGCACGCCCATGGGAGGTAATAAACTTGCGTGGCGTCTCGGTTGGCCACAATGTAGACATCGTCTCCTTTATAGCTGGAGTCCTATCGAATCTCGACTTGACCTATCATAAGGTCTTTCCTCGTGATATCAGGATCGAACCAATGGCATTTGAATACCACCGGCGCTAAAGTCCCGGCACCCTTAAAGTTGAGCTCGTATATCTCTTCGACTATGCCGTAGTAGTCCTTCCCATCTGTGCCGGGTGTACGAACTCCGTCATATACAGCCGTTGCAGCCTCGGTAGGAAAGGAAGGTGCCGTACGACCTTCTCGGGGACCTTAGACTGTTTCATGCTGCCATCAGAGCCTTCTACCAACACGAACCTAGAGGCATCGCACTTCGGACAGGTTTTTGCTTCCTCGAGGTCTCCCCTGAACAGGATGCACCCCTTCGGACAAGCATGGATCCCCTCATACGGCATCTTAAGTGCACGAAGGAGCTTACGTAGCGTAGGTGTTCGTCGGCAGGACATGATCTGCCGGAAGCGCCCCAACAATGCTCAACACGAGATCGAAGCCGTCTTGACTAATGCCCACCGCGACTTCAACCCTATCAGCGCGTGAGGCGGCATCCAGCCATGTAAGCTTTGTCTTCTCGTGAAGGGGCTTCGTGCCGACTCCATCATGTCGTAGAAGGCCTTCGCGGTTTCCTCCGGATCTTCCTCCACATCCATTCCTTCGCCAAACCGTGCTTCGTGGAAGTTTGCCATCATGTCTGCCATCCCGGCATCACCATCATACTCCTCGAGGACGGGTCGCACCACCTCGTCCCTAATAGGATGGTATTCACCATGGTGGCGCCAACGGGTATAGTTTGGAACGAACCCGTGCTTGAACAGATCTCTCAACACCTGAGCCTTTACTTTCTTCTTCTTGTTCCTCGCACTCACAGCAGGGGGACACGGCATCCGAATCGACCCTTTAGCAAATTGGGCCAAATGCATGCTCCAGAACTCGGTCGTCCCCCCATCCATTCGTGGCTCTTACTTGCGAAGCCCGAGTACATCCACTCACGGTCACCCATGCTCATCATGCGGCAATGTTAACATGTGATAAAACCAGCAAGTGCATCTACAACGCGCTCCTACCATCTAATAGGTGAAGGATAGGTCCTAATCCCACCCGAGATCAGCAGACGAGGTTAGCTTCCATGCTCGCTCCGTCCTAGACGGAATTTCGGCAAGACTCTCTCGTTGTTCTCCCGATACACGTCCCGCGCGGGAGAGTGTGTATCCAGAGAATAACGGGAGGTCTCCGCCAAACTCCGACTTTCGACGGGAGCGGAACATGGAGCTAACCTCGCTCACAAGCATCCTCGGCTGTCCAAATAACGGATAATCCGAAACGGATACGGTTATACATATGCGAAGAACGCATACTTCCAACCGTATCCGTTTCGGACGGGAGACGCCTAACTGGGTAACGCGACCTACGACTACATGTGGCGGAAAGAGGGGTCATACCGCAAGTGCCGGTGAAGAAAGGCTAGCGGGCGCGGTCTTGAAGTCGTGCTCCTCCGGCTAGCCTCCAATGGGAGCCCTCCGAAAAAAGAAAACAATTAGTGAGAACGAAAAATTTTAAGCAACACCTCCTCATGACGGGATGGTTACCAAACCTCAAGAAGAAAAGACGGCACGATGGCCGACAAACACATATACATGTCGAGCACGATGGCCGACAACCACAAATGTATTTCCAATCCATGCGAAGAATATAAGCGTGTATTAACAAAGTAAACTACTACTACTAGTAGTACTACTACCTACGTCGTCACACGGACGGCCACCGGCAGCGAGGCAGGAGCGGAGGCGCGGACGGGCGAGCGAGGCGGCGAGGACGGCGCGGGCGAGGCGAGGACGGCGAGGCGAGGACGGCAATGGCGAGGACGGGCGACGCAGGCCACGCCGGAGCGGCGAACGGCGAACAGGACGGCGAACGGCCAGCACGGACGGATTTGAGCGGGCACGCCGGATCGGGTGGGCGCAAGGCAGCAGGCGGGCGAGGCGAGGCGGCCGCAGGCCGACGCCGAGTCACGCTGGCACGCTGCTGCTGGCTTGGCCGGGCCGGATCGGGCGGGCACGGCCGAGGGGCTCAGGGGCGGGCCGGCCACGGAGGGGCCCAGCATGGGGGTGCCAATGCCAGGGGGGAGCGGGGGGGGGGCGCCGCGGGATGGCCACCCACGGGAGGGACCAACAGGGGGGGGCGCGCCACGGGAGGGCAGCCACACAGGGGGCGCCACGCCGCCTGGGAGGGGGGGCAGGCCGGGGAGGCGCACGCACGGGGGGAGACGCGTGGGGGAGGACCAACATGGGGGCCTTGTGGCCACCATGCCAGGGCCACGCCATGAGGCCTGGCCGGGAGGGAGGCGCACATGGGGGGCGGGCGACGCGGGGGGGACCAACATGGGGGGCCCGGGAGGGTGGCACATGGGGGAGGCCACACACTGGAGGGGCGGGGCGGGGGGGGCCACGGGGGGGGAGAGCAAGGTGGGGAGGAGGAGGAGGGATTTTGGGGCGGTGGTGGGATTTTGGGGAGGGAGGGCGGGCCGAGCGGATAAGCGACGTTTTTTTTTTTTTTTTTTTTCCTTTCTGCCGATCACAAAGCATGTGACGCAATTTCATCGGTCTATTTTTTTTTTTTTCAAATTTTTTTTAATTTTTTTTAAAATACTTTGCCGATCGCTCGCTCCCCTGGCAATCGGCAAAGGTTATTTTTGATTTTTCTCGAAAAATTCTTTGCCGACCGCCATCCTCCCCGGCAATAAGCAAGGCTTTCTGCCAATCGCCATCGATGGTAGTCGGCAAAAGAATTAATTTGTTTTTTTTTCGATTTTTGATCCCAGTTTTTTGTTTGCCTTGCTTACTGATGAGTAAGTTTGATATGATATATTCAAGTTTGGGGTCATTTTGATTTATTTTGCTATATTCCATTGATTTTTTACATGTTTCTTTGATTTTTTAATCGACTCGACGCCGCCACTTGCTCATGAAATAATGGAATCCGACGCGATTGACCAAATTTCTCATTCATGATGTTTGGACATGTTGAGGCCGTGTCTTTGACGTGAAATTCGCTTCGATTTTATAAAATTTAAAACATGTTTTTCACGCTGGTGGGTTTTAAAAGCGTTCCGACACCAACACGGTCGAATTTCACGCGAGGCCCAAGACACGGCCTCAACATGCTCCAAACATCAGAAATATCATTTTCAATGGCCGATTCCATTATTTCATGTACCGCAGCTCAAATCGAGTCATGGAAAAATCAAAGAAATGTAAAAAATCTACTAAATATAGCAAAATAAATCAAAATGATCCCAAACTTGAATATATATCATGTACTTATCGAGATCAAGGCAACACAAAAACCGGATCGAAAATAAAAAAAAAAAATTTTTTGCCGACGCCGTGGAGGATGGCAGATTGGCAAAACTCTTGCTTTGCCGATCACGGCGGAGTGGCGATCGGCAAAGGTGACGGTGTGGATGGCGTCAACCATGGCCTGCCTTTGCCGATCGCAATTCTTTTGCCAACTGCCTGGCGGTCGGCAAATCCATAACTTTGCGATCGCTGGCGCCTCGGCAAAAGTCGTCAGCGATCGGCAAATCTGCTTTTTTGCCGATCGCAGAAATTCCAGTTGGCAAAGGGACCTCTTTGCCGAGTGTCGAAAAAAAACAGTTGGCAAAGAAAATTGCAGTCGGCAAAGAGCCAGTTTCCTGTAGTGTTAGCTTGCTAGTACAGATTGTAAAATAATTTTGCATGTGACAGAAAATGGTGACATCCCTGTTAAATTAAAAGGGAATGAGAAATCTCCAAAGGAAGTCAACACAAACGACAAAAAGCGAATTGTGAAATCAAGAAAGAATTCGACACGATTTTAAGCATGTTGTAATAGGGTAGGCTACCTTTTCTTAGATGCCATTGTGGCATTGTAACCGTAAGGGAACAACACTGAAAAAGATAGCTGAGCCGTCTTCGCAATCATAAGTTTTCCTTGTTTTTCTTGAGCATTGTATAATTTCTGCAACCTCCATTTGCATGTTATTTACTTTGAATATATGCAGAACGAAGTGTCCATGCTCATGTCAAAAGCTGACCCTAAAGACGTAACCTCTATCTATGGATAATCTCCACAAGAAAGTCAAGGACGATGTGAAAAACTTATCAAGCCTGAGCTCCTTAGTATGGTTTGACCTGACCAACCTCTGTATTTCTGGTTGTAGTTACTCCGTGGGTTCATTATGTCTCAAACAATAGGATGCATATGTTACCTGTTGTGTGGTAGATGGTGTGGTGAAGGTAATTTGCTTGGAATGCCATGTAAATCCGATCCCAGAGTATGTAAATTAATTTGGGCATCACTTGTATGTGAACAACAAAGCATGACGGGACGATCGAGTGATTCCTTAAATTTTATTTATTTGATTTGAGTTTTATATAAATAAAAAGTTCCATTCTCTTGATTGGCAATGTGTTCTTGGCGCCAGTATGTAGGGGAATTGATCCGCGTTGTGCATGGTCGCTATACTCTGAACGGTGTGCCAGCCAGAGGTTGCGTGCATTGAGGTCTGTTTTTTTTGTTGCAGGACCGTGAGCGTGCTGGACGCGGATTTGTTGACTTTGCTCTGCTAAGTCACATGCTGTAGTAACTTTATGTTCATCTACTGCGTCTATTTCAGATCCTACGGCCCTGGGTGATTCCTATAAAAAAACCAGCCCACAATTCCAATTTTTCAGCTTGCCTCGTGGATGTGGGCGGGCGGACCTGCGCTGTGCCACGCCACAACGCGCCGCCATCCCTTCCACGCCGTGCCAGTGCCACCCTCCAGCGCCGCACCGCTCACTGGCTCACCGCTGAGGTCATAAAGGAGCCATGGCCTAGCTTGTCACCGATTCGATGGCCAGAACGGCCCGTGCCGGCGTGCCCGAATCTCTGTCGCGCGTCGCCGATTCACTGGTGGCGAGCCTGATTCGCCACCACCATGCTCTATTTGCTGTTGCATGTCGTCGCTATATTGTCACCAGGTCCAGTTCCCTGCCTCTGCTCATCGAGTGCTCGCCGAAGAATGCGTGTGGCGCCTCTGCACGCGAGGCTACGTCCTCAAGGTGCACATCAGTCATGGCCGAGCAATCACCTTTGGCCTACGACCGCACTACGAGGCAGAGAGCAGATCAAGCGCTGGTGCAGTGCAGCCACATGTTCGTGCGCAAGGACGAGCCATCAGTGCATTGCTGTGTCGAGGTGGGAACCTGTTCATCATCCTGGCCATGCACTGATGCACATGCACCTCGGCGGTGGATCACAAGCGGCTTCCTAAGCTCGTCGGGCTCCATCTCTCCTCCCGCTCTGAGATTGAGTTGCGCATGTAATCGAAGCCACATGCATATAGCTCCCTGTATTGGGGAGACCGGCAGGCCCTACCACGTTCACGATTGGAATCGGGGAATGGAGAGTGCCTGGAAATTACAAAAAAAAAAAAGGTAGAGGGCCTTCGAGCGAATCATTTCCGCAGTGCAGTGCTTGACCTGAACAAACACAGCACGTACATGGATGCGCCAGGCCAACTGGCCAAGTCAGTGTCTTGCTCTGCTGTGTGAGCCCAGAGTGAGTGTGGACTGTGGACAGCAATTACCTGCGGACTGGTGTGATCATTTTTTTGAGGAAGATTGGCAGGGGCTCTGCCTTTTCATTCAGTAGGAAGCAGTTAAAACAAACTGTACAACAAAGGTAGTCTGAACAGAAAAGAGAAATCAAAAGGGCAGTAAAGAAAAGTAAACATAAAAACCTACAGCCATCCAAGGCCGGTAACTATGAGAAGCTATTCATCAGGGTCCTCTCTTGCAAATTGAAGCGACTGAATGTCATCCTTGATTGAATCCAGCAGATGCTGTACATCCATAGCTTTGTTGTCGAAAACTCGCCTGCATCGCTCCTTCCATAGATTCCAAGCTGTGTATACTACGATTTGTGCACGCTTTGGATCTGCACCTGCTGTATGTCCCTGTGCTGTGTTCAAGTGTGTCCACCAGTCCTTGATCCTTGATGTATGTTGGTTTTGCTTCAATCCTTGCTCTCCTGACCAGACCTCTACCAGTTGACACACCCACTTGGAATAGGCGCCGTTGGCCATCATATATCCACATGGGATTCCGGCCTGCTGTAGCAAAGCTTACAGATTGGGTCAGCTTGACCTCCCCGCTTGCTAATTGTATCTGCCGTAGGTAGTTTTCTTTGAAGCAATAGAAACGACACTTAGGCTCCACTTTTGTTTTCCTTATCTGATTCCAATTATGATCTGAACATGCACCGATGAACTGCGTGTTGTATGCGGACTTTGCTGAGTATTGGCCTGATGCTTCAAACCTCCAAGTGAACTGGTGTGATCATTCACACGCAGCACATACCGCTTGAAGCTTCGAACTCTCTTCCTCAGTGCTAGGATGCATCGTGTCAGGATCTTTAGTTCAACCCAAACCTGAGGAACAGCAATTCAGGATGGGGCGATGATGAGAGAAGAATATGGAATGGGTATGAATCAGCAATAATTTGGGATATAAGAACAAGAATGGAGATTGGAGAAGATGGACTGTAAAATAGGATTCTAACTAGTTCTACTTTGAACAGAGATGAATAGCAATCACTAGATTTCATATTCAGCTTCAGGTACATGTATGGCCTTTTATATCCTTGAGGTTACAGTGATGAAAATAAAAGATAAGCAAAACTGTTATTAAGATGTTTTTTATTGCATGCAATGCTTCTTATCCGTTTGATTAGGTGAACCGGCCGATTAACCCATGCTCAGGCTAAGAAAATTATTATGAGATATAATAAACATTAGAAGTTTGAATTTAGTGTGTACATCTAATCAAAATTAGTTATTTTTTTCTACACCTGTCATTCTTCATTTTTAACAAAATGCACGTACATATACATATTATATAATCTCTATCCATTGCGATGGGCTTATCAATTACTCCATCTTTGTGGCACTAGTGTTCAATATGCATGCATTTGGTTAAGATTTTAGCTTAAGTTTCGGTCGCTCTTATTGTGACAAATTCAAATGTAATTTTTCATCCATAGATGATTTTCAAATGAAAAAGTTGTCAACTTCAAAGTTTTATAACTTTTCAAGATCTAAAACATTCATTTGGTCGTTTCTCCATCCGAGGTTGTTTAACAATTTTTAAGTTCAAATGTGAGAAAATTAACCATAATTTTCCATGCATAGATGAATTCTAATGAAAAAGTTGTCAGCGACAAAGTTACATAACTTTTTGAGATCTACATTTTTCATTTTGGTCATTTCTCCATCCGAGATTATTTAAAAAAAATCAAATTTCAAATGTGAGAAAATCAATCATAATTTTCCATACATAGATGAATTTTAATGAAAACATTGTCAACTATAAAGTTTCATAACTTATTGAGATCTACACCTTTCGCTTTGGTCGTTACTCCATCTGAGGTCATTTGAAAAATTCAAATTTCAAATGTAAAAAATTCAAACGTAATTTTCCATGCATACATGATTTCAAATGAAAAAGTTGTCAACTACAAAGTTCCATAACTTTTTGAGATCTACAACTTTTGTTTTGGTCGTTTCTCCATCCGAGATCGTTTGAAAAATCGATTTCTAGAGATGACAGCAAATAGGGGTATTTTTAGAGGCGGCTGAAAACCGTAGCCGCCTCTAAAAATTGATTTTTCAGAGGCGACTCGTTGTGGAGGCCACTATAGAGGCAATTCTATATTGACCTGCCTGTATAGTGAAAAGCCTTCCATCTTTAGAAATCCTTGTTGTAGTAGTGTAGGAGATCAATCTTTCCTTAGGAATATGTAACTGTCGGGAAACTTGCTGACACAGACTAGGTTGACAACATGTAAAGCTGATATCCCTAGGAATCCTAGTCTCTACTCTCTAGGGTAAGGACCTGACTTGGCATGAAGGCTTTCCCTAGGAATATCATTGGTAGGGAAAAGAAAGACCTTTCTTTGTAAATAGCATTTAGTAAATATTTTTTATTAGAGCTAAAATACAATTCAATATTTGAACTAATAAAGGACAATATCGAAATTTGAATTCAACTAAAAACATTGAAATGCACGTGAATAGGAATATAAACATTAGTTTCGTCATTCAATCAACATTCATGAATCCATACATTTTACAGTTGTATCTTCACAACACAACCTACTTAGTACACACATCCCTATTTTTGCTACTCTAGTAGACATCTATAGCAACTCCCTACCGCACACAAGAGATGACTAGCTTCTTAACTAAGATGCAAGGAAAACCACTACAACTCATGTCGAAAGTGAGGAAAGCCACTCCAAACCATTTTTCGACAGTAACTAATGTCAATTCAATGAAACTCATCCTCTGGAGCCAACACTTGTAGTTGCATTCACATGGCAGCGAAACACCCCATTAGCGATCCTACTTATCGTTTCATCTGGGAGATGAACCAATCGTGCCAACCTATGCAATTAAACAAGTCAAAAATTTAGAAAAGGAACTAATTACGTTTACATGGTAAACACTATACAAATAAATATGGGGCTTAAGCGTTTATGCCACTACTTTCATGTCAAATGGTGATTTTGCCCTTGTTTTTTTAACTTTGTGATTTTACCCCTACGTTTTTAAAACGAAGTGAGAGTTTACCGTTACCAAGTAGTCTTAACGGCGTTACTTTTGGACAAAAGGACAAGTTTGCCCATATGATTTTGCCCGTATTTTATTTTGCTCTTTGTGTTTTTGCCCCTATTTTCATATCAATGGTTTAACAGGGTCCTTGATGCCGCAGCAGAAATCTCTTCTATGAAAGCACATCTTTCAGCATTCTCTGAGGCTTTGACTTGTTGTAATTTCTCTGTCTGCTCAAGAGAAAAGAAACATTAGCTTCAAGAATGAATGCACCAGGATATATATGCCAACTTTCTGAGTTCAGCTATTCGGCATCTGACAAGAACTTTGCCCAGACTTCAAGGACACAAGTGGCGACGAAATGCTTCATTCCCTGAGGCTTTGACTTGTTGTAATTTCTATGTTTGCTCAAGAGAAAAGAAACATTAGCTTCAAGAATGAATTCACCAGGATATGCCAACTTTCTGAGTTCAGCTATTCCACATCTGACAAGAACTTTGCCCAGACTTCAAGGAGACAAGTGGCGACGAAATGCTTCAAGCTTCACCAGGGGGCAATAACCTAGCAAAAATCTCGCCTTTACAAACCTAAACGCCTTGACGTCATAAGATTGCACTACAGCCGCATACCACCGGTGTGACGAAATTGATGGCGCAAGAGACCAAGAACGGGCAACTGAATTTCCTAAATCTACACGGATTAACAGGGGGACATGCTAGATTCCTTGGACAACCAATGCCATTCGCTAGGCCCCTCACAAAGGATGGTCGCGTGCCTCCCTTGCGCCATAGGGGGATGGTCGCGTGCCTCCCTAGCGCCGCCGGGGGTACGGTGGCCGCGCGCCCTCCCGCAATACCCTGGGGTGTGGCTGCGCACCTCCCGTGCGCCCTGCCTAGTGCCGCCTAGGGTGGCCGCGTGCCCTCCCGCACACCGCCAGGGGTACCCGCAGCCCACGTGCTATCCTGCGCGCCAGCTGGGTGCCCGTGTGACCTCCCGCGCGCCGGCGGGGATTAGCCGCGCGGCCTCCTGCACGCTGCCGGGTGGCCACACGACGTCCCTCGTGCCGCCGGGGTGTGGCCGCACGCATGGAGGGGCTCCTGCTGCGCACTCTCTGGCGCGCCGCCTCCTATCGTTGCCCGCATTCTCATGGATGAATGACACCCTAACCCCTGTGTTTGAGAACTGAGAAGGCTGAGAGAGGAAAGGATAAGGTGAGTGCATGGTAGTCTTTTCGCGTGTGTACCTTTTATTTTCTCTTTTTTTTTTTGCCATTTAATCAGCTCAGATCTAACGGTGTCACAAAATAGGGGTAAATAGAGGCTTCGTTTCAAAATCACAGGGGCAAAATCACAAAGTTTAAAAAGTAGGGGTAAAATCACCATTGCGGTATGAAATAGGTGGAGAAACACCAGATTCCCAATAAATATATGCAAACAATTTAGATGTTAAATGTTGAATAAATCAGGGTCTAGGTGAAGTTTAGCATAGATTGGAAAAACAGAACTCAATTACATGAGGAAAAGAAATGGTTGTTGTAAATTTCTATTCTCTGAAATCAATAGTTGTAGTAGTAGCGGTAGCTAAACTATCATATAAGTAGATGAATTAAAATGGACATGTATTAGTCAATCTAAATTTGTTTATAAACCAAAGCCCCATTTGGGTGACGAAATTGGAGTTGGGGTGGCGGAATTAGAGCCAGTGTTTTTGTGTTGGTTGTGCTATAGGCTTGGGGCGCTTGCAGATTCGTCGGGCACTGTGAATTAGTGTGGCACCCCATTGCATGGGTTGGGGCAGCAGTGGGAGACTTTTGTAGCAGCACACGTACTGGATGGTGGTGACGCGCTGGATGGGGGCAGCCGGAGAGCTTTGGGACAGCAGTTGGAGAAGATTGGTAAGCGCCATAGAAGATTTGGGGCGCGAGAGAGAATATAGTTGTGGAGCGAGAACAGTAGCGGCAACTGACCCACACAAGACTACCGCCATGCAGCACTGGTGGCCATAGCCTACCACTATAACAGAAGAGAGAGAGAGAGAGAGAGAGAGAGAGAGAGAGAGAGAGAGAGAGCATTTCTGGGACTCACAGGGTATTACAGGAAGTTTGTCAAAAGGATATGGGATCATAGCAAAGCCATTGACCAACATCCTCATATAGAAAAATTTTGAGTGGACCCCTCAAGCCCAAGAGGCTTTTGACAACCTCAATATTGCTATGACACAGACCCAGTACTCACATTACCCTACCTCAAACTTCCATTTCAAGTTCAAACTAATGTCTGTGGAGAAGGCATTGGGGCAGTGTTGATGCAAGCTGGTAGACCAATTGTGTTTATGAGTAAAGCATTGGGTGACAAACACAAGTCCCTGTGTGTGTGTGTGTGTGTGTGATATATATGAGAAGGAGTTTTTAGCATTGATCATGGAAGTGGTAAAATGGAGACATTATCTCCAGAGACAGGACTTTGTAATTCTGACAGACCACAAATCCTTGTCTTACCTGACAAAACAGAACTTACACTCAGAGATTAAAATGCAGAGGAAAGCAATGACCAGACTTATGGGTCTTTAGTTCAAAATTGTGTACAAGAAAGGTAAAGACAATCTAGCTGCTGATGCACTATCCAGAATTGCCCACCTCCAAACCCTACAAGTTGTCTCTATGGTCAAACCTGGCTGGACCCAAGAGGTACTCCACTCTTATGCTACTAACCCTACAACCCAACACACTACTGCAGTAGGCTTAATGGAGGCGGGCAACGCAACCGCCTCTGTCTAAAGGTCGCCGTTAATGCGGACCTACGTAGGCGGTTGCTTCGCACGTCTCGGTTAATACATTAACGGAGGCGCAACCGCCTCGGTTAATTCTTATTAACGGAGGCAGTTGCCCTATGCAGCCCGCCTTCGTTAATAGATTAACCGAGGCGGTTGCCTTAAGGCGCCCGCCTCCGTTAAATGATTAACAGAGGCGGCAGGTTATTATTTGCCCGCCTCCGTTAATGATTTTCTAGATTAAAAAATAGTTTCCTTGAATTTTCCAGATTAAAAAAATTATTTCTCTTTTATGTAGTAGTGACAATTGTTGACTTAGCTAGCCATTACCAGTCCAAATTCAGCTGGGTATAGTTTGGACAATGGTTTGATCAGATGCAAATCTCAATTTTGGATTAGCCAAAACTCAGCACTACAAAGCAAACTGATTGTAGCTTTTCATTCCAATGCTATTGGGGAACACTCAGGAACTAAAGCTACATATCACAGACACAAGAGGATTACATCAAACAGTGTGCTATTTGTCAACGGGCCAAACATTACCACACTCTACCAGCAGGCCTTCTCCAACCCTTACCCATTCCAGAAGGAGTTTGGATGGACCTTTCCATGGACTTTGTCGAGGGATTACCAAAATCTCAAGGCTACAATGTGATCTTGGTAGTGCTGGATAGATTAACTAAGTTTGCACATTTTGTTGTGGTCAAGCACCCTCCACAGGTGCTGATATTGGCCAACTATTTATGGACAACATTGTCAAGCTTCATGGTCTTCCTCATTCCATTGTCACTGATAGAGTTATTTAAACTCTACAAAGTGCAACTGACAATGAGCGCAACCTATCATGCTCATGGCCAGACTGAGAGGGTCCACCAATGCCATGAGATGTATTTGCGCTGCACAGTTCAAGATGCTCCCAAAACCTAGAAGGCTTGGCTATCTCTAGCAGAATTGTGTTACAACTCCTCCTATCACACATCCATTGGATGTTCTCATCTTTCAAAGCTCTGTATGGAGTTCAGCCTAAGGTTGGTGCCCCCGCCAATTCTTCAACCTTCCACACCAATCATAGTCTCTGAATTGGTGGAGCACAGAGAACTACATCTCCAATCCTTGAAACAACACCTAGCTAATCCTCAAAACAGAATGAAAAACATGGCTGACAAGAAGCACTCTAACTTACAATTCCAAGCTGGTGATAAAGGTCTTACTCAAATTACAACCTTACACTCAACAACAAACCCTTCCCTAAACTTGCTTACTGTCGGGCCCCTAGTTTAGGGTCCACTATGCATCGTGTATTAGTCCCTGGATCAGTAGCTGATACGCACAGAATGAACAAGATTGATATCAAAAACCATACTTTTATTAATAGCGGGGAAACACATAACAAAGTTCATATTTACAAGGCTTAGGCCATTGGCCTTACAACAAATGTCGGAGTTCTAACATAGAGGTCCTATGACGTCGTGGTTTCATTCCTATAGGCAACTTGGAGTATGGACGTAAATCACATCCTTAAGTTCATTCATATATCTTAATTCTGGTAGTCCTAGCGTAACTCCCTTGCATAGTCGTACGGCTTCGTCCTCATGTGTACTCCTGTTGTCCCATCCTTGCGTAACTTTGATAGCTCCATCCTTGTATGTGCTCCTGTAGCTTCTGTCCTAAAAACATGGAATGGAAGGGATGGAGTACAAAAAGTACTCAGCAATCCCTAACTTTGGGGTAAGGTGAGGTGGATGGCGGAGGTTGTATGTGGAGGTGGGTTAGGGTGGTGGAGGTGTATGTGTTAGGAGTAGAGTTATGTATAAAATGGGGGTTTGGGCCCTGGGAGAGTAATAACCCTTCTCGCTAGTTCCCGGAGTTTATAGGTCACAACTTACCAGATTAACACAGTTTCATTACACATAAAAGAATCTAATCATTTGAGACCTCATCACAGCGATTGCCCATTCCAAGGACATGGCTATTCGAATAGATTCAATACACTCTGCAGAGGTTGTACACTTTTCCCCACACGGTAAGCGTAGTTGACACCAGGGCCAGTGGTGCAGCAGGCCTATCGAGATCTAGTACCCGGATGGAATGACCTTAGATATCCATACAACACTACCACGGTCTACTCAGGGGTCAGAGAACCACACAGAGTTTAGATGATCACACAGCATCCAGTTTCAATAAACAGTGCTCGCACATGGCACATCAATAATTTTACATGGAAGACCACATAGAAACCATGCCGACCAGACCACGGAGGATCACCGAGCATCCGTGTCCTCTCCTGATAGTCCAATGCCACTCCGGCCTCCTAGTAGTAGTTGTACTTCTACCTATCGAGGTGTGAGACCAAGTCTGCCCATACAGACATGTGGCTGTAAGGAATTCTGGCTAGGCGAGATGGCAAATGAACCGACCCTTGTATGACCGAAGCGAGTATCTCCCAACAGGAACCCTCACTAGGCGAACCTGCCAACAAGGTAATACACACCTCGTGAAATACACCCACTCGCTCCCGTCGGATATAAGTTTTAGTTCATCATATTATAGTTAATTAGCAGCACGGTTAATGTTCTAAAGATTATTCATATCGTACAGCCCATAATATATAACAAATGTTCATACCATAAAAGCTTATAGCATATCACAATTGCTTATAATATTTATTCATATAAAAAGGATGATATGAATAGTGTAAATTGGGTTTGTTAAATAATTAATGGAAATGGCAAGCGGTAGGTTATACGGTGGAGGTGGCAAAATATGGTGGTGGTGGAAAGGAAATGGGATTGATGTGGCAAAGTATATGGAGGGGAAGAATAGGTGGGTGTTAGGACTTGCCTCCGCTCGCTGATGATTATATCCTTATTCTGAGATCTTGATTCCTAGGCTTCTTACTTTTCTGTCTTCATGTAACTGTGCTTCTAGGTTCCATCGGGTTCTCTCCACGTCTCCTATCCTACGTTTTACTAGCGTCGACGAGCAAGGAAGACACCAAGCGAGGAAAATAAAACAAGCACAATCAAACGAACTTAGAGGAAAAAAAGGAAACGGTCCTGAATGGGTTGGTCCTAACTGGTTTAAGGGTTTACCTCTAAGGCTATCATTACTATGTCAATTTGAAGTAAGAGTTGAATGGAGAAAATCCATCCAACAAGGTGTGGCTCCTACGGGTTTGGTTAAAGGGGTGAGGTTATCTAGCGAAAACCAAACCACATTATTATCTTTCACTATTATGTGAACCTGAAAGAGAAAGCCTGACCAAGTCATCATAAATGGCTTGACTAACTTCTACAGTTCCACAAGGGGGTTTGGTAGGGTTAGCTAAGTGGTTTCTCGCGTATGTATTCATATACATGAAGGTGGGGTTTGGGTAGTTAGGTGCATGCATATACGTATATGCACATACCGGAAAGGAATGTAGCCTATATAGGGTGCAAGGTTAAGATAGCGTGGGTTATGGCTAGGGTTAGCGGCACATACTTGTATGCACATGTATATGCCTAGGGTTAGGGTGAAAAGGTTGGTATGAAGGTTAGCCATGCGTAGGCATGACTCTTGGCATGTATATACATTTATATGCGTGTTTACATCCCCATACCTACCACGTATGCATTCGCATGGGTGCATGCATATTATTCTTTGTGTGTGAATATGGGTGGGGGTATATTCCGTGTCACAGTATTCATGCATACGCGAATATACGGTGCTAAGCGGTGTTAGTAGGTGGGTGCAAGTACGGGTTAATGTTAATGAAAGAAACAGAAAAACAAACATAACTAGAATTTGAATGGGCACCAAGAATTATGACAAAGGATATGGGTGTGTAGGGTTTGATTTTAGAAGATTTTTGGTGAAAGGTTTACGGGATTCGAAGTTAGGACGGAGGGGATCTAAGTTTATCGAAAAAATGGCGAATGGAAAGGAAACTTGGAAATTATTCTGGAATTTTAGAAAATGGAAAAGGAGTGGGAAATGTTTGGGTAGGTTCTAGGGTGGCTCTAGTTTATTTAGGAATTTTTCTAGGATAGAAAAAGGGCTTACTTTAATCTCCTGTGTACGTTTCCGGGTGCACCTAGCAATTTCCCTCCAGCTTGGAGACTGACGCATGGGGTCCAGTCAACTGTCAAAGTTGGCCGGCACTGTACCATGAACCAGGTCTGCAGTATGTTGTGCACCTGTGTGCTCACGCTCTCACTGGCCTACGTGCGCCAGAAAACAACAATTCCAGACCAGACGCTGCGACCTGGGCCAACGTTGTTGCCGCGTAGGGTTGAGCCCATTCGGAGAGAGGCTACACGTGATTGGTCAAAAGGGAGGTGAGAAAAGGATTTGAGAAGGGGAAGGATTGTTTCTTTATTGAAGAAATTTGAACGGTGGCATTTAGAGATTTTAGAAATTCAAGGAAAAATATTTTGGTGCCGCAAATAAATTCTAGGAAAGCATACAACCACTCAATAATGCAGATGGTGAAATTTTAAATGCACGGTTTTGAAATAAGATATTTTCTAAAACGGTTTTGCGGAAAATAAACAGTCAAAGTTTTAATTTGTTGTAAAATTTAAAAAGTTCAAATTTTTAGTGAATTTATCGGGATGAAAAACATAGGGTGTTACACTTACAAGTACTTTGGCCCATACAAAGTTCAGTAGAAAGTGGGCAGGTGGCTTACCGCTTAGAGCTACCAGCGGACAGTAAAATTCATCATTTTTTCCATGTTTCCCAGCTTACACCTTTTGTTGCAGACTAGTGGAAGGCGCGTGCCATTGCGCACGTAGGCAGGCGTAGAGAAGATCTAGAATATGGAGTATATAGACTGTAATAAACAGCTGTAGGTTTTCATAAAATCATAAGTAGCATGGTCTAATTTCCATTCAGAATCACAGCGTGTAATAACCACACAGAAAGAAGCACTACTGGATTCAGGCGCTTTGCCGGGTGCTGAATGCACCCGGCAAAGGCTACTTTGCACTCGGCAAAGCCTTTGCCGGGTGCAGCACTCGGCAAAGAGCCTCCGGCAAAAAGTTAGTCGGCAAAGATTTCTTTGCCGGGTGCTTTTTATCGGGCACCCGGCAAAGACTTTGCCGAGTGCAAACCCGGCACCCGGCAAAGAAAAGTGGTCGTTACGGCGCCGGCTCCGTCATCCCTTGCTTTGCCGGGTGCCATGTCAGAGGCACCCGGCAAAGATTTTTTTAATTTTTTTTCAAATTTTCTTTGACGGGTGCCGTGCCGGGGAGGCACCTGGCAAAGAATTTTTTTTTTGAAAAAACTTTGCCGGGTGCCCTGGCCCTGGCACTCGGCAAAGCCTCAAAAATTAATTTTTTTTATTTTGTTTTTTGATTCTATAATCACAAACACAGCATATAAAAGATATATATCACATCTGAAGCATCACAAAGACAATATAGCACATATATATCACATCCATCTCATCACAAACTCAATCCCACACATATATATCACATCGCGAATACAATACCTCACATACACGACATCACAAACATAATAGGTCCAATTACCATCGTAACAAGTCGATAGTGGATCACAGTGCATCACATGTCCATCAAGCAGTGAAAAAGAGATACAAACTAAAGGTGGGGAGGAAACTGAGTGCCTAGTGAAGGAAACTCGGCACCACCTGCTTGCGCCAGAGATGGGTCATTCGAACCCGCCGACGGAGGCTGCATAAAGGACAAGAGATTCAGGCGCTTAGAGTGGGTCATCTAATGAAAGCACTAGTCGAAGCAATATGGATTCATACTCACTGGACTAGCTACAACTGGCGGCGGCGCTGGAGCGAACATCGGCACAGGTACACCGTTCACTTGCCCAAAGTTCTGCAGGAACATCGTAATCTCCGCCAGCTGCTTGGCCTGTCTCTCCCGCTCGGCCACCTCGGTCCTCGCCGCCAGGTCCCGCAGCTCCTGAGCCATCCTCTCGTTATCGGCCTGCAATATTTCAATCGAATGTTTTAGTAATGTAAAGGTAACTAAGTTATGTAAAGATCAATGTATGAAGAGTTAAACTGGACTAACCTGGAGTGCGTCAACCCGCTGCTGTGAAGGGGACGGCCGTTGGCGTATGACCGGGCCTCCGCTCGGGGTACTTGCTCGGATCTGGGAGAGGGAGGGAACAGAGCCGGACTCGAGGGTGCCATCGCCAAGCCAGTACCGCCCATGCTTCTTGCCATGTCCGATCCTCATGACAGTCGTGCCATCAATGTCGTCGGTGCTCGGATCCCAGTCTGGCCCCTGGACCGACCTTGCGTCCGACGCGTAGGAGCTGATGCGGGTGTGGACGCTCGGGTTGCTGTATGACTCGGGTGGGTCATCTGGGCTGAAGGTGACAGCGGAAGTCGCCTTTCCCTTGCGGGCCAGTCCATACGCCATGAACGTGGACAAAGGCTGGCCACCATGCGATGCCGACTGCGAGAAAGACAACAAGATGATTAGAAGAAACATGCAGAATGGAGCGTGAAGGGGTTTCTGTGCCGAGTCCATCATGTACTTGAACGCATCTACGGCTGCCTGCATCTCCGCCTCCTCACGTCCTTCAGCAAACTGTGCTTGGTGATCACATGTGGAGATGTTTGGGTTTTAGGCAGCCGACGTCGCAACTTGCTCGAAACTTTCTCAATTTTTTACCAGGGCATCCATATGTGATAACAAGACACATCGACAAGTTTCGTGATTTTTGGACATCGTTTGGATTTTATATAATTTAAATAAACTTCCCCCGCGAGTACATCGTCATGTTACGACAACATGATGCGCGACATTTCATGCCACTTCCTGCATACGGCCTCGACATAGCCTAAATATCATGAATACTATTTTTTGAATGACCAAATTCCATTATTTCATGTACCTGCAGTTCAAATTTGGAATAGTCGGAAATATTCAATGAAACGGAAAAAATTAAGGAAATATAGTTAAAAAACTCATAATTGTCCCAAATTTTGAAATAGGGATATATTTACTGTAGCAAGTCCCCACAAAAAAATGGGGTCAAAAAAAAAAAAAAAAATAATTTGCCGGGTGCCACCCCGGGCACCCGGCAAAGAAATTTAAAACAAATTAAAAAAATTCTTTGCCGGGTGCCGTCGTCACCTGGCACCCGGCAAAGGCCCGTGACTAAAAAGGCCGGCCCAAGCAAAGAAGCCTTTGCCGGGTGCCAGGTCATGGGGCACCCGGCAAAGAAATTTAAAAAAAATTAAAAAAATTCTTTGCCGGGTGCCTAACGGCGTGGCACCCGGCAAAGGATGACGGCAGCTGACCACCGTCAAGCCGGCCACCTTTGCCGGCGGCCATATTTTGCCGAGTGGCCGGCACCCGGCAAAGACTAATTTTTGCCGACGGCTAGAATTTGCCGAGTGCCGGCACCCGGCAAAGGCTGCTTTGCCGGAGGCCTTTATTTGCCGGGTGCCTCCAGGCCTAGCACCCGGCAAAAAATTCCTTTGCCGGGTGCCCGATAAAAAGCACCCGGCAAATTTTTTTGCTCCCGGCAAATCAGCCGTTTCCTGTTGTGAATGTACTACTGGATTTGTATTTGGAATTGCAACCGAATGTAAACAAGGCGAGGTAAGGTGGTCCTGTATGTTTTGAGGTCATGGTTATCATCGCCATTACACGATAAATAGTAACACAGAGCACAACGGATTGAAGCAATATTTGAGTGGAAAGATCTGTACTTAGTTTTCTGATAAAAAGAGAAAATAGGCAGGATTTGAGCAGTATTTGGAAGCGTGCAGATAAGCATGTAGTATACACAGTACTAAGAAGTTGTAAAAGTCCATAAACATGTTGTCATGTTCTGTCCTCGAGGCGGCGTTATATATAGATGCATAGGTTTGACATGTCGAGGTGGACTCAGTTGTTTGGTTCTGTGAATCCATAAAATCATAGTATAAGGACGCAAGCATATGTCTGCAAAATTAGATGACAAAAATTCATAATAAAAACTGGAGGCTAAATGCTGGAGGCTCAATATTCCCTGGAGAAAGAACCCAATACAGATGTAGGCGACGCCAAACTGATTCAAAGGTGAAGTGAGGAAAACAAATAGTATAAAACAGCTAGTAACTTACTTTTGAAGAGCCCCTTGCGGACTTAGCAAACCCAACACAGATTTAGGCAGCGCCAACTTGATTAGAAGGACCCAGATCATAGGAAAAAAAGAGTAGAAAGGAAACCTTTTAAAATTTTAGAGGCCTTAGAAAGATATCAATCATGATTTGATGAAGATGCTGGAGTATGAAGGCATCAGAATAGACATATAATGATAGAGAAAGTTGGATTCATAGTGCATTTGGTAAATTGAATAATAGATAAGTACTCATACACGAGCTAGAATGTTTGTTGTACTTATATTTCTGTAGATGTAACCACAAGCATGTATGACAGGAGTGGTTCCATTTGGAGTAGAGTAGAACGGCATGTTTGTATGAAGAAATTAATTTTCTGAACTAAAGAAGCAAACTCTTAATTTCGCAAATCATGAAATGGTGGTCTAAAAAGTGAACTTACTTTTGTCCCGATACGCTAATGATAACCTCCATTTCAAAAAAAGATACATTAAAAGGGCCAGAACTGGATGTATGAGATGCTAAAATGATCGAAGAGATGTTTAACCTTTGTTTAGACAACATTACAAACACAACCTTTGTTTATCCTTTGATTGACAAATCAAATGTGCAGATATTAGAAGCCATAATTACCTGTAGGCCTAGGATTACCCGGACAAGGAATCCTTTAATATTTGACATCACTAATGGCTAAAACATCTTTTGGTTTACAAAATGCAGTCCTGGAACGTGGAAAACTGCTCAAACACAAAAACATTATTTTTTTTCAGACTCCAACATAGACGGCTGAAACGTAAGGCTTGAGGATTTGAATGCTACAGGTAGCATCTTGTTAACTTATTTCTAATGAAATACCATATGTCCATGGAAAGTATCTACGAGGCACTGGGCTACATGGCCATGCACACGATATACAATTATTTAACTTTAGGATTTAACAATTAATATTTAGTTTTAGAATTTAGCAATGAGCTACCTTATTCTAGTCCGCAAGACATCTAAATATAGGCTAACAAAGCTGTAGATGGCCATGGATTTCAGCAACAGGAACGGACATTATTAAATGGGTTAGTGCTACACCAGGCAGACCTAAAGCTTTTGTTTTGACAATTTTGTACATTTACAATTATGATTTACACTTTTGTTGGAGAACCAAGACATGACCTGCAGCAAAAATGTACCTTCACATTCACAATTTGCCTGGAAATTTTAGATGCTTCGGGACATTGGCCAGACCAGCAACATCTAGATGATGAAGAGGCATCAGACATCAGCAACGCAACAACAATCTTCCAATTGGCCAAAATCAAAGGAAGCAAGGGGCACATGGTACAGAACCTGATCATCACAAAATATCTGGAAATGACACATGTAAATCTCTACAAATAAAATATGGTACAGAATGAAATTTCCATACTTGCACGGATTGGCAGATAACAAGACTGCATTTAGACATGAGATTGATGTATCTTCATGTGCTTTATTGTCCAGTTCCTACAGAAACAGAAACTATCAATTCAAATGACATGTCCAAAACATCTTTTTGTTGTTTAGTTTCTAATCTTTCAAATGACATGGTGGCCTCCCAAAAATAGTTGCACATTTAGGGAAATGAATAATCTTCAATTACAAAGAGGTTAGACAGGGTAAACATGGCAATATTTTCCCTCCTATTTTATTATTAATAAGTATGATTTCGGAGAAATGGTAGATCTGTGCTCCAGTATTACAGGCTGCGGTGTCTCTTGTGTGTCAGCTGTATCTGGTGGGGGCTGATATACTGGAACAGGTCTGTGCTTCAAACTGTTTGATGGAAAAGCAGGAGAGCAGGTTAGTCATACATATACATATATATACGCAGACACGCGTGCGCGCGTTAGTATGTATCTTTGCAAACAGCTGTATGCAGTACCTATCACAAAAATGCTGTGCTTCTTTGATGTTTGGATTGAGGAACCAACAGTAGGCGTTTCCTCCGCTGAGTGGAGCTTTATCTGCATGGCGGTGGAAAAAATGCAAGTGTGTATAGTGTATCAGGTGCGGGAAAAGAGAAACACACGAGCTGTGCTGGACGACTGGAACTCACAGGCTACGCTCGGGGTAGACAGCCCACGAAGAGAACGACTACTGACTGAACAGTCTCTGAACTAGAGGCATCACCGACACTAAAATGTGTAGCATAGTCACCCCATAAAGTCACTTTGAGTTCCTCGTCGCTGCAATGCAGGCAGTAAACATGGTGTTAGTCTGACGAAGCCGGTGAATTCAGACGAGAATGTACAGCACATGTAAATCCAGTAACAGGCACAGAGTATGTTTAGGACAGCGTACCTTAGATTTTTTATCATGTCCTCTCTAATTGTAGCCACTCTTTGTCCTTGAGAGGCACAGTCTTGGGGTTGTCAATCGAAGCAATGGTACCCAGAATATCTACATAGAATAAAAAGATGGTAACAGAACACATATATGCATAGTACAAAGCACGCGCCATCGCGCACGTGGGTGAACGAAGTATGGCTAGCTGTTATATAGGGGAAAAATATATGTTTGGTTCATGGTCTGAAGATCAGATAAAAGTGGTATCCAAATACATAGATAAAGATTCAGTATCATTTGGCATAGAACTGGTCAGTCATGACATAATCTACAGACACTGAATAGTTTTTTTTTTTTTGGAAATTTTCACCAAGGGCACCGTTTTTTCTGAGGAGTCGTTATATGCACAGGCTTGAGATTGTAAGGCGACGATCAAGGTCTCTGACGTGCAAATGTAACCCTTTCCATTTCGCAGAAATGATGCGAAACAACATAGCTGCTTCATTGACCATAGTGGTGGGGCAGCAGGAAGGGGTATGTACTGCACAATAGTTAAATAGGCATACTTTGACCTGGCAAAACTTCATAGCATCTTCAATTAGAGAAATTAGAAACTGTCCAATCAAATAAATAATCAAGAGAATGTGGGATTATATCATCGGCCCTATAATTGCGTAATTGTTGGTTTGATTTTTTATAGGCAATAATGGGGTAGGTTCAGGGAAATACAGCAATGTCAATTTCAGTTTCAGATTCGCTAGAACCAAACATATATGTGATTTTAGATCCCTATGGCAATATTTGAAATTGTTAATCAGGAAATATATGACATGTAAATCCTGAGGCAATGATTTTTCTTGTTATGTTTGTTGCCAGAGATGAGAGGACAATCCTAACAGAAGATCATGTAGAGAATGATTGATTTTTCGTCACCTATTTGAAGTAGTCAATTAGGAAATATGCGGGTTGCAGTACATCAAAATTCATATGGCATGTAAATTTTGAGGCGATGCTTTTTCTTATTACCGTTGGCAAAGAAATTCACCCACCGAAGCAGATGGACCAGGAGGACGGAACCAAAACGCATACATAAGGAGAAAACAAAGATAGAAGTTGGATCCATAGGAAGCTCAAACATAGGCGCCCATTGCAGCCACCCAGACTATTAATCTCTGCTGAACAACAGAAGCTGGTGGTAGCAAAAGCGGATCTCTATGTGCAGTCCAAATGCACAAATGGAAAAGTAGCAAAAATAACAGTAAACATATCAGTGCCCTAGGAGCAGAAAGCCAACCTTTTCAGTGAAGTTTAAGCCAACCTAGCAGATGAACGTTGATTTCTCGTGACTCCGCTAACTCCCAGTTTATCTTATGGAGTTTGGAGCGTACCTGCATTCCAAACTGAAACTATTGCACGGTTAAAAAAATACAATGAGATCAAATGTTTAGGCAAATTTGATTTAACCATGAAAAATGTATGTGCCTTAAAATATGATCACCAGCAATTGGACTACCGAACTGTAACTGTAGTTTTCAAACTATTTACCTAACTACAACTTCTAGAGAGTGTACATGGTACTATTTAGCACTGACGAGGTATAATCAATTTCATTTTACCGCAGAAGAAATATGAATTCAGTTTATCGCAAGGGGAAACAGAATATAAATATCCATATTGCAAAGTTATCTTGCAGGTTGCAAATCTATACTCCAGATTGCAGCGGCAAAGTTCATATTTGGTAAAAGGAAAGTCACATTTCAGATAGCAAAGCTATACTCAGTGTAGTAGGTATAGAGTACGAATCATAGAAGGATGCATAGCTTCAGTTCAGAAATCTAAAGAAAAAAAATAGAAATACCCTCATTTTGCAGTGCTACCAAGAATAAATTACCTTGCTAGGAAGCCCAACTGGCTTTACTACTCTGCAGACCACTGCAGGCAGTACCGCTTGCCCCATTGCCCTGGCTGCCTTGTCCCTACTTGCTGCAATCAGACAGTTGGCACTTGCATCGACCCAAAGGCAACACAATTGTCATGGTAAGCCTGTTGCTGAGTCGTCATGAAGGTACACACTGGAAATTTAATGCTAGGACCAATCTTTTTTTCTTATTTACCTTTGAAAGTTTAGCGCCGCTCACGCCATTGGCCCGGCTGCCTTGCCCCTACTCGCTGCAATGAAACACCTGCCACCTGCATAAGGCAAAATAATGTATAAATTTCTATGGTCACTGAGACAACCATGCATAAGTTACCAGGTGGAGGTCTAATGAACCAGGAAGCGCACATAATATGAGAAGACAAAATTACAGATATTACTATAGGTAAAGTTAAGGCTTTATGTAAACCGGAATGAGGCGAGGATTGAAGCAACCATGTCCCTTGAACTGAATAATTCCATGTATAAACGGGTGAATCACAATGGCAATGAGAACAAAAAAATCAGAAGGGAAACCAAATACGTCCCTGGACTGAGCTGAAGGAAAAGGATAGATCATAACAGCGCAGTTTACCAAGTGTATTAGCATAGTGATTTCCATATTATACAGGCTGGAAAAAAAAACCAAACACATCCACTAAATAATCAGGAAGGCAAATGAGGTTTACAAATTCCTGTACTATAGCAGATTGAACCTGGGAAAAATAATTTCAGAATTGCAGGCAGTGTCAGACTATAATGACAAAGGCGGCGTACCTGAACATACTCAGTCTTGATCTCACACACCTTTGTATGGAAATAAAAATGTATCATAATACGTTGCTGCATATAAGGGTAGGATCAAAATGAGCATGGATTTTTTTTAAAAAAAATATATATATAACGAAATGACATCTAATGCTTGCAAAGGACAGGGAAGGAAGTCACATAAAGGGCCAGCCATTGCACAAGAGATGGAATATCTGATCCATGGTAGAAGAGAAAAATATGTAAAGTGCTTTCCAAATAAGAACCAATTAATAGTAGGGGTACATGCCAGGAGCATATTATGTGCATAAGCAAATATATTACTACAATTTTCCATTATTGCAAAGAGTAGGAAATGCAAAAAAGGAAACAGGGAACCCAAAACATTTACCTTTAATTTACAAACAGAACTCTTGTCGGTTCAAAGGGACTAAAATATATCCCCATGTCACCCTACTGGTCATCAAAGACGTACAATAGAAGAAACACTCGTTAGTAGCTAAACACTGGAATCCCTAGACGCAAATTGCTAAAAAATGAGGACAGTTATGGGGAACCATAAAATTAGTTTAGCATCATGAGAAACACCATGCCAATTTAAGGTACTTGAAGGTAAGGCGCATAGTGCAGACAACATTTAGGATCGACTAAACAGAGGGAGCTCGAATCGCATGGCTGAATTCAGTCTTATTTGTGGTATAGGTGTGTAAGGTGAAGAAAAATGAAGAGTAACATGCATAGACACATATCATCTTTGGATGCAAATCAGGTGTCGAACGTAATCATGTAGACTATTTCTTTGGGTGAAAAAAAACACAGCGCACCGTTACTTTAGCGCTATTACCACAGACGTAAAATCAGGAGGTAAACCAAAATTTTGGGTACACCCAATTCCATAGATTGTAAGCATGGCCTCACGTTGGATGGTCACCTCATTATATGTCTAGCAATGCAGAGGACCCCTCCAAGGATGCACTGGCTCTAGTACAATGGTCGTAGCCCCCAAATGGGATATGACAAATCAATCCCAGAGCCGGATTGATACTAACATATGGCAATCAAAATTGTGGTGGCAGACTATGAGGAGGATCTAAAATATGCTAATCCTGGTGGCCGCCGGTGCTATCGCCGGCGAGCATCTCGATGCAGGGCGCCGCCGCCGAGGGTGGTACCGGCGCTGGGCCGTCGCGACATCGGGCACAGGAAGTTAGGGTTTCGTCGAGCATGGGATGACACGCGGCGCTGCGGGAGGAGGTAGCACCGGGATGCAGCGACGCCGCCGGCCACTAGCAGGGACCGGTCACGCCGCGACGTGGGCAGGACGGCCAGGACCGGTGGCCACACGCGGCTCGCGCCGCAGCCCGCCAGGGCCTCACGCGGTGAGCCGGCAGCGTTGGCCCGCCCGGCATGCGGCGACGCGAAGGGGACGAGGAGGAGGAGGGCCTCGCCACGTGGAGAGAGAGGGAGAGGGAGAGGAAGGGCTGGAAGGGGGCGGCGAGCGTCGCGGCGATGCCGGAGAGATCGGGGGAGACGGGGCTTTCTTTTTTTACGGTACCAGGAAGCTTCGGGATGGGACGAGAGGCTTTTGAGGCAGGTGGGAGTAACCAGGACTGTAGATCGTGAAATCTAACGGTCAAAACTATTTTAGGTGACTTGTCCCATCTCCCTTATCGGGGTTAACCTCCTATTACTTTCTAGTCTACTCACAGCTGCCGATCACAACAGACATCGATGTTTTTGCGGCAATGCTAGAAAGGGTGCTCGATCGTCGCCTGGTGAAGAAGGGCAAAACGGCAATTCTACAAATACTTAAGTGGACCGGCATCCAGAAGCTTCTGCTACTTGGGAAGACTATCATGTGCTACTCAAGTGTTTTCTTGACACCTCTGCTTGTGGACAGGTAGGTTCTTCAGCGGAGCGAATAGTCAAGCCCGCTACGCCAGCCAAGTGAAGATGATGCCACCGCAGAAGGCGTTCAAGAGAGAGATGCGTAAACTCATGAGAGCGTAATTTCTAGTCTATGACATGTAGGGCCCCATGGCCAGAACCTACTATGTAATAAGGTGTATGCTGTAAGACACAGAACTATTCATAGTTTGATAATACAGATCGGGAACAGAGGAAGCTTCCTCTTCTTGCTACCATCCTGAGAGCTAGCTCGACCTCCTCACGTCGACAGCAATCACCGGCGGCCAAGGTTTGTGACATCCCTCCAATCAGTGCCATTTTCAATCCACATTAATCCTAATCTGCATCAGCCCCACTATTAGGTAGTCCCTTGCTTGAGCTCACCTTGCTCTTGCTCTTGGAGTACAACGAGCGCTTGCTCGTCAGATCCAGTTGAGCTCAAACAGCCTCGTTCAACAGGGCACCACGGGCAAGACGCGGTAGGGAGCGCTGGCACGGAGCCTCTGCGGCCGGGTGCAATACCGAGCGCACGGCCCTATCACGGCGCGCAGCACCAAGCACCGGCCGAGCGAGCTCATGTGCTCATGACGGTTTTCCGAAAACCATCATGGATTAACAAAATCCATAATGGTTTTAGACCATCACCGTAGAGCCCAAGGCCTAGTTAGCCCAACCCAAGGCTATTTTCTGTGACAAAAAATAACCGTCATGGATGAATTTTCACATCATCATGGATGCTTACATGGATGATCATGTGGATGCTTACATGGATGATGACGTGGATGCTTGCATCATCTCGGCCCATTTGTTTAAAGTGGGCTGACATTTGTAAGTTGGGTCAAATATTTTTTTGTCCTCTTATTATTTAATTAGTCTGATCCAACATTACTTATAGCCAGTTAAATTTAGACCATTTATAGCTTACGAACACCGTTAAAATTTGGCCCATTTCTAAGCTAGAAATTGGCCAAATTTAAAGGTGTTCGTGAGCTATAACCAGACAGCCATGGATTTGTAACATGGATTTTTAGCTTACTGTCATCCCAGTTAACAGCACAACCAGTATACATTACTAACCACATTCCGAACGAACAAATGTAACATGGATATGTAGCTAGTTTACTGGAGGTGTAGGGCACAACCTGGAAGGATTTTGGGACGCGGTACAAGTGGGAATGCAACTGCCTTCTCCACTTCTCCATGCCATTGATGGTTGGGAGCCTTGGCTGGGAGCCCATGACAGCATCGGACACCACTTCCACGACCACCACCATCTCGCCGTCGTCACCAGCGTCTTGCTTGAGATTTCATCAAACATAACAGCATGTCAGAATAAAAATCTAGAGAACATCACAAATGATAGGTGCGTTCTAGGCTTAACAAGGGGCGCAGCAAGATGCAACAGATAGATGCGTTTCTGGACGTTGTTATGGCCGGATCGTGGCATTGGAGTTGGGGCCGGATCCTGTGCTCCTGGCCGATGCCGTTGTCGCTACCGGATCAAGTCTCATGGACACCGTCGTGGCCGGGTGAAAGCTCCTGGACACCACCCTCGCCGACGGCTGGATCGAAGCTCAATGTCGCCCCCGCCAGATCCTGCTCTCCTAGACACCGCCACGGCCGGATCGAGGCGTCGGGGCCAGATCTATGCTACTAGCGGCGGGATGCAGTGTCGTATGAGGAAGGAGACGACGGAGTTTTGCGTTTGGGTGTGCCGTGTGAGAAAGAAGCAGTGAGCGGCGGCCGAAAGGGAGAAAGGAGAACGAGTGAGGACTGAGCGATTACACGGTGTTTGGATTGGGATGGGGATAGGGAATGAGAAATGGATTGGGATAACAGGAAGGGGGATGGAATGGGTATGCTACTCTTTATTTCTCTATCCCTATTCATTTCTAATTATCCAAACATGGGATCAGATCTATCCCACCCCTTATTTCCCTATCTGTCGACGACATGTAGTCGGCAGTCCACCGAGAGGTATGCCCACGGTAGTAGATTGATTGGTGGAGGTGTGCATGAACAAGAACTGGATGGCAAACACAAGTAACGAGACATAAGATTTAAACAGGTTCAGGCCATCAATGAGACGTAATACCCTAATCCTGTGTTCGGCGGATTGTATTGTTTGTGAGATGGAATAATGAGATGATTTTGAGGGGGTCCCCTACCCACCTTATATAGCGTGGGGGTAGGGTTACAGGTTGGTTAGATCTAAGTCTAACCGTATAAGCAACAATCTTTACAAGGAATCTAATATTTGGCATATCCCAACAGATCAATCGTAATCTTCAAGGGACCACCCTGAATCCTTGCGGTGTGCGCCGAGCAATGTCGTGCTCCGCAAGTCATCATCTTGTGGGTTGGACCGTCCCTGGTGGTGCGGCCCATGTCTTGTGCCATGGGTACCTAGGGTTATACCCCCCACAGTTAGTCCCCGAGCGCCTTGTATCCGTTTGGCGACGCCATCTTGATCAAGTCCGAGCAGTCCAAAACGAAACCGACCAGTTTAATTGATGATCCCAGCGAAGGTAATTGAAGCCGACCAGTTTAACTGGTTAATATATCAGTTCGCCAACCAGTTTAACTGATCTAAGAGCCATTGAAAATGAGAGCCGACCAGTTTAACTGGTTAATTGAACTCAGACTTAACCAAGCAAGGATCGCCAATAAGATGTAAGGAGCTCAAGATTAAAATTTAAAAATTCTTCATCTTAGATGAAGTGTACACACTTAGGTGCCAGAGGCAATGTCAGATGAGTATCTCCTATGACTTAGTCATCCGAGAAAGACGAAGGCAGGTGATATTTAACCACAATGTAATAAAAACGAGTGCTTAGCACTTAGTAGAACCAGTGCACGCACCACAAGGTACAGTGTATACACTGTAGTCCCCGAGCTTGACATTAGGTGAAGAATACACCTAGTGCCAGGGTCAAAAGAATAGAAGATTTCAATAACCAGCCGATCACACAGCCAGTCCCAAGCTTGGCTGAGATCGAAGAAAAATAAGTACACTCACCGCAAGGTGAAGTGTACACACTTAGTCCCCGAACCTGCTGGAAGATGAAACAATAGATCTTGTAGCAGGGTCAGATAAGATAAGTATGAAACTTCGCCAGCCTCAAAGAAATTAATTGTGCGTAACAATTAATCACTGTAAAGGCCGTGTAAAGGAGAAAATTGAAGGCCCGTTTAACGGCCCATTGAACCGCCCACAGAGAAGTTAGAGCGTCCACGCGGCGCAGCGCGGCGCGGTGCCCCAAAAACCCTGGGATTCGAAGGGGCGGAGACAAGCTATAAATACTGCCGCCCATTCTCCCACTACTGTTCCATCTTTCTCGTGCGATTTGTTTCCACAGTGTGCCATTCCGCGGCCTTCCTTGCGCTTTGGTAGAAACAACTCATAGCCACCCCACCGCAAGCAACCCCTCCTTCTAGATCCAGATCTAATCCATGGCGCGGCCGAGGAAGCGCACTCGCACAGAAAACCACCCAGAGTACTGAATGGGTGCAATCGACCTGCATCGAAGCGGATATCAACGCTTTGGTTTTTGATGGCGTCTTGCCAGACCAAGCCACCGCCGGATGGCGCGCCGCCACAGGTGAGCGTTTCCCAACCCCCAACACCGATGAACTCGTTGTTTTTTAATCTTTCTCTGTTCGGGGTTTCGGAACCCCGGCGCATCCTTTTTTGCGCAAACTTCTCCATTACTATGGGATTGCCCTTTGCCATCTCAATCCCAACAGTATCCTCCATCTTGCCATCTTCGTCAATCTATGTGAAGCTTACCTCGGCATAGATGCACCCTTCAATCTCTTCCGATACTTCTTCTGCCTCAAACCCTTCTCCGGATCTGGAGCGCCCAAGGTTGTGGGCGACGTTTACCTAGTGTTGCGGGACGGAATGGTGAATGAATACATCACCGTCCCCCTCAACTCATCAATGAAGGGTTGGAATGCGAGGTGGTTTTACACCCAAAACTGGGAGCCAAGTATCTCGGCCGAAATTGACCAACTGGCGGTGCCGAATGCAAACTGGACCGCACGGCCGAGTGGTGAAGAGATGAAATAAGTGGAAGAGCTCTTGTCAATTCTGAAGCAAACTAATGTGGATGGGGTCGGCGTAGATCTGAATTTCATCAGTCGCTGGCTCCAGCCGTGTAAGGAGAGAGTCCACCCTGCATATGAGTATATGGATGATGATTTCGCTCGGATAGAGGTCGGCCTGTGAACCAAAAAACTCTTCTCGGCGAGCACAAAGATCAGAAACAAAAACCAACAGACAGCATACAGCCTAGGGAACCCGCGTCCAGAGGTAACTGAAAATGACTAGCTTAGCCAGTGTAACTCCATTACTGTATTGCTCTGCATCGTATCTTCAAATGTTTACTATGCCGGTCCGCCAGAAAAACTCAAAAGAGAAAGGACCGTGCGGTGTATGTCTTCGACGTGCCGGATAGCACCTGGCCAACCAACGTGGACGCCTGCGGGCAGCAACCGGCAGCCCAGGCGATAGGGAATGAGGAGTCGTCTACCTCCGAGGACGGAGAAGAGGAAGCCACTCCTGATCGGCGCTATCCGACAAGGAGCGGGAAACATCCGGTCCTGGAAGGGCCGGCCGACAAGAAGAGGAAAAAAGGCGCTGCAACACCCTCCCACCCGCGTGGAGGAGTGCAATTAAAAGAACCTCCAGCCCGCCGGTGATATGTTGCAGAACCGGAGTCTGAGGATGATGAAGACAGGGAGACCCTCCGGCAAAGGGTGGCGTGCATGCCCCCCTGACTCTCCCAGCCCAGCCATTAGCACTCCCAGCCCGACGAGGAGCGCTAGGATGGAGGGAGACGCCTGTCGGCAGGAGCGGAATCCTGCCGGGCGGAGAGACGACCATGTCCCCTGGTGTGGACAAGATGCTCCAGCTGGTGGAAAAAGCACCGCCAGCCCGAAGACTACAGGGGCGAGTCAAACGCCCCCAGGCTTCATGAAGTCCGCGGCTGCAACTGCTGGAGCAGGGAGCTCTGGCCGGCCACGCAAGTTTAGGCCCGCTGTCAGGCGGTCGGATCTGTGAGTATCAATTCCATAATCTGTTCGAATTGCGTTGACTCTTTAAATATTTGATAACCTTTATGGCACAGCGAGGCATCGACCGAATAATTGCACCCGGTCGGCGCCGGAGAAACGCAGCACGATGGAGTGCCACCCACCACCACCGTTGGCACCAAAGGCGTTAGTCGGGAGCGAACAGCACAGGCACCCGGTGCGTCGGGAGATCTGATCGGTCCCTCAGCAGAAGATACCCGGCCCCCAAGGCCGGTAAGTGATGACGAGGTGCGTGAACCGGCCACTAGCACCGAGCGAGTGGCCAGTCCCTGAGCGCAACAGTCGGAGACAGGTCTCGGTGCGCCGATCAGGCCACGACGGAGCGAGAGGCTAGGTCCCTTGGGGGAAATCCCCGAGGAAATAGAAGAAATTGACCGACAGCCACCATGTCCTGGGGGAACACCTCCTCGGGTCGCACGAACTTTTCTTCACCGGGGAGACGTGGTGGAGGTCGTAGAAGAAGAGGAGGCCAACAAACAGATGGAAAGACTCCTGGCCACCCTTGCATCGGCAACCAGCTAGATTCAAGTAGGTTAAACTGCACTGCTTCTTGGCGTTGTAGACTGTGATTTGTAATTGTTGTTGCTGCAAGAACTGATGAGGACAGCCGAGCACCGCGCTCGCCAGCTTGAACGAGCCGCTCCAGCCATTGCTGAAAACAAGAGGCTGCGCGAATCGGTGGAGGCACTGGAGAAAAGTCTAGCCGGCACCCGCAGCGACAATGAGAAGATACAGGCACGTGTGACACAGCTAGAGTCGGAAAACTTAAAGTTAACCGACTAACTGAGCACAGCCGAAGCCGAGCTTACCAGAACCACCGAGCAGCTCGGTAAAGTGGGGAGCGAACTGGCAAACGTCGCCGAGCGGAAAAATGGTAAGATGTCAAACCCCATGACACCTGTATTTCGCTATTGCTCCGTGCTTGAGTTTAATCTCGTGTTACTGCAGAGCTGGAGACACAACTGCTCTTGTCGCGGGAGTCAATGTCGCAATTGGAGAAGGAGAGAGACGCGGCTCGTGAGATGGAGAAAAAGATCGCCGAGGACCTCCAAGGTAAGCTTTGATAATGATAATCCATGACTCTTAGTGGGGAGCATGTTAAACACGCCGCGTTGATCTATGCAGTGTACCGCGCCAACTCCCAAGCACAATTTCGGGACTTCGGGGCACGGATAGAGGCCAAGCAGACCAGGCTCGATGCAGTTATTGAAGGGATAAAACCCGTACTGGACTTCATCGACCCCGAGCTACCGGAACCACAGCCGTACACATTCGGTGATAGGCCACCCAACCCGAACGTGATTGTGGATAGATGCCGGCGATCCTTAGCATGCTTCAAGGAATACACCCAAGGCGTCGCTTGTTCTGCTGCAGGACACGCACTGGTGGTGGTACGCTCCCTGTACCCGGCGGTGAAGGTAGAAGTGGTCGACACTGGCTTCGCCCGCGGAACAAGCAATGCTAGGGTCAATGAGCTCGAAGAGGAGGCGTCGGGGTCAGCACTCAAGCTGGCGGAAGACCTAGATCTGTTCTGGGAAAGGGAAAACAAGGCGCAGTAGATTAGAAAAATTATACCAAACAATGTGAAGTCCTGCCGAGCAGTTTGTGTAAAAAACACTATGTTTTATTTTGGAGTTTGTTCATATTTTAAATATGAGTAATTTTCTTCCAATTGGTCCTGTATCGCACCACCAGCCTCAACTAGTTTGTACCCCATAGCATAGAGTGATTATCACCCGTTTACGCGTAAGAGCACAAACGTCGCCGAGGAACCGCTGCCGACCACTCATAACGTAGAGCGCTGTTGCTCATGCACGTGTAGGTGTGGGATCAAGAACATGGCTGCTTCTGGATAATATGAATGAGAACATGGCTGGTCGGTGAATTGGTGGAGAGTATCTTAAAGATACAACACATGGAGAACAATTGGCAGAGAAAATATTTGGAGAGACATAGAAATAACTTGGAGAAAATAACTGGAGAAACATGGCAAAAGCTTTATTGAACTTATATATGGAGAGGTACGTATCTTTGTGCCGAACACTTCAAGGATAGAAATGGCTAAGGAGCTCGATGTGCCAGGAGTTGGGAACATCTGTCCCTTCTGAGTCGCATAGTCGATAGGACCCTTCTTTGATGATGTAAGGGCCCTCCCAAGGCGATGAAAGCTTATGCATGTCGTCGGTCTTCTGCTTCTTGTGGAGTACTAGGTCATTGACCGCAAAGGATCGCTCCTGAATATTGCGGTTGTAATACCTCCGTAAGCCTTCCAAGTACTTGGGTGTCCGAACACATGTAACCAGGCGTTCTTCTTCTAGACGATCGACATCTTCCTGTCGGGCTTGCGCTGACTTCTCTATGTCAAAATTTTCCACCCTGGGTGCTCGGAAGGCGATATCCGCCAGCAAAATGGCCTCGGAGCCATACACTAGGTAATAAGGTGACACGTCGGTGTTACGACTGGGCTGAGTCCGGAGTCCCCAAACCACAACCAGTAATTCCTTGAGCCATCTTCTCAGGTGCTTCTCCTCCTTTTCATACAACCTCTTCTTAAGGGCATCTAATATCGTGTCGTTTGCCCCGTTCAACCTGGCCATTGGCTCTAGGGTGGGCGACCAAGACATATTTGACGGAGATGCGCCGGTCCTCACAAAAATCCCAAAAAATGCTACCGGTGAAAGTAGACCCCAAGTCGGTGATGATACTATTCGGCAAGCAAAACCTGTGAATGATATCTTCAAATAGCTCGGCTGCTTTCTTTGCCATAGCTATGACGAGGGGCTTGTACTCAATCCACTTGGAGAACTTGTCAATGGCAACATAAACATATTTGAATCCGTCTGGAGCAGCCTTAAAAGGCCCAATCATATCCAGTCCCCAACATGTAAAAGTCCAGGAAGCTGGGATTGTCTGAAGCACCTGTGCTGGAACATGGATCTGCTTGGCAAAAAATTGGCAGCCCTCACACCATCGGACCAGTGCTTCAGCATCTGCAACGCCAGAAGGCCAATAGAAACCTGCTCAGAAAGCCTTGCCGATCAGATTCCTAGACGCTGCGTGGTTGCCACACGATCCAGCGTGGATTTCGAGGAGTAACTTCTTTCCTTCATCTTGAGATATGCACTTCTGCAACAACTCCTCTTTCGCATTCTTCCGCATCAACTTGCCATCAATCAAGACATAATGCTTGCTCGGCGAATAAGATGTTCCATCTCTGTCTTATCGGTCGGCACCTCTACCGTGGTGATGTACTTGATGAATTGTTCTCTTCAATCATTGCTTGGCGCGGGAACCATCATGACTAACTGGTGAGCCGAGGGCTTTTCGTCAACCTCCTGCCCCGGCTTTATAGAGGGCGTCATGAGGTCCTGAACAAAAACTCCTGCTAGAATTTGTGCTTGGGTCGACCCTATCTTAGATAGGCAGTCGGCTGCCTGGTTCGCTTCTCGGACGACGTGGTGAAACTCAATGCCGTAGAACTTTCCTTCAAGCCTCCTGATTTCAACACAGTAAGCATCCATCTTCTCGCTGGTGCACGACCAGTCCTTGTTGACCTGGTTGATGACCAACACAGAGTCCCCGTAAACCATGAGGCATTTAACGCCAAGCTCGATGGTGATACGGAGGCCGTGGAGTGCTGCCTCGTATTCGGCGGCGTTGTTGGAGGCCGATAAGTGGATCCGTAAAACATATCGGAGTTCATCCCTAGAGGGAGTAACAAACAACATGGCTGCCCCAGCACCATCGATGTTGAGTTCTCCATTGAAGTACATCGTCCAGTGTTCAGGACGATCAGCCGAAATAGGCTCTTGCATCTGTGTCCACTTGGCAATGAAATCTGTAAGCACTTGTGACTTTATAGTCTGCCGACTCCTAAAATCAATGGAGTATGTGCTGAGCTCTACCGCCCATTTGATGATACGCCCATTGGCTTCCTTGTTACGAAGAATATCACTGAGTGGAAACTCGGTGACAACAACAATCTTGTATGTTTCGAAATAGTGGCGGAGCTTGCAGGATGTAATCAAGATTGCGTACAACAGCTTCTGGACTTGAGGATATCAGGCCTTAGACTTGTTCAAGACTTCGCTAATGAAATAAATAGGACGTTGAACCTTGTACGCATGTCCATCCTCTTTGCGCTCGACGATAATGGTCGTACTGACAACCCGAGAAGTTGTGGCAATTAGATTAAGAGTTTCGTTGGGTTGCGGCACTATCACAATTGGAGAAGTAAGGAAGAGTTTGAGCTCGGTGAAGGCCTTGTCGGCCTCCTCCGTCCATGTGAAACGCTCACTGGCTTTGAGCAACTTGAAGAAGGGAAGACCCTTTTCGCCCAGTCTTGATATGAAGCGACTTAAAGCCACCATACATCCCATAAGCTTCTGGACGTCTTTCACATAGGTCGGCTACTTCATATTGGTGATGGTCGAAATCTTTTCGGGGTTTGCTTCAATGCCGCGAGCACTGACAATGTACCCCAAAAGTATGCCAGAAGGGACACCAAAAATACACTTAGTGGGATTTAGTTTCCATCGGAATTCCTTTAGGCTTTTGAATGTTTCCTCGAGGTCAGCGATGAGGTCGTCAGCAGTCTTAGACTTGACCACGACATCATCGATATAGGCCTCAACGTTGCACCCTATCTGCTTAGGAAGGCAATGTTGAATGGCCCTTTGATAGGTGGCACCGGCGTTTTGGAGTCCAAAGGACATGGTGGTGTAGCAGTAGGCGCCAAATGGCGTAATGAATGATGTCTTAATTTGGTCTTCCTCCTTTAAGGAGATCTGATGATAACTAGAATAACAATCGAGAAAAGAAAGGAGTTCGCAACTGGCGGTAGAATCTACGACCTCGTCAATACGAGGCAGGCCGAAGGGGTCCTTAAGGCAGCGTTTGTTGAGATCGGTGTAATCAACACACATCCTCCTTTCTTTATTCTTCTTTTGTACAAGGACTGGGTTAGCCAGCCACTCGGGATGATACACCTCTTTGATGAATCCGGCAGCTAAGAGCCGATTTATTTCTACCCTGATAGCCTCCTTCTTGTCTTGTGCGAAATGTCGAAGCTTCTGCTTGATCGGCTTGGCGGTCGGCGAGACATTCAAGGAGTGCTCGATCAACTCCCGTGGTATCCCCGACGTGTCTGCAGGTTTCCTCGCAAACACGTCGACATTGGCACATAGGAAGTCGACGAGCTCACTTTCCTATTTGGGGTTAAGGTTGGCCCCAATCTTGGCGGTCTTGTTCTTGTCACCGGTGTTGAGGTCCACCTCTTTGGTCTCCTTTGCCTTTGTAGTTGCATGGGGTGGCCTCAGCGTTGGGATCTCCTGCTCCTCTGCTGGTACCTTCTTGGATTCGACAAGACAGTCCTCCATGTGTGCAGAGAGGTTGATAGCCTCGGTGAGGGCGATGCTTTCCGTTTCGTAAGCATAGGCAACGGCGAGATTAACCTGTAGGGTGAGAACTCCTCCGGGCGTCGGCATCTTCAGCACCAGATATGAATAGTGCGGTATGGCCATGAACTTAGCCAGAGCAGGACGGCCGAGGATGGCACGGTAGGCGGTGTCGAAATCGGCCACCAGGAAGTTAACGTAGTCAGCACGAAAATTCTCGATGGTGCCGAACTGGACGGGTAGAGCAATCTCGCCCAAGGGGTGGGATGATTAGCTAGGAATAGTCCTCTAGAAGGGAGAATCAACAGGGGTGAGGTCGTTCTTCGCCGCGGTCATCATTGCGACGTAGTGGACGGTTGGGCCGAAGAGTCCGAGCAAGATCGTCTTTGTGCCACTGGTCTGCTTCTTCAGCATCGGTGTATTGATTGGCCATCTAGAGCATCTCGCCAATCGTCTGTGGCCGTTTTTGATTGAACTTAGAGCGGAGCTCGTCGTGGTGGTATAGCCCTTGGACGAACGTGGAGATGACTTTGGGTTCACCGATGTTCGGGATATGGTTCCTTGTTTCCGAGAAACGCCTGATGTAGCTATGAAGAAGTTCACCGGTCTTATGATATACTCTCTCTAGGTCATGCCTTATAGCTGGTCGTTTGCATGTAGCCATGTAGTTCTCGATGAACCTTCTTTTGAGATCATCCCAAGATCCGATGGTATCCGATCTCAGACTTGTGAGCCAGTTCATTGTGGTGGGTTTGAGCATGACAGGCAAATAATTTGCCACGATGTCGGTGCTTCCTCCAGCCGCACACACAACAATGGAGTAACTAGTGAGCCACTGCTTGGGGTTGGCTTGGCCATCATAGGGTTCAACCCCGCAATCTTAAAGCCTACAGGCCATTGGACGGCCCGTAGTCTTGCTGTAAAGGCACGTGGCCCGTAGTCGGTGTTGTCGGCATTAGCTGGGATGATCAGCAGGGGAGCATCGTTGGGATTGCTGAACTCTTGATCATACTACGAGCGACTTCCTCTTCATGGCGCTCATTGCGCCATCGCTCGATGCGATTACACGCATCATGGCGGGCGTTGAAGTGCTCACGGATATCGCCGAAAGGTTGATTGACCTCCTAGTAGACGTTGCCACGGTTGGCCCGGGCCCATCGTGGAGGCTGGTTGGGATTGACAACATAGTTGCCTCTTGGCCCCATCTGGAGATACTGGCTGCCACCCTCATGGTGACGTAACGCGGATCTATGCATCTGACTTCCTCCTACTCGGTGGGAGCCACGAGGCTGTTGGCCCGTGGATTGGTGGTGACTTGGGTGGGCCGATGACGTTGAGTGGGACGGAGCTGGTTGACCTGAACCTAGGCTGCTTTAAGCAAAGCCCTGACTTTGAGGACCTCCGAGGTCTGTGGAAGTCGATCTATCTCATGATTGGCAACGGCGAGGTTGGCACTTGGTGTCTGCTTGACTTCATGGTTGCCAACCATGAAGAATTTGTGCTGGAGGTTGCGAGCGATGGATGGATTGCCCCATGGGCCAACCTGTTCTCCTCCGCTGGCATTAGCAGCGGCGGCAGCGGCGTCTACTTCTTCTTGATGGCGCCGAGTGTGGTCGGTGTTCTTGGCTTCACGAGCATTACGCTGAGAATTGGTCTCCCCATCACGGGTGGCGCTGTCATGGCTCACCATGAATAGCTCCCCGGGAAAACACCTGGGCAGAGTGGAGCTGATAATGGCGGTCCTGGTAGACTCTTTTGAAGAATCTAGAGTTTCCTCCAGGATGGTGAGCAAGGAATCATCTGGGAGTTCTCGGATAGCCACCAATCACTAGTGTAGGTTGATCAGCCTTAGGTAGATCAATCACGAAGAGGTCGTTGACGTGATCGTGTTCCATCGAGTCGATGAAGCAGTGGTGCATGGCATTCTGGTAAACGAAACCCGCACTCGCTAGCCCGAAAGGATAGGGCCTCAGCACGTTCTCCTCTGGGGCTTCGTAGTCCGCAAGGCGCGGGCCTGTCACGAGAAGTGGTCGATGCTGCACCGCGCGCCCCTCTAGAGTCGCTGTGATCACCAGATCTGAATCTTGCCACCTTGGAAGTCATGCATGAGCAGAGCGCTCAGCAACAGCGGCACAGTGACTTTGGAGTGCAGAAGCTTGACTGCTTACGGTAGATTGATCCAAGACTGACTCCACAAGAGACAAGCATTCGGCTAAGCCGACAGTGACCCGATCGATAGATGCGATCAGATCGTCTTGATCAATGGATCTCCTAGCCCGATGAGACGTCGAGATCGGAGTTGCTGTTGCAGCGGTTGGCGTGATTGGCGTAGGATTATCCTGCACCGACTCCATGATCTCCCCGTCGTCATCGGCGTTGATCACCCAGGAGATGGATCCGACTGTGAAGGACTAGCCGGGCCTGGGAGAAAATGGAGAGCTTAGAAGACGCACCATCCGGTTCACCATGGGAATAGCACGCACACCCCTACCTGGTGCGCCGATGATTTGTGGTCGGCAGTCTAATGAGGGGTACGCCCACGGTAGTAGATTGATTGGTGGAGGTGCGTGTGAACAGGAACTGGATGGCAAACATAGACAGGTTCAGGCCATCAATGAGACGTAATACCCTAGTCCTATGTTCGGTGGATTGTATTCTTTGTGGGATGGAATAATGAGATGATTTTGAGGGGGTCCCCTACCCGCCTTATATAGCCTGGAGGTAGGGTTATAAGTCGGTTAGATCTAAGTCTAATCGTATAAGCAACAATCTTTACAAGGAATCTAATATTTGGCATATCCCAATAGATCAATCGTAATCTTGAAGGGATCACCCTGAATCCTTGCGGTGTGTGCCGAGCAATGTCGTGCTCTGCAAGTCATCATCTTGTGGTCTGGACCGTCCCTGGTGGTGCGGCCCATGTCTTATGTCGTGGGTACCTGGGGTTATACCCCGCACACTATCCCACCCTACATTTCCCAATATCCAAACGACACCGTTTTTTGGGACAGCTTATATACGAGCTATTTTGACCGGCCGAATCCTAATTGTCCATCGTAGATCAACGACTCAAATTGCTTAAGCATTAGGGTTTTCTTTTTGTGGCTCTGCTGGGCCTCAAGGGGAGCAACGGGGGACTGTTTAATGTTTTCGAAGGCCCAAGACTATTTAATGTTTTCTTATTTTTCACTTATTAGACACTCTTATTTTTCACTGATTAGACACTATAAATGAATTCAAATTAAAAAGTCATCAACTACAATATTTTTGAACTGAGATCTACAACTTTTGTTTTAATTATTTATCCGTCGAACTTTGTTTGAACAATTCAAAATTTGAATTTCAAAATATAACAACTTCAAACAAAAATTTGAGATAGTAAATGAATTCAAATAAAAAAATCAACAACAACAAAGTTGTAGAACCCAACGAGATCTACAACTTTTCTTTTGGTCATTTTTCTATTCGACTTTGTTTGAACAATTCAAAATTTGAATTTGAAAATATGACAACTGCAAACAACATTTTGAGATGGTAAATGATTGCAAAAGAAAAAGTCATCCACAACAAAGTTGTACAACCCAATGAGATCCACAACTTTTATATTGGTGATTTCTCCGTTCGATAAAGTGGTAGTATACTTTGTTCACAATTGAATACATCTTACATATTGTCATAAATTACTATGTGAGAGATGTATCAATTTGTAAACAATGTATATTACAACCTTGTTAAAATTATTTGAGTTTTTTATGTAAAGATTATGTAACAAAAACATGTTACCATGCAAAAATTTTGAATTTTCTGACAAAATCTAGAATTATTACAAGTATTTTATGGTAATTTAGGAATAGGAGGATGAATTATCCATAACAACCAAATGTTTTTCCCCAACAACTATGGGATATGGGATAGAGTGAAATGTATGAGCATAAATATAAATTTTATAACTTTTTTTGAAATATATTGGAAGTACATACAATTCAATTTGGAATTACTTTTGGTAAGTACACATAAATTCATTTAAACGATAGAAAATATCAAATAAGTTCCAAATTTTTTGAAAGTCCTCCACAACAACATATATGTAGCCTATTGCATGTTAAAAAAGTTTTGAAGTATCAAAGACATTTTTCCTAAGGTAGCCTTCACAACGACCGTTCTCCATTTGCTCGAAAAATAAAATGACCAATAAACATCAATAAAATAGAAATGCCATGAATTGATAGAGTATGATTTTAAAAATCTTTAGGAAAAAGAATCATCATATTTGAACTTAGTATAAGGGAGAAAGACTAATTACAAGTTTTAGTCAGAGATCGAAAAGGGAAACTACACTTGTTCAACAATACAAAAATTTGAATTTCAGTATATGAGAACTTCGAACTGAATTTTGAGATAGTAAATGATTTCAAATAGAAAAGTTGTAAACTCCAAATTTGTTGAACTCATCGAGATCTACAACTCTTATTTTGGTTATTTCTCCATCCAACTTTGTTTGAATAATTTGAAATTTAAATTTCAAAATATGAGAACTTCGAACAGCATTTTGGGATAGTAACTGATTTCAAATGAAAAAGTCATTCACAACAATGTCGTAGAACTCATTAAGATCTACAACTTTTGCTGTGGTCAGTTCTTCATCAGACTTTGTTTGAACAATTCAAAATTTGAATTTCAAAATATGACAAGCTCTCATTCTCCAATTACTTGAGGAATAAAATAACCAATAAGCATCAATTAAAAGTAGTAAGAACATAATGAAATGATAGAGCATGATTTTAGAAACTTTTAGAAAAAAAACCATCACATTCCGAGTTAGTATGAGGAAGAAAGGCTAGTTACAAATTTTAGCGAGAGATTAAAAAAGAAAATTGCACTTGTTCATAAGTTTAGTTACAAGATTTGTGATAATTTTAATATATGAGAACTTTGAACAGATTTTTGGGATAGTAAATGATTTCAAATAAAAAAGTTGTCAACAATAAAATGGTGGAACTCATCAAGATCTACAACTTTGGTTTTGCCCATTTCTTTCTCCGAGTTCGTTTGAGTAATTCAAATTTTGAATTTTAGAATATAAGAACTTTGAAAAGAACTTTGGAACAGTAAATGATTTCAAATGAAAAAGGCGTCAACAACAAAGTTATAGAACTCATCGAGATGTAAAACTTTTGTTTTGGTTGTTTTGCCATTTGACTTTATTTTAACAATTCAAAATTTGAACTTCAAAATATGAGAACTTAGAACATAATTGTAAGATAGTAACTTATTTCAAATGAAAAAGTTGTCAACAACAACATCGTAGGATTCATCGAGATCTTCAACTTTTCTTTTGGTTATTTCTCTATCGGAGTTTGTTTGAACAATTAGATATTTGAATTTTAAAATTTGAGAAATCTGAACAGAATTTTAGGCTAGTAAATAATTTTAAATGAAAAGGTTGTCAACAACAAAGTTATAGAACTCATAGAGATATACAACTTTGGTTTTGGTCATTTCTTCATCCGAGTTCGTTTTTGCGTAATTCAAAATTTGAATTTCAAAATTTGAGAACTTCGAACCGAATTTTGAGATAGTAAATGATTTTAAATGGAAACATCTCTAACATCAAAGTCGTAGAACTCATTGAGGTCTACAAACTTTGTTTTGGCATTTCTCTATCAAACTTTGTTTCAATAATTCAAATTTTGAATTTCAAAATTTGAGAACTTCGAAATAATGATGGTTCAAAATTTTCGTTACAGAATCTGGGCCCAAGGATGGGCTTCAAGAGAACCCATGTCTCATTCTGCTATTCTATGATGAAACCTAAAACCGTCACAAGAAAACCGTCATGGATTAACACATTTCTTGTAGTGAGGTGCACGCGGCAGGGAGCGGCTGGAGACGGTAGGGGCAGCAGGGAATCAGTGGCGGGAGGAGCCAGGGGCGACGGAATATGAGAGGGGAAGGGAGCACTACTATAGAATTGACTTTCACTATCGGCCCGTCACTGTCGTCTTCTTAAAAACCGATAGTGATAGTGGATGATGGCCCATCACTGTCGGTTTTGGCTAAAACCAGCGATGATAGAACCAACCGGCAGTGATATTCAGGTCATCATTATCGGTTTTAGCACGAACCGACAGTGATATTGGGTCATTACTACCAATTTTTGGCTAAAACCGATAGTATCTCGATTCGTGGTTTGAACCAGTAGGGATAGGATGCACGAAAAATTTAATAACTTTCTTATATAAGGTTCGATGAAGACGAACTTTATACCAAAGTTGTAGGACTTTTCAAGATCTACAACTTTGTGGTTCAATTTTTTTGATTTGAGGTATTTTAGATGTCCAAATATGTATTATAATATTTTATAGAGTTAATACCAAGGAGTATATATATGCTCTAAAGTCACAATTGAGTGTGTAATGTTAGAAAAGGTTCTCCGATAGAGAAACAACCAAAATAAAATGTTGTAGATCTCAAAAAGTTATGCAACTTTATAGTTGTCAACTTTTTTATTTAAAGTTGTTTTGATGCTGAGTTATTTGTTTCACAAGATTTTATAGAAATTAATATCAAATGAATCCATATGCTCTATAGTCATAAATGAGTGTGTAGTTGTAGTTAAGGATCTCGAATGGAGAAGCGACAAAAACAAAAGTTGTAGATTTCGAAAAGTTACGTAACATTATAGTTGTCAACTTTTTCGTTTAAATCATCTATCCAACGAAAATTACATTTGAAATTCAAATTTTTCAAACGACCTCGGAGGGAAAAACGACTAAAACAAAAGTTGTAGATCTCAAAAAATAATACAACTTTGTAGTTGCCAACTTTTTCATTTAAAATCATGTATCCAAGGAAAATTATAGCCGATTTTTTAGTTGCTCTAAGCACGTCTATTGTACTTGGTCTCGGCTGCACAAATCAAGCTACAAGTCGCTAATAGGTCAATTTATTCCCACAATCAACTGGAGCTAGAAACCGTGCAAAGTGAACGAAACTCATCCCTTTTCTCTTCTTAAAAATAATGTCAGATCATCAAAAGTACCTACGTGCACTCAATTAAATGCCGATAGAACTTTGACTGAGACTGATGTTAGTGATGCATCCACAGACCAGGATGTAAAGTCTGCATGTACATGGATCTTGCCGAAAAAGCTGGCTTCATGCAATGTATATGCCCTTTAGAGCGGACACATTGGTTGATCATACCTTTTTTTATCTTATGGTTAGAGATGTACCTAAAGTAAAAAAGAAGACCTCTGCAAACGCGTTAATTAATGATGGGGTGGTAAGTTCTCTGCCGCAAGGACCAACCAGTCAAGGGTTCAAAGCCCGCCTAATCATGCGTTAAAAAATATGCTCCTTGTTGTGGCATGTACAAAAGTGAGAAATAGTTTCTAAAACTAAACTTTTTGCAACAAACATACTCTCTCCGTCCTAAAATATATAGTCCATTGTGACTTCTAAAATTTATACTGAAATATAATGAATTCTATGTAATGACTATATCTAGATTTGGCAAAATTTGTGAAAAAGGAAACCATGATTTGAGGAGAAACTCTTTAATTGGAATAATCCATGGGTACATACATCATTTTGAGTGTTTCCTTAAGTTGTCTTAAAATTTTAGAATGCACTGTATTGCAGAACGAAATGAGTAACCAAGAAAAACAAGGATAAACATGCATGAGCTTGCACACTAAAGCACTGGTGGGTGGAGCAGATGCTGCTGCAACAAGGGCACAGGAGCACCAGAGACCAAAGCAGAGGCTGCAGCAGCTGGAACACCAGTGCCTCACCGGGAACTCGAGCAAAGATTTATTGCCCGGTGATTCATTGGCCTAGAGATTTGGGATGAATTAGGTGGGGTGGAATTCGATTAGGGGAGGCTAGGTGCTGCCACTGTCAGCAGCTAAGCGAGACCATCCTGAAGCAAGACAAGCGCAGATGCAACGTGCTGCACTACACCATCCGCAGAGGATATAGGATGCTGGCGCTCAAGCTGATTGAAGCAAAGCCTGCCTTGTTGAAAGCTGCCCACTAACGCGACCAGTCACTTATGTTCATCGTGGCAATGAGAAATCTTGAAGATGTGCTCGATCTCGCCTCTACAAGGAAGAGAGACCAGTGGAGAAAAGTGGTTAAAAGAAACCCAGCTAGAGTGCACCCCAGAGTGTTCACTGCTGGCTTGCTCAACAGAGACATAGTGTTCAAGTGGGAACCCAGACTTCGGTGAATGGATCACTTGTCCCCTTTCTGCTTTACTTTAGAATATTTGTGTTTACCTCGACCTACTTGGTTGTGAATGTAGGTGCTTCGTGGACTTGTTATCATTGGACATCTCTAAATTTATATCCCCAAGTTTGGTTTGTGCTAGAACTCATTAGGCGTAGTTTAATTTCGATTTATTCTTTCAAGTTCGGAAATTCCAATCCCCTTCAGGACTTACAAGGATTATTTAGGTGGCATCTCGGCCCGATACATAAAAGGTGACATGCAAACATAAAAAAAAAACTATGCTTACGGATGAACAAACATATAGATTAGAAATTGTAAAGTTTGTCACAACTAGATAGAGATTCTAGAGTATTTATTATGCCTATTGTGTTACAAAATGAAAAAAAAGTGAGATGTTGGGGGAACGCCCTACACGTGACACCCTGTCCCCGCCGTGGCCTAGGCAAGACCCTCGACTGCTTCTGGCCTCGCAGCACCCTTAGGCATAGACGATACGCCTCGCCGGCGACGGGGACCCTCGCCCGGAGGTCGAGCGCCACCCTCGCCCTAGTGGGCGCAAGCACCCGGGACACCCTCGTAAAAATTACACCCACGTTGCTGCCGGCGGGTGTCTACGACTGAGGATACCTTAACTCTCTATTTCTGTAGGACCAAGGACCGCCCACAAGTTCTGGCTGTCTGGTGGGAACCCTCACGAGGTCAGCTTGATCGCCACCTAAAGGAAGACAGAAAATCATGGTCCCACAAGCGAAGCTCCGGAACGACGTTAGGGTAGTGGTTGAGGACGAGGGACAAATGGTCGCAATACCCCTATGACGGTGTAAGAGGACCCTCGGTCAATCCGGGGCAACTGTAATTTCCTTTCGTCCACGGGTATGCCCTATAAAGACCCCGGGGGACATTACTATATGGATGATGAATTAACGACCATTTATTCTAGAATTAATTGTTGTCCCTCTTCCTGATCCTACTGGACACCCTCGGCCTCCTCCGCGCTAGTCCTTAGTGAGGGTACGAGGCAGAGAGAAAGCCCCCACATGAGAAAACATACAGTTTAGTACAAGTAATTTTGATTAGTTGTAGCTACATGAATAATGATAACTAATGCTTATGTCAGCTAAGATTCTAGCCCGTGCAGGAGCAAGGGTTTATGGACTAGTGCCATGAATAAATATAACGAGTCACCCATGTAAACGCTGTGAACAAATAAATTTCAGTTATTTTTTTTGCTAAAATTTTAAGGTGAGAATGTGTGGTTTTAATTTTAGGGTTCGTCTTTCGACAAGGGTCCATGTATATATTTGATCGCATCGGTCTACACAAAGTAGAGAACAATCATATATTTATTCATCTCTGGAAAGTTTCGGTCGATTTCACTAAAAATTTTATGTTGTGAACACGAGAATTTTAATTCTACAGTTCGGTTTTGGACATGGGGTCCACTTATGTACCTAGTCACACTGGTCTACGCAAAGTAATAGGCAATTGTATTGAATCATCTCCAGCAAATTTTAGTCAGTTTTTCTATAAAATTATAAGGTGTGAACACGAGGTTCAATTATATATATGGTCCAGCTTTCAACATGGGGTTCTCGTATATATCTAGTCATATCAGTCTATACAAAAGTAACAGGCAGTCGTACTTACTCATCTCTAACAAATTTTAATCGAGTTTGCTAAATTTTAAGGTTTCAATGATGAGCTTTTAAATTCTAAGGTCTAGATATTAACATAGAATTTATAGATAGTTATAAGAGTTATTTTTTAATTTTCATTGGATCATATTGGGTGGATTTAATTAGACTGAAGAGCGTCTGGATTGGATTGGAATGGATTGAATTGGTCATTAGTCATTTTATATCACGGTAGGTTGGGATTTAGATATTTTCCTTGGACTTATATACCTACGGATTTGTATGCTAATCCGTTGCCACTATTCTCCAATTCGATGGAACGCTTCCTAGGATTTTTAACTTTTTTTTTGAAATAGAAATGGATTTCCATTACTCTAAAGCTAGGTGTCGCGCACCAGCTGAACATCCCAGTCTTCAGTGATAGGATCGAGGAGTTCTGAGACCTGGCGAATAAGGTGGTGGCCCCTAGGAGTAATCGTCTTACGAGTGTACTCCTTGGGGAACCATGGATCATTCCAAATATCTATCCCTCCCTCCATCCCCAATCCTCCATATCATCCCCTCCTTTATTAGGACTAAAATTCCCTTGAGAATACCCCTCCAGGTGTAAGAGATCCCATCCTTGGGACGAGCGGACAGACAGCTTGAGTTTGGAAAGCACTTTACCTTCAATATTCGCGCACAAAGTGAGTCAGGAGTCTGCACCAGCCAGCAGCCTTGTTTGGTTAGCGTGGCCAAGTTGAAAGCATGTACATCTCTGAAACCCAACCCTCCTTCTTTCTTAGACATAATCATCTTCTCCCAGCTGAGCCAATGGATGTTATGATTGCCCTCTCACTGGTTCCCGCAGATCATGCTGCTTAATTATTTTGTCACAAAGGCCTTTGGCCAGTTCAGAAGGTACTTGAAACCATGGAATACGATGCAAAACGTAAGCACCAGGAAACCCCAGTCTAATATAAATAAAGGCTAAATACAAAAGTGTAGAAATTAAGGTTGCTGAAACGTGGTTAGCGGCATTTTACAGCTTTGTCGCACTTTATATATTTTTTTTCTTATTGACGAAATCATGTATGGACGGATGTGTGTGCTTTATGGCTAAACTGGTGCACATGAAGCACACTATACCTGACTACCCACGCTCCTACCATTCAGACGCCGTGTGTGTTAGCTGTCGACGTACGCTCCTACCATTTAAGCTACTGCGGTCGGCATGTAAACACATTGCTCCAACGGCTGGCCAGCCCTTGGATTCCTAGTTTGCTACGGCTACTGCTCCCGGCACCCGACTTTGTGTGCGAGGTATGCGCTCTTTCATTCTTCCGTGTTCATGCATCTGACTCTTAGTTGCGTCTTTCAGTTATGTGTCCGATAATAAATTCTTATATGTAGATCAATTACCACTCTCCTCCAGACGTGGATCGGAAAGCATCGTTTCAAACGCCGGTAACGACGTCAAGGCTGCATTCGTCGTACGTCTTCTTTCTCAATGGGTCCATCATTAAAAACGAAGTATCCGCAGCATCTTCATGTCTTTCGTTGAAAACAAGTATCGGCAACGTCTTCGTGTCTTTTGCATTGTTACGTGGTGGTGTTTAGTTCGGAGCTACAAATTTTTAACAGCTACAAAATTAGAACTTGTGGATTCAAACACCATAACTAATAGTCCAGCTAGTAAAAAAAAATTATTAAGTAGCTTCCTCAAGCTAAGTACTACGAACTATCAAGGTAGAGGATCTAAATGGACATACATTTAGTTGAAACCTTATCTTGAGCGATGGATCAGTAGCGACTGCATTTGGCCCCCGCGTCGTCCAGGCGGGCGGCTCGGGCGGCTCTCCCAGCGCCCTCGCACCCGCAACCCTAGCGGCGCCTGCGCCGCCGCCGGAGCTGCTGGCCAGAGGCCCGGCGAGGAGGGCGGCGGCGCGGCAATCTCGCTCTCCTCCTCACCCATCACTCTCCTTCCTCCCTCCTTTCCCATCTCGGCGGGCTGCGTCGAGCAGCGTGACCGGGCCTGCTCAGGGGTCCGGTGGTTGGATCTGCGCGGGTGCCCGGAGTGCTCGGTGGCCGAGCATGCCCACGTGGTGCCCGCGCCCTCTCCAACTGCCTCCTCCCTCCCTTGCTCTGGCTCCGGTGGGGCATGGCCGCTTTGGCCGGTCTGCTGGCCGGTCTCGGCTGGATCCCGCAGGGGGAACGAGAGGAGGCTGCTCCGGCGTGCGCGGCGACTGGATCTGGACGGTGCCTGGCCTAGGCTCCGGCGTGCTGCGGTGATGGCGGACAGATCCCCTTTGACGCTGGCCAGCTGAGGCGCCTGCTACGGTGGCTCAGGTCGGCGGATTTGGGGTGCTGGAGGCCGGATCTGGTGTCCCTGGGGCCAGATCCGGTGGCTTGCTGGCTGGATCCGGTGGTTCTTTGCGGATACGGCGGGGAGCCCATGCGTCCGCGGCGGCGGCTCCAGCCTGGGTGCTGGGAACAGTGGCTGGGGCTGCAGGCGCTTGGTGCTTGGCGCTCCCATTGTGGCATCCTACGTCTTCCTCACCCGGTGCCAGTGATGTGGTTTGACCGAGATCCACGGAGGGCTGGGGAGCGGGCATGACGGCGGCAGTATGACGCGGAGGCTGCTGGAGGTGTTGCGCGGCGTGATTGTTGCGGGGCCGGCTCGGCAGGGGGTGGGGACGTTGGTGGGTTGGGCGACTGGGGCTTCTTCTGATCCCGGCCCTCTTCTCCCTGCCATCTGCCTTTCCCCTTCCCCGGGCTGGTTTTCATGGTGGAGCTGGCCGGTTCTGCCTGCTGCTGGCTGGCATTGCCGGTTGTGGTGGGGGCGGACTCTCCGGCGGGTTCCCTCGACGCTTCTCCTGGTCGGCGTCCCTAGGGGCGGTGTCTAGGCGCCGCACCCTGCCTCCTGGTAGGGTTGGGCCTCTGGCGGTGACGGTGTGGAGGTGGTTTGAGGTGGGGGCGAAAGCGTGGACGATGACGTCTGCGGACGTCGTTCCCTTTTTGAAGGCGTCCTTTCCTACCTCTTCTCCTACCGTACTAGATGTTGCAGGTGAAAACCTTCCTTGGCGGGCTACCATGTCGGCGCGTTTAGCGTCGTTTCCTCCTTGGGGGCATGGCTAGGCATTCCAATTTCGCGCTTGATCCTTGCTGCTTGGTGTCGCTCGGCAGGACGTCGTTTTGTTCGGTCCTTTTAGTTGATATTTGAGTTGTTTAGTTGGGTCGTTCTGACCAAGTTGGATGGAGTAGTGGTGTGAGTTGTGATAGTTGTTCAGTTGTTGTACCAAAGTTGCTAGGACAAGTGGTGCACTCTCCTGAGTTGTATGGTTTTTGGACCCAGTTTCCGCTCAAAAAACTGGGTGGGCATTTGCCTTTTTTTTTTTTCATCGTCTAATAGAAATCGCGGCAAAGCTTTTGCCGTCCTTCGAAAAAAAACCTTATCTTGAGCTATGTGTTAAAAATCGTTATAATCATAGCTTGCACATAATGTATATATAAGCGGTCAGAATGGTGACACGCATCATGCATATATACCGTGATTTAGATTTTTTTATATATTAATAATGGTAGAAGTGTGCAATTTCGAAGCACATATAGGATCCATAATTTTGGATTTGTTTGTATAATGATAAACTAGATAGTTTACACGTAGGTTTATGTAGTTTAAGGTATTTTTGATAATGGCATAAGTGGGTAATTTATGTTCAGGTTACGGCGTTTCCTTCTAATTTTTTTTCAGATGAGTAATTTATATGAGGATATATATAAACCATCGGGTTAACATTGATTGTAATGATGAGTTACATAATTTAGATATAGATTTAGGGGTTACTTAGAAGATTTTCATAAAGACAAAGGCGAGTAATTATTAAGAAAGCATAATAGAGGCAATGACTATTATTATCGATGATTAGAGTGCTTTTGGTAGGAATCCGGATTTTCATAGAAACATTTCATGTCTAGATTCTCTCTATAAATGTTTCTCTACTGAATCAGAACCGCTTCGTGGAACCATTTGTTGGAATCTTGAAACTAGAGCTAGAAGGAGAAAGCAGGTTCTGGTGTTTCTCTGAACTAGTAAAAAACGGGAATTGGTTCCAAGTGATTCTCCCTAAGGCCTCGTTCGTTTAGTGTGGATTGAGGGTAGGAAATAATCCGGCTGATCATTACTACTGTAAATAAACCTGTCATTCCAGCTAGAACGGCACCTGTTTCCAAGTAAACGAATGGGGCCTAAAACATTTCTCTTTTTTACCGTTTGGCAGCGATTTTAACAATTCTATCAAGAACGTGAAATGTTTCTTCGTTAGAGTCTACCAAATTACTAGTCAATGTTTATGGTGTTTCCAACAATCTCTAGGAGTCATCACTTTAACGTGGAGGTTATTCAGAACGAGTATCAAATAGTAACCGTATGATTAGTCTTATTAAGAATTCATATAGTTTTCTTTTGTACTATAGGTGCCCGACGACACAACTTCGACTAGTACGTCAGAAGGAGCAACCACTTCGTCAGCCACTGAGTCATCAGGAGCAGCTGCAATGGATAGGCGTCTCCTAGAAGCAGCAGCAACTGGAGACGCAGCAATGCAGGACCTGGCTTCACATGAGCCAGCAGTGCTTGTTGGAACCACGCCACAGGGGAACACCTGCCTCCACATCGCCTCCATCCATGGCCACCAGGGGTTCTGCGAGCATGTCCTGACGACGTTCAACCAGTATCTTCCTCTACTCAACACCATCAACGCCGATGGCGAGACGCCGCTGCTCACCGCCGTGGCTAGGGGCCGTGCCACTTTAGCTTCTGTTTTACTTAGGTTCTGCCGTGAACAGCCGAGCGAGACGATCCGGAGGCAAGACAGGCGCGGATTCAACGCACTGCACCATGCCATCTGCAGCGGACACAGGAAGCTCGCACTCGAGTTGATAGAAGCAGAGCCTGCCCTGGCAGATGCTGTGAACAATTGTAACGAGTCACCCATGTACACCGCGGTGATGAGAAATTATGGGGACGTCTTGGAGAAACTATTGAAGATTCCTCATGCAGCTCATGGGGGAGCCCATGGGTGCAATGCTCTGCATGCTGCCGTGACAAGTGGTAATGCAGGTGAGACCAATGCATACAGCTAACTGGAATATTTTTTTTTTTTTGACATGGAACAGGAGGGGCGCACCCCTACTGGTAATTTATTAATTTTTTTTTTAAAAAGTAAGTACAGGTAGGAATAGGTAGGAATACAGGGGGGTTCAAGAGACAAAGAAAGAAATGAAAAAGATGAGCCACACTAAAAAGCTTAAACATGATTGTTTAACCATAATTCGATCGCAGGAAAGTAGCTTCTTTTTGCGCGTATCAGAAGTAGCGTAAATTCATACTTGAAGGCCCTTTTTGCCTCCTGAATTGAAGGCTGTTTGTTGTTGAAGATGAGCCCATTCCTTGCTTGCCAGATCGTCCAGCACATCAAAATGATGATTTCTGTGAAGAAAGGGACTTGGAGTTGCCTTCTGAAATTTTCTAGACTCTGGAAGATGTCTAGGTGTTGGCTAACCTGCATTCCAAGCCAGTTCCAGCAGGTTGAGGCAAATGGGAATCTATTAGTAGATGGAATAGGGATTCCGCTGTCGAAGAACTACACAGGACACAGCTGTAGTCCTTCAGTTCCATGTTTTTTCTCTTGAGAAGTTCTCTCGTGCATTGGGACCTTGTTGCTCCACAAATCTGTCCATAAATAGCAGGACTTTGCATTGTTGATATTTACCATTGCCAGCCCTTTGAATTTGTCTAATAGTTTTAGAATGTCTCTCCACCAAAAATATCCTTTCTTGGCCAATGATGGTAGACTGCCAACCTCATAATAGCTCTCCCATACTAGTGAGACCCATGGTATATCTTCTCTGTTAAAGAATTTGATCAGATGTTTTAGGAGTAGTGCCTCATTTTGGGTTTTGAGGTCTATCACTCCCAGTCCCCCTTCCTTCTTTGACTTACAAACATTTGTTCAGGCAGCTTTTGGTTTCTATCTTGCATTAAGGTCAGCCCCCCTCCATAGACATAGTTTCTGAATTTATCTATTTGAGCAATCACTGTGCTATGAATTGCAAAGGTGCTCATACAAAAAGTAGGAAAAGCTGAGAAAACTGAGTTAGTTAATTCTAGCCTTCCTGCTTGGTTGAGGAAAGTTGATGTGGCAGCCAGTCTTCTCTCACATCTGCTGACCAGTGGGGAAAAATCAATGACCTTGGGCTTTGTTAATCCCAATGGCAATCCCAAATATGTGAAAGGTAGTTTGCCTTTTTCACAGTTGAAAGTTCTTGCAAGGTGCTCAAGCCTATTCTCCTGAATATTGATGGGCACCATGACTGACTTGCTGTAGTTGACTTTTAATCCTGTTTATTCACCAAAAGAGTGTAATAATGCTTTCAAGGTTAAGAGTTGTTTGCTGCAGGCTTCCATGATTATCAAAGTGTCGTCCGCATATTGGATTATTGGGAAATCTGTAGAGCACCTTAGAGGTATAGGTAGCTGTAGTAAGTTTAGGTCCTTAGCTTTGTTCAAAATTGATTGCAAAAGATCTGCTATCAGCACAAAAAGTAGAGGTGAGAGTGGATCTCCTTGTCCGACTCCCCTTTTGCAGTGTAAGACCTTGCCTGGCATTCCATTTAATAACACACAAGAAGTCCCAATGTTCAGAATTTCATTGATCCAATTATTCCATTTTCCCCCCAAAGCCTTTGGCCCTAAGAACTTGGATGATGGCTTGATGTTCCACTTTATCAAATGCCTTTTCAAAGTCCAACTTTAAAATAACTAGTTCTTTCCTGGATTTATGACATAAGTGCAGATATTCCGGGGCCCAGGCTAGGCAGTCCTGAATATTCCTGGTCTTGATGAATCCATATTGATTTTTGTGTATGATTTGCCTAATTATTTTCTGCAATCTATTGGCTAACACTTTGGTGATAAGCTTGAAGGAGGTGTTGAGGAGAGAGATTGGTCTGTAATCTGCAGCTGTGGATGGACCATCTTTTTTGGAGATGAGTGTTATATGAGAGGTGTTTATGCTTCTCAGGCAGATCTCTTCTTCAAAGAAGGCTTCAATCAGAACTGGAATAATTAGGATTGTGAAATTTGTTACTTTCTTCACAGAAACATCATATCTAATAACTATCGTCAGCTTTGATCACCTGTTTCTTGCCTTGATTTGCTTTCAGTTATGGCTAAAAGGGTTATGGAGGCACGTCCATGGCTAGCCAGACAAGAAAATGAAGATGAGCGTACACCGATGTACCTGGCTGCAAAGGAGAACAAGATTGACATACTTACAGTATTGTTGGAACATGACCCGTCTTCGTGTCATTTAATCTCCACAGATGGCTCCTCTCTTCTTTGTATCGCAGCAACTAAGGGCAATGTTGGTGTTGCTCGAGAGCTTCTTAGACATTGTCCTGATCCTCCCTACTGCAACGCAACCGGCTCGACATGTCTTCACATAGCTGTATCATCTGGTCGGTCAAATTTTGTGAGGTTTGTCGTGAGGTCACCACAACTTCAGCATCTTATTAACCTGCCCAATGAAAGAGGAGAAACTGCTCTGCAACTGGCAGAGAGAATCATGCAAGAAGGTGACGGAGGAGAAAGACGACAAACTATGATGAGCATGATCGCTGTTTTACAGTTCCACCTTAATTTAAGTATCCATGCAGAGCCTTTCACGTCGGTACGTATGATTTATCCGTTATATATCATGCCAAGTTGATAAAACGTGTCAGTTTGTGTAATATCGCCTATACGTCCCCCTGAAAGCAGAGAGAATCATGCAAGAAGTTGAAGGAGATGGACCGACTCCTGGAAGCAGCAGTATCTGGTTATCTCCCAGGAATCAGGCACCTGGATGCGCATGGCGTGCTGCTTGCAACCACTCCTCGGGGGAACACATGCCTCCACATCGCCGCCATCCATGGCCACGAGAGGTTCTGCATGGAGGTCCAGGCTCTGAAGCCGTCACTCCTCGCCACCGTCAACTCGGACGGCGAGACCCCTCTGCTCACCGCCGTGGCGAGCGGCCGTGTCACTCTAGCTTCTGCTTTGCTCGAGTGGTGCCATAATAAGCAGCTGAGCCAGGCAATCCTGGTGCAAGACAATCGAGGGAACAATGCACTGCACCATGCCATCCGAAGCGGCTACACGCAACTTGCTCTGGACCTGGTAGCAGCGGAGCCTGCTTTGTCCAAAGCTGTGAACCAATACGGCGAGTCACCCATGTTCATCGCGGTGATGAGAAATTACAGGGATGTCTTCGAGAGTCTGTGTGTGATTCCTGATTCTGCTCATGGGGGAGTCGATGGCGAGAATGCTCTTCATGCTGCCGTGAGAAATGGCAATTCAGGTGACACCTGCCAAGTACTATACCTCTTTCCTTCTTTTTTTCGAGAAACTAAAATCTATGTGTAAAGGCGGCGACGTACTATTATTCTTTAGGGTTTTGGTCCGTGCCATATGACTCAGCCAAGCCAAAATTTTCTGGGCAATAAAAATGTTGTTTGGATTTTGTGGCCAAGCCAATCTATGAGAGAGAAGATTGCCTTTTTTACTATCCTTCCTAAACATTGTTAAAATTGTTTCAATCAAAATATGTCAAATATGAATCTTATTTTGTGACAAAACCATGAAGAATATTATGATGAAAACCGTTTGAAAATCAGATACATGATTTAAGAGGTATTTTGATTTAAAGTTTGGTTGACCAAGAGATATAGGTCTAGGTGCACCCAATTCCCCTATTGCCACCTCACCTCACTTCTTCTTGGTGTTGAATAATTGATCTTAGACATAACAGGATCTTACATAGACTAAATATTATTACTAACATAACTTAGTTAAAAAAAACGGGTATTAGATACTAACCAGAGTCTATAGATGCCAACTATACTTCTTTACTTGAAGTAGTGTTCATGTAGATGATGTAGGTCCTTAGTTTTTCTCAAATTGGGGCTTTCCTCTAGATTGTGAAGAACATGGAGTAGATTTGCAGCAGCAGTAGCTGTATATGGCATTCTTAGCCATTCAACAACTAATAGATTGATCTATCACTACTAAAAAAATGATATTAGGGGACAGGCTCTCTGACCATAGGCAGATATATTTAGGGGCCGCCTCTGTAAATGGTCGTATGGCCTCTAGAAAAATACCCTCCTCCGGAAATCATTTACAAAGGAGGATGTCCTAAGGTAACCGCCGGTCACCTTAGGATGCCCGTCTCTGTAAATCAATTTTCAGAGACGGACATTGAAAGTGTCCGTTTCTGAAAATTGATTTTTCAAAGACAGGATCTTAAGATGTCTGTATCTAAATAGTTACACCTAAAAAAATTTATAACTTTTCCATATGGACATGGATGAAAACAAACTTTATATCAAAATTGTAGCTCTCGACGTAATCTGCAACTTTATTGTTGACAAGTTTTTTATTTAAAACTATTTAGAATCCCAAAATATTATTTTAAGTTCATGGATTTTGAAATTTAAAATTTTCAAACAACCTTGAACGTTGATTGGTCTATACCAAAGTTTTATTTCTTAATACAGTTTACAATTTTGTAGTTAAAAATATTTTTCATTTGAGATCGTTGAGAGTCTATATTTTCTAAGTTTATAAATTTTGAAATTCAAAATTTAGAATTTCTGAACGACCTTAAATGTTCATATAGTCAATACCAAAGTTGTAGTAGCTGACCTGACCTACATGTTTATAGTTGATAAATTTTTTATTTGAATTTGTTTAGTGTGTCATATATATATATTAAATTAACATATTTTAAGATTCACATTTCTGATTTTTTTTCAAACAATCTCGGATGGAGACACATCCTGTACTAAAGTTGTACTGCTTAACAAGATTTAACACTTCCGTGTTAAACTTTTTTCATTTGAGTTTATTTAGTAGTCAAATATTCAATACAAAATTTATGAAATATTAAAAAAAAGAGAATCTTGTGTGTGTACTCACAGGTGAGTCTGTGATGTAGTTGTAGTACGTTGTTAGTGCTAAGTGGTAGGTCGCGAGTTCAAGTCTTGAGTAACCCCAAATATTTTGTTTTTTTATTGTAGTATGGTGTATTTGACGATAAAATTGACGTAGGGAACGTGTACAGGTATCACCCCTTTATTTATAGTGCTCCGGGAGGGGCATCACTGTGTAGTGCGGGCCACGGAGATCGGAGAAACTATAGTAGATTTATATATTGCCACCAATCATGACAAGAAGGTTATTTTAACAAAATATGCACTATTTATTAGTTGGACCAAACATTATGTGCCAAAGTAATATGCGTTAGCTTGGAGATCGCATTTCAACCCTTCGTAGCCGACAAAGTCAAACGTGGCCGAGCAAAATGCATGATGGCCCGTGCAACGTCCTCCTCATTACTGTAGCCAGGGCATGTCAATTATATTGGCCACGAACCTAAGCAAATGGGTGCCAAAATTTTTTGCACTTGTCAATTAAGGGCATGTTTGGATGCTCCAGCTAAAATTTAGCTAGCTAAATTTAGTTGTTAGGCATCCAAACAGCCCAGCTAAAAGACCAGCTAAAATTTAGCTGGGTATAACTATTTTAACCCAGCTACATCCAGCTAAAATTTAGCTGAGTCTGTTAGCTGGAGAAACACCCTAGCTAAAGTTTAGCTGAGAAACTTTTAGCTAGATAAAGTTTTACTTTGAAATTTTAGCTAACTAAGCTTTAATTGGGTGCATCCAAACATGCCCTAAATATAGCTTGGGCCGAAAACAGATACAAAGCAAACGTGCCCTTCAATATATTACCACTCCATCACACATGTCGTCATTCGATGGATGATGACCGTCTTTACTTTCATAATTTGCAGCTATCGCTGAAAGGATTATGCAGACACGTCCTGCGCTCGCAGCAACAGGAGACAATAGCATAACAACGGCCACTCCACTGCACCTGGCTGTACTTTGGAACAAGATTGACGTGCTAAGAGTACTGTTGGAACATGATCGGTCTTTAGGTTATGTATTCTCCTCACAGGGTACCCCTCTTCTTGTTTCTGCTGCACATAGAGGCCATGTCGGTGTTGCCCGAAAGCTTCTTCAACATTGTCCAGATGCGCCCTTTACTACAAGACATGGCTCCAGGACATGTCTGCACCAAGCTGTATCGAAAGGACAGATGGAGTTCGTAGATTTTGTCCTGGGTTTGCCACAATTTGGTAGACTCATTAACATGCGAGATGAACACGGCCATACTGCTCTGCACCTCGCAGTCCGAGAGTGCAATCCCAAGATGGTGGCTGCTTTACTGCTTCACCCAGACATAGACGTCACAGTGCTTAACAACGGGGGAATCTCAGCAATCTGGAAATTAGATGGTGCAGCCGACAATTCCAAGACATTAAACTGGGTTCGTACTCGTATGTTTTCCTAATGATTAGTATGTAGTACTACTTTAATTACTCCACAAAAAATCATTAGTTATGCCAATCTTCTGCACACGCGCGCGTCGATCGATCTTCCTTACCTGAAACATCTGATTTAGACTATCATCGTTACCAAGCTCCTTTTGCATCTTTCTATGTGCAGAATGAAGTTTCCATGCTTATGTTGAATGCTGATCCTCAAGCCGCAACAAATATTTATAACCTCCGCAGGCAAGCCCATGCTGAAGTGACAAAAAGAACAAGGAAGGATATCAAGTCACTGACTCAAACATACACAGGCAACACTTCCCTAGTAGCGATCCTCATTGCAACAATCACTTTTGCTGCTGCTTTCACTTTGCCTGGAGGATATAGCACTGATCATGAAAACGAGGGGCTTCCTATCATGGCAAGGAAGTTCGCATTTAAGGCATTCTTGGTCTCTGACACCTTGGCAATGTGCTCCTCACTTGCTGTTGCCTTCATATGCGTCATAGCAAGGTTGGAGGATCTTGAGTTCTTGCTTTACTACAGGTCTTTTACAAAGAAGCTCATGTGGTTTGCTTACATGGCAACCACCACAGCATTCGCTACTGGTTTATACACTGTTCTGGCTCCTCGACTCCCATGGCTGGCTATTGCGATCTGCATTCTCACATCTTTGCTGCCCATTCTTACTAAGCTTCTTGGTGAATGGCCCGTATTGAGACTGAGATTTCGGTTGGGTCGGACATTCAATTCGGAGCTCCTTGATATGGTCTAGCTTCATCGCCTCAGTTATTGCTTCCATCTACTTCCCTGTTTTTATGTTGAAAACATAAGGAAACAACATATTTTTGTTGCAAGGTTTGCAGAATAGCACTATTGTTTGGGTAAATTGGAATCCCTGTAATAAAACCAGAATTATGTACTTTGAACACATAATATTTCAGCCTGCAGAGATGAGTGGTAGTATTTTATTTGCATGTTGGACATGCTAATTTGTTGATGAGAAATACATTAGGGCCTACAGTGTTTGCCATCATACTTCATATTTTTCAAAGATAACTGTTAGCAACCAGACAGTAAACAGAAGTACTAGCCTTTTAGGGAAGAAATATACTTTAATCAAAATGGTGCATGTCTCCATCTGCAGGGATAAATATTAATCTTTCCGGGATGGACACGTGTTCCATAATCTTACGGTAGCATGGCAGCTCTCCCAGAGTGGAACACAGAAATGAAAACAGAGGTATGCTGCAGGTTGCAGCGCCATCTGGATGTTTGAAAGCAGCACCTAAAAAAAAAGAAGAAATATATGCCAATTATGTAGGTACTCCCTCCAACCCAAAATAAACGTCGCTACGTTATTCGTGTCGGTCAAACTTTCTAAAATTGGACTAGATTTGTAGAAAATGGTTCGACATGTCTTCATAAAGCTGTATATATTGTCTGGTCAGCCAAAGGACTCTAGCTCAACCGGTTAGAGAACTCCAGCGGCACCCTCCAGGTCCTGTGTTCGACTTCCCGTGGGAGCGAATTTCAGGCTGGGGGTAAAAGCAAATCCCCTCGTCTGCCCCATGTCCAAAGCCATGTCAGAAGTCTGGCCTAGTCTCACATGGGCTACGGACCGCTGGTATGGGTGGAGCGGAGGTTCGGGGGTTTTCTTGATATGCGCGAGAAGTCTTCTCTATCGCATATTGACCGGGGGCCGTCTTACCCCCGCGGGTCAAGTTTATATCGTCTGGTCATACAGAGTTTGTACAGTATGCCTGGAGTCTCCACAGCTTCAGCATCTCGTTAGCATGGCAGATAACAGTGGTGAAACTGCTCCGCGTCTCGCAGAGAGAAAGGGCAAGACGGAATTGGTGGATGAACTAAAGAAGCACAAAGACATTGATGTAACATTGAGTTAAAAGTGCCGGCGAACACGCCAAGCCTATCGTCTTGGTATTATGTACGTTTTATCCGTGTATATGTTTTATTATCAATCAAAATCCATATATATGTCTTGTATAATTAATATCCTTGATCAGGGGATGGATCCCGGCATGCTGGACGCAGCCACTTCTGGTAATGTCACAAAAATGATGCGACTGAACCAGGATATTCCGGGCGTGCTGCTCAGAAGGAGGCCACAGGGGAACACCTGCCTCCACATCGCGTCAATCCATGGCCACCAGGGGTTCTGCACGGAGGCCCAGGCTCTGGAGCCGTCGCTCCTCGCAGCAGTCAACTCGGAAGGGGAGACGCCTCTGCTCGCCGCCGTGGAAAGCGGCAGTGTTTCGGTAGCTTCTGTTCTTCTCAGGTGCTGCCGTGATCAGCAGCTGAGCAAGACGGTCCTGAAGCAAGACAAGCGTGGATGCAACGCGCTGCACCATGCCACCCGCAGTGGATATAGGAAGCTAGTGCTGGAGCTGATAGAAGCAGAGCCCGCTCTGTCGCAGGATGTGAACCGGTACGGCGAGTCACCCATGTTCGTCACGGTGATGAGGAATTAGGAGGAAACTGCTGGAGATTCTTGATTCTGCTCACGGAGGAGCCTACGGCTACAATATGCTCTGCATGCTGCCGTGAGAAACGGTAACTCAGGTGATACCTACCTGCGGAGCATCTGGTATGGTACAGTATAATACTCCATCCGTTTAAAATTATAAGTTATTCTTGAAGAGTCAAGGCATTTCAAGTTTGCTGGGACAGAGAAAGTACTGCTCTCTACTCTGATAACACTAATATATTGTAATTGCCGTCGTTACATTTCTATAGCCGTTCACCGTATTAATTTACTACTGCTTTACTTGTATGTAGTCATTGCTGAAAGGATTATGATGAAACGTCCTGGGCTGGCAAGACAAGTAGACAAGAAAAAAAACACTCCAATACAGCTGGCTGTAAGTTGGAACAAGACTGAGGTGCTAAAAGTATTTCTGAAACACGACCGGTCTTTAGGGTACTCAGGTGAAGCCAAAAACGTTGAACCTCTTCTCTTTAAAGCCGCATACATATACATATGAAGGCCATGTGGATGTTGCTGGTGAGCTTCTGGAACATTGTCCAGATGCTCCCTACCACCAAACAAATGGCTACACTTGTCTGCACCACGCTGTACGGTTCGAACGGACAGAGTTCGTAAAATTTGTGCTGGACTCGCCACTACTTTGTAGCCTCGTTAACATCGGGTTCCTTAAAGACTGCTCCCTCCGTCCCGGAATGAACGTAGTATGGGATTCACGCTGGTTAAATTTGCTAAAATTTGATTAAGTTTATAGCGATTAGTATTAATATTTATGTTTCAAACAAGATTTATTATGAAAATATATTTCATCATTTTGTATTATAAATATTAGTAATTTTTTATATAAATTTTAATAAAAATTAAAATGGTTTAACTCCTGAGAATTGCATTTTTTTTTAAGGAGGCAGTACCGTGAATTCCTCGCACCAGAGCATTTCACGGGGCCGCGGACATCCTCGCACGCGTCGACGCATGGCAGGGCTCTCAGCCAGACATCGCGTGGGTTCGTAGAGGAACAATCGCTGGCTGGTGGACCTTCTCCTGCACGACCCCACGCAGGCAGCGACGGTGAGCAGGCGTCCTAGCTGGGAAGGTTGGAAGCGTGGCGGACCCGAGAATTTTATTCATTGAACTTCTACTCCCTTCGCGTCCGTGGATCGAAATCCATTTTGCTTTTCGTCTCTGCCTCCCTTCTCCTGTTCCCCATCGGCGGCCAGATCTATGGCAGCGCGGAGGCGAGCGGCAACTACTGCGACGTGGGGTGGATCTGGGCGGTGCCACGGAGACGAGGGCTGTTGCAGCGGCAGCCCCCTCTACGTGCCGCTACTCGCCCCGGAGCTCTTGGCTTCACAGCTCCTACTCTTCATAAGGCTGCCTGCGATGGTTTCCCAGGGCAAGATGCAAGCTGTTGTGTCAGCTCCATGGATTCTCAGCACCAGCTCGCGCTTCTACGCCATCGTCCGCCTCATCTGTGAAAGCCCCTGGCCGACTCCTGGGCTGGGTGAGCTGTTGCAATGCAGCCCTCCTTTATTCGCAAAAAAAAAAAAAAAAAAAAAAAAATGCAGCCCTCCTCTGATTTTAGCAGCTATGATGTATTGATCTTGCTCATCGCCCCGTTTGTCCTGTGTTGGGACACAGATGTCTTGGTCGTGAAGGCAAGGCCCTCCTTCCCTTTGCCAAACGACTAATAGTTAAATCTGGAATGTGGACTGTTGTGTTTTTCTTCTACAGGTATTATGCAGGTGCCTTCGGTGGTGCCCCCGGTCTGGGCAAAGGCACAGGGCCTGTGAAGACACCTCCAGCGAAGACTCAGAGCATACCGCAAGATGGGGGTCTCATACGGACTTCGCTCACAACAGCACGACCACGCGAAGGCCCAGTGGAAGCGAAGGCACTGCGGCGAAGGCCGGACCAGGCTCTCAGAGGAAGCTCATTCTGCACGCCTGTTGGTCCTCCAGCGGGCTTCAAGCGAGGCACATGGAGTGAAGGTGGTTAGGATGGAGAAGGCTAAAAATACTCCAGGAGGTCTCTAGTTGTACAGGAGGCACATGGAGTAAAGGCGGTTAGGAAGGAGAAGGCTAAAGATACTCCAGGAGGTCTCTAGTTATACAGGAATATCCCTAGGATATGCCGTGTCGGTTCGGTTACAACGTATAAATGTAGAAGGACTTTACTTCGTACAGTAACCTATAAAAGGGAAGAGCAACCCCATGTAAAGAGAGTCCAATGAATGAATGAAACCCTAATTGTGTCACATGAGGTATCGTCTTGTTTGAGTTAGCCTTCGCCCCCACCTTCATCGGTGAAGGCCCCCAAGTACTTTGCCCTGCTGGGACACTTCTCCCAACATTGGCGCCCACCGTGCTAGGCCAAGTGCAAACCTATAATGACAGGAAAAAGAATGACCTTCGCTCGCACCCAGAGGGGGGAGGAAGCCCCTAGTGGAGAAGACCCAGGCGTAACACTCCAAGCACTTTTGCCAGCCCACAACCTCAAGAAGGTGCGGAGGCCAAAGAAGAAGAGGTGGCTGCGGTAGATCAACCAGCAGGCGAAGGAGGGCAGCCAGCGTAGCCAGCCCAAAACCGAACACCAGAACAGACACTACAGCAGTTACATGCCCAACTTCAGCGGGCTCAGCAGGAAAGAGACAGGTTAGCTGCAGCCTACGCTGAGAACCAAAGGGCCGCACTAATGTCTCAGCAAGCAGCAAAAGTAAGGCAACAGTTGGCAATCTTGCAAGCTGAAATCCAAAGCTTGCTATCAAACCCTCCGTCTTCGCACAACTCTAACTAGCCTCCGCTAGTTCTGCAAAACCAAGGCAGCCAGCTGTCAACCTCTCAACTTCATCCAATCTTCGGCACATCTAGTAGCCTTCTACCACCTCCAAGATCCATTGACAATAGGTCCCCGCTATTCGAAGGCTTACAGAGCTCTCCTTGGCCATCAACATACAAGCCAATTTCCTTGCCAAAGTTCAATGGCCAAACAAACCCCCCATCAATTCATCATGAGCTTCGAAGCTGCAATAGCCTCAGCTGGTGGAAATGACACTGTCCTAGCAAAGTCTTTTGTCATCGCAGCCGAAGACGATACCCTCGCATGGTATTCTATGCTGAAACCAAAGTTTGTATACTCTTGGGAAAACCTCCATGACAAAATCATGGCCAACTTCAAAGGGTTCTCAAGTAAATCTTTAACAACCTCTGATCTCTTCCAATGCAAGCAGCAGCAAGGGGAATCTCTCAAGGAATACCACAAAAAATTTGTTCATCTGAAAGCCAGAGCTCCCAATCTACCCGAAGACGTACCAATTGAAGCAGCAATCAAAGGCGTCCGCATCGGAGCCTTCGCAGGCCATCTTGCCAGAGAAAAACCATCGACAATCGAAGAATTGTACAGTGAGTTCAAAAAAATACTACAGATCCAACAATGACCTTCGTAGAAGACTAGAAGAGCAGGGTCAGTACAAGCAAACTTAGGGCCAAAGAAAAACCCCAAGGGATAACAGAAATCACAATCAGCCACAGCGAAGGCAAGACTAGCAAGTCCTTAACATAAATCAAGAAAGCAACCAGCAGCATCCGCAGCAGCAAGAAAAAGACCAAAGCAACAAGCCTTACAACCAACAAGAAACCAGAAGAAACAACCAAGGCAAAAGCTAGAATAGGAAACAAAACCAGAAGCCTCGAAGGCAGTACTGCTTCTTCCATGGGGAGAACATGGGGCACATCACTAGAGATTGTCCAGATGCCAAAGAAACACAAGAAAGAATCAAGAACAGGGAAAACACACAGCCTTCGCAGCATCAACCAACAAGGGAAGTCAACCATACCTCCGCGGTGGCTTGGTAGCAGCAGCCATATTGCCCCATGCATACAAGCTTGAATTCTACCTAGATACACCCGTCCACCTTTGCAGCAGCATACTACCCCAGCTTCCTACCCGCATGGCGACCTGCTACCCAGCAACCCTCTCAGCAAGGGCAGTGCAGTAATCACCGTGCGGAGGCCAATCTGACCTATGTAAATCCTAGGCCTCCGCACATCACTTACATTGAGACATGCCAACCTGCGCAAGTTCCAAATAGATAGCTTGAAGCCCTACCCCCACCTCCACAGACTGCACAAATGCCACCCCCCAAAAAATGAACCCCTTCCAGAGAACCAACTCAATCCACATACACTCTACCCACCATTGGCATGATACTTACAATTGTCGGAGGCTCGTCCCTAGAATTCCAAACAAAGAAACAGAAAAAGGATCACTTCAGACTTGTCAACAATGTAGCAGTACAAGGCCTAGTCTGCTACACAGATTGGTCGAAGACACCCTTGACCTTCTCCGAGCAAGACCTGAACCTAGAGAGCTACCCTCACATAGATGCGTTGGTAATCAAGGCAAATATTGTAGCTTGGGAAGTCAATGGGATATTGGTTGATTCAGGGAGTTCAACAGATATTATCTTTGTCAATGCCTTCGATCAAATGAAACAAAGCAAAAACCAACTGTAGCCTTCAGATTCTCTGTTGGTCGGTTTTGGAGGTAAGAGAATTGAAGCTTTGGGGAAAATTTCTCTGCCTGTTTCTTTTGGAGACTAACAGAATGCAAGAACAGAGTACGTGACCTTCAATGTCATCGACCTTCACTACCCATACAATATAATCTTTGGCAGAGGCTTTGCAAACAAGTTCAATGTCGCCATCACCATGGGATATCTTTGTATGAAAATGTTAGCTCTTCACGGTGCCATCACTGTACATGGCAGTCAGAAAGAAGCAAGAAAAATATAAAGAGTAGTCCACAAGTCTCAAAGGAACATAAACTCTGTTTAAACAGCTAGTAGTAGCGCCCCGGAGCCTCCGGACATGCCTAAAGGGAAGATAGACCTCAAAGAACAAGAAGAAACAAAGACGGTCCCACTCGAGGACGCAATCCTAGACAAGAAAGTCTACATCGGAGGCAACCTTTCCAACAAAGAAGAGGAGGAACTCCTGGAGGTTCTTGCTAACAACAAGGACATCTTCGCATGGTTAGCCTTCGACTTGCAAGGAGCTAGCAGAGACATCATACAACATTCTCTAGAAATAAACCCAAACATGAAGCCAAAAAAGCAAAAATAGAGGAAGATGTTAGAAGACAGAATCTTAGCAGCAAAAGCTAAAGTACAGAGACTGCTAGATGCGAAGGTCATCAGGGAAGTCAAGTATTCAGACTGGATACCAAATGTGGTCTTAGTCCCAAAGAAGAACGACAAAATGAGGATGTGTATAGACTTCACAGACTTGAACAAAGCTTGCAAGAAAGGCCCATTCTCGCTTCCAAGGATCGATGGCTCCATCGACAAAGCTACTGGCTGCAAGCATTTCTCCCTGCTGGATTGTTTCTCAGGATACCATAAGATATGGTTGAACAAGGAAGATGAAGAGAAAACAAGCTTCACGACCCCTCTGACACATATTGCTTTGTCAGGATGCCCGAAGGCCTCAAGAACACAGGCTCCACCTTCACAAGAATGACCAAAGTAGTCCTTGGACCTCAGTTGCAGAAAAACATCATAGCATATGTCTATGACATTGTGGTCATGAGCAAGAGAGAAGAGAATCACATTGAAGACCTCAAAGAGACCTTCGGCAATCTCAGAGTCGCAGGACTGAAACTCAACCTAGAAAAGTGTGTCTTTGAAGTAAGCAGAGGAAAGATGCTAGGGTGCATAATAGGGCCCCAAGGCATATACATAAACCCAGATAAAACAAAGGCCATACTTTCAATGATAGAGCCCTAAACCTAGAAGGAAGTCCAGAAGCTCACAGGCAGAATAGCAGCTCTAAACAGATTCATCTCAAAGTCTGCAGAGCACAGTTTGCCATTCTTCAAAGCTCTAAGAAGCACAAACAAGCTAGAATGGGGACTGGAGCAGTCGAAGGCCTTCTAGCAAGTTAAGAACTACTTGGCTAGTAACCTCATGGTCATGGTACTGTGCCCAGACGCACCCCTGCTACTGTATGTGGCAACATCAGACCACGCAGTGAGTGGAGTCCTAGTCCAGGAGAAACAAAGTGATTCGAAGGTCATCCAGCAACCTGTCTACTATGTATCAGAAGCGTTGACTAGGGCAATGCTGAACTACTCAGAGATTGAGAAGATAGCCTACGCTGTTCTATTATCTTCAAAAAAGTTGAAGTACTACTTCCAAGCATATGAAATCACGGTACCCTCGGCACAACCACTAGGCGACATATTCAGCAACAAAGAAGCCTCCAGAAGAATTGAGAAATGGGCAACGAAGTTATCTCAATATGGCATAAATTATGTTACAAGAGCAGCAATAAAGTCCCAAGCACTGGCAAACTTCATGGCAGATTGGACACCTTCATCACAATCAAATTTACAACCACCAGCTCAAGTATGGACACTTTACACAGATGGGGCTTGGGGTCACCTGGGAGCTAGAGCCTCCGCTGTATTGATATCACCGTCCAGTACCCGATCCAAGTACGCAGCTAGGTTGACATTCAAAGCAACAAACAACATAGCCGAATACAAAGGCTCCATTCTAGGACTTAACAAAGCCAAGGCACTAGTTGCACAAACAATACTGGCAAAGACAAACTCTCAAGTAGTAGAAGGGCAGGTAGAGATGGAATACACAGCACGGGAGCTAGAATTGGTCAAGTACTTAGCAACCGTGAGAGCCTTAGAGCGTAGATTCCATGGGTTCACACTCAAGTACATACGAAGAGTAGAAAATTCAGAGGCAGATGAGCTTGCGAAGGTGGCGGCAAACAAGCTGCACATGCCAAAAGGAACCTTTTTCTAGAAACTAGAAGCACCAGCAACGTCAGTAACATCGAAGGCATTCAAAGAAATCCTAATCACCAAAATAGATTGTAGGCAATTGGTCATCAACCAAATCAATGGTCCCTACCAAGTAGAAGATGAACCTAGTGCTTTGAGAATGGTGGCCAGAGCAAGGAGTTACACACTAGTGGATGGGACCTTATACAAGAAAGGCATTGTGCAACCACTACTCAAGTGTATAACGTAGAGCGAAGGCAAGGAGCTTCTACAAGAGATACACTTAGGAATATGTGGATCACACATAGGCCCAAGAGCATTGTCAATGAAGGCCATTAGAGAAGGGTTCTACTGGCCCATGCACATCAAGGATGCAGAAGACATTGTCTAGACATGTGAAGCATGTTAGAACACTTCACCTCATTAAATAAGGCCTTCGGCAGCAACACAGCTTATACCAGCCACTTGGCCACTACAAAGATGGGGCATGGATCTCGTAGGCCCTCTGCCACCTTTGCAATGGGGAACAAATTTGCAGTTGTGGCAATAGAATACTTTGCAAAATGGATTGAAGCCAAACCCCTAGAAAACATCACTTCAGAGACAGTGAAGAAGTTCTTTTGGCAGAACATAATCTGTAGATTTGGAGTACCAAGAATTCTCATAGTGGACAATGCAAGCAGTTTGACTCGAACAATTTCAGAGAGTTTTACAAAAACATTGGGACAGTGCTAGCCTTCGCATCCGTCTACCACCCAGAATCAATTGGCGCTGTAGAAAGAGTAAATAGGGTGGTCTTCTCAGCAATTTCTAAAACATTGTTCAGCCTTCGCAAAGGCAAATGGGTTGAAGAATTGCCCAGAGTTGTCTGGTCACACAATACCATAGCATCTAGAGCAACGGGTTTTACCCCTTTCAAGCTGCTATACGAGGAAGAAGCAATGCTCCCCAAAGAAGCCAAGCATCAAAGCCTTCGAGTACTAAAGCACGCATTAGCTTCAGATGAAGCGTACTCCAAGGAAACTATTGAAGAAATAAGGTTAGAAGCAGTGCAAAACATCAACAAGTATAAACAACAAACCAAGAAATGGAGAGGCAGCCAATTAGTTGGAAAATACATACACCACAAAGATCTAGTCCTAAGGAGAAGACTGAATGCAGTCAATGTGGGCAAGCTACAACCAAAGTGGGAAGGACCATACGCAGCGAAGGCCGTAGGGAGACTAGGCTCTTTCTACTTGACGGACACCGAGGGGACAACAACTACCCACACATGGAACATCGACAACTTGAAGAGGTTTTACATCTGATTGTAACGGCGGTCTTCGCAGGAATATAAGCGAAGGCCACCTCATTTCTTTTTAGCATTACTTTTTTTGTCTTTACATTTTCAAGCAAGCAATGGGCCTATCCTCTTTTCCTCACAGAGGGGCACTCCTAGCGGAGGTGAGGTTTTTAACGAGGCAGGACCCATGTAAAAACCCTCTAAAATATAAAGAGGAACCCCCGTCAAAAACAATTTGAAAGCGAAGGTCGAAAGTTGCTAGCAACAGAGCCACACCATTCGATGGGCATCTCATGACAAGGAGAACCCTCCACCACCCATAGCTGAAAGCTCACAGGTGCGGAACGATCTCCATGGCACCAAAGCACCTACCCTTGCCGAAGACCTGTCAATCCTCAGGCATCAAGGTGTCAACCTTCAGGCTAAAAAGCCAGAACCCTGACAAAGACCTGTCTTTGCCATAGGCATTGGGAGAATACCTAACAAAGGCCTATCCTCATCAGGCATTAGGGAAAAAATATTCCCAAATCACATACACCAAACAAGTACATAATCATAAATTACCAAAGATACCAGAAGTACAACACAATCTGCCACAATAATTGCAAATCACTTTCATATTCAAAGCACTCATCTATCCCAACAACCAAAATTTATGCAAGGAAGGGACTCCAGGCTATAAAAGAGGATGCCAACACCACCCCACCTTACTCATTCCATCACATTACCAACAGCTTAGACCGCAAAGAAGAAGCCCAGCCTTCAAAACCACTAACAACAGGAGAGTAAGGGAAGAACCACCATGATGGAATCTAGAGTATCCTTACACATACTAAAGCAAACAAAAAAGATACCATGCGAAGACTCATAAAAAGAGAAGCTCGAGGCACCAGACGAAGGTCAAGAAGAACATATACACTCACTCCACAGGGTGATGTACAACCTCCATCCGCCAAGTACCAGCTAAAGCTGAAGGCTACAGGCAGATATCACACGAAGGCTCGTAACATCCCCCCGCAGTCGAAGGTCCTAGCTGGCAGTGCCTCGCAACCCGTCAACTCAAAGGGTGTGCAGTAGCCTCTGGTCGACCAGCAGGAGTCACAAGACATTGAGCAACAAAGCCACAAAGATCATAAGGCTGACTACCTCGACACAGGCAGGGACAAAGGCATGGCACGAGCATGACTTCTACAGCCTATGGAGGGCACCTGCAGAGGGGCGGAACCTCCGGAACAACAACAAGATCGAAGACAGGCACTGCTATTTCCTTACCCCGAAGCGCTAAAGGGTGCCTGCCTTCGATGCTACAAATAAAGAACGGAGGCTGGTAGTAGGGACTTAGCGCTATCAATTAGGAGCTTTCTTCATTCCAAAGAATACTGTAACAATAATGGATGAAATCAAATAAGCCTTCATTTATTTAAAACCAAGCATACAGCTGGAATGAAAACAAGTTACAACAAGCTCAAGATAGGGAGCACGTAATCCCAAAGGTTTACATGGCCCGAAGGCCCCTAGCTAGAACATAAACAATGGGCCTAAACACTAGGGGGGGAGGAGGGGGGAGGAGGCCCTCGCCAAGCGAACAATCTAACAAACTCACTACGCTCATCGTTAATATCATCCAACATGAAGTCCCACATATCGATGACCAAGGGCCGTGGAAAAGTCGCACGCCAGTAATCCCAAAGGTCTCCATTAACATAAACGCCATCCTTCATCATTACTAAAGGAGTTATGTCCTGCACAGACCCACAGGAGGCAACCTGCGCAGGCCACATTTACATTCAGTCCAAAACATAGACATCACTAAACCAAGTTCTCTGTACAAATAGTGCAGGATGCGAAGATAGCCTCACTACCCTCATTCTACTCCTAAAAATCTAACTAAGCCTAAGGATTAACCTTCGGAGCGGTCAAACAAATTGCAGGGCCTTCAGGCTTCTGAGCCTCTGCAGCGCGCGACGACTCCGCCGCAGCACCCTTGTCGGTCTTCCGAGCCTCCACCTCCCGCGCCGCACGGGCAACCACCGCAGCCTTTAAATCCTGCACAAGAAATAATAAATTATGATGAAGGAAACAAGTTCTAAGTAAGAAAACCCTACTGCACGAAGACAAACCTCAACTCGACGTGCCTCCGCTAAGGAACGAGCATCCAGTCGTCCGAACTTGGACCAGAAATAGCCCATGAAGCGACGGACAGCGCTGGAAACAGGCTTCAGGATCTCGCCAAGCCCCGCCGGGTCTTCGTAGTCCTTCTGCTTAAGCGCCTAAATGTGCTCACAGCCACCTTTCGCCAAAACTCTAGAAAATTTAGTTGCGCTAGAAAGCGCAACAAAATCCGCAATCTTGCCAACGAAGTTGAAGCTTGGCAAAGTTGGTGGACATCTAAGTAAACAGGCGAAGGCTGAAGCCCCAACTAGAAGAGATGACGTAACCTTGCCAAACCGAACGAGGGCAGCGGTGTACGCATCAGCAGAAGACAAGCCCAACATCTTCGCCTCATCAAGTTGCCCTTTTAGCAACTTAACCTCCATGACTAGGAAAGCACTCGAGGTCTTCTCAACATCTATCTCCTTGCGGAGAATGTCAGCAATCTCGGTGGCCTTCTGTGCACTCTCCAAAGCCAAGTCCTCTGCAGCCTTCGACCTAGCCAAAGCCTTGTCCAAGGACTCTTCCTTAGCTTTCATTTCATCAAAATCCTTTTTGGTCACCCGAAGAGCCTCCGCCGCTTCCTGAAGCTGCTTCTTCTCCATGGTCAGGCCATCAAGCTCCTTCTGGAGACATTCGATAGTCTCATCACGACAGATGATCTCCCGAGAGGCCCGCTGTTCTAGCGCCTCCACCATGTGATGACTCTGTAGAAACTTAAGTTCAAATCAACCAAAAACAACCAAATGAAACGAAGACCAAACGAAGACATACCACGCATTGCTGCTCAAGATTTAGCCGCAACAAGTGATGGATGTCAATATTCTTGAAGTGATGGCGGGCCCGATCTGCAGAAAATCAACGCATAAGCAAAGTAAGACAAAAATGACAAGAACAGACAAGAAGTTGTAAGCAACCTCCTAAGACATTGTATAGTTGGCCAAGTGCCTCCGCCCACCCACTTAGAGTGTGAGAAGAGCCACCTACTGAAAACAAAATGCACATTAGTACTCATTGTATGGTGAAGAGAATGAATTATAATCAATATAAACTAACCTTCAACGCCAGCCTGGGCGGGCTCCGAAGGCCTACCATGTCTGGGGAGCTCAGCCCCGATAGCCAAACCACCCAAACCTTCCAAGGCAAGGCCACTGATAGGCGACATCGGCCTATCTTCACCAGCACCCTTGCCGGTGAGGCCTGGCGCCAGCACTCCTGCTAAGCGAAGACAACTAAGCCAAAAAGATAGAAAGAAACAAAGAACAAAAAATAACAAATGGACTGTTACCCAAACTCAAGATGCCTTGAGCAGCATCTGCAATATCAGTATCCACGGGGTGCGGAGACCCTACAGGACACGCTCGGTCCTCTGACTCTGCTTTAGACTCCTCCAAGCGAGAAGCCTTCACGGACCACGTGCGCCCCTTAGACGCAGCATCAGCACTGTTGGACGTAGTAGAATCGCCCACGCCTGCATCTTCATCTTCGGAACTGGACACATCTACGCCAGGACCAAAGATGGATGGCATATTCTCAACATCAGGGGCATCAATAGAAGCATCAACAACCAACCCCTGAAGAGCAGCGGGCATCAAGTCTACATCTTCGCCGATGGTGGAGGTCTCCATCTATGGAATCTCCGCTCCAACTTGTACGTCCTCATCCGCCCCGGCGCCAGCCTCCTTTACACCCTCAGCCTCCTTTTTGCCAGAGTCAGCAGCCCTAGGGACTCTAGCTACCTTCCACCTTTTGGCAAGAACCTTCGGCTGACCAACAACTTTCCTTTTCTTTGACTCCAAGCGGGCAGTCATGTTCTTCATCGTGACAGCCTTCGGGGCCTTGTCTTCAACTCACTTTAACACCTTCGTCGAGACCTTATGGTCCCCATAAACCACGCCCATCTCCTTGAAGACGCGATTCAAATGAGGCATGGTGCCTCTGATAGCTTGCCGAGCGAGATACTCATGCCCAGGTATGTCGCCAAGTATATCAACAGTGGCTGCCTCAACTTGGGCTACAATTTCAGCATCATTTTTATCTTCCTCGCATTTAAGGCCAAAACACAAAAACCAGACGCCTTCTTCTCCCCCAAAGACCGATAACTTTACCCCCTCCAAGGTCATCTTAGGCCAGTTGTCCTTCCCCAATATCTAGAATATAGAGGACACCATTTCCTCCATGAGGTCCCGACCTCCGGAGTAGCGACAGGCACTACCGAAGGCCAAGTCACAGGCCTTCCATGCTGTGTCAACATACATAGACAAACGAGTCAAAGGCCCCATATCCTCCATGGTAGAGGTGAGTGGGTAATGAACAGCTTTGTTCCCATGCTTGTCCCTAGTGTTCACGTCGGAGGTCTTCATATAAAACCGGTAGCGTGACCAATCCTTATCCCATTTGTTACGTTGAGCGAAGGATATCTCTAGTTTCTCCCCTCCTTCTGAGACCTCTTTGCCATAAATGTACAGCTACCAAACTGAGCCTCGAAGGCAGTGCCCCCTATCGTAACCTTCTCCGGCTGCCGCTGAAGGTCATAGATTGCACAAAAAGTGTCCAAGTCTGGTTCTGAACCATATGACTTGCACGCCCAGCAAAACTTACTGAGAGTAAGAATCCTGTTGGGGGTAAGATGGTGCAGTTGTACCTTGAAGGAACCCAGCACAAGCTGATGGAAGGTGACAGACGGGAATCAAAGACCACAAACAAAGAAGTCCTTGAAGACAACAGCCTCGTTAACCTCCGGACGAGGAACTGTCTCACCACCCGAAGGCCTCCCCTTGCCCTCAGGGAAACAACCTTGTGCCGCTAGCTTGCCGATCATTTCTTTCATCATCTGTGAAGGCCCAAAATCACATGTCTTCCTCATTGCGACCTTTCTCTCTCTGCCCTTGGGAACCGGATCTGCAACAGAAGCTTCAACGTTATCAAGATCTTCTTAGGCCTTTGCACTTACCATCATACACTCCTCAAAATGCCTAGCCCACTCACTGGCCCTCACGCCAAGTAAGCGAGAGTAAGGGCCACTAAAGCGAGCCTAGCGGGAGTGCGGGCTAGCGGGTGGAGCCACCTCCGAAGGTTTTGGAAGCTAAAACTAGGAGAAGGCAAGAAGAATGCAAAAGCCAGGAAAGCGATGGCTGGTGGATTGAAGTGGAGGGAGCCTTCACCAACCCCCCCTTTTATAGCCCGCGAGTGGGCGCTTCAACTTCTGCCGCCAACGGTCACGTCAGTTTAGAAACGCCTTGATTCCATAACCCCGCAACCAATCAAAAAAGGACATGTCATACAATTGGGGTCTGGCACAACGCGCCTCGGGGGAGAGATGGGGGAGCCTTCGCGAACTGACATCAGCGATGAAACAAGGTTCACGGCCTGCCTGCGCCAGACCAGACCCTCAGAGGGGAACTGTTGGGACACAGATGTCTTGGTCGTGAAGGCAAGCCCCCCTTCTCTCTTTGCCAAACGACTAACTGTTAGTCTAGAATATGGATTGTTGTGTTTTTCTTCTATAGGTATTATGCAGGTGCCTTCGGCAGTGCCCTCGGTTTGGGTGAAGGCACAGGGCCTGTGAAGACACCTCCAGCGAAGGCTTAGAGCATACCGCAAGATGGGGATCTCATACGGCCTTCGCCCACAATAGCACGACCATGTGAAGGCCTGGGGGAAGCAAAGGCACTGTCGGTGAAGGCCAGGAGCTCTTCTAGGCGGCGCGCAGAGAGAGGTCGCGAAGGTCGCCGGGGGGAAGACGATGATTCAGTGCGGAAGCCGAGGAAGATCGGCGAAGGCCAAGCCTTCGCCACCCAAGGACCGGGTTCTCAGAGGAAGCTCATTCTGCGCACCTGTTGGGCCTCCAACGGGCTTCAAGGGAGGCCCATGGAGTAAGGCGGTTAGGAAGGAGAAGGCCAAAGATACCCCCGGAGGTCTCTAGTTGTACGGGAATATCTCTAGGATATGCCTTGTCAGTTGTAGGGTATAAATGTAAAAGGACTTTACTTTTTACAGTGACCTATAAAAAGAGAGAGCAACCCCATGTAAAAAGAGAGTCCAATGAATGAATGAAACCCTAATTGTGTCACATGAGGTACCGACTTGTTTGAATTAGCCTTCGCCCCCACCTTCATCGGCGAAGGCCCCCAAGTACTTTGCCTGCTGGGACACTTCTCCCAACACCCTGTCTGATGCAAGTGCGAATGGATGTCTGACAGACATCCCATCAACTCTCCTAGGAGGCCACATAGGCTCATGCAGGCTCTCCCTGATTAGATCACTGCTGCAGGTGATGTCTGCTAGGCAAGTTACTTGTCGTTCTTAATTATTGCCATCTCGTGACAGATTGGTCTTGTTTTGTTAAATTATTGCTAAACCTGAGCTTGTTGGTATAGTGTCATTGACAGTGATAGCGTTGCATTTCACGAACCTGCAAGACCTTTTGACTTTTGTGGAGTAGTCCATACAATTATGTGTAGCAGCTCAAGCGACCATTACTGCTAAAGACAGGAATGATGTTGTCGATGACAACTGCTGCAAGGTTGTCAAGCTTATCTTGGTATTTTTACTGCTCTAAATCAGTATACATTGGTTACATGTTTTTTGAATACTACTAGAGCATTTTTTATTTGTAATACGTCTCAAGTTGTTTCTGTAGGTCTCAGCATTGTTGGCCTCCAAATGGATCTCAGATAAAAATTGGGGAAAGCCCTGAGGGTAGCTTGGCCATAGGCCGCTTGTTGGAATTGAAATGCAAAGGATTTTTGGCTTATCTTACAAGATGGTCTGCCACTACTTTTATAAAGCAGCCGGCTGCTCTCCTCCTCACCTACTCTAGCATATTCTAAGATGCTGAGCATATTCCTAATACATGGCTGGGAAGCCAAGTAAAAGTAAAGTGCAGAAAAGTAAGATACAAGTGTAGGGCACTGGGCTTATCTATCATTCTCCCCCTAAGCCTTGTGCCAAGCACTGGAAATGATCTACTGTAGCCCAATCCTCTCCCTCGTCTCTTGGAACTTGGACTTTCCCAGTGACTTGGTGAGAATGTCAGCCAGCTAATCAGTGGTGGTAATGTGGTTGGCCTTGATGCTCCCATCCTCTAGGCAGTCCCTGATGAAGTGGTACTTGATGTGAATGTGCTTGCTTCTTTCGTGGAAGATAGGATTCTTGGCTAGAGCTAGAGCGACTTGCTATCCACCTTCAGCTCAACCACATCCACATTCCTACCAAGGAGCTCTGCCAGCATCCTTGGTAGCCATAGTGCCTAAGTTGCTGCAGTGGTGGTGGCGATGTACTCTGCTTCACAGCTCGAGAGGGCCACCACCTTCTGCTTGAGGGACTGAAAGTTGACCAAGCAACCACCAAGGAAGAACATGGTCCTAGTTGTGCTCTTGCTGGTGTCCACGTCGCCAGCGAGGTTGCTGTCATAGTAGCTGACGAAGCGCACCATGTCGGGGGCCCTACCATAGTGGAGACCATAGTCGAGGGTGCCCGCCACATAGCGAAGAATGCGCTTGACGGCCTACAGATGCTCCATCATGGGCTGCTCCATCAACCGGCTCACATACCCGACGGCGAACGCAAAGTTAGGCCGGGTATGGACCTGGTAGCATAGACTCCCGATCAGCCGCCAGTAGTAAGTTGGATCGACCTCCTCCGCCGTGTTGTCCTAACTATGCTTGAGCCATTCCTCCATCGGGGTGTGGGCCGGATTGCAGTCTGTCATGCCGCCGAGTTCGAGGATGCGCTTGGCATAGTGGGTTTGGCGAAGGGCGATGTCGTTGACGTCCTAGTGCACTTCGACACCGAGGTCGAAGTAGAGGAGGACGAGGTCGCTCATGTCGAGTGCCTTCTTCATCTGCACCTTGAATGCCTCCACCTTCTGTCCTTCAACGCTGGTGATGATGAGGTCGTTGACGTAGATGCCGACTAGTAGGACATTGCACCCGTTGCCCCGCCTGTACACCACCGCCTCATGCGTGCTTTGCTCGAAGCCCATCTTCTTGAGCGTGGCGTCGAGCTTCGCGTTCCAGGCGCGCGGGGCCTGCCACAAGCCATAGAGGGCCTTGCGCAGGCGGTACACCTTATCTTCTTCTTTGGCAACAACAAAACTCGGTGGCTGGCGCACGTACACCTCCTCCTTGAGGTCGCCATTCAGGAAGGCAGACTTGACATCCATGTGGTGGACCTGCCACCCTTCCTGAGCCGCCAGCATGAGGAGGACATAGACTGACTCCATGCGCGCCACTGGGGTGAAGGCATCATCATAGTCGATCCCCTCTTGCTAGACAAAACCGTGCCCCACCAGCCGTGCCTTGTGCTTGATCACCATGCCCTGCTCATCCTTTTTGAGCTTGAACAACCATTTGAGGGTGATGGGGTGGTGGTCGCTGGGCAGTGGCACCAACTCCTAGGTGCGGTTCTACTCGATGGACTTGAGCTCCTGCTCCATCGCAGCCCACCATGCCTGATCACCCTGCGTCTCAGCATAAGTGGTCGGCTTGCTAGCATGTGTTAGATGAAGCTAGGTGAAGAGCTGCTCTGCCTGCTCTAAAGCAGACTGGTCACCGCAGAGGCTCATCGACATAGTAGGCATCCAGGCGGTCTTCATCGTCCTCCAGTGGCGCTGCGTACTCAATCTCCGGCTGCCCTGCGTGCATTGGTGTCACAGCGGGCAAAGCAGAGGATGCCATAGCTGGGGACAGAGGTGGTGAGATTGGCTAGGGTGCTGGAGTGGTCGGCTGGCTTGCCGATGTGGTCGGCTGGTTTGCCGATGTGGTCGGCTAGCTTGCCAACCAGCTTCAAAGATGTGGTCGGCTGGTTTGCCGATGTGGTCGGCTGGTTTGCGAGCACAGCGGAGCTGTTGGTGTGGTCGGCAAAGCTGGTGAAGTGGTCGGTGAAGCTGCTAAAGTGGTTAATGCTAGTCCTCCAGCCCACTCGTACTTGATGGTGAAGTCATGCAGAGCTGCTATGGATCCATCGTCAGCTGCCTTGTCCCACGCCCAGCCGTAACCATCGTCGAACACAAGTCACGTGCTACCCGCACGCGCCGTGTCACCGGGTTGAGTACGCGATAGGCCTTAGCCCCTTCAGCACAGCCGATGAAGACTCTAGGTGAGCTGCGATCGTCGAGCTTGCCGACGTGGTTGAGTTCCTTGATGAATGCCAGGCAGTCAAAGACCCACAAGTAGCCGACTGCCAGCTTGCGCCCGTGCTAGGCCTCATACGGCTTCTTGCCTTCGAGCACCTTGGTTGGTGAGCAGTTGAGCAGATGCACGGCGGTCATCACTGCCTCCCCCAGTAGATCGCTGGCATCCCTTTCTGCTTGAGGAAGGCGCAGGCGGTAGCCACCACCGTCTGGTTGCGGTGCTCGATGACGCCGTTCTGCTATGGGGTGTATGGCGCGGAGTAGTGGCACTGAATCCCTTCATCGGCCTAGTATGCCACAAACTTAGCCGCCGTGAACTCACCGCCATTATCCATGCGTAGCACTCAAAGATTGCGGTCGCACTCCTTCTCCGCATCAGCTTGATGGTGTCCACAGCTAACGCCTTGGTGTTAAGCACAACCGCCCACATGAAGCATGATATGTTGTCGACAAGGAGGATGTAGCACCAACCTCCAGGTGTAGCCGGTGTCACGGGGCTTCAGAGGTCACCGTGTACAAGTCCCAGCTTCTCCTTGGCTCGGAAGCTTGCCTAGCGGGGAAAGGGGAGCCGCCGCTACTTAGTGAGGATGCAGGTGTCGTAGAACTGCTCCACATGGTTGATGCATGGTATGCCCCATGCCATCTCCTTGTTGCCGAGCAGCTTTAGAGCCTTGAAGTTGAGGTGCCCGAAGCACTCGTGCCATCACCAGGAGTCATCGTCACGGCGGGCTGCAAGGCACATGGGATACGCCACCTACACATGGAGGACATAAAGGCGATTGGCGCCTCTGTTCACCTTGGCGAGAAGTCAGCGATGGCAATCCTAGATGCGCAGTACCCCATGCTCGATCTCCACACGCGAGCCGTTCTCATATAGCTATCCCAAGCTGACGATGGAGTTCCTCAGCGCAGGGATGTATTATACACCGGTGAGCAACCGGTGCTCGCTAGTCTTGTGGTGAACACGACCAAGCTGACCCCCTTGATCTCGATGGTGGAGGCATTGCTGAACTTGATGGAGCCTTTCACGCCGGAGTCTAGGTCAGAGAAGAACTCATGCCGACCTGTCATATGGTGGGTGGCGCCGGTGTCGAGATACCATCCATCGATCTTGTCATCGCCGGTACCGGTGCCGAGGAAGGCATGGGTGCGTGGCTCATCGAGGTGGAGCAGGGCAGAGCCGACCGACGCGAGATGGCAAAAGCTTGAACCTTTCTCCACCTCCTTTGTTTCTTGTCATAGCTCAACACACCCATGCACAAAGAATAGGGCATGGTCCAGCTCCTCTGCTTGCATGACATGGGCTAGCCTGCCGTGGCATGGAGGAAGGTGGCAGTCCTTGGCCCAGTGGCTAGTCTTGCCGCAGTTGAGGCAGGTATCATCCCGGGTCACCTTGCGCTCACCGCCATCAGCACAAACTTGCCCCCAAGGTCCTTTTACCTCCTTCTTCTGGCTGCCATGTGGTCGCCGGCGACACTTCCTGGGTGGACCAAAGCCAGAAGCCTTGTCCTTCTTCTTCTTGTCAAAGGCCTGCTACTGCTCAGCGGTGTAGAGCAGCTTGGCTCTGGCGGTGCTCGACTCGATGTGGGACACCTCCTTGCGATCTTGCACCACCTTGATCCTCCCCGTGACCTCCTCGATGGAGGGCGCCTCGAAATCAAGAAGCGTCTCGATCGCCAGCACGATCTGGGAGTACTTCTTGGGAATGCAGCGTAGGAGCTTCTCCATCGCGCGAGCATCTGTGATGTCGGTGTCACTGTTGCGCGCCATCTGCTCCTTTAGGCTAGAAAGGCAAAAGGCGAAGTCTTTGACTTGCTCACCGGGGTTAAAGGCGAGGCCTTCCCACTCCTGTCAGAGCCACTACAGCATCGCTTGGTGGATCCGGTGGTCGCCGAGGCACGCGGTGGCGATGGAGTCCCAAGCCTCCTTTGTCGTTGCCTTGTTGGCGAGGGAGGCACCGATCTCTGGCGGCACGGCGGCGCACAACTCTCCAGCACCCACCGATCGTCATGGAACTTGGCATCACCGAACTAGACCGCGTCCCAGAGCTGTCATGCCTGTATCTTGACCTTCATCAACAAGCTCCACTCATGGTAGTTGGTTCTTGTGAGCATGGACCATGACGTCCCCGCTCCAGAGTCGTGGTAGACCATCTGCACCACCGGTGAGCGGCCGCAGCACCCACGATGCCGTTCTGGCGAGGGCGAGACCGGTCGGCGCCTCGTGGGGCTACACGATCCTCTAGTAGGTGGGCACTCCATCTCCGCCTGCAGCGTGGCAGTGGTGGCGGCCGTGGCTTCAGCCGTAGCCGCTACACGCGTGGCCGCCGCGGCTGCCTGCATAGCTGCCACCTCTGCGGTAGCAAGGCGCGTGGCACGGTTGTCGGTCGAAGCTCCCTGTACCGCGCCTTCGGGGTCAATCACCTCTGCGGCGCGCCTAGCCCTCTGGCTGCTGGTGGACATGGCTGCTCTCTGAAACCCCAAAGAACCCTAGACGGCTCCGATACCAATTGTTGGCCTCCTAATGGATCTCAGATTCAGATTGGGGAAAGCCCAGAGGGCAGCTTGGTCATAGGCCGCTTGTTGGAGTTGAAATGCAAAGGATTTTTGGCTTATCTTGCAAGATGGTCTGCCACTGCTTTTCTAAAGCAGCCGGCTGCTCTCCACCACACCTGCTCTAGCATATTCTAAGATGCTGAGCATATTACTAATACATGGCTTGGAAGCCAAGTAAAAGTAAAGTACAGAAAAGTAAGATACAAGTGCAGGGCACTGGGCTTATCTATCAAACATTACGATTCTTGGTTGCAGTGATTTCTATTCTTATAGAAAGCAGGTGAACCTAATTTCTCTTTTACATACTAGATATCCCATATAACTTATAACAAATTTCCTTGTTCGGCAGCACAAGGTTCTCTCTGACACACATAAATGTTTTATATTGTATAATTCATTGTTGTGAGAATTTTCCTGGAAAATGGTAATCTAGATCCTATTTTCACCCTTACTTGAAGCACATATGCACACAACTGAATCAGTTCTGTTCACATTTGGAAGGCACAAGACAGTAGCTGAATATTGTGGAATACTGAAGATATCATTTTTCATTTGAGAGGGGATGGACCAGGTTAGGGAGGGGTTTCAGTAAATCAAATTACTTGTAAACTATTTACATCTGTTATGGCAACTATCCACATCCGAAGGGCCTGTATTTTCCTTTGGCATTCTTTAAGATCTTGTATGCAATTATGAATTAAGAGAGCACATTATAGAAACAATGAATGCATTAGGATAAATATTCGCATATCTATTGTGGTGAATTTTGTTTGAAGACTGGTGGTGTCAAGGGCGTCGAACCCTCGACGCGCAGGGCCTCGGCTGCGGAGCTCGTAGCCTTCGGCCGTCTTCTCCGGTGAGGTTATGCCCCTCTACCGCAGGCTTGAGATTAGATGGAAGATAGGATAACAATCTTGCTTAATTCCTTCAAGTCCGGTTACCATAACATATATAGCCTTGCGGCTGCCAACAAAAGGAAAACAAACTCCTAATCTTAAGGTAACAAATAGATGCTAACAATAAGGGAACTAATCCTGATAACTTTCCAACTGAGGCCTCCTAGCCACGACCTGCCTGATCGGCCTCAGCAGGCGCGTTCCGCGCCTGGGACGCGCGCTCGGCCACCCTGCGTATGTCGCGGGCGCGCCTGCGCCGGGCGTACACCCGCCCACACATGACATCTCTCCCCGCCTCGAAGTCCAGCTCGTCCTCGAGCTGAAACGAAGGAAACCGAGTGCGGAAATCGTCGAGGTCTTCCCAGGAGGCTGCAGCGGGGTCGTGACCCTCCCATTCGACGAGGACTTGGTGAACTCCACGAGCCAGGCGGCCCTGTGTCACCCGCGAGGGCGCAGGCACGACGGCACCGTTGGAGAGGGGCGGCAACGCCGGTGGAGCAGCTGGCGGTGACCCCACAAACTTCTTGAGGACGCCCACGTGGAACACATCGTGGAGACGGGCATCCGGGGGTAGCTCCAGGCGCACGGCCGCCTCATTGATGACCTCGGTGACCTTATACGGACCAACGAAGCGCGGCTTCAGCTTGCCACGCACCGCACGGGGCATGGACGCAGCAGCTCGCTGCCGGAGACGCAGCAGCGCCCAGTCCCCGACTGTGAAGATGACGCGACGATGATGCTGATCGTAGACGCGTTTCTGGACCGCCTGAGCCTGCTCCAGACGGACACGAATGTCGTCCAGGAAGGCGGCCCTCTCCTCCATCTCCTGAGCGACGGCCGCGACCCGAGCTTCGCCCTGCTCGTAGGACCGAATGGTCGGCGGGTCCCTGCCGTAAACCACACGGAATGGGGTCTCACGCAGGGACGACTGAAAGGCGGTGTTGTAGGTGTACTCCGCCCACGGCAGCCACCGGATCCACTGGCGGGGGCGATCGCCGGTGAAACATCGCAGGTACATGACGATGACCCGATTGGCGGCCTCCGTCTGGCCGTCCGTCTGTGGGTGGAAGGCTGAGGACATGTAGAGCTTTGTCCCGGTGAGCCGCATGAGCTCCTGCCAGAACGCCGATGTGAAGACTGGGTCGCGGTCCGACGTGATGGACTGCGGCACCCCGTGGAGGCGGACGATGTCGGCGAAGAAGGCGTTGGCGACGGACTCGGCAGTGTAGGGATGTGCCAAAGGAATAAAATGGCAGTACTTGCTGAAGCGATCCACCACGGAGAGGATGACCGTCTTGCCCTGGACCTTGGGAATCGCCTCGATGAAGTCGATGCCAAGGTCGGCCCAGACCGCCGATGGCACCGGCAGCGGCTGCAGCAGGCCGGCCGGCTGCAGGTGGTCAGCCTTGTACTGCTGGCAGGTGACGCAGGCCTTGACGAACTCCTGCACCAAAGCACGCATGTTGGGAAAATGAAAGTCGCGTCGGAGCCGATGGAGGGTGCGGTGGATCCCCTCGTGACCGTCATTGTGGACGGCGGCCACAATCTCCTGCAGCAGCGGCGACGCCGGCGGGATGTACAGGCGGCCGGCGTGGGCGACCATGCCATCCACTAGCGCCCACGGCGCAGAACGGGCACCCGACCGCAGCTCGTCGTGCATGGCGACCAAGGCCGGATCCGTGGCCTGGGCGTGACGGAGGCGGTCGACGAAGTCAAAACGAGGAGCGGAGATGGCCAGCAGCGACCCGTCCTCCTGATCGCGCCGCGAGAGAGCGTCGGCGACGACGTTGGTGGCGCCCGACCGGTACTCCACCGAGAAATCGAACCCGAGGAGCTTGCCGACCCAATGATGCTGTGGGATCGTAGCGAGGCACTGGTCGAGGAGGTACTTGAGGCTGTAGTGATCGGTCTTGACTATGAAGCGGCGCCCCCAAAGGTACGGCCGCCAGTGCCGGACCGCCTGGACCAGCCCGATCAGTTCGCGCTCGTACGCGGCGAGCGAGGAGTGGCGGGGCGCCACCGGCCGGCTGAAGAACGCGACGGGGTGGCCCTCCTGGACCAGCACGGCGCCGAACCCGGACGTAGAGGCGTCGCACTCGACGATGAAGAGCTTGTCGAAGTCGGGCATGGCGAGCACGGGCGCCGTCGTCACAGCGGCCTTGAGAGCCGCGAACGCCGCTGCGGTGGAGTCGTCCCACGAGAAGCCCTCCTTGAGCAGGCCCGTCAGCGGTGCCGCAATCGTCCCATAATTGTGGACGAACTTGCGGTAGTATCCGGCGAGGCCGAGGAAGCCGCGCACCGCCCGGGGGGAGCGAGGAGTGGGCCAGTCGACGATCGCCTGGACCTTCGCCGGGTCCATGGCCACCCCAGCCGCCGAGATGATGTGGCCTAGGTAGGCAACGCTGGGCGCCCCGAAGGAGCACTTGGACCGCTTGACGAACAACTGGTGGCGGCGGAGTGTATCGAGGACGGTCCGGAGGTGTCGCAGATGGTCCGCCCACATCGTGCTGTAGATCAAAATATCATCAAAAAATACCAGAACGAAGCGGCGGAGGAACGGCCAGAGCACATCATTCATCAGGGCTTGAAAGGTTGCCGGGGCGTGGCACAGGCCGAACGCCATGACCAGGAACTCGTACAAGCCGTCATGGGTGCGGAACGCCGTCTTGTGGATGTCCTCTGGGCGCATGCGGACTTGGTGAAAGCCCGAGCGCAGGTCCAGCTTGGTGAAAAACTGAGCCCCGTGGAGCTCGTCGAGGAGCTCGTCGACCACCGGGATGGGAAAGGCATCCTTGACTGTCCGCGCGTTCAGCGCCCTGTAGTCGACGCAGAAACGCCACGACCCGTCCGGTTTCTTGACGAGGAGGACGGGCGACGAGAACGGGGAGTCGCTCCGGCGGACGATGCCCTGCTCCATCATGGCGGCGCACTGGCGTTCCAGTTCATCCTTGTGGGCCGCCGGGTACCGGTAAGGACGGACGGCCACCGGCTGCGCGTCCGGCTTGAGCATGATGCGATGGTCGTGCGCGCGCACAGGGGGCAGACCGGTCGGGTCGGCGAAGACCCCCCCGTACGCGAGCAGCAGCGCCTCGAGGAGGGAGTCGGTGTCGAGTGTCGCGCGCAGTGCCGGAGACGACGGTGGGGCGACGCTGGTCCAGGAGAAGGTGCGGCCGCGGCGCTGAAACGACAGGCGCTGGCGGCTGAGGTCCCAGACGACGGCCCCGAGCGCGCCGAGCCAGTGTGTGCCGAGGACGATGTCGTACCCTGCCAACGGCATGACGAAGAGGTCGGCCGGGAACGACTCGCCGTCGACGAGCAGGGGCGCGGCGCGGAGGACGCCCGCGCACGCGACGCGCTCCCCGTTGGCGACCAGCGCCGTAAGGCGGGGGCGCTGGTGGAGGGGCAGGCCGGAGCGCCTCGCTGCGTCTTCCGCGATGTAGTTGTGCGTGCTGCCCGAGTCGAGGAGAGCCACGAGCATCAGGGGCCCCAGGCCCACCGTGATCTGCATGGTGCCCGCCATCGGCACCCCGGCCAGCGCCTGCAGGGAGAAACAGGGCGCCTCGGCGTTGTCCACGACGGCGGCGTCCTCGACCTCGGCCTCCAGTTCGACCCCTTCGACGAAGAAGATGCGCCTGCAGAAGCGGTTATGGCCACGGGTGTACCTCTCATTGCAGTTGAAGCACAAACCGAGGCGACGGCGGTCGGCCATCTCCTCCTGCGTAAGACGGCGCTGGGAGCCCTCGGGTCGGCCCGGCTGCGCAGCCGCCGGCGGTGCAGGGAGAGCCAGGAGGGGCGGCGGGCCCGGCAGGACGGCTCTGGCCGCGGCCGGTGGAGGCGGTGGTGGCCCGCGCGCGCCTGCTCTCGGGGGAGGAAGCGCCGGTCGGTCCAGCTCCATCAACTCGACCTGGCGGGCGAGGCTGATAGCGGCGACGAGGGTGTCCGGATGGTGGATGCGGACGGCGTTGCTGAGCGGAGGCCCGAGGCCGCCGGTGAAGAGTTGGACGCGCTGCGCCTCGTCGAGCCGGCCAGCGCGAGGGATCAGGGCCTGGAACCGATTGGCATACTCCTCCACGGCGCCGGAGCGGCGGCACTGCGCCAACTCGAACATGGGGGCCGAGCGCAGGGGGGGACCGAAGCGCAGGTCCAGGAGATCCTTGAAATGCCCCCAGGACGGCGTGCCTTCGTCCTCCTGCAGCTGGATGAACCACAGCTGTGCGGCGTCGTCCAAGTGGTAGGCCGCCATGCGCACGCGCTCCTCCGGCATGGTGCGATGTTGCCGGAAGTACGCCTCGCACTTGTGGAGGAACGGCATGGGGTCGGACGTGCCATCATAGTGGGGAAAATCCCACTTCTTGTGCTTCGGATGGAACTCGAGATCGCGCTGATTGTCGGCGCGACGGGTGTCAGAGCTCTCAGCCGTGGGCGCCTTCTCCTTGAGTGAGGCGACATCGGCCTCCAGGGTGGAGATCTTGGCGGACACCTTCTTCATCTCGTTGAAGAGATCGGTCAGGGTAGGCTCGGCCATGGGCGGCGACTGACTGGGCGCGGTGGGTGGGTTGTGGGTGGGCGGCGGCTGGTTGCGGGAGGGTGCTGGCGCGGCGGACTGTGAACGCGAAGAGGATGAGCGGCTGACTACTGATACCAGGCTGTCAAGGGCGTCGAACCCTCGACGCGCAGGGCCTCGGCTGCGGAGCTCGTAGCCTTCGGCCGTCTTCTCCGGTGAGGTTATGCCCCTCTACCGCAGGCTTGAGATTAGATGGAAGATAGGATAACAATCTTGCTTAATTTCTTCAAGTCCGGTTACCATAACATATATAGCCTTGCGGCTGCCAACAAAAGGAAAACAAACTCCTAATCTTAAGGTAACAAATAGATGCTAATAATAAGGGAACTAATCCTGATAACTTTCCAACTGAGGCCTCCTAGTCACGACCTGCCTGATCGGCCTCAGCAGGCGCGTTCCGCGCCTGGGACGCGCGCTCGGCCGCCCTGCGTATGTCGCGGGCGCGCCTGCGCCGGGCGTACACCCGCCCACACATGACAGGTGGCATGTGAATCAGAAGATGGTAGCAGTCTAGCAGAAGAAAAATGGCACCCCCTTTTCATGAATCTAATTTCAACTGTACTCTAATAATATCACTTAACATTGGAATTTTCTGGGGATAGATAGTTGGCATGTACTATAAAACAAATGATGCTTTACTTTTTTTTCTATCTCTGAAGATATTTAGGAAATTAACAATTCAGCAATTGCAGTCTTATCTGTAATTCCTATGCCAATGTGGTAGCGGTCGCCTCTAAGGTGGAGCGAACCTCCTCTTGGCAAAGCAGACCATATGTTGGCGCAAGGGTGAGCAACCACCGGGTGGCGAGCCACGGATGGAAGTGGCTTGCCAGTGGAGATCTGGAGCAGCGGACGCAGGGAGCCACTGATGTCATTGTGGACAGGGTTATTACAAGATGTAACACTGTAAACACAATCGAGATTCCAGTTTCCACTAATATTTACAAGAAGGATTCTTTAACTAGCGATAATTAGTTATGAAGTCCAACAGTTGCCACCTGGTAACCAATGGAACTGGAAATTCTGGTGGGTATATGGATCTTACTTTTGGCCTGTTTTGCTGTTCAAGCCTCTGACTACTATGTGATCTTGCAACAATTTAAAACTTATTTAAATTTTAAAACATAATGTAAGATATTCTGATGTCACCATGAAGATATGAAATTCCATGAGTTAAAAACTTTAAACAAGGGTGTTTGGAACTGTTTTGCGACATACAATGCAAGGTGAAGTCAAGTAACATGGTAATATGCGGACATGAGTTTTCTTGCTGGAAAGCAATAAAGATTCATAATTTTAGTTAAACACCATACCTTGCAAGGGCGTTTGAAATGTTCCATTTTTATCTTTTGATCACCATTTATTTAAGATTGAATGTTCAACATTGAGCCTTACATGTGAGCACAACTTCTTGTTTTGCATCAGACTCCTATTTATCATTCCGCCTCTGATGATATGGTTCAACACCGTAGACATGGTGTGCTACAAAGATAATCAGTGCATTTGATGATCTTTGCCCATAGAGATATGGTTCAATACCATTAAAATTGTACTTAAGTGAAATGGATACTATGTAATTTTCTATCCATTAATAGGGTTTATATTTTGTTGCTTTTGTTTTCCACTCTACATTTTTCAGTGGCACTAATGCAGTCAGCCTTAGAACTATGGGAAACATTCTTAAAAACAGCAATGCATTGTCTTTGTGCTGAGATGCACAAATGTCATGTTCTTTACAGAAAAGAAATCAGAGGAGAATATTATTTGATAGGGCGCGCGAAGACCAACTGGTGTAATCTATGCTGGTGTGCATCTCTTGCAGAAATGTGCCCCTTACTGCTCGCAAAAGACCATGTGAAGCTGGAGGTGTTCATGGAGAAAGTGCTGATTTAGCGATTTGGTTGCATGTGTTAAAAGTGAATGTAAATGAACAAGTGACCGGTAGAATTGTTACTTTCATTGATCTCTGAAATATATTTATACAAGTGAAGGGGTGTCATGAAGGGACACGACTGCTCCCAAAGGGCTGCCCTTTGGGAGTAAAACTAACTGTCTAATCCTATCTACTAATCTTGTAATTGATGGATGAGATCACTTCATGAACAGGCGTCTCTTGGTGGCGTCATTTCACAACACTCCCCCTTGATCGAATCTTCCTTGAGATCAATGTAGCTGTGATTAGCAGCTAAAATTCCTCAAAAAACTCAATGGGAAAAATCTGAGGAATATATGGCCATGCCATAAAAACTCTTTTAAACCTTATTGGAAAATAAGGAGAAAATAGCATATTTATTTGTGATTTAAATAAACCACTATGTCATTGGTATCCCATTAAAAACCCTAATGGGAAAAATATTGGAGATACGACATAAAGATAACTCCTCCAAAAACCTTTAGGAAAAATATGAGGAACAATGTAAAGTGATATGCCGCAAAAACTCTTGCAAACCCAGTGGAAAAATTTGGAGAAAATGTGACGACATATTATTGTTATTGCTTCTTGGATAACTCACATGAAAAACCTTTTCATGAAAAACCATGGATGAGTTATGAGGGCAATATGTGTCTTTGATATTTCCCACAAAAAAACCCGATGGAAAAAATAGAAAATACGACACATTCTTGTATTGATATTGCCTTATTAAAAACCTTTTATGAGAAACATTTGTGAGGAAAACTTATAGAGGGAAAATAGTACAACATGATGTTTGAACAGGTTATAATCCAGGAGAAAACCCCCCTGAACCTTGCAACTCTCAAAGTCATAGAATACCAATTCCATGAAATGTGGATGTAACTATGGACTTAGTGAGTGAATCTGCAAAAATATTGCAATACTACTTTTGCAAGATGTTTATTTCCCAATATTTTGTAATTTATGGGGATAAAACATTTTGAACAATATATTTAATTATATTGCTCTTATATGACCTGTTTGCATCTTGACAATACAAGCAACCTTATCTTTGTAGATAATGGTCGATGACCCTATGGGATCACATTTGATCACTTTATCATGTCATGCATATAGGATGCTTCAAAATGATAAGTGGAAGTAATCATTGGAGTCAAAATTTGATGACTCGTGTGTGGAGACTCTACCACAATAAAATCAGTATATGATCTGGCGTTGGGGAATTAAGTAGCCAGTATCTTGATATTCCACTTAGGTCGTGTCTTAGTTTATTTAATAATAAACTAAAATCCTTTACTACCATATGAATATATGTGGATATCCTTTTTGACTCCCACCTTTCGGTGTTGTAGAAGTTGCGCTATTTTGTGCTAGCAAGGTATTTGCAAATGCAATATTAGGCCTGTTGCTATTTGCAAGATACATGAGCGCTTTATGGAATTAAGGTTGTCATCCCCTAAATGGATAGAAGTCCATATTTAGGAATTGAATGACGACAAGAGTTGATGGATATGATGTCCAATATTATTTGGATATTGATAGACAATGTCAATTGGATATTGGTATACTGATATATGTACTTAAGATAAGACTTAAGCATAATTTGGTTTTACCCAAATATCTCATCTTAAATCCGTCTTAGAGGCCAATTCCACATGATGGAAATTATACCCAAAATGATTGCTTAATTATAGGAGTATCTTGATGATATTAAAATAATCAATATGTGTTGAGATGATAGGGAATCCAATTTAGGATTTCTTTACAAACACATATACGCAATCATGATTAGAGTAATCCTTCTATGGAAGGAACTCAATCAGTAAGTTGTACCACAATCAACTTTAGTGTGTCAAGTCATGTTGTAACATGAATTATACACAATGTATGTTGCAATTTGTATTTGGATTCAGAATGTGAAGTCCATTCGGACTTATACGTCCGAATCTATCAAATTCATTTGATCTGCCAATAATTGAATTTGGGAACATAATTTTCACACATACCATGGGGTATGTTATGCTAGGTCTCTGCATGAAACCATATGCTACAAGCTCTCATTGTTCACCACCTTGCTTCTAAAAAGAAACTCTGCGAGAGAAGATATTACTGTGGTAATACTTTTCATCATTAAACAAGAGCAATTCTCCTTAATTGCCACCTTTTATTTTGACCCAATTTGAGTGTGAAGACACTCTGCCTAGGACTTTGGTCTGGATCTAGTAAGGTGAAGAGCAATCTTTGAGAAGTATATGTCGCGACAATTTGAAGTCTTTAAATGATTGATTCATTGGAATCAATATAGTATGTGAAAATGTTAACCCTTTTGAACTCAATGTCATTTCCCATAATTATGGAGTCAGGGTGTTCCGATATCTTAGGATCAGAATTTGGGTGCACCGTTGTTCTAGCTGGATTTTGATCTGGGTTTTGGATGTTGATCCACTAGATGTCTGCCAACTTGAGGTTGGCTTGGATTTACTAATTTGGAGGATCTAGTCCTCGGTATCCTCAGACACTTACTTGGAGCATTATCCTAAGGAGCGGCCGTACTTCTCCCCCTCTTTTTTTTAGAAGTGGGAGTTGAATGGTTTTAATTGGTACCTCCACTCTTTCGGGTGCATTATGAGCAGGATAAGAGAATTTTGTGACACCCTTATTATCAGTAAATGTTTCTGGCAGATTATTTGCAATATGATGCAAGTATAAGATGTTCTAAACGATTAGGTTTAGATTCTTTGGTACGTGGATGTGAGGATTGATTATCAATATATGATACTCTTTTGATTCCTGGCATTCTTTGTGTGGTATAAATCTCCCCCTAATGCCTAGGATTATCCTCAAATTGTGATCAACATACGAGCAATGTATAAATCCCCTGTAGAGATCTGAGGTATTCTATGAATAATGGATAATAATCCCTCATTGGGATCCCTAATGCCCATTGGTACGCTGGGGTGGGGATATCGGTATGTGCAAACATACTTGATGCGCAGATAGGAAATATTTGGCTACGACCAAACTTTCCACGTACGTACTGCAATGGAGGGAGTTGTATAAGTGTAGCTTGATGAATTTGAATTAACGATGCAGTGTGTAAGGCCGCATGAAACCAACTTAGTGCTAGTAAATTACAATTATATTTTAATAGGTCATTCAATTAATTTGATTCTCAATAAGAGATTCAATCAAACCATTATTCGTATGGACATAAGGTACTCGATATATAGTTCCCAGAAACCAAACAGTTCCATGTAAAATGGATTTGATCCCACATCCAGGATAATTTGCTCTACGAAGATTTTGAGCAATGAGTTTGGTATAACGGTGGCTCTCATGACTAAGAGACACACGTGGGACTATATTGTGGATGCATCAAAGTGAGTACTAATAGTCCACAAAAATGGTTAAGTGAGGTCACTAGTATGTACTTGGATGTGCTCAAGAAATTGAGTGGCCTCTACATTTGAATTTTAAGGTAAGAGGGCCTTAAAATTAAAATCCCCTATGGCAACAACGGTGCACACAAAATCTATGGATTTTGGAAATTTCTGTATGACCAATAGAATTGACAATAATTCTCACATTATCCCTATGATTGAATAATTGAGGCAAATGTGCCAAGTCTTGTAGACATCAAGAGAGAGGATTATTTTGTACGCAACATTGGATACGAGTTATTTATATGCAGTCTAATCTAACTGTGGATGCTTTGTTTAAGTACAAGATGTGCCATATCCGTTGTTAAGAGGAAATACTCTCCTTAGTTGTCATCTTGGGGTTTCGATATGGAAACCACATTGACTGATATCTCTATAATTCAATCGGGTACATTATGGAATCAGAATACAATAATGGATTCATGATTATTATTTGAGTACCAATAGGGAGTATGATAGTAGCACGACCAAAACCCACTATCATGACATCATGTAAAGCGATCATCAAAATATTTTTTGTCTCTATGTAAGAGTTTAGGAATATTTTGCTTCCCTATATATGTATAGAGTTTGGGGTGCAACTGTCCACTAGGCAAAATTTTTCTTTGCATTTGGATTGACTCCTGTATAAATCTATATGTAGCATGAATAATTTAATGAAATTCTTTGCAGACATATAGATTACATACAATTTAATAGAATATCAAATGTGATGGCACATTATTATGATATTCAATCGATTGAAATTGATAACAACATTTTATATTACAACACTAAAATGGGACGTAGATACTAGGTATCTTTGTAAATGGGAGACAAATTTTTTGTCTCTAAAATGGATCAAGTGAAGTAAATTCGATGATCGTCTTATCCATGCTCATAAGACCCACATATTGATTAAATGTTTGGTTGCTACTTGGTTTCATCATGAAACTTGTTGTGAACAACTGGCCTTCTAGGTGGTGTCAGGTTGAAGATTGAAGCGTGCTTCATGTCTTTATTGGTGAGCCAGATATTTATGCCCAATGGATTTGTAATACTGATCAACTAAATGTCTCAGGGCATGACATTTCCAAGTTGTGTGGCTGTAATATCCACAATTGGGACAAAGTATGATTTTGTCATGTTTGGGAAATGCCTTGACCCTAAGGAATGCATGGGGCTGCTACTTCTTGTTGCATTAAATCTTACCATTAAAGTTATTTGGATGGCATTATTACATGGCATCAAACTTGTCATGAATCTGAAAATTCAATATACTTCACATAATAGAGCATCTCTATCATGCTAATGATGATTCCTCAGTAAGAGTATCATACACTTAGAACTGAAGTATTGTAGGAATTAATCCAGAATTCATATGGTAAGCTGCGAGCAATCGCAAAAACACAATATGGAGGATATTTGGGGACAACGTAATTCTATTCTCAAGTGGACATAAAGTCCTAGAGATAAAATTGTGGCCAATCATAGTTGGTATTGGGCAAAATTATTGCCAGATGTTGTTTATATCACTTTGTGAGAGCTAGCCATATAGTGCTTCAACTTATATCCATTGAGATACACATATTTTGTGATCTGGATGTGTGTGGTGCTTTATTTAAATAAAACTTCATATTTAAATTGATCATAAGTGGTGATGCTCTCTTGTGAGGAGCATCAAATAGCTATGAATCCATAGAATATCAAGCTTAACATTACATCCATTGTCCATGTTGGATAATGGTGATCATCAAGAGCGAGAGATCAACTCTTTTGTGGTCATTACTCCAACTAGGTGCAAACCATAGATTTTCTGAATTTACTCTAAGGTTAAATTGAAATTGCTATGGTAGTGTTGTATTAATTAATGCAGAATAAATTTGTAAACAAGATGGGTCTTGTATTGCTAATGGTGTGAACTTCATATTTTTGCTAACACTTTGGAGGTAGTCATCATAAAGATTTAGACCTCTAATAATGTGGACATCATTTGTATGTACAATAGATGCCAAGTAGTGTATGCAATTTATGTAAACACATGTTGAGGTAATCATCAAAAAGTTGATGTAGACCTTTGTAATTCATAAACGAATTGGGTACACATGTTGAGAATAGTCACTGAGTCATGAACTTAGTGTAGATCCCGCAGCAGTAACTTGGTGCTACCTTGTGTATGTGTAGCACCCTAAATTTTCAGTTTTCATAAATAGCTTTAAATTGTTTTAGTTTTGTTAAGTTTGCTTGAATTTTATATAGGAAAATAAACATTTACAAAAATAGATTAAAAAGAAATATAAGGTAGAAACAATGTATTGATGCATTCATGATGCTTCAAGGTTTCATTGCTTGCTCATGTGTGAGCTTAGCTTAGGGTTCAAATCGAATTTGTGAAAACTCTTCTCAAAAGATCAATTGAAAAAAATGGAAAAAACTTTCCTTTTCTGATTTCCTTTTTCTCCTTAGTTCTGGCCTGCTCCCGCTTGTGGCCTAGCCTGGCCCGCTCCTTTTTTCCACCTCAGCAGGCGCAGCAGGCCCGGCCTCCCTTTGCCATGCTCACCCTCGCCTAGTGGGCCTTGGTCAAGTGCCCGATAGCCTAGCCTTAGTAGCAGCGCCAGTCGGCCAGCTCGCCCGCACAACTGTGCCGCTGCCAGCCTAGCCTCGCTTGTTAGTCAGCAGCGATGCGCCGCCCAGCGAGACCCACTCGTCAGTGAGACGGGCCATCTTCCCCAATGCTTCGTAGGAACTGGACGAAGAAGCCGCCGCTCAATCTTGCCTCAAGTGCACGGATCGAGGATCACTGTGCCTATATAGTAGAGGACCGAGTTCGCAGCACGGCCCCTTGAACCCTAGCAGCCGCCGTCGCTGCCACCCATGCCCTAGCGCCCGCTCACATCACCGTCGCACGGAACAGCCACCGGCCATCGATCTCCTTCCCCACCACTTCGCCGCCGTCACTAGCCCCTTGCTGGTCTTCGGAATCAGGTGAGGATCCGGTAGGTACTATTCCCATGCCCTCTCTCATGATGTATCGCTCGAACGATCTCAACGGAGTGTCGTCGTCCGCCCCGTCCAACTTTGCCCCTTCACCGAGCCATCCTGAGCCAACACGAGTACCCTAGATGAGTTCGCCGTAGTCTGGTAGACGTTCCCGTGCCTTCCCCGTGTGGAACCATGGCCTCTACGCAGTTTTCGCTAAATTCCGGCAAGGAGCTCGCCACCGGCCATGGCGCCACTGCCTAACATCATTGTTCCGGCCAGCCCTCAGACCCCGAAGCTCTCACCATCGTCCATCCATAGATCTATGGCTCATATCAGAACTTACCCTTTCGCCTCTTTAACCGGTCCACCGCACAGTTGTGGACTTGGCCCACGGTGCCACGTCGGTTGGTTCACCGTGAACCCGCCAGTCCCGTGCCACCACGTCACCCCGCTGGCCTAGCCAACCCGCAGCCGCTGCGCTTGTTACAAAAGAGTCCCCCAATTTTTTCAGGAATCAACCCGCGGTCCTTCCAAGTTCAAAAATAATTCAAGCTAAGTCCTTTTCTTCTGGAAAACTCCCTGAACTTCAAGCATTAGAACCCGTTGTCCAACAAAGGTAGTTTTATAGGTTGGACCTCGTGTTTATAATCAAAATTACGTATAGGTCCGTTTTGCAAACTACAAAAATGCCACTGAACCTTGTTTTAAGCGTAGAATCTCTGTTTTAAGCCCGATTTGAGTGATTCTCACGTCTGCATGCTCATAGCAAAGCGTAGAACAATTTTAAGACCTTTTCAACTTATTTTTTATAATGTTTGGTGTACTATTCTAATTAGTTTATATTTGTTTGCTATGCATGTATGTGTGGATGCCTGTGTTGTGTTGTTTGATCTCGAGTAGACAGTGAGTTTTACGTTGGTGATCTGGAGCAACTCTTTGAAGATCAAGACCAGCACAAAACTTTGAAGAAGGCAAGTATAATATGAGGCTCCTTGATTACCTATTCACTTTTAATACATTACTATTCATACACATGTGTTAATGAACTGCCTGGAGTTTATCTACCTTGATATTGATATCCTGTCCTTGGTTTATGAAACGATCCCAATTTCCTCGAAGGGAAATCCACAGATTTGAAACATAATGTGATAGTCTCAGAAGATCATTCCACCACATCATAGAATATCAGTCGATAACATGAGTCATACACGAATACCTATCTTACAGAGTACAAATAGAGGGGTTTACTTATTTATTACATTGCCAATTGGCGGAATCAAACAGAGTTCGCAGCATCTAGAAAAGCACTAGGTGGAACGAAAATGGGCATAGACTTCATCCCTAGCATCGGCAACTCGAGCGTAGGATGGACCTCTAGTCCTCCCGGTCGTCTCCCGGGTAGTCGTACTCGGGCTTAGATCCTATCAAACAATTATTAGTACGATATGTACTGGCCACTGGCTCCCACCCTATGTGTTTGTGTTTGCTTTGTGGTAAGTGGAATGCAAGGGTAGAGCAAAAGGCCTATATATGGCTGTAGGTTTCTTATGCAAGTTCAACAATATTTTATAGTAATTCATCAAGTTTTAACCCATTGCATCCACACGTTCACGGATCCCATCACACACATCTCACCTCACTCTCACTCTCTAGGCAGCAAGGACAACTCCCCCTCGTGCCTTGCCTCAATGGCCTAAGCCAGAAACCAACAACAACCTGGGGTAAGAAGAATAAAGGACACCCCTCACTAATCAAGGGAAGCGTAGAACATAGGAATACCCGTGACCGTGGGCACGGCTATACGTATAGAATTTCAACTCTACAGAGTGTGTACACATGGAACCACAAGATCGCAATCATCGGCAGTGCCTTGCCTAGGCCGATTCTGGACTACCTTCTAGCCGGTATGAAACCACCCTGTCACTCAGCCCTGGGGCACCCCGGAATCCACCGACACGCTGAGACTGTGAGATGTAGAACCGGGCCTCCAAGGTCACCACGCTGTCTTAGGAGGGTGTGGGCTGGCTGCACGTACCTCCCTACACTATCACCTACCTCCTTGGTAGTAGTGGATTCACACCAACTAGTTAGAATGTCGTCTCCCGCCCATCAGAAGCGAGTGGTGTGCACGAAAGGTCCTATGAGCCGGTTCTCTCGACATACCAGTCCTTAGGGGGACTAGACAAGATATCTTCACTAAGGGGTTGAACAACACCCCATGCCTCGATGGCACCTCCATCCCAGGGATTCATCCCACAAAGACAGTCCTCCCTGGGATCTATTCATCTCACATGTACCCGCCACAGGTACCTCAAACAGGGGATGCCCAGGTCGCACCCCCTCGGCAAGACTTGTCCACAGACTCGTCGGGATCCTGTCCAGTCGACACAACCCTCACCACACACCCAAGACTCACGCCAAGATCTCCCCAAGTTATTACCACATTATTAACATGTTATTGGCACCAAGTGCCAGGTCCACTCACAAACAACCTTCCACCAAACATCACATTACAGATATAATGCATAGTAGAAGCAAGCTATAAGTAGTAAGAGAGCATCTATCCTATCAGCGGGTGTGCAGGGGTAAGGTTTGCGTTAAGGTAATGGCTCAACAAGCAATCTACCATGCAACCTATCACAGTTTAATTGCAAGAAAGTAAAGCGCTAGCAGCTACATCTTTGCATGTCTAATAGGATTCTACAAGGTTGGGTGGGACGTGGCACCTGCTGGCAGGTCGTCCCCGAGCTCCTCAGTGTAGTTTGGGTCGTCCTCCTTAGTCAGCGGCTCCTCCTAGGCTGTAAATCGAGACATATAGCCGCATTTAGCGACTGCTATAGATAGCCACAAAGAAGCAACAAAAATTCAAAAGATCCAAATGCACTCAAACATAAGCCTATGACGTAGAGCTCGTTTTTAGGAAAATTTTGGGACTGGTTTCATATTTTTCTGAGGTCATTAGAATTTAATATGAATTTCCAAAGTTTAAATCATTTTAAGAAAAAGAAAAAGGGGCTGGGCCAACCGGGGCGTGACACGTGGCATGCTGTGATTGGCCGGATGGTTGCGGTCACTGACAGGTGGGGCTGAGTCAACGGTCAATGTTGACCGGGCCTCGACTAGGCTCGGATGGGCCGGGTCAGGGCTAGATCTAGGCCAGGTTGGGCCAGCCTGGCCCGGACACGTGTCGGCGCCACAGGCTTCCACGTGACGCGGCTGGGCTCACAACAGGCTTGGGTCTACACAAGCTAGCTCACAGTGGATAGGGCTTCGGCGCACCATGGACCACAGGCACGATCCTTCGTGGACCAGGCTCCCACGGGCACTAGCGCATGCACGGTGCACAGTGCGTCGGAGTGCACGCAGGCATGGATGGGGCGCAGCCATTCCCTCCCCCTCTCTACTGAGTTCTCACCGATGGCAATCTCGCGCATAGGGGCACTGTGGTTGCTCAGCAGGGCAGCTGAGCCTCCCTAGGGCTGCTTGGCACCTCGGTGACCACGACGGGGCCCAAAAGGTGGTGGATTGGGGCTAGGATGACGCTGGCCATGGTGGCGGTGGCTCGGCAATGTCGGCGGCAGCGACCAAGCCACTATGTCCATGATAGGGGCCAAGAGCCCCTCCTTTCGTCCAACTGGGGTCACGGGCGAGCCAGGGAACTGGTCGGCGGCGGCCAAAGGGCATGGTGGAGTTCGCGCCATGGCAAGGCGTCTAGGACCAAGTGGAGGCCCACTTCCTTGATAAACTGGTTGGCGGGGTTCGTGGTATCCTGATGAAGCTTGACGGACCCTCCTCGATGCATGAGGCGCCCAGGGTTAGCCGGAGCAATCTTGGCACAACGGCGACATGGGAGGCACGCAGCAAGGCAGCTAGGACCAAGCGGAGGCCCTCTTCCTCGATCAACTGGTTGGCAGGGTTCGTGGGGTCCTGACAAAGCTCAACGGCCCCTCCTCGATGCGCGAGGCACCTGAGGTTAGCCGGAGCAAGCCCAGCACGGCGGCGGCATGGGAGGCACGCGGCTCCGACAAGGCGGAGCATGGCCAACGGCTCCCGAGGGTCCACTTCCCTTTCTACCTACCGTACATTATGTTCCTCATCGAGGCGAAGCTCGCCAGGGTGGTTGTCTTTTCCCTACCGGCTCTAGGTGGCCGAAACGAGGGTGCGACGCGGCGAACGCCGGCCATGGCGACCGCGGCGGGTGCGCCATGCAGGAGCTGGCGTTCCCTAGCACTAGTGGCTCGGTAGAGTCAGCCGGTGGCTTGTGTGAGTGCGTGCGCATGCATTGTGCTTCCAAGATGGCAAAGGCTCTACCTTTGGCCTCCCGAGGGGGAGAGCATGGTGGCGCGAGCACGATGTGGTCACGACAGCGAGCGGAGGTGGTCGGGGTCTCACCGTGGGGCTCGCGGTGGTTAGATGGTGGTGCGGTGATGAGCTGTGGTCGTGACTAGTTGAAGCAGTGCCATGCCGAGCTGCTATGCCGGCATAGACAATCATGGTGTCTCCAACATCAATGAGCTTGGGCAGCACCGGTGGCTCCAAATGCTTCGGCTTCTTCCTTCCCCCCTTCCTTCACGTTCTGATTCGGCGTGGAACATGGATGGCCGCCGAGTGGTGGCGGGGGCATGGAAAGGGTGCTAGGGCACCGGGGTGCCCTCTTATAGTGAGGCCATAGCCATGGCGTGGTCGGATGGTGAGGAGCAGTGCGGGGGCATGTGTAGGGCGATTAGGGGCTCACAGCTAGGGTTTTGGGGAGCGCAGGGTGGTTGCTCAGGCGCTGGTGCTCCCAAATGGGAGCGGCGGTCGGTCAAGAGGTGAGGACGGGTGGTGGTGTCAGCGGCGCATGATTCACGGCGACGACATCACCTCATTGTGACGTGGGCAGGTGGCAGCGAGGGGGTACGACTGGGGGATGTGGCGCGCATCCGCACGTCGAGGCGCAATGGCCAGGGCACGAATGTTGGGGGTGAGCAGGGGACCGCGTGATTCCCCCACGTTGGTGCCCTCATGCTTTTGCAAAAGTAGAGGAGAGCATGGGGTTGGGGATGATGAGCGAGCCTCGCCCATCAGTGGCCGCACATTGTGACACGGGGCGTGGTGCTGGCTACCGGTTGGGCCGGCTCGGTCGCGTGCGGGCGCTAGCGCGTGCGAGTGGAAACTAGGGCGCGGCGCTGGGTCAGCGGGCGAGCACGCGTGGGGGCAGGCTGCACGGGCGAGCGCGCACGCGGGCTAGGCCGGTCTCGGATGGCTGGGCTACGTGGGAAGGAGAGGGAGGGAGAGGTAGGCTGGGGATGGGCCGGCTGGCTAGCCTCCTCCTTCTTCCTCCTATCCTTTCTTCTTTTCTGTTTTTCTTTTCCTTTACAACCTCATTTATGAGAAAGGTATTTATACTTGTATACATGTATTGCCTTGCATGCTTGCTCCCATGTGGGGGGTCCACTAGAGTCAACTAGGGGCTTAGGGCTTGGTCAAGGGTTTGGGCCCACACACAAGCATTTTCATGAAAAGGTTTGATTCATATTTTAATTAGCCATCACATAAAATCATGAAGAAGCAAATCACACGTTGGTTAGATGCAAATGCTCATACAAGCTATCTTGGGGCTACTTGTGCATCTAGGGTGTTTTCCTAGCATGCCACTCATCACACATGGGTTTTTAAAAAAATTTGAAAGTTGGGATTTTTGGGTTGTTACAGTCCTCCCCCCTCATAGGAATCTCATCCTAAGATTTAAGGTGTGACGTACCTTTCGAAGAGGTAGGGGTAGAGTATTCTCAGCTCTGTCTCCTTTTCCCATGTGGCTTTCCATTCAGTGTTGTTGCTCCACTGAACCTTGCACATGGGTATGGTCGTGCTCCTGGTTTCCTTGTTGGCCTTGTCCAGAATCTGGATGGGGTGTTCTTTGTACTCTAGAGTATCTTGTAGATCCAGTGCCTCGATGGGTACCTGCTCTTCTGGTAGCTTCAAGCATTTGCGTAGCTATGATACATGGAATACAGGGTGAACTCCAACTAGTTCTTCAGGTAGCTCTAATTTGTAGGCTAGTGTGCCAATCCTCTCACAGATCCGGTATGGTCCCACATATCTTGGTGCTAGCTTCCCTTTCACATGGAATCTGATGGTGCCTCGGAGTGGGGAGACCTTGAGGTAGACATAGTCTCCACTTTGAACTCGAGATCCCTTCGCCTTTTATCTGCATAGCTCTTTTGTCGGCTTTGTGCAATCTTCGTATTTTCTCGTACTTGGGAAACTCCTTCTTCGTCCTCTTTAATCTTTGCGGGGCCAAAGAATGATCTCTCTCCGGTCTCTAACCACACCAGAGGGATTCTACACTGTCTCCCATACAAGGCTTCGAACGGTGACATCTTGAGGCTTGCCTGATAACTATTGTTGTAGGAGAATTCTGCATGTGACAAGCTCTTTTCCTAGTCTGATCCATACTTCAGAACGCAAGCTCAAAGCATATCTTCCAAAATCTGATTCACTCTCTCAGTCTGACCATCTGTCTAAGGGTGGTAAGTAGTGCTATAGTCCAGCTGGGTTATGAGAGCCTTATGGAGACTCTTCCAGAACTTGGACATATACTGTGTCCCTTGATCTGACACTATGCTGGTAGGGGCTCCATGTAACCTGAGGATATTGTCAACGTACAGATCTGCTAGTTTGTCAACTCTGTAATCAGCTCTGATGGCTACGAAATGAGCCACTTTGGTCAATCTGTCGACTATCACCCAGATGGAGTCATGGCCTTTCGGTCTGTGGCAACCCAACAATGAAGTCCATGGATATGCTCTCCCACTTCCACATCGGGACATCGAGTGGCTTCAACAGTCCAGTGGGCCTCTGATGTTCTACCTTGACTCAGATGCAGATGTCACAATGTGCGACGTACCCTGCAATATCTGCTTTCATGTTCCTCCACTAGAATAGCTTCTTCAGATCAGCATACATCTTTGGCTCCCTAGGTGGATGCAATACTTGGAGTCATGACCCTCTGCTAGGATCTCCTTACGTAGGGCTTCATCTGTAGGCACACAGATTCTCTCCTTGTACCAGCATGTTCCTTGCTCATCCTCCCTGAATTCGGAGCATTTGCCTATCTTCATCAGATCTCGGATTTTTGTGATTTATGGGCAAACTCGTTGAGCATTGCAGATACGCTCTTTGAGATTGTACTATACGTGAAGTTGGTGTAAAAGTCCTTTCGGTATCACTTCAAGCTGGAGTTCTTCCATCTCTCAAAGTAGTTTAGGTGACGTGGTGTCAGCAAGCAGGGCGTGGCATTAGCTCCTTTGGCTCAAGGCATCAGCGACTATGTTGGCTTTCCCCGAATGATAGTGTATCTCCAGGTTGTAGTCCTTGATCAGTTCTAGCCATCGGTGTTTCCTCATGTTCAGATCTTCCTAAGTGAAGAAATACTTGAGGCTCTTGTGATCAGTGTAAATGTCACACTGGTTGCCAATGAGGTAGTGCCTCTAGATCTTCAATATGTGCACAACTGCTGCAAGCTCAAGGTCATGAGTAGGATAGCGTTGCTCGTGCTCTTTCAACTGTTGGGAGGCATAAGCAATGACCTTTCCTTTCTACATCAGAACATAGCCAAGACCTTATCTGGATGCATTGCAGTAAACCACGAAGTCTTGCCAGATATCTAGTAGAGCCAGCATGGGTGTGGTAGTGAGCTTCTGTTTCAAGGTCTGGAAGCTTCTCTCACATTCTGGTGACCATTCAAACTCGGTGGTCTTCTTTAGGGGATTGGTCAGGGTCTCGCTATCTTGGAGAAGTTCTCGATGAAGCGGCGGTAGTATCCCACTAAACCAAGGAAACTTCAAATGTCTATCGTGTTTTGGGGTTGTCCCCACTCCCTCATAGCTTCGATCTTGGTAGGGTCTATAGCTATTCCTTCGGCAGTGAGTATGTGACCTAGAAAAGTGACTTGCTCAAGCCAAAACTCGCACTTGCTGAACATGGCATACAACTGGTTCTGCCTTAGCTTCTCTAGCACTATACTTAGATGCTGCTCATGCTCTTTAGCGGTAGCTGAGTACACTACGATGTCATCAATAAACACTACCACAAACTTATCCAGGTCCTCCATGAACACCTTGTTCATCATGTTCATAAAGTAGGCCGGGGCATTAGTGAGCCCGAATGACACTACTGTGAACTCATATTGTCCATACCTGGTGATGAAAGTCATCTTTGGAATGTCCTTAGTACGGATCTTCATCTGATGGTACCCAGATCGGAGATCGATCTTGGAAAAGAACTTGGCATTCCTCAGCTGATCTAGCAAATCATCAATCCTTGGAAGCGAATACTTATTCTTGACAGTCACTGCATTCAAGTTGTGGTAGTCTACGCACATCCTCATAGAACCATCCTTCTTCACAAAGAGAACTGAGGAACCCCAAGGTGAAGCACTTGGTCTAATGTACCCTTTGTCAGATAACTCCTTAAGCTGCTTCTTAAGCTCCTCTAGTTTGTTAGTCGACATGCGGTAGGGCCTCTTGGCTATGGGTCCCATACCAAGCAATAGGTCGATCATGAACTCCACATCCCGATCAGGTGGCATCCCTAGTAGTTCCTCAAGAAACACATCGGGATACTCACACACCACGGGTACCTCCTCAACTGCCTTGGCCTCAAGGCTGCATAGCATGGAAACCGTTCTCCCCTAATTTGGCTCACATCGGATCACATGACCATTAGGGTGTGTTATTTCCACATACCTCGGGGAACAGGATGTCACTCCTTTGTGTTGGGTTAGCCAATCCATCCCCAAGATTACATCCAAGCCATTAGAGGGAAGCAAGGTAAGGTCGGTTAGAAAGGTGTGTCCCTCAATGGTGATTCTCACTCCCTGACATTTCTTGGTGCAACGAATGTTGCCCAAAGGGGAATTGGTGTCTATGGGCTCCTTGCGAGGAGTCACCGGTAGGTTGCGAGCATGGGGTTCCTCCTCCTTGAAGTTAAGAGGAACGTGTCCCATGCACCTCCCATGGTGCCCTCGACCACGGACGACCGGTGCAGGGGAAGGGGAGCGGCGGATCAGCCGGTTTGAGCGACGAGTTGCCATCTTGCTGCAGACAACAAGGGTGAGGGCATATGCTGATATTATTAAGCGATTTAAAACATTAGATATCTAGCCATACACTCAAACAAAGAAGCATCAACAACCATAAGAAGCATTAAGATCCAAGCATTCATTACATCATTTATTACATAGCGGTATCTCCAATAGCTACACTAGAAGATCCGCACAGCACGCACTACACGCATGTAGGCTCCAAAAAGAGGGACATCTACTCTACTTCAAAAGTGAGTCATGTCTCATAGCCATGCAGGGCTCATCTCTGACACACACTCCACTACTCCCACATTATTAGACCAACTCTGAGGGACAAACTCTGAGTGACAGGTGAGGTAGCAGGGCTACCGTCCATCTCCTGAAGCTCGGCGTCAGTGCGGTGCATCCTGACAACGTACTCCAATGCCTCTGCCAGCTCCTAAGTCTGAGCTACCTCGGGGTAGTTCTCGGATGAGCAGGCGGCAAGGTTGAGGCGGGTGGGCTCCACATGGAAGGTCTCTCATCATGGCCTCTTGCATGACTCGGGTGGCAAGGTCTCCTGCAGCTCCTTGTACTCCTTCACACACCCGGCATCAGACTTTACCCAAGCCTCCATAATCCTGTCCACCTTGTCCTTCAGGAACTCGGTGTACTTCATGTACTGGATGAGGTGAGACTAGTTATGGGCAGCATTGGTACTCATCTGGGTTAGGTCCTTCTCCAGCATGTTGTTGAGGTTCGCCATCATCATCTTGTGGAACCCGAACCTCTTTTCCTTGTCGAGGTGCTTCCTTAGAGAGATCTTCTTGTGCTCTAGAGCATCCTCAAGCTCGAATACCTTGTTGCTAAGGTAGTCGTTGTGGAGGCTGAAGTCTCCCACCTTGTCTCTGAGGTCTGTGATTTTTGCCCTCAGCTTCTCCTCATGAGCTTCACGAAAGCACTCATGATATGTGAAGTCCTTGCGTTCCTCGTGAAGAGCTTCCCACAGCATGGTCTTCTCCTTCTTCCACCAAGAAAGCCTCATCAGCTCAGAACAGCATGTCCCGATAGCGATGATTCTGAGCTTCCACCTCCATGATGTAGCGATCCTGGCACAGGATGTACAGTCCAGACACCTGAAGACAGGGGTTTTCCTCAGCAAAGGTGGCCTGGTCAACTGCCGCCAGCTGCTTCTGGGTGCTCTGGGTGAGGTCCAGGGCTCGGGGCAGTAGGCGGTACGGGCCTCTCTTAAGGTGCTCGTGTGCGTCACACTTCATGCGGCGGAGTGCCGAATGTGAGATGGACTAAACACAAGCGTCGATGGATGTATCCACCTCTAGCTCGGTGAAGGCCTGTAGCTCGGGCACGGCCTCACTTGCAGGGACCTTGATGTTGATGACGACGTGCCCCTATAGTCCATCAGGGCCTTACTCGCCTCGATAGACGTACTCAATGAGCTCAGTGCGAACACCTAGATCTTGGAGCACCTCACGGAGCATCTGAGCGAAGCCTCCATAGCTCTCTCCATCGATCTTGAGCTCAACGGTTGGGGCCATCTGCATATGTGGTCCAGAAGACTAGGTTAGCAGGTTAGAAAGGGGGTAAGCCATGCATAAGAATATGCAAGGTCGGTAAATATAACCGAAGAAACAAGTTTTTGCTCTCATTCTATCGGCCAAACCTAAGGGTCTCGTCCAAGGGCCCAAGCATGGCTCTGATACCAACTAAAATGATCCTGATTTCCTCGAAGGGAAATCCACATATTCGAAACATAATGTGATAGTCTCAGAAGATCATTCCACCACATCATAGAATATCAGTTGATAACATGAGTCATACACGAATACCTGTCTTACAGAGTACAAATAGAGGGGTTTACTTATTTATTACATCGCCACTTGGTGGAATCAAATAGAGTTCGCAGCATCCAGAAAAGCACTAGGTGGAACAAAAATGGGCGTAGACTTAATCCCTAGCATCGGCAACTCGAGCATAGGACAGACCTCTAGTCCTCTCGGTCGTCTCCCAGGTAGTCGTACTCGGGCTCAGATCCTGTCAAACGATTATCAGTATGATTTGTACTGGCCACTGGCACCCACCCTATGTTTTGCGTTTGTTTTGTGGTAAGTGGAATGCAAGGGTAGAGCAAAAGGCCTATATATGGCTGTAGGTTTCTTATGCAAGTTCAACAATATTTTATAGTAATTCATCAAGTTTTAACCGATCACATCCACACATTCACCCATCCCATCACACACATCTCACCTCACACTCACTCTATAGGTGGCAAGGACAACTCCCTCTTGTGCCTTGCCTCAACAGCCTAAGCCAGAAACCAACAACAACCTAGGGGAAGAAGAAGAAAGGACACCCCTCACTAATCAAGGGAAGCGTAGAACATAGCAATGCTCGTGACCGTGGGCATGGCTATACGTATAGAATTTCAACTTTGTAGAGTGTGTACACCTGGAACCACAAGATCGCCATCATCGACAGTGCCCTGCCTAGGCCGATTCCGGACTACCTTCTAGCCGGTACAAAACCACCCTGCCACTTAGCCCTGGGCACCCCCAGAATCCACCGGCATGCTGAGACTGTGAGACGTAGAACCAGGCCTCCAAGGTCACCACGCTGTCTTAGGAGGGTGTGGGCCACCTGCCCATACCTCCCTACACTATCACCTACCTCCTTGGTAGTAGTGGATTCGCACCAACTATTCAGAATGCCATCTCCCGCCCATCAGAAGCGAGCGGTGTGCACGAAAGGTCCTATGAGCCGGTTCTCTCGACATACCAGTCCTTAGGGGGACTAGACAGGATATCTTTCCTAAGGGGTTAAACAACACCCCGTGCCTTGACGACACCTCCATCCTGGGGATTCGTCCCACAAAGACACTCCTCCCCAGGATCTACTCATTTCACATGTACCTACCACAGGTACCTCAAACAGGGGATGCCCAGGTCACACCCCCTCGGCAAGACTTATCCACAGACTCGTCGGGATCCTGCCCAATTGACACAACCCTCACCACACACCTAAGACTCACACCAAGATCTCCCCAAGTTATTACCACATTATTAACTTGTTATCGGCACCAAGTGCCAGGTCCACTCACAAACAACCTTCCACAAAGCATCACATTACAGATATAATGCGTAGTAGAAGCAAGCTATAAGTAGTAAGTGAGCGTCTATCCTATCAGCGGGTGTGCAGGGGTAAGGTTTGTGTCAAGGTAATGGCACACCAAGCAATCTAGCATGCAACCTATCATAGTTTAATTGCAAGAAAGTAAAGCGCTAGTAGCTACATCTTTGCATGTCTAATAGGATTCTACGAGATTGGGTGGGACATGGCACTTGCTGGCAGGTCGTCACCGAGCTCCTTAGTGTAGTCCGGGTCATCCTCCTTAGTCAGCGGCTCCTCCTAGGATGTAAATCAAGACATATAGCCGCATTTAGCGACTGCTATAGATAGCCACAAAGAAGCAATAGAAATTCAAAAGATCCAAATGCACTTAAACATAAGTGTATGACGTAGAGCTCATTTTTAGGAAAATTTTGGGACTGGTTTCATATTTTTCTGAGGTCATCAGAATTTTTTATGAATTTCCAAAGTTTAAATCATTTTAAGAAAAAGAAAAAGGGGCTGGGCCAACCAGGGCATGACATGTGGCATGCTGTGATTGGCCGGACGGTTGCGATCACTGACAGGTGGGGCTGAGTCAATGGACATCATTGACCGGTCAACGGTCAATGTTGACCCAGCCTCGACTAGGCTCAGATGGGCCGGGTCAGGGCTGGATCTAGGCCGGGTTGGGCCGGCCCGGCCCAGACACGTATCGGCGCCATGGGCTTCCATGTGACGTGGTTGGGCTCACAACGGGCTCGGGTCTACACAAGCTGGCTCACGGTGGATAGGACTTCGGCGCACCATGGACCACATGCACGATCCTTCATGGACCAGGCTCACATGGGCACTGGCGCACGCGCGGTGCACAGTGCACCGGGTGCTCGCAGACGCGGACGGGGTGTAGCCGTTCCCTCCCCCTCTCTATCGAGATTTCGTCAGCGGCGATCTCGTGCATAGGGGCGTGTGGTTGCTCGATGGGGTAGCCGAGCCTCCCTAGGGCTGCTCGACACCTCGGCGACCACGACGGGGCCCGAAAGGCGGTAGATTGGGGCTTGGATGACGCTGGCCACGGCGGCGGTGGCTTGGCAACATCGATAGGCAGTGACTAAGCCACTATGACCATGATAGGGGCCAAGAGCCGCTCCTTTCCTCCAAGTGGGGTCACGGGCAAGCCAGGAAACTGGTCGACGGTGGCCAAAGGGCATGGCGGAGTCCGCGCCATGACAAGGCGCGTGACGGAGCTCCGGCGAGCACGTGGGAAGGTGGCTAGTACCAAGCGGAGGACCTCTTCCTTGATCAACTAGTCGATGGGGTTCGTGGGGTCCTAACGAAGCTCGACAGCCCCTCCTCGATGCACGAGGCACCTGAGGTTAGCCGGAGCAAGCCCAGCACGGCGGCGGCATGGGAGGTGTGCGGCTCCGACGAGGCGGAGCATGGCCAACGGCTCCCAGGGGTCCTCTTCCCTTTCTACCTAGCGTACGTCATGTTTCACGGTGAGGCGAAGCTCGCCAGGGTGGTCGTCTTTTCTCTACCGGCTCTAGGTGGCCAAAACGAGGGTGCGACGCGACGGACGTCGGCCATGGCGACTGCGGCAGGTGCGCCGTGCAGGCACTGGCATTCTCGAGCACCAGTGGCTTGGTAGAGTTAGGCGCTGGTTTGTGTGAGTGCATGCGCGTGCGTTGTGCTTCCAAGACGGCAAAGGCTCTGCCTTTGGCCTCCCGAGGGTGAGAGCACGGTGGCGCGAGCACGATGTGGTCACGACAGCGAGCGGAGGTGGTCGGGGTCTCACCGTGGGGCTCACGGTGGTCGGATTGTGGTGTAGTGATGAGCTATGGTCATGATGAGTCGAAGCAGTGTTGTGCCGAGCTGCTACGCCGGCGTAGACAATCATGGCTTCTCCAACACCGGTGAGCTCGAGTGGCATCGGCGGCTCCGACGGCTCTGGCTTCTTCCTTCCCTGCTTCCTTCGCCTTCCCGGTTCGGTGTGGAACTTGGATGGCCGCTGAGTGGCGGCGGGGGCATGGAAAGGGTGCTAGGGCACTACGATGCCCTTTTATAGTGAGGCCGTGGCCATGACGTGGTCGGACGGCGGGGAGCAGCGCGGGGGCACGTGTAGGGCAATTAGGGGCTCACGGCTAGGGTTTTGGGGAGCGCGGGGTGGTTGCGCGGGCGCTGGTGCTCCCAAATGGGAGCGGCGGCCGATCAAGAGGCGAGGACGGGTGGTGGCATCAGTGGCGCGTGATTCATGGCAATGATGTCACCTCGTCGCGATGTGGGCGGGTGGCAGCGAGGGGGTACGGTTGGGAGACATGGCGTGCATCCACGCGTCGAGGCGCAACGGCCAGGGCACGAACGGTGGGGCTAAGCAGGGGACCACGTGATTGCCCCACATCGGTGCCCTCATGCTTTTGCAAAACCAGAGGAGAGCGTGGGGTTGGGGATGATGAGCGGGCCCCACCCGTTAGCGGCCGTGCGTCGCGACGCGGCGCACGGTGCTGGCTGCCGGTTGGGCCGGCTCAGTCACGTGTGGGCGCGAGCGCGTGCGAGTGGAAGCTGGGCCACGGCACTGGGTCGGCGGGCGAGTGCACGCAGGGGCTGCGCAGGCTGGGCCGGTCTCGGACGGTGGGGCTACGTGGGAAGGATAGGGAGGGAGAGGCAGGCCGGGGCTAGGCCGGCTGGCTATCCTCCTCCTTCTTCCTCCTATCCTTTCTTCTTTTCTGTTTTTCTTTTCCTTTACAAGCTCATTTATGAGAAATTTACTTATACATGTATACCTGTATTGCCTTGCATGCTTGCTCCCATGTGGGGGGTCCACTAGAGTCAACTAGGGTTTGGGCCCACACACAAGCATTTTCATAAAAAGGTTTGATTCATATTTTAATTAGGCATCACATAAAATCATGAAGAAGCAAATCACACGTTGGTTAGATGCAAATGCTCATACAAGCTATCTTGGGGCTACTTGTGCATCTAGGGTGTTTTCCTAGCATGCCACTCATCACACACGGGTTTTTAAAAAAAATTGAAAGTTGGGATTTTTGGGTTCTTACAGTTTACCTATGGGCTTTTGCATGTGGGTAGTATGCTTAGATTGCCTCCACCAATATTCGAGTCATGAATCTGATTAAAGATATATGCAACAAGGTATTAATATATGTTTTTTAGCTACATGGAACCAATGGGGCAAGAGCATTGGGACTGTCTTTTGGTGCTCTAGTTTTTCTCCATAAGGACTCATCTTTAAGCGGCAACCCAGGACTTACAGTACAACCGAGAGGACCATATGGCTCTGGTCTTAGTCTAGTACCATGCTATGTTCTAGTTTGTAGCAACTTACTGAAAGGGCAAGAGGGGAATGTTGTGATGGTTATGGGTCTTATCCTACCATTGTGTGTATAATGTTGCGAGCACGTGTGCCACCTTGGTGGATGGGCTCCATGACGGGCGGTCGACTAAAACCTTAGCGGTTGCTATATATTAGAATGACTGGGGAAAGCTTCGTAGTGTACCCTGCCGCATTTACATGGAAGAGGTGATATGGGATTCATGACCCCTGGCATATGGGAATCACGACTCATGGGTAAAGATGTACAACCTCTACAGAGTGTTTTAAACTGATATATCAGCCGTGCTCTCCATCATGAGCGGCCTAGATCCTTACTGAATAGTGGTTACTTGGATGGTTTGGTAATATTGATGATATCTTTAATTATTATTCACACTCAGGCGCCTAAGCATAACTTACCAACTTATGATTAATGATGAATGTGACCAACTAAAAGTGCTTACCATAGTTCAACCGTGTCAAGCCTTTGAGCTTGCATCCCCTCATATTATGCTTGTTAAGCGGTAGTAGCTTACGCTTGTTTTATTTCAATACTTTGGCAAAATCCCGGATGGGTACCAGATGGAGGTTCTTCTGTGGAGTTTTCCAAGAGGATTAGGCTTGTGATCAACAAGTTGACGATTCCTGTGGTGTTGGAGCCTTCGCCGCAAGAATAGAGCAAGTACATTGTGTGATGTAAGACTATGTCTTTTGTAATGAATACTCATGCGCTATGTAATAAAGCCATGGTCTTTGGTATTACCCATTTATTTGTAGCTATATGTGTGAATTGAATTCCTGAGCACACATATGGTTTGTACCTGGTTTTGTTCTTAAAACTGGATGTTACAAAGTGTGGTATCGGAGCTATGTCGACTGTAGGACGCAAGCCTAGCTAGAAAATGGTCGTCTTAAGGTCTAGAATTTTCCATGAAATCCTTGTTCTATAAAGCTTGTTATCTTCTATATTATATTACTTCCCTTGATATCCATCTCCTCCTCAATTACTTTGTCCCTATGTCCACTCCTTGTTTTGAGCTGCTTTTAGAACTGTCTCTTACCAACTTCTTGCGCGTCATCAAGATGAGGCCTTAGAGTTTGAACCCTTGGTGTACCAAGAACGATAGTGTCACAAGTTGAGTCAATGCTTGTTGCGTGCACCTTTAATGCCTTGTTGAATTGTCATTATGATTTTGCTTGATTTGGATCTTTGTATGATTGAAATGATTTTGTAGAATTTGTCTACAACTTCATTTAGATGTAGGCTTAAGACATAAGGATTAATGAATAGATAGTTGGGTTGGTTATCTTATCTCTGCAGTCTTCTGTTTACCTGAGCAGTCTGTGTTCTCTGTGTTATATCTCAAAATCTTTACGTCCAAAGTTTATGAAATTTTTATGGATAAAAGTAACTTCTTCATGTTTCATATTCCGCTGGAATCACCCTTATATCTATTTCAGTTTGAGAGTTATGACTGCTACAAGTTGCCGCGATTGCGCTGACAGATTCTCTGGACAGAACTTATGTTTCGCTGTTTTACCTAAATTTAGCGTCAGAATATGGAGAAATGTTCTATGCAAAAGTTGTAGTGAATTTCAGAAGCTTTCCATCCATATAATGCCTGTCTTCATATGATTTCTGGAACTCGAGATAGGACTGTTTTACTGCACTGCTACTGTTAGTTCTCGTCCAGAAAATTTCAGATTGACTGCTTTATTATGTAAACGACTTCCGCATCATGGATTTCAACCAATACTTGTGCTACATGTTGCAAACAGATGGTTGCTACCAGGAGGAGTGTTGCACATGGTGCCAGAAGGAATGCCCTCAATGCTAATTCTCCACCACCAAATCCTCCAACTATAGAGTAGGTTTTGATGACACAGACTCAACTAATGCAAACCATGGTACAGCACATGCAGAATCAGCCTACAGTAGGAGTGCCACCAGCTCCACCTCGGGACAAGCGTGGTGAATTTATGGAGGGACACCCGCCGACATTCTCTCATGCAAGCAATCCACTGGAAGCTAATGATTGGCTTAGGGCTGTGGAGCGACAACTTAACGTAGCCTAATGCAATGATCATGAGAAGGTGCTTTATGCTTCCGGTCAAATTCAAGGAGCAGCTTTAGGCTGGTGGGGATCAGAGTTTGGGCAACAAGATGCAAATCATATTGGTTGGGAAGAATTCAAAACTGCTTTTAGATCTTACCATGTTCTAGCTGGATTGGTGATGATCAAGGAGGAGTTCCTCAACTTGAAGCAAGGCTCCATGTTAGTGTGTGAGTACCGTGACAAGTTCACTCAACTATCACGCTATGCTCTAGGAGAGGTGGTTAATGATGCTAAGAAACACAAACGCTTTTTGAAAGGACTGAATGATGGACTTCAACTGTAGTTGATGACTATTGTGTATCCTGACTTCCAAACATTGGTGGATAGGGCCATTGTGGTCAAGAACAAGCGTCAGGAGATGGAAGAGAAGAAAAGGAGAATGCAACGCCAATCTGCAGGTAGGAACACTCGCCCCCACTTTACTCTCCCGTAAGAATTCTAGCAGTGGCACTAGGAACCGTGTGATCAGGAAAATCTCAACCAACCTTAGCAATAGCCTCAATGTTAACAACAGCAGCGGCCTCAATGTCAACAAGAGCAGAGGTATGAGACTCACACTCCACAACCAAGGAAATTGAACATTGTCCCTATTAAGAGTGGAGTTTCCAATACCCCTCCAAAGGACAAAAGGTGCTATCAATGCGGCGAATCAGGTCACTATGTGAACAAGTGCCCACAGAAGCAGAGTCAGCGGAACTGTCTGCAAGGATTGGTGAATCACGTGTCTTCAGAGACTGCACAGGAAGCCTCAGATGTGGTGATTGGCACGCTTCTAGTCAACTCCAATCCAGCTTTATTTCTTTTTGATCCTAGTGCTTCACATTCTTTTATCTCCACCCAGTTTGTGAAGGAAAATCCTATGTTCAAGTACTCCATGAAGAAAACCATGTTGGTTAGTTCACCTGGAGGAGATATGCGAGCTACCCGTAAATGTCCAAAAGTCAATCTTAACATAAGGAGGGTAGACTTTGAAGTAGATCTTACTGTCTCAAGACTTACTGGAATTGATGTTATATTGGGAATCGACTGGTTGTGGACACATGGTGGAGTAATCAAATGTGAGCAAAGAACAGTGAGTTTGACCTCTCGTATGGGAGAGAGGATCGAGGTTATCGCCACAGAACCAGCTATAGAGGATTATAGAATCAATCATCTTGAGAGTAATTTCGAGGATCCACGTAGAGTGGTGGATGAATTCCCAGATGTGTTCCCTGATGAACTACTAAGTATGCCACCTGAACGAGACATTGAATTCTTAATTGAGCTTCTACCAGGGACATCTCCCATAGCTAAGAGGCCATATTGAATGGGAGTGAATGAACTAGAAGAACTCAAGAAATAGATAAAGGAGTTGCAAGAAAAAGGATTCATGCGCCCAAGTTCTTCACCTTGGGGAGCACCAGTTATATTTGTGGATTAGAAGGATGGTACACAGTGGATGTGTGTGGATTATAGATCTCTCAACGAAGTTACTATCAAAAATAAGTACCCGCTACCTAGAATTGATGATCTATTTGATCAGTTAAAAGGTGCTTGTGTGTTCTCCAAGATTGATCTTCGTTCGGGTTATCATCAGTTGAGGATTCGATCTTCGGACATACCCGAGACAGCGTTCACTACAAGGTATGGGATATATGAGTATACCGTGATGTCCTTTGGAGTGACCAATACACCTGTATACTTCACGTATTTGATGAACAAGGTGTTTATGGAGTTTCTCGACAAGTTTGTGGTGGTCTTCATTGATGACATTCTGGTTTTCTCCAAGACCGAGAAAGAGCATGAGGAACATCTAAGACTAGTTTCACATAAGCTCAGGGAACATAAATTGTATGCTAAGCGGAGCAAGTGTGAGTTCTGGCTGAAGGAAGTTTCTTTTCTGGGTCATGTTGTCTCCAATGGTGGAATAGCAGTGGATCCATCAAAAGACAATGATGTGTTGAGTTGGAAACCACCAATGGATGTGAGTGAGATCAGTAGTTTCCTTGGATTGGCAGGATATTATCAAAGGTTCATTGAAGATTTCTCCAAGATTGCTAAGCCGATGACAGCATTATTGGAGAAGATGCCAAGTTTGTATGGACTAATAAATGTCAAGCTAGTTTCTAAGAATTGAAGAAGAGATTGACTACAGCTCCTGTGTTGACATTGCCAGATCTAAACAAGAGTTTCTCCATCTACTGTGATGCATCTATCAAGGCCTAGGATGTGTTCTTATGCAAGAAGGAAGAGTTATGGCGTATGCATCACGACAGTTAAGGAAGCATGAGTTGAACTATCCTACACATGATTTGGAATTAGCACTGTGGTTCATGCTTTGAAGATTTGGAGACACTATCTTATTGGACATAAGAGTGATATCTATACAGATCATAAGAGTCTCAAGTACATATTCACTCAGTCAGATCTGAACTTGAGACAACGTCGTTGGTTAGAGTTGATCAAGGACTATGACTTAGAGGTGTACTATCACCCTAGAAAACCAAATGTTGTTGCCGATGCTCTTAGCAGAAAAAGTTATGCAAATGAAGTTCGGGCAACACCAATGTCTAGGGAGTTGTGTGCAGAGTTTGAGAAGCTTAACTTGAGCATAGTCACTAATGCTATGGAGTTGGTAGTGGTGCCAACCTTGGAACAAGAAATTCGTAAAGGTCAATTAGAGGATGAGAAGTTAAAGGAGATAGCAGAGAACATCATGATTGGTAAGGCACTAGGTTTTTGTATGGATGAGAATGGAACCTTATGGTTTGGGAAGAGAATTTGTGTGCCAGAGTCAAAAACTATTTGAGATGAGATTCTACGAGAAGCTCATGAGTCAGCTTACTCTATACATCCTAGAAGTACCAAGATGTATTTGGATCTTAAGGAGAAGTACTGGTGGTATGGACTAAAAAGGGATGTGGCAGACTATGTGGTCTTATGTGATACATGTTAGCGAGTTAAGGTAGAACATCAGAGGCCAATAGGATTATTACAGCCGATGAAGATGCCTGAGTGGAAGTGGAAAGAAGTTGGTATGGATTTTATAGTTGGATTACCACGTTCTCAGAGAGGATATGACTCAATATGGGTAATAGTGGATCGATTAACCAAGGTTGCTCACTTCTTACCAGTCAAGACTACTTATTCCGGTGCAAAGTTGGCAGAACTGTATATGGAAAGAATAGTGTGTTTGCATGGAGTTCCTATGAAGATTGTGCCTGATAGAGGTACTCAGTTCACACCAAACTTTTGGCATAAGGTACATGAGTCCTTGGGAACTAAGTTGAACTTCAGCTCAGCCTATCATCCATAGACTGATGGACAAACCGAGGGAACTAATTAGATACTAGAGGACATGTTGAGAGCTTGTGCTTTGTAGTATGGAACAAGTTGGGATAAGAGTTTGCCCTATGTAGAGTTCTCTTACAACAATAGTCACCACAAGAGTCTCAAGATGGCACCATTCGAGGCTTTATATGGACGTAAGTGTAGGACTCCATTGTTTTGGAATCAGACTGGTGAAAGCCAAGTGTTTGGACCAAATGTTATTAGAGATGCAGAAGAACAAGTGCGAATGATTAGGGATAACTTAGGAGTGGCTCAGTCTCGATAGAAGAGTTATGCTGATACACGGAGAAGAGAATTGGTCTTTCAAGGTGGCAACTATGTATATCTCAAAGTATCACCCATGAGAGGCATAAAAAGGTTTAATGTGAAGGGCAAGTTAGCACCTCGCTACATTGGTCCGTTTAAGGTACTAGAAAGAAAAGGAGAAGTGGCTTGTTAGTTGGAATTACCAGAGAGCTTGTCTGGTGTACATGATGTGTTCCATGTGTCTCAACTAAAGAAGTGTTTGCATGTGCCAGAGGAACAAATACCATTGGAAGAGCTCAATGTGAAAAAGGACCTCACCTACAAAGAGTATCCAGTCAAGATCTTGGAAACCGCTGAGAGAGTTACTCGGAGTAAGGTTATCAAGATGTGCAAGGTACAGTGGAATCGATACTCAGAAGATGAGGTTACTTGGGAAAGAAAAGAAGATCTAAAGTCAGAGTATCCACATCTCTTTGAGGCAACATCTTCTAAATCTCGAGGATGAGATTCATCTTAAGGGGGGTAGGTTTGTAGCACCCAAAATTTTTAGTTTTCATAAATAGCTTTAAATTGTTTTAGTTTTGTCAAGTTTGCTTGAATTTTATATAGGAAAATAAACATTTATAAAAATAGATTAAAAAGAAACATAAGGTAGGAACAATGTATTGATGCATTCATGCTACTGCAAGGTTTTATTGCTTGCTCATGTGTGAGTTTAGCTTAGGGTTCAAATTGAATTTGTGAAAACTCTTCTCAAAAGCTCAATTGAAAAAAATGGAAAAAACTTTCCTTTTCTGATTTCCTTTTTCTCCTCAATTCTGGCCTGCTCCCGCTTGCAGCCCAGCCTGGCCCGCTCCTTTTTCCCACCTAAGCAGGCGCAGCAGGCTCAGCCTCCCTCTGCCACGCTCGCCCTCACCTAGTGGGCCTTGGTCAAGTGCCCGATGGCCTAGCCTTAGCAGCAGCGCCAGCCCAGCTCGCCCGCGCCACTATGCCACTGCTAGCCTGGCCCCGCTTGTTAGTCAACAGCGCCGTGCCGCCCAGCGGGACCCACCCAGTTTGTAAAGCGCGCGGATCGAGGATCGCCGTGCCTATAAAGCAGAGGCCCGAGTGCGGCGCATGGCCCCTTGAACCCTAGCAGCCGCCGTTGCTGCCACCCATGCCCTAGCGCTCGCTCACATCGCTGTCGCACGGAACCGCCGCCGCCCATCGATATCCTTTCCTGCCGCTTCGCCGATGTCATTAGCCCCTTGCTGGTCTTCGGAATCAGGTGAGGATCCCATAGGTACCGTTCCCGTGCCCTCTCTCACGTTGTATGGCCCGAACGATCTCAACGGAGCATCGTCGTCTGCCCTGTCCAGCTTTGCCCCTTTGTCGAGTCGTCTCGAGCCAACGCGAGTACCCTAGATGAGTTCGCCATAGTCTGCTCGATGTTCCCGTGCCTTCTCCATGCCGAACCATGGCATCTACGCAGTTTTTGCTGAATTCCAGCAAGGAGCTCGCCGCCGGCCATGGCGCCACTGCCTCCCATCCTTGTTCTGGCCGGCCCTAAGACCCCGAAGCTCTCGTGACCGTCCATCCACAGATCTATGGCTCAGATCAGAACTTACCCTTTCACCTCTTCAACCGGTCCACTGCACAGTTGTGGACTTGGCCCACTGCGCCACATCGGCTGGTTCACCGTGAACCCCCTAGTCCCGTGCCGCCACGTCACCCCGCTAGCCCGGCCAACCGACAGCCACCGCGCTTTTTACAAAAGAGTCCCCCAATTTTTTCAAGAATCAATCCGTAGTCCTTCCAAGTTCAAAAATAATTCAAAATAAGTCCTTTTTCTTCTGGAAAACTCCCTGAACTTCCAAGCATTAGAACCCGCTGTCCAACAGAGGTAGTTTTATAGGTTAGACCTCATGTTTATAATCAAAATTACGTATAGGTCCGTTTTGCAAACTAGAAAATTGCCGCTGAACCTTGTTTTAAGCGCAGAATCTCCATTTTAAGCCCGATTTGAGTGATTCTCGCGTCTGCATACTCATAGTAAAGTGTAGAACAATTTTAAGACCTTTTCAACTTATTTTTTATAATGTTTGGTGTACTGTTCTAATTAGTTTATATTTGTTTGCTATGCATGTATGTGTGGATGCTTGTGTGGTGTTGTTTGATCTCGAGTAGATAGCGAGTTTTACGTTGGTGATCTGGAGCAACTCTTTGAAGATCAAGAACTGCAGCAAAACTTTGAAGAAGGCAAGTATAATATGAGGCTCCTTGATTACCTATTCACTTTTAATACATTACTATTCATACGCATGTGTTAATGAACTGCCTAGAGTTTATCTACCTTGATATTGATATCCTGTCCTTGGTTTACCTATGGGCTTTTGCATGTGGGTAGTATGCTTAGATTGCCTCCACCAATATTCGAGTCATGAATCTGATTAAAGATATATGCAACATGGTATTAATATATGTTTTTTAGCAACATGGAACCAAGGGGGTAGAGCATTGGGTCTTTCTTTTGGTGCTCTAGTTTCTCTCCATAAGGACTCATCTTTAAGTGGCAACCTAGGACTTACAGTACAACCATGAGGACCACATGGCTCTGGTCTTAGTCTAGTATTTTGCTCTGTTCTAGTTTGTAGCAACTTACCGAAAAGGCAAGAGGGTTGTGCTGTGATGGTTATGGGTCTTATCCTGCCATTGTGTGTATAATGCTGCAAGCACGTGTGCCACCTTGGAGGATGGACTCCATGATGGGTTGTCGACTGAAACCTTAGCGGTTGCTATTTATTAGAATGACTGGGGAAAGCTTCGTAGTGTACCCTGCCGCACTTCCTTGGAAGAGGTGATATGGGATTCATGACCCCTGGCATATGAGAATCACGACTCATGGGTAAAGATGTACAACCTCTGCAGAGTGTTTTAAACTGATATATTAGTCATGTTCTTGGTCATGAGCGGCCTAAATCCTTATTGAATAGTGGTTACTTGGATGGTTTGGTAATATTGATGATATCTTTAATTATTATTCACACTCAGGAGCCTAAGCATAACTTACCAACTTATGATTAATAATGAATGTGACCACCAAAAAGTGCTTACCGCAGTTCAATCGTGTCAAGCCTTTGAGCTTACATCCCCTCATATTATGTTTGTTAAGTGGTAGTAGCTTACGCTTGTTTTATTTCAACACTTTGGCAAAATCCCGGATGGGTACCAGATGGAGGTTCTTCTGTGGAGTTTTCCAAGAGAATTAGTCTTGTGATCAACCAGTTGATGATTCCTATGGTGTTGGAGCCTTTGCCACAAGAATTGTGGGGGAAACGACCCCGGATACCCATGGCAGACCACATGGGTTACGCCCCCAGGGGTGGCCCAGCCCACGAGATGAAGCCTTGCGGGGCACGACTCTGCTCAGTGCCTCCCGCAAGACACCAGGAAGATATCCTGAAGATACTATGAGATCTGTTAGGATACGTATGATCCCAAGATTCCTGTAATCTGTTATTACTTTTTGGCTATCTCTCAGATCTAACCGACTTGTAACCCTACCCCCGGACTATATAAGGTGGGCAGGGACCCCCTCCAAACTCACGCAATATCATACAATAGCTAATATAAACCAATAGACCATAGGAGTAGGGTATTACGTCATACTGATGGCCAGAACCTATCTAACTCGTGTGTCTCTGTTGCCTTCTTGTTCTTGATTACACGCCTCTCTGCCGATCAATCTACTTTCGTAGGATACCCCTCGAAGGACTGCCAACGATATTATGTCAACAGTTGGCGCGCTAGGTAGGGGCTGTGCGCTTGATCCCCGGTGAACCAGATGGGATCTCAAGATCAATGTTGTTCGCGGCAACTCCGACAGCTGCGATGGCGTCTCTGGCCTACTCGATGAGACCCGACATCATCTACAAGACCATAATGATCGACGAGTTCTGTGATCGAGTACCCACTCCGACTCCTTCCTGCTGAGTTCGAGTGCCGACTCCGACCCCTTCAGGCATCTACACACACCGCACGGAGGAGACGTGTTCGTCAAGGATTTCTTTATCCATCACGTCGGGAGCTTCCGTGGCCTCCATAGCACGAAGGACAGCCAGACTTGCTACAACAATCAGTATGCACTAGGAGATTGAAGATCGAAGCAAGCACCAACGGCGTTGCTACCCTTCCCAAGGGGCTGCACGTACGGACTATGGAGTCCTAGCTGACGGACATGTTCGAGGTGACATCAAACATGGATATGCTAGATGTCAACATCAACTAGCAAATTAAGCATCACATCTATCTACTCAGATACTGCGTCGACTAATCAGGTTATGTCACGACTCTGCACAACCATGGGTTCCAGCCCTTGCGCGGCCAACGCGGTCCATGTCGACTACTCCACCCGATCGCCGAACAAGCTAAGTCACGTTTTAATATTCTTCTAAATATTTTCCAATCTTTGTATATCGTCATAATGTTTCTCCAAGCTATTTTCTCCATGTTTGCTCTCCAAACAATTTTCCGAACCCCCGAACAGTCATGTTGAGGCTCGGACGCCTCCAGAGACGGCCCTGTCTCTGACTCCTCTCTACACGTGCATGAACGTGTGCCATCTGCGTTATGGGTGGTCGGCAGCGGCTCCTTAGCGACGCTTTGTTCTTCCTACATACACACGGGCTCCGCACTCCACATTATGGTTAATAGGCTAGCTAGGGTTGGAAACTCAGCTACACACTAACTGTTCGGGCGGTTTATATTAAATATAAATACATATTCACACCAACTAATCACCGAGCTGCATACGCTATTTCATTGTCATTGCTGATTTTTCACCGGAGTTCATATATTTTTACATCATGTACTACCCGTTCTACATATTTGTATTGCAGGATCATCGTCCAGGTGATCGGACCACCTAGTGCTCGGACTTCTCCACCGATCAACTAGTCGTACCGCTAGGTTCATGGACTTCATTGCCGACCAGTTGATCGAACTGTTTGCTGGTCGCTTGTACTCAATGCTCACTTCACCGCCAACCAATTGACCAGACTATTCGTCGCTCGTGCCTCATCGCCAGCTACATCGGTTACTCCTCGGCACTCGAAATCTTCGTGCTCGAGGACAAAGTGGGCACACTTCACCCCACTTCACCTTGCGGACATCGCCAGCTACGCCGGGGACTCCTCGGTGCTCGGACATCGCCAGCTACGTCGGGAACTCCTCGGTGGTCGGAAATCGCCAGCTACGCCGAGGACTCCTCGGTGGTCGGACATCGCCAGCTACATTAGGGACTCCTCGGTGCTCGGACATTGCCAGCTACATCGGGGACTCCTCGGTGCTCGGACATCGCCAGCTACGCCGGGGACTCCTCGGTGGTCGGACGCCGCCAGCTACGCCGAGGACTCCTCAGTGCTAGAAGATCGCTAGCTACGCCGGGGACTCCTCGGCGCTCGAACATCGCCAGCTACGCCGGGAACTCCTCGGTGCTCGGACGTCGCCAGCTACGCCGGGGACTCCTCGGTGGTCGGACGTCGCCTGCTACACTGGGAACTCCTCGGTGCTCGGACATCGCCAGCTACACCATGGACTCCTCGGTGCTCGGACATCGCCAGCTATACCGGAGACTCCTCGGCGGTGCTCGGACATCGCCAGCTACGCCGGGGACTCCTCGGTGCTTGGACATCGCCCGCTACGCCGGGGACTCCTCGTGCTCGGACATCGCCAGCTACATCAGGGAGTCCTCAGTTCTCGGATATCGCCAGCTAGGCTGGGAACTCCTTGGTGTTCGGACATCGCCAGCTATGCCAGGAACTCCTCGGTGCTCAGACATCGCCAGCTACACCGGTGACTCCTCGGTGCTCAGACATCTTTAGCTACACCGGTGACTCCTCGGTGCTCGGACATCGCTAGCTACGTTGGAGACTCCTCGGCGGTGCTCAGACACCGCCAGCTACGCCGAAGACTCCTCGGCGGTGCTCGGACATCGCCAGCTACGCCGGGGGCTCCTCGGTGCTCAGACATCACCAGCTACGCCGGGACTCCCTTGATGGTCGGATCTTGCTACGTCTCATCGGTGTGCTATCAAGCTGCTCCATGCTATTCGGATTAGGGTGCTGATCTTGGGTAGCACGTCTGGGGGTCTTGATTCGCACATGTCAGACGACATCGGCAAGCTTTCAGACTTCTTTTTTTTTTGACCCTGTTACAAGATTCATTCTTCATCTTCCAGCAGGCTTGGGGACTAAGTGGGCACACTTCACCTTATGGTGAATGTGCGCTTTTCAATTCAGGGCTCCGCTCGTGGACTGGTTGCTTGCTCGGCCGGTCTTCTACCTTTCTTCTACTTTCTGACCCTAGTACCACATGACCTCATCACCTACTGTCAGGCTGGGGGACTAGCTGTGGGGGTATGGCCCTCGGTATCCACAAGACAAGACATGGGCAGCACCATCAGAGGTGGCCCGGCCCACAAGATCAAGGCGTACACGGCGCTGCTCGGCGTGCACCACAAGATATTGTATAGTACCAAATAGGATACTTTTCTTGTAACCCTACCCCTCTAGAGTATATAAGGAGAGGCAGGAGTCCCCTAGCGGACAAGATCTACATACATCCCATATTCAATATAATACAACAAAGACACAGGACGTAGGGTATTACGTCGATCAGACGGCCCGAACCTGTATAAATCGTTGTCTCTGCACTTTGTGTCACCATCCGGTTCCTGATTACGCGCACCCCCACCGACAAATCTACCATCGCAGGATACCCTCGGTGGACTGTCGAGCAGAGCATCTTTTGTTGACAAGAATAGAGCTAGTACATTGTGTGATGTAAGACTATGTCTTTTGTAAGGAATACTAATGCACTATGTAATAAAGACATTGTCTTGGTATTACCCATTTATTTGTAGCTATATGTGTGAATTGAATTCCTGGGCACACATATGGTTTGTACCTGGTTTTGTTCTTAAAACTAAGTGTTACAGTATGACCAATAGGAATCCAAATTAATGGTAGTCATTTTGTGAAAAGATGTAGAGCATATGTAGCGTATGTTCCAATTTATGGTGTTAGGTACACACGTCATAGATGATAATCATCTAACATCGCAAATGGCACCTAAGTGTGTACACTTTACCTAAGGTAATTTTTTTAAAATTTAATCTTGAGCTCCTTACATCCTTCTGGCAAGCCTTACTTGAGCAAGTTTGAGGTCTGCAGACCAGTTAAACTGATCGGCTTTTTATTTTCTTCGATTGGCTACTAGTTAAACTGGTCGGACTAACAGTTAAATTGGTCAGATTACCAGTTAGACTGGTCGGCTTCAAGCTGGACTGCTCGAACGTGATCAAGACGGCATTGCTCAGCGGATACAAGGCGTTTGGGGACTAGCTGTAGGGGGTATAACCCCGGGTACCCACGACGCAAGACATGGGCCGCACCATCAGGGACGGTCCAGCCCACAAGATCAAGGCTTGCGGTGCAAGGCACTGCTCGACGTACACCGCAAGGCTTCAGGAAGGAATCTTGAAGATAAACAGAGATCTGATCAAATATGCTAGATATCATATTCTATTATGATTATCATGCAACCAACTAGGTTTAGATCTAACCGACCTGTAACCCTACCCCGTAGCTATATAAGGCAGGTAGGGGACCCCCTCCAATTCATCTCATCATACATACAATCAATACAAACCAACAGAACATAGGACGTAGGGTTTTACGTCGCATTGACGGTCTGAACTTGTCTAAATCTTGTGTCTCTATTGCCATCTAGTTTCTGATCATGTGCACCTCTACCGTACAATCTACCATCATGGGTATACCCCTCAGTGGACTATCGACGATATCCCATCGACAGGATCCCTAAAGCTCTGCTAAGAGAAACCTTGTCAAGGCAGTGTGTGCCTCGCTAGATTGCCCTTTATCGGCTAGCAAGCCTAGGGTGCCTCCTCTAGTTATGAATCAGAGTGATGAATGCTATGCATACCCCTGGTGGCTTCTGGATTTTTTATGGAACCATTCCATGAGTAGTTTGAGAAAATCTTAATCTTACTTTGTTATCGCACTATTCTATTTAGTCATAACATTTTGCAATTACTAATACTAATATAAAACAAATTATGCCATGCAATTTCAGGTCCAAACGGGCTAGTGCAGCCCAGAGAAGGGCCAGGGCCAGCCTAGTCGTGGCAAAACGCATGAGGGGGGCGATGGCCTCCCCCGGACGGCTGGACCTCTTCCTAAGCAGGAGTATGCGTCCAATTAGAGTCTGAATAAGATACAGAAGAATAAATTTAAATTTGAAAGATAGAATGTGTTTAGAAAACCCAGAGTCCAAATCTATATATAAAGACTCTACCCCTGGTTTGCTTAGGGAATGAGTCTTAAGTTGTTTTCATATCAATCAAGCAAGAAATAAATGATTATTCATCGAGCTTTCGTGAATCCCTGCTCTCCTGTGCCAGCCCTCCACTAGCACCGCTGCTACCTATCCTAGGTCGTCACTTCATGTCGCTCATCCACCTACCTCCTTCCCCTACAGTATACACAACCCATCACCCACCATTATAGACAAATCACATCAGGCATCCAGAGATTAGGTATCCATGGTCGACGACACCACCATTACTCTAAGCGCCACTGACATTATGGCATTGCTCAAGAAGCTCATTGTCAACACCAACACTCGCTATAACCAGATTCAACGCCGCTAGGAAAACGCAACACCTGCCATATCTCCACGGATCAAGGCAACACTAAGTCCACCAAAGACGACAATGACGTTGCAGCCACTAACAGCCTGTTCGGTTGGCTGGTTCGTATCATTGCTGATTCGTGAAGAAGTACGGCTGGCTGGTTTGTGTGAGAGAAAAATATTGTTTCGGCTAGAAATTTACGATCGTTTATGACAACCCACAGCCAAACGAACTGTAAATCTGCTGCCATGGCCAAGGAGGAGCACGTATGTAACACCCTGTGTTTTCATCATGTTAAAATTCACTAAAAATTTGAACTTCTAAAAATTTTACAACAAATTAAAACTTGATTAGTTTATTTTCTGCAAAACCATTTTGAAAATCTTTTTTCCAAAAACCTTGCATCAAAATCTACCATATGCATTTTGTGTTTTTGAATGCTTGTGTGCTTCTCTAGAATTTATGTGTGGCACTAAAAATATCTCCTTGAATTTCTATTCCATCCCACCCTTGAATCCAATTCAAATCAAATACATTTCAAAACACTTCTATGAAATTTCTAGAAAAGAGAAAAGCATTCATAAATAGAAAAAGGCCCCTCGGGCTCAATCCTCTCTCCCCTCTCCCTTCCGGCCCGCGGACGCAGCCCGCCTCCTCTCTTCCTTTCCGCGTGGGCCGGCACCAGCCTTCGGCCTAGCAGGCGCGTAGCTCGCCTCCCTTTCCCTTGTCCCGCTGACACCGCGGCCCCAACTGCCAGCCGTCCTCCTTCATCAATGCGTGGGACCCAGCCGTCAGCTTTGTCGTCCTCAGGCGCAGCGACGCAAAACTCGCGTCATCACGCGCCGTCTCGTCCCGACGCTGGAGAAGACAAGGATGAAGGAGCCACCTGTCCCTCCTTCCGGAGCCTTCCAGTCACCTCGCTACTGCCTTCCCTCCCTGTTCCTCCTCGTCACGCGGTAGCACGAACTGGATGGACCGTTGCCACCGCCTTAGCTGAGCTCTGAGCTCCCCGCTTACCTCTAGTCGAGAACAGACCTTTCATCCGAGGCTAAAATGGGCTCTAGTCCCAGCATTTTTTTTTCCGCCGGGACTAGAGAGACCTTTAGTCTCGGTTGGTGTCTCCAACCGAGACTAAAGGTGGACCTTTACTCCCGGTTGGAGCCACAAACCGGGACTAAAGCGTGACCTTTTAGTCCGGAATGATATTACGAACCGGGACTAAAGGTCTCCCACCCGAGACTAAAGGTCCCTCACGGGTCAATTTAAAAGTAGGAGCGGGGAGGACTATGTCACATGTGGTGTGCAGTTGAGTTGGTAAGGAATCTACGCGTGATGAGAGAGGTCTTGTGTTCGAATCCCACACAGCGCAAGCGAGGTCTCAAGGAATTCGTTTATTTTTTTAACTGAGGAGGGGGCTTTACTCCCAGTTACTGACCCGGGACTAAAGGGAAGACCCTTTAGTCCCGGATTCTTACTCCCGGTTGGGAAACCGGGATTAAAAGGGGATCCCAACCGGGAGTAGAAGCCTTCTCTCCAGCGCAGTATCCAGCGCACCGCCTTCGAGCCTGAGCACGTGCACGAAAGAGAAATATCCCAAAGGGCGGAGAAATATCTCGCCGCCGGGGCACCGCCATTGCCGGCCTATAAATAGGCCCAGCCGGTGAGCCCCCGCCATGGCGAACACCACTCCGAGTTCCGCCAAGAGCTAGAACACACCATCTCCCCCTCATATCCTCTCTTCCCTTCCTCTACCGAGCTCCTGCTCGACTTTCCCCAATTCGGGCGCTGCCGCCACCATGGGAGTCGAGCTCGATTTCTCCGTCTCTAGCACGTCTTAGGTCAATTAGGAAGGAAGGTGAGCCCCTAGACCTATCCTCTGTCTCCTCCGCCGTTCCTAGCTTCCTCTTCCTCTTTGTGTTGCCCTGTCACCGTGAGGTGCCCGTCACCGAGCCACCATTACCGCCGGTCACCGTCGGCAAGGTATGGCTGAGCGTGGCAATGCCCTCTGCACACCCACACACACGCCGCAACCACGCCACACACACCCTCGCACGCCCAAACACCTCGCGCAAGCATAAGCACATCACCGTGCCGCCGTGACTGCTCTGGCAGGCCGCCACCGCCGCTACAAGCACCCACCGCCATCGAAAAACTCCACCAGTGGACGTGGGTTGGACTCTAGAGAGTCGGCCATCACTCAACGACGGTCTCTGAGCACAGACGTCGCCGGCAAAGGCGCCTCCAGCGAACCTCGGTGGTCTGCTCTGTTCCACCGGTGAGCCGGTCGCCCTCCGTCCCTCTCCCCCTCTCTGTTCTGTGGGCCCAGCCCAAAACGGCGTTCACGCCGTTGAATGGGGAGGCCGAGTATGGCACACACGTCAACGACACATGATGCCGACCCGTCGATCCCACACGTTAGCCACGCACCACCCGTCCACTCCCTATCTCCTCCTCCCTGCACTCGGTTCACGTGAACCCGAGACACGAACCGCCGGTCCACCGCATAGTGTCCTACACCGGCTCACATGCACAGCGCACAACACACTAAAATTGCTAGGGCCACATGGCCAGTGTACACAGAGAGATGTGTAAAACCATTTTTCTTGCATAGAAAAATTCTCACAAAATTTCGAAATAAACTAGAGGCACCATAGAACCTACCCAAACTTTTCCACTCCTTTTCCATCACTCCTTTTCCATCATCCAAAATTCTAGAAATATTCTTCAAAATCCTTCCCATGCACCTTTTTCTAATAAACCCTGGAAAATCCATATCTCCCCCATCCTAACTCTGAATCCCGTAATTCTTCCACCAAAAATCTTCTAAAATCAAACCCTACACACCCATATCCTTTTTTCATAATTTTTGGTGCCCATTTAAATTCTAGTTTGTTTGTTTTTCGTTTCTTTGTATTAACGCTAACCCATAGTTGCAACCATCCATTAACACCTCTTAGCACCGGATATTCGTGTATGCGTGTACACTCAGACATGTACATGAAATACCCGAATATACACGCACATAGAATAATAGGTAGCACACATGCATAAGCATACCTGGTGGGTATAGATATACACGCATATATATACATACTAAGAGTCATACCTATACATGGCTAACCTCACACCCACCTTTCCATCATAATTAACCCCAGGCATATACATATACATGCGCGTATGTGCCGCTAACCTTAACCATCACCCATGTCAACCTAATCCTACACCCATGCTTAGCCTATAACCTTTGTATGTGGATGCATATGCATGTCGTACCTAACCACCTAACCCCATCTTCATGAACACATATATGTGAACCCACTTAGTTAACCCTGCCAAACCCCTTTGTGGACCTGTAGAAGTAAGTCGAGTCATTTATGATGACTTGGTCAGGCTTTATCTTTAGGTTCACATAATAGGGAAAGATAATAATGTGGTCTGGTTTTCGCCAGATCACCTCACCACTTAAACCAAACCCATAGGAGCCACACCTTGTTGGATGATGGATTTCTCTCCATTCAACCTTACATCAAATTGACATAATAATGATAGTCTTAGAAGTAAACCCTTCAACCAGTTAGAACCAACCCATGTAGGACCATTTCTTTTCCTTCTAAGTTTGTTTGATTGTGTTTGTTTTGCTTTCCTTGCTTGGTGTTTTCATTGCTTGTCGACGCTAGATAGCGTAGGATAGAAGATGTGAAGAGAACCTGATGGAATCCGGAAGCACAGTTACATAAAAAGACATAGAGCAAGAAGCACAGGAATCGGGATCTCAAAATAAGGATATAATCGTCAGAGAGCGGAGGCAAGTCCTAACACCCACCTACCCTCCCCCTCCATATATTATGCCACATCCATCCCACTCCCCTTTCCACCACCACCATGTTTTGCCACCTCCACCATATAACCTACCGCTTCTCATTCCCGTTAATTATTTAATAAACTCAATTTACATTATTCGTGTCATTTTCTTTATGTGAATAAATGATATGAGCATTTGTGATATGTTGTATATTATGAGCTTTTAAAATATGGATGAGCTTAAGAACATGAACCATGTTAATAGTGAATATAATCAGGTGAACTAAAACTTATTTTCGACGGGAGCGAGTGGGGGTATTTCACGTGGTGTGGATTACCTCGGCAGGTTCGCCTAGTGAGGGTTCCTGTTGGAGATACTCGCTTCGGTCATATAAGGACTCGTTCATTTGCCATCTCACCTAGCCAGAATTTCGTACAGCCACATGTCTGTATGGGCAGGCTTGGTCTCACACCCCGATAGATTGAAGTATAAATTCTACTAGGAGGCCGGAGTGGCAACGAACTATCAAAAGAGGACACAGATGCTGGGTGATCTTCCGTGGTCTGGTTCGCATGGTTGCTATGTGGTCTTCCATGTAAAATTATTGTTGTGCCGTGTGAGAGCACTGATTATTCTGAAATTGGATGTTGTGTGATCATCCAAACTCTATGTGGTTTTCTGGCCCTGAGTAGTCTGTGGTAGAATTATATGGAAATCTAAGGTCACGTCATCTGGGTACGGGATCTCTGAAAGCATCTAGGCCCCTAATTGGGTTTCGGTGATTAATGACAATGTTAGATTACTGTGACTAACGTGTGTTTTGCAAAGGCAATTAAGTTAGGTCACGGTAATGGAGATCGATTGGGCAATCATGGTTGTCATGCCCCTATGATGAAAATCGTTTTGGTTTTAAAAGGATGGACAACAAGGTTAAGGATGACTAGTTCTAAGTGTCAATTGGAGTTGAAGAGACACTTAGAGTTTTAGGACTTTCTTTTTCCTTTGGCCGTAATATTAAGGGAGGTATGGACGGGTAGCTTGACCTAGATGAGCCTAGTGAGTTAGGTGTGGGGCACACTTGTTAAAACTAGCGCTAGGTAGCTTCTACATATGCCTAAGATCCAGTGGAGCAAACTTCATTCATGTATGATCGAGAGTTGGAAGTGAATGGAGGGTCAAATACTGACCGGACGCTGGCTCCGGTGCGACCGAGACGCTGGCCGTAGGGTCCGGTCAGTTCATTTGACCAAGGAGATTGCGTCTGGTGTGACTGGACGCTGAGTGGTCAAGTGACCGAACGCTGAGAGGCAAGATCCAAATGACTCGATGAAGGTTCCGAAAGAGTGAATCTGCGACCAATGTGTCCGGTTAAGGTCTTGACCAACCCCGAGGATCCAAAGTCCCGGCCGAGTACAAGAAGCATCTAGTGAGGGAAATGGGACCGGACGCGTCCGGTCAAGTGTGACCCGGACCTGCCCAAATGTCCCCGGTCAACACGTAAACACTGGTGTGCGGGTTGAACTGACCGGAGCGTCCGGTCAACATGACCGGAGCGTCCGGTCACCCCGCGAGAGACACATAACGGTTCGTTTTTCAGCCTATGTTATAAATAGAAGCTCCACTCGTGTGTGGAGTTACTTTTGCTCATTTCAACAGCTGAAACACACCTTAGAGAGTGCCAAGAAGAGCAAGGTCCTAGTGAGGTGATTGAGATTTGAGAATCCAAAGAGAGCCCTCATTAGTGAAGATCAAGAGTAGCAAAGTGTGCATCCACCGTTCTCATTAGGCTTCGCGTGGTCAAGTGAGAGTTTGTACTTATTACTCTTGGTGATCGCCATCACCTAGACGGCTTGGTGGTGATTGGGAGCTTGGTGATCACCCGACGGAGCTTGTGGGTGACCCAACTCAAGTTGTGAGCGGTTGTGGGTGATTCACCGCGACGAAGTGTTGAAGAATCAACCCATAGAGAGCACTTGATCCTTGCGCGGATCAAAGGGGAGCTACACCCTTGTGCGGTGCTCCAACGAGGACTAGTGAGGAGTGGCGACTCTCTGATACCTTGGCAAAACATCGCCACGTTTCCTCTCCTCTCTTTACTTTGAGCATTTCAATTCTTGTCATTTACATTCCTAGAATTACCATGCTAGAGTAGGATTGGAACTAGGTTGCTAAACTTTTATGCGTTAGATCAATAGAAACACTTCTCTAGGAACAAGGGGTTAATTGGACTAACCATAGGACTTGTTTATTGCAAAGAAATTTAGAATAAGCCCAATTCACCCCCCCTCTTGGGCATCTTGATCCTTTCAATTGGTATCGGAGCCTCGTGCTCACGTTTTTAAGCTTAATCACTTAGAGCAAGATGTCTTACGGGGATGGACCTCCTCTTATCTTCAAGGGGGATGATTTTCCATATTGGAAAATTCGCATGGAGGCGTACCTAGAAGCTCTAGACGTTGGAATACTCACATGGGTTCCCAAAACCTAGGAATCCCGCACAACTTCAAGGCAATGAAGTGAACTATGAAAAATGGAATGCAAAGGCTCGCAACACCATCTTTAGAGGCCTTTGCAAAGATGTGTTCAACCGCGTAAGGAACCACAAAGACGCCCATGCACTATGGTCGGACGTTTGTGCGCTCCATGAGGGAACAAAGAGTGAGCGTGAGGAACGCTATCATCTTGTCATAAAAAAGCTAAACTCTTTTGAAATGCTTCCTAAAGAATGTGCTAACGAAATGTATTCACGTTTGAATGTTCTTGTAGAGGAAGTCAATGGGCTTGGACTTACTCAAATGTCACCGTCCGATGTCGTGAGAAAGATCTTGAGTGTCCTTCCCATTGACAAATATGGGCATATTGTGACCGTGCTACATCAAGGTGATCTTTCCACCGCTACACCGACACAAATCTTGGGAAAGATCAATGCTCATGAGATGTACATGCACATCACACCTCAAGATGGCTCATCCTCTACTAAGAAGAAAGAAAAAGATTTAGCATTCAAAGCTAGTCAAGATAAGGGCAAAGCAAGACCTGAGTATGAGAGTTCAAGTGATGAAGAAGATGAAGATGAAGATCTTGCTCTCATGGTGAAGAAAGCCGTCAAGATGCTAAAGAAGCTAAACAAGAGTGGCATCAAGTTCGATGGCAAGAAGAAGTTCTTCACAAGCTCTAGGAGAAAGCCAATCTCCAAAATGGATTGCTTCAATTGTGGTGAACTTGGTCATCTAGCACACCAATGCACCAAGCCCAAGAAAGACAAGTTCAAGAACAAGTTCAAGGGCAAGAAAGATGACTCAAGCAATGAAGAAGAAGATGAAAATAAGAACAAGTCATACAAGAAGAGAGATGGCAAGAAGAGAGACTTCCACAAGAAAAAAGAAGAGTGGAAAGGCCTACATTGTTGGTGATTGGCTCACGGACATTGATTCATCTAGTGGATCATCCGATGATGATAGTGACAATGAGAAGGTGGCCGCCATAGCTATTGATCTCTCATCTTCACCGCCACCACTGCCATCATCTTCTACACACCTATGCCTTATGGCCAAGGGTGAACGCAAGGTAACTAAGAATGATGATAGTAGTGATGATGAGCAAGCTAGTGATGATAGCGATGATGATGATGATTCACCTTCATATGATGATCTTGTTAAAATACTAAGACAATACACTAAGATCATTAGAAAGAGTAGAGCTAAAAATGAAAAACTAGATGCTAAGAATGATTCACTTTTAGCAAAATGTGATGCAATAGAAAAGGCTAATGTTGAGCTTAGAGAAGCAAATGATGCTATGTCATCCAAACTCAAGGAGCTCAAATCTTCTAAGAAAGAGCTTAAAGATAAATATGATAAACTTGAGTGGGTGCACAATGAGCTCATCACTAGCCACAACAAGCTAAAAGATGAATATACTACTCTTAAGATTAATCATGATAATCTTGCTATTGCTCAAGAATTTCTATCCAATGAGCCTAATGATGCTACTAACCATGTTGTTAAGATTGAACGACTTGATCATTGAGAGCATTGACCAAGGTTCTAGTATCAAGGGCAAGCAAGTGGTTGAGTGCAATGACTATGATGAGTATGTCAAGCTCAAGAATGACAATGCAAAGCTCAAGAGAGATCTTGAAGAAATCAAAAGCCACAACACCATTGTGCTAGAAACCCTTGATCATGATGGTGTCCTTGAGAATGAAAAGCTCAAAGAGGAAAACAAGAAGCTCAAGGAAGAAAAGAACAATGATGCTCTTAAGGAAGAGAACAAGAAGCTTAAGTTGGAGAAAGAGCATCTCAAGGTTGGATTGAGCAAGTTCACAAGAGGCAAATATCTTCAAAGTGAGCTACTTATTGAAGCGACCTGATTTCCGCGAAGGAAAATCCACCGAGTCAAAATGTAATAAGACCATTGTAGATCATATTACCCAAATTCTAGTCGAATATCATATCCATACAACGTAATATCAGAGTATAAATAGTGCGGAATTACATAAATTATTACATCATTCCCACACCCATTCCACCCCATTTCCATCCAAAGCCAGGTTTCGATCCTGGGATCGATACACCACCATCTCCATATCATCACCATACCACCTCCATACCATCACTCAGTCGACATGCCAACTCCCTCTCGGCACTGCCTCATGGCCTGTAGCCCCTGGCTACGACCGACACTCTCTCATAGGGGGAGAAGAGAAGGACTCATCTCGCTATCTAGTTTAAGCGAAACCCAGGAAAGCTCCATAGCCGACAAGTCGGCATATGTATCGATCGATCAACCATACACTCTTTAGAGGTTTTACATAACCATAAGATCTGCCTTCTTCGCTGACCGTCGTCAAATGGGCTGATTCCGGCTGCTTGCTAGCCTAGGATAATGCCACTCTACCATTCAGCCCTGGTTCACCCCAAGTCTAGTCTGGGGTGGCTGAAACTGTGAGTCATGAGCTGGGTCCACAAGGTCTCCATGAAGTCTCGGAAGGGAGTGGGGGGAATCCTCCACGCTCCGTACCTCCTTACACTGTCCGCTATCAACCTAGCAGTAGTGGCAATATCCTACCAAGTAGTCCGGCCGTCCCGCACCATATAGGGTGAGTGGTACGTAAGGCTTCCCAGTGAATTTGAGTACTAGTAAGTCCATAGGGATGACCAAGCCAGAATGTCTTCATCAGGGTTTCCATTTACCGTGCCACCACAGCACCTCCACCTCGGGCTCCTCCCATCACAGGTTCACACCCAGGGCCACCTCATATACCATTTACCCACCACAGGTATTCATTCTAGGGGTGCCCAGGTAGCACCACACGGCAAGACTTGCCCTAGGCTCATCGTATATTCCAACTTGGTCGGCACAACCCTCACCCTCCACGCACCCAAGTCACACACGCAGCACTCTCCCCATAGTCCAAATAACACTAGTTTCCACCACGCATCAATGTGGTATATATAAGCGTAGTAGAGATAATAAGCATTGAAATATAGCAGCAAGCGTGTGACTTAGACTAACAGCAGGGTGAGCAGGGGTAAGGTTGCGTCAAGGTATAGGCCATCAAGTAAGCATACTACCATGCAAGTCTTATCATAGTGTGAATATAACAATAAAGTAAAGCAATAGCAGTTCTATATGAGCCATGCGTAATAGGTGCTACAAGGTTGGGTGGGATGTGGCACCTTCAGTGAAGTCGTCTCCGTACTCCTCGCAGTACTCACGGTCCTCATCCATCTGGTTCTCCTCCGAGTCTACAAACGATCGCATTATAGTCGTGTTAGCGACGTCTATAGAATAGCACAAAATGCAATGAAGATTCAAAAGAGCCAAATGCACTCAATCATGGTTTCATTGCATAGAACTCGATTTTAGATGAATTTTGGTCCTGGTCTCACATTTTTCCGAGTTCGTATGAATTAGTTATGAATTTCTGAAGTTTAAATCATTTCTGAAAATAATAAAGACTGATTAATTCAGGGCTGACACGTGTCACACTGTGACTGGTCCACGTGGCATGCTGATGTCAGTATGACATCAGCATGACATCATCTACGTCATCTGCTACTGACAGGTGGGACCAGGGGCTCTTGGGTCACTGACAGGTGGGGCCAGAGCTGCTGACGTCAGCAGCTGACGTTATCATGACGTCAGCATGATGTCATCTTGGCTGTTTCATCCTCTGACAAGTGGGTCCTGCATGGCAGTGTCTCTGTCATGTGGCCTCGGTCAACGGTCAATGATCAATACAGGTCGGGCCCAAACTGGGCCGGTTGGGCCTGATACGGGTTGGGCTTTGGCCCACCACGTGGCGCGCGCTGGTGCGGCCACGTCGTCCTACTGGGCCACTAACGGGCCGTGGTCCACGGGCACAGGTGAGGCGTGGTTCATGGTGAACCCGCCTGCGTTGGTCCATAGACCGCAGAGCCGGTCTATGAAGGACTTGGTCCACTTACTCCATCCCAGGGTTTGGTTCACGAGCACGACATGGTCGTGGTCGGAGCTCAGCAAAGCTGCTCGGGACGTGGTCGACGCGGTCGTGGTCGGTGCTCGGCGGGGCTGCTCGGGACGTGGTCGACGTGGTCATGGTCGGAGCTCGGCGGAGCTGCTCGGGACATGGTCGACGTGGTCGTGGTTGGCGAGGGAAAAATCCCCTGTTCTTCCCCGGCGTGCTCCCGCCGGTGGTGAGGTCACCGGCGAGCCCCCGCGGCGGCGCTAGCGTCCGATTAGGGTAGGCAATAGCTTCCCCATGCCATGGCGACTGCGACGGTGGGGTTGAGGCGACGGCGAGGGCTGCCTAGGGCTCTAGCCGTGGTGAACGGCAGCGTGGGTTCGTCGGCATGCATGGACAGGGCTGCAGTGGTAGCGAGAGCCTAGTTGGAGGAGCGTGTGAGCTCTACGGTGCTTCTACGGCCATGGTGGGCGTGTTGAAGGAGCTCCTAGTGCTCCCAGTGGCTCTGGCCACGATGGTGGGGGTAAAACAGAGGCGGTGGCGCTCCGACGAGGTGCGGTGCGCCAACACAGGGCTCTAGTGGGCTTCTTCCTCGGCTAAGGTGAGCGTGGTGCATCTCTCGTCATGGCGGAGCCAGTCGGGGTGTCAACGTCACCTTTACCGTAACATAGAAGACGCGGTGGTCTCGCCATGGTTGTGCTCACGGCCATGGTGAGCGTGTCCATGCATGTGCGCTCCTGCTCCAGTGTACAATGTCATGGCGGGGTCCTCCTTTTGGCTGATGGCAGCGAGATGGCGTGTCCTGGGTCTCGGCAAGCGTGGCCATGGCGGTCTCCCTAGCTAACCAATTGGGCTAGGCCGGAGCTCGAAGCTTCAGCAAGGTTTCGATCATGGCGGTGCACGCTCCATTTGGCTAGGGAGGTGGTCTCAGCAAGATGGCTCACCATAGGGTTCATGGCGGTAGGATGGCGGTGCGGTGGCGAGGCGAGGCCGTGATGAGGCGATGCAGTGCCGTGCCGAGCAGCTACGTTGCTGTAGCGGATCGGGGCGGCACTCCTGGCTTCGGCGAGCTCCTCCCCGCAGCGGCTTCCTTCTCCTCCTTGCTTCTCCCTCCTCCCTCTCTCTCGGCTTGACGCTGTGTGGTGCTGTGCCACCAGTGGCGGCGGCGAACGGGCTGAGGGTTAGGGCTCACGGACGTTGGCTTTTATAGCCGAGCTCCAAGGGCTCCAATGGCGGACGGCGATCGGGCGGTGGTGATGCGTGCGGCGCATCCGACGGCTCACGTGCGGTAGCGTAGGCACACCGCAAGGGGAAACAGGGTCATGCGATGTGCGTGACCCCGGGCCCGCACCTGCTCCGCGGTTGGCTCCCAGTCACGCGGGGAGAACGCGTGGGCGAGGGGAAGAAGACGCTACTGTGCTGACAAGCGGGGTCAGGTCGATAGGCGCTAGGCGCGTTGTGGCTACGTGCGGTGCGTGATGGCTGTCGAGCGGGCCCGGCTCGTCAGTGGCTGTGCGCGTGCGGGCGGCGACGCCAGGCCGGCTTCATGGGCTACGCGCGTGGAAGGGCAGGCGAGGCTCGGCTGAGCTTCTGGGCCGGTCGAGGCAGGCTGGGCTAAGCTGCTGCTTCCCTCTTTTCTTTTCCTTATTTTATCCTTTGAGTTGAGTATTAATTGTTTTGAAGGTTTATTAATTATTAAAGGAGTTAGTCAAGTATCACATAAAGCAATGAAAATCCAAATCACATGTTACAATAATAATTATGCATGCAAGGTTTTACGTGTTGGGGATTTAAACACTCATATATGACATGGGTCATGATATGGTTATGAAAATGACTACTTAGGTTATACTTACATGTAATACCTAGGGTTGGCTCCTACACATGACACTCAACATTGCATGGGGTTAAAACAAAAATTTTGTAGTTGGGATTTTTGATGTGTGGATTTTTGGGTTGTTACACTTATGAACACCATCATGAAGATGGAGAGAAGCGGCATTGGATATGTGGCACATGTAGAGAAGAAGAAGGCTCAAGTTCAACAACAACAATCAAAGCCAAAGCCAAAGAGATGCTTTGAGTGTGGACAAGAAGGCCACTTTGCTCATGAGTGCCAAACTCCACCACCACAACCCTTGCCCAAGCATGCTAGACCCTTTGCCTTCAATGCTCATTACATGCTTAGAAAGGATTCTAGTGGAAATATGAAAGTCATGTTCTTAGGACCTCCTAACAAGAATAGGCCTAAGAAGATTTGGGTTGCTAAGTCACTTGTTGAGAAGGTGAAGGGCCCTCAACAAGTTTGGGTTCCTAAAGCTTGAATCTCTTGTGTGTAGGTGAACTACAAGACCGGTGGAAGTCATTGGGTTATTGATAGTGGTTGCACACAACATATGACTGGTGATCCTCGTATGTTCACCTCACTTGATGAAGAAGTAAATGGACAAGAGAGAATTACATTTGGAGATAACTCAAAGGGCAAGATTAAAGGATTGGGCAAAGTGGCAATATCAAATGATCATTCCATCTCCAATGTGCTATATGTTACTTCATTGAGCTTCAACTTGCTATCCGTTGGACAATTGTGTGATCTTGGCTTCCAATGCTTGTTCACCGAGAAGGAGGTTGTTGTATCCAAGAAGGATGATGATCAAGTGATATTTCAAGGATTTAGATACAACAATTTATATCTAGTGGACTTCACCTCCGAAGATGCAAACTTGAAGACATGCCTATTCACCAAAACAACACTTGGGTGGCTATGGCATAGAAGACTTGCTCATGTTGGTATGAGTTCACTCAAGAAGCTAATGAAGAATGATTTGGTGAGAGGATTGAAAGATGTGAAGTTTGAGAAGGACAAGCTTTGTAGTGCATGTCAAGCCGGCAAGCAAGTTGCAAATACTCATCCAACAAAAGCTTTCATGTCAACCACAAGAGTGCTAGAACTCCTACACATGGATTTGTTTGGACCAACAACATACAAGAGCTTGGAAGGAAATCTTTATTGTCTTGTGATAGTTGATGATTATTCAAGGTATACATGGGTGTTCTTCCTTCATGACAAATCCAAAGTTGTATCTTGCTTCAAAAAGTTTGCCAAGAGAGCACAAAATGAATTTGAAGTGAAGCTCAGGAAGATAAGAAGTGACAATGGAAAAGAGTTTGACAACACAAACATAGAGGCATATTGTGATGAAGTTGGAATCAAACATGAGGTCTCCGCAACCTATACTCCTCGACAAAATGGTGTAGTTGAGAGGAAGAACCGGACATTGATCACTCTAGCAAGAACCATGCTTGATGAGTACAACACTCCCAAAGCTCTATGGGCGGAAGCAATCAACACCGCATGCTATGCATCCAACCGCCTATTTCTTCAAAAGTTCCTTGGCAAGACACCTTATGAGTTGCTCAATGGGAAGAAGCCGGACGTCTCCTTCTTTAGGGTGTTTGGTTGCAAATGCTACATCTACAAGAAGCGGCAACACCTAGGGAAGTTTCAAAGATGTTGTGATATTGGTTTTCTTGTTGGTTACTCATCAAAGTCCAAAGCATATAGAGTATTTAATCATGCCACCGGCTTGGTTGAAGAAATATATGATGTGGAATTTGATGAATCTAATGGCTCCCAAGGAGCACATGAGAATCTTGATGATGTAGGTGATGAACCATTGAGGGAGGCTATGAAGAACATTCCGGTTGGAGACATCAAGCCAAAAGATTATGAAGATGATGTACAAGTGATTGATCCACCCTCTTCATCAAGTGTGCCACAAGATGGTGAAAAAGATGGGAGAGTAGAAAATGAAGATACTCATGTATCCCATGAGCAAATGGTGGTACAAGCACAAGATGTTGATGCTCCACAACCTCCTCCTCAAGTGGTCAATAGAAGAAACACACCTCTACTACAAGATCATCCACAAGATCTTATCATAGGGAGTCCATCAAAGGGAGTGATGACACGTTCACAAAAACTTGCTTCATTTATTGCTCATCACTCTTTTGTCTCTTGCTTTGAACCTACTAAGGTAGAAGAAGCTCTTCAAGATCTAGATTGGATCAATGCCATGCATGATGAGTTGAATAACTTCACCCGAAATCAAGTGTGGACTCTTAAAGAGCGACCTAAAGCTGCAAGAGTCATTGGAACAAAGTGGGTGTTCCGAAACAAGCAAGATGATCAAGGTGTTGTTGTGAGGAACAAGGCAAGATTAGTTGCAAAGGAGTTCTCTAAAGTTGAAGGTTTGGATTTTGGAGAGACCTTTGCACCGGTTGCAAGGCTAGAAGCCATTCGTATCCTCCTTGCATATGCATCATATCATGAAATGAAACTTTATCAAATGGATGTGAAAAGTGCATTTTTAAATGGCTTTATTAATGAACTAGTCTATGTTGATCAACCTCCTAGGTTCGAAGACCCTAGATATCCTAATCATGTTTATAGGTTGTCCAAGGCGTTATATGGGCTTAAGCAAGCCCCAAGAGCTTGGTATGAGCGCCTTCAGGACTTCCTCATTGAGAAGGGCTTCACCATTGGGAAGGTCGACACCACACTATTCACCAAGAAGCTTGACGGGCATATCTTCATTTGTCAAGTATATGTTGATGATATCATCTTTGGATCATCAAATGAAGACTCTTGCAAAGAATTTGGTGAATTGATGTCAAAGGAGTTCGAGATGTCCATGATTGGTGAACTTACATTCTTTCTTGGTTTTCAAGTCAAGCAATTGAGAGAAGGGATCTTCATCTCTCAAGAGAAATATACAAAAGATCTTCTCAAGAGATTCAAGATGGATGAATGTAAGCCAATCAAGACACCAATGCCAACCAATGGACATCTCGACCTAGATGAGGGAGGTAACACGGTTGATCAAACTCTCTACCATTCTATGATTGGTAGCTTGTTGTATTTAACCGCATCTAGGCCCGACATCATGTTTAGTGTGTGTATGTGTGCTAGATTTCAAGCTAATCCTAAGGAAACTCATTTAATTGCTGTAAAAAGAATCCTTAAGTATCTTAAGCATACACCAAGCATTGGCCTTTGGTATCCCAAAGGAGCTAGATTTGAACTAATTGGCTATTCCGATTCGGATTATGCCGGATGCAAAGTTGATAGAAAAAGCACATCCGGAGGGTGCCATTTGCTTGGTAGATCACTTGTGTCTTGGTCCTCCAAGAAACAAAATAGTGTGGCTTTATCCACCGCCAAAGCGGAATACATTGCCGCGGGTGCTTGTTGTGCACAAATATTATACATGAAACAAACTTTGATAGACTATGGTGTAGTTCTAGATAAATTACCTCTTTTGTGCGATAATAAAAGTGTGGTAAAACTTGCAAATAATCTGGTTCAACACTCTCGCACCAAGCACATAGATATCCGCCATCACTTTCTAAGAGATCATGTTGCTAAAAATGATATATCACTAGAAGGTGTAAGAACCGAGGATCAATTGGTGGATATCTTTACTAAACCGCTAGATGAGGCAACATTTTGTCGTTTGCGGAATGAGCTCAATGTACTTGATTTTAGCAACTTTACTAAAAGATGAGCTTGTGTTGTTCCTTGCATTCATTGTAACATACAACATGCTTAATGTTTTGTAATGCATATAGGGCTTGTCTAACATGGTTAATATAACCGCTGAAAAGCGTGTGAAGAAGCTTAACCTTGGATCAAACTTGACAAGCAACTAGATTTACATTCAAGTATTGCATATGCATGAATGTTGTTTTGTCGTTTATCTTCAATTGCCCTCTTATTGCCTATTTTCTTAAAAAGAATTATAGCCTAAGGCAAAATATTTTGAAAAACTTGAGGGTTTGAGAGAGGTCACTCACATCAGTCCCAATTTGTGTTTATTTGCATCTTATTGGAGTTGGAACTTGATTGGGAACAGGCAGCACGAAGGATCATTGAAGATTTGCTAGAAAAGAGTGACCGGACGCTGCACCGGACTCTGTCATCCAGTGTCCGGTCAGTTCACAGGAGGTAAACTGCTGCTGAAGGAGTGACCGAACTCTGCCTTTCAGCGTCCGGTCAGGAGGGGTTCAGCGTCCCGTCGAAGCTGAAGGCGTCAAGGCAACTCTAACCGAACCCTGCCTGCGTCCGGTCATGGACCACCGGACGCGTTCGGTCGCGATTCTAGAGGAATTGGACCTCTCTGGAATCGACCGGACGCTAGGTGGTAGCGTCCGGTTGCTACCACCGGAGCGTCCGGTCAACAGCTGACATGCGCGACTCGATCTTTTCCCTGTTTCCTTCTCTGTCACATCGGGGGACCCTCTTATAATCCATATTGACGCGCGTGCTAACCTAACCCGATCTAATCCACACCCTTGTCGCGCCGTCACCGCCCTAAGCCACCGGATCCACCACCGCAGCGCCGCATCCCCCGCCAAAGAGCAGCTCGCCTTCGCCGCCGCAGTCCAGTGCCGAGCTCCACGGTTCCGAGTGCCACCGCGCTGAGCTTCAGCCCGCGCTCGCCCCAGCTCTGCGCCATTGTTCCCGCACGCCACCACAGTTTCCCAAGCTCCCACGCCGCCTGCCCGAGCCATTGCCGAGCTCGCCAGGGTCCAGTCTAGCACCGCCGTGTTTCCTCGCCCACTGCCAATCCAGCGCTGGTAAGGCCCTGCCGTTGCGTCCTAGCAATCAATATCGCAATCTTGCCATGACCTAGCCATTCATCACTGCATTATTCTCAATTGCACTCAGGGCTATCGACTTATAGCTCATCGCCAACCCTAACCCTAGGTCTTTCGGTGGTTCCCCGTGTGACATCTCTTCTCTTCTCGGATCGCCGGTTTCGTCAGGTAGAAAGCCCGTCGCTTCAATTTCGTACCTACATTGCTTGCTTCCTAGGGTTTCGCATCTATTAGATATATCGTATTTATTTGTATATCTATCTATTCCATCGTGCAGCGAGTCAGTGTCATTGAGGTGTCAGTGGCAGTTGACAGTCAACTCGGAGCCAAGCTCGTGAGTACGGATCGAGGCCAAGCCTCGGAAGTGTCAGTGCAGTTACTCTTGACAGCGGCAGTTGTTCTTGTTAGCAGCAGTTGATCTTTTCAGATGGCTCGCACGAAGAATGTCGGGGGTGGTCTAGGAGATGATGATCGGAGGCCTCCACCTCGCCTGCCTGCAGATCCAAAAGGCAAGGCGACAAAGAAGATTGCATACAAGAAGAGGAAGTACCCAGATGCAGAGACAGCTCATGCAGCAGCAGTTGCAGAGGCTGCAGAGCGTGCCGAGAGAGGAGGTGCTCATAGTGGGGTTGTGATTGCAGATTAGCAGCTTACACCAGCACAGAGGGCAGCAGTTGAGGAGGCTGAGCGTTTTCATGGTAGTCCACCTGGGACTGTCATGACGTCAGGACGTCGTCTAGCTATTGAGGAGCCTTAGCCTCAGGGGGAGTCACAGCAGCAGCCCCCACCAGCAGAGCCTCAGCCAGCTCCGGAGACACAAGAGGGCCAGTAGGTCGAGGAGACAGAGCAGGCACCACAGCCACAGCTACGCCGCTCTGGTCGTACCCGTGCTCCAGTCTCACCGAGGCTGCCGACACAGCAGAGGGGATCTCGTCCACCACCTAGACCACAGGGTCTGCCTCCAGTGGTACATCTTGACTTGAGGGCCGCCACGGCCAAGCAGGTTCGGCAGCTTCGCTTCGTGGAGTTTGATGTATGGTTTCCACCCAGGAGGGATGAGAGAGCAACGGAGGGTTTCTATACACCGCTCCAGAAAGACTTCTACAATGCATATCTGAACAATGAGGCAGTCTTTCGATCTCAGAGAGTCTGCAGTATTGAGGCTATTGTGGCAGTAGCCGGAGAGCATATCCGCCCCAACTTATCATATTTGCCGGGGCTGACAGATCTAATTGGCCGGACAGGATTGTATGTACCATCTTGGGTTCGGTAGTTCTATGCTTCGCTATACGTTGACCCACATCACAGATTTATTCACTTTGCATTCAGAGGCAGAGACTACAGGATGATGAGTCAGAGGGCCAGGGAGATACTGAGGCTACAGGAGCAGCCTGTCAAGTTACATGAGGTGTGTTATGGATAGCAAGAGCCTCCCAGGCGCCCTCATGGAGGTTTGGTGCCCCCTACAGATCTTGTGCGCCATTGCTTCAAGGAGCCCTTTGGTGAGGGGTCGAGGAGGAACCCTAGTGACCTTACTCCTATAGCTAGAGTGCTAGAGGCTATCATTAGGAGGACACTACTTCCCAAGCTGGGATACAGAGAGGGCTTGACTCGCCTTCAACTTTGGCTCCTCAGTGCCCTGATGCAGCAGACAGTGTTCGATATTTGGGATCTTCTTCTGTCTGAGATGGAGGACACGATAGCTGAGGGCTTCAAGGGTCACAGACAGCTTCCTTATGCACATTGGATCGCATTCCTTATGCTCAAGGCTGTGCAAGTTAGGACACCAGATATGGTTGCAGAGTATAGAGGTGCCACCACAGAGTTTCCAGCTTATAACATGGCACAGAGGATCAGACATAGCACACCACAAGCACCCACTCAGTCTCACCGTCGTCCAGATGTACCAGAGTCCGTAGCTCAGCAGGACGAGATTATCAGAGGCATAGCAGCTACTGAGGAGGAGCAGCTTGAGGCACAGCAGGAGGTGAGCGAGCCTAGTGATAGCTCAGACGATGACTACCTGCCTATTCCTCAGATGCCTCCACGCAGACACGATGCAGAGGCCGACAGTTCTAGCTCAGCTCCACCTACACCACAGACGGACCCCGCTTTGATTGCTATTCTTGAGCGGATGTAGCAGGATCATGCTAGACAGGCTCAGGAGACCGCTGCCAACTTTGCTCAGTTTCAGGCTCGTCAGGATGAGTTTTAGCGACAACAGCAGGTCCTCTAGCAGCAGCAGCAGATGCATCAGCAGCAGTTACTCATGTAGCAGCAGCTTATGGGATTCATGCAGCATGTAGTGACAGCTTTTGGGGCCCCACAGCCATAGCCTTCGCCCCAGATTGCTCAGCCTGCCACCACTATGACGACTCCAGCAGTACAGCCCAGTGGGCTTCAGAGTCAGGGACAGACTCCAGCTCAGTTTGCTTCTCCCCTAGTACAGGTGTCACAGTGGTTATCCTCGCCAGTGGTAGTTCCGCAGTTCACACCACTTCAGACGGGCTTCACACAGGATCAGTCATCCTCACTATTTGTGCCTGACACGTCAGTCTCCAGGAGTCTTGGAGCATCTTTTAGCGAGTTGATAGGGATGCCTACACCGCCACATATGCATGCCCTAGGTCCTTCTACAGCAGCTCCCGTCGCCGTGACTACTCAGAGGCTTCCTTCTTCTGTCGCATCTTCAGATCCTACGACAAATATACCAGCAGCATCACAGGCAGCACCTGCCCCAGCTCAGACCCAGACAGCTTCAGCGATGCTTCCAGCCACAGAGGGTCAGTCAGCACAGAGCTCAGGGTCAGATGATGATGCTGCCCAGTTTCAACTTGCTCCTCGTACTTCAGCGCCCGACTCGTCCGCTGTAGCCCCACAGACCAGCCCTTAGGTTTTGGTGTTTGACGCCAAAGGGGGAGAGGGTTCGAGTATGTAGACTCAGGGGGAGCAACATTTAGGGGGAGCTAGTTAGCTATTAGTCTATTATATACATTTGGAATTTTATTTGTGTGATACACTATTACTTTTATGCATTCGTGTGTTTACTTTCATGCATACTATTATATCTACGTGTGTTTACTTTCATGCATACTATTATATCTATGTGATAGTGATATCTACGTGATTGTGATATATGACATGTGTGCTCTCTACTTTGAATTCTTTAATATGTCATATCACTTGAGCTATGCTCATTTGCCTTTGCTTCCACGTTTTTACTCCGATGCAAATGAGCCTTTCTTATTGTACTCATGCTTATTTCATATCATTTGAGTACATCATGATGGCTTGGGTTATATAAGCTTGACTAACTCTTTTGTTCTTATTGCTAAAAGCTTATATGATCCAAGCATGTTAAAAACCTCAACTCTTTCACATACTCGAGGTTGTATTGTCACCAATCACCAAAAAGGGGGAGATTGAAAGCATCTAGGCCCCTAATTGGGTTTCGGTGATTAATGACAATGTTAGATTACTGTGACTAACGTGTGTTTTGCAGATGCAATTAAGTTAGGTCACGGTAATGGAGATCGATAGGGCAATCATGGTTGTCATGCCCCTACGATGGAAATCATTTCGGTTTTCAAAGGATGGACGACAAGGTTAAGGATGACTAGTTCTAAGTGTCGATTGGAGTTGAAGAGACACTTAGAGTAGTTTAGGACTTTGTTTTTCCTTTGACCGTACTATTAAGGGGGGTATGGATGGGTAGCTTGACCTAGATGAGTCTAGTGAGTTAGCTGTGGTGCACACTTGTTAAAACTAGCGCTAGGTAGCTCCTACATATGCCTAAGATCCAATGGAGCAAACTTCATTCACGTATGATCGAGAGTTGGAAGTGAATGGAGGGTCAAATACTGACCGGACGCTGGCTCCGGTGCGACCGAACACTGGCTGCAGGGTCCGGTCAGTTCATTTGACCAAGGAGATTGCGTCTGGTGCGACCGGACGCTGAGTGGTCAAGTGACCGAACGCTGAGAGGCAGCATCCGGTCGACTCCAGTAAGGTTCAGAAGAGTGAATCTGCGACCGGACGCGTCCGATCAGTGCTGACCGGACCCTGAGGATCCAGCGTCCGGTCGAGTACAGTAAGCATCCAGTGAGGGAAAAATGGGACCGGACGCGTCCGGTCAATGGTGACCGGACCCTGCCAGCGTCCGGTCAACACGTAAACACTGGTGTGCGGGTTGAACTGACCGGAGCGTCCGGTCAACATGACCGGAGCGTCCGGTCACCCCGCAGAGGCACATAACGGTTCGTTTTTCAGCCCATGTTATAAATAGAAGCTCCACTCGTGTGTGGAGTTACTTTTGCTCATTTCAACAGCTAAAACACACCTTAGAGAGTGCTAAGAAGAGCAAGGTCCTAGTGAGGTGATTGAGATTTGAGAATCCAAAGAGAGCCCTCATTAGTGAAGATCAAGAGTAGCAAAGTGTGCATCCACCCTTCTCCCTAGGCTTGTCGTGGTCAAGTGAGAGTTCGTGCTTGTTACTCTTGGTGATCGCCATCACCTAGACGGCTTCGTGGTGATTGGGAGCTTGGTGATCATCCAGAGAGCTTGTGGATGACCCAACTCAAGTTGTGAGCGGTTGTGGGTGATTCACCGCGACGGAGTGTCGAAGAATCAACCCGTAGAAAGCACTTGATCCTTGCGCGGATCAAGGGGGAGCTGCACCCTTGTGCGGGTGCTCCAACGAGGACTAGTGAGGAGTGGCGACTCTCTGATACCTCGGCAAAACATCGCCGCGTTTCCTCTCCTCTCTTTACTTTGAGCATTTCAATTCTTGTCATTTACATTCCTAGAATTACCATGCTAGAGTAGGATTGGAACTAGGTTGCTAAACTTTTGTGCGTTAGATCAATAGAAACACTTCTCTAGGCACAAGGGGTTAATTGGGCTAACCATAGGACTTGTTTATTGCGAAGAAATTTAGAATTGGCCCAATTCAACCCCCCCCCTCTTGGGCATCTTGATCCTTTCAATCTCGTTAGACCTGTTTCTGCCACCGCGCATGGTTGGAAATTGTACCTATCATGTGGGGAAATGTGTACAACCTCTGCAGAGTGTATTGAATCTATTCGAATAGTCACGTCATTGGAATGGGCAATCGCTGGGATGAGGTCACAAATGATTAGATTCTTTTATGTGTAATGAAACGGTGCTAATATGGTAAGTTACAACCTATAAACTCCGGGAACTGGCAATAAAGGTTAATACTCTCCCAGGACCCAAATTCCATTTTCATATACAAACCACTCCTATCATATACACCTCCGCCACCATAAACCACCTCCACATATAGCCTCCGCCATCCACCTCAACTTTACCCCAAAGTTAGGACTTGCTGAGTACTTTATGTACTCAATCAACTCTACTCTATGTTTTTAGGAGAGAAGCTGCAGGAGCACGCACAAGGATGGAGCTATCGAAGTCTACGCAAGGATGGGACGACATGAATACACACGAGGACGAAGCTGTACGACTACGCAAGGGAGCTACGCAAGGACTACCAGGATTAAGATATAGGAATGAGCTTAAGGATGAGGTTTATGTCCACACTCCAAGTTGCCTGCAGGAATGGAACCACGATGTCGTAGGACCGCTGTGTTAGAACTCCAATGTCTGTTGTAAGGCCAATGGCTCAAGCTATGCAAATATGAACTTTGTAATGTGTTTCCCCGTTATCAATAAAAGTATGGTTTTTATATCAATCTTGTTCAATCTGTACGTATCAGCTACTGATCCAGAGACTGATACGTGATGCACAGTGGACCCCAAAGTAGGGGCCCGCAACGTACGTGCCACCGCTAGCAATAAGGATCTCAAGCCTAGGAGAAGCACGTTATGGAGGACGCAACTTCTTGGGGATTGTCTAATAGCTGACAAACAATATTTTCCCCACACCACGCAAGATCGACATGCCATCATCAACGAATGATGAATTAGGGTTAGTCATGTTCCTGGCGCTACATCCACACTAGAACAAACTGACCATCCTCAACTATGATGACAGGGAGGATCTGTTACCACGGCTTAATCGCTGCAAGTAGTTCTTCAGGGGGATAGTGGATCTCTGACAACGAAAATAAGCGCTACGCATCTTTTCATCTGATTGGTGGCGCACAGTAGTGGTACATGCGCTAGCTGAGGACAAGGTAATCCAGAATTGGGACTACTTTGCTTGTTGAGTTAACAAGCACATTGGTCCTTGAATGTTGTGCAACCCCGTCGACAAATTAGCGGCGTTGTGCAAGGCAGAAACCATCAACGATTACATGGAGTGCTTTCTCACACACGTGGAATGTGAGGGGCCCTTTGACAAGCTCGAAAATAAAAAGCTCCAAAAGTCGACATCTACCCGATGAGTCTGAGAGGAGGGAGGAGATGACAGTGATGCCCGAGACCTGTGGAAAGAGATGTTGAGAGAGATAGTGTGGGAGGGAAGAGAGAACGGAGAGAGATCTGATGAGTGGACCCACTGTCGCTTGCCATCGACGTCAGCAAATCTACAGTTAAACTAGATCAATGGCCAAATATGAATGGTTTTGATAATTCAATGGTTGAAATCAATTTCAAGGGATAGTTGCATGGCAAAAAATGGACTTCTCTTAGTTTGGAGGTTTCCTTATTTTCTACTGTTTTAAAACTTCATTCTTGTACGTGGCAAAAATGTATTTTGTAAGTTTCCTGGCTAGATATGCCATAACTCGATTCTTTTCCTCATGGCTTGATTACGGGATAGGGAATGAGGGGGAAATGGCGGCTGTTGTCTTGCCGGCAGTGAGCGGTCCAGCACGGCCTTGAGCCCTGGAACTAATGGCATGAGGACCTCCCATGTGCTGTGCTTGGGTTTGGAGTTGATGAGGGCATGAGGCCGCCGGCACTGGCCCGGGCATAGGCGGTGGCGTCTATGGCTGTGCTGGCCGTCTATAATGCAGCCCGGGAGAGCTGGGGAGAGGGAGAGGCGATTGCTGAAAAGGTCTCAGCAGCAAAAGAGCTGCGGCGGACCTGCTGTAGGTGTGAGGCTCAGAGTGGCTAACAGGGGATCTATTTTTTTTTTCCGTTGACAGATGAGTACAGCTAACAGGTAAGTGAGAGAGAGAGAGAGAAGGGGACAGCTGTGGATGTTTGGGCAACAAATATCCATTGTGCATCTTTGGCTTAGAGCCATATGCATGCAGTGGTTCCTTAGGTGAGGATGACTTTTCTGGGTAGTCTGAAAATTTCCATATAACTTTCAGGCTTCAATGACTCCGAAAGTTTTTATAACTTCGTTCACAGCGGAAGAAAAATCATATGCTGAAATAACAAGTTAAAGTCTCTTTCTGTATTTTCCTTTTGACTGCGCAGATTAGCTACAAAATACTCCTGTTTCTTGACTAGTTGGTCACAGTGAGTGGGACAACCATAGTGCACAACTGGGGGAAATTTATGTGGCTGGGCTTCAAGCGTGGACTGCTCATAGATCTGACTAATTGGTGAAATGAGCGAATGCGAACTTTTGACTGGGCAAACTGAGTTGAGTGGAGTGAAACCTCTTAGCATCAGACGTGGTGAATCAAGTCTGAGTTGGTCATTCATAATCTTTTCGAGTTCCTTTTTCACCATGAAACATCACTTGGTTGCTCCCTGCATCTGTTTCCTGCACTCTGCTTTTGCTTGAGGTGCGCACCATATCTCTCAGTATATCTTGTTATTATTCACTATAATTAGAGAGCTTTCCAACCATTTGGTTAATCTTCCCCATCTGATCCAACTAGGACCTTTTACCTCAGCGGGAATTCGGGATCGACCACTCCAGCTGATGGACCGATCGCTCCTGGTAGCAGCCATATCAGGTGATGAGGTATCAATGAAGAACATGGCTTCGGAGAATCCAAGCTTGCTCCTTGGAACAACTCCTCAGGGGAACACCTGCCTCCACATCTCCTCCATCCATGGCCACATGCGGTTCTGCAAGGAAATCTTGGCGTTGAAGCTGGACCAGAACTCTCTCCTCGCCACCGTCAACGCGGACGGCGAGACGCCACTGCTCACCGCCGTGACGAGCGAGCATCCCTCCCTGGCTTCGCTTTTCCTTAGATGCTGCCACGAGCTGAAGCTGAGTGAGGCCATCTTGAAGCGAGATAAGAACGGGTGCAACGCGCTGCACCATGCAATTCGCAGCGGCCATAGGGAGCTCGCGCTGGAGCTGATAGCAGCAGAGCCTGCCCTGTCACGCGCCGTGAACCAGTACAACGAGTCACCCATGTTCATCGCCGTGATGAGAGGCCTTACGGATGTCTTCGAGAAGCTGCTGAAGACCCCTGGTTCTGCTGATGCAGGAGCCTGTGGCTACAATGCTCTGCATGCTGCAGTTAAAAATGGCAATTCAGGTCAGCCATGTGGAATGCCATTATAAGTTATTCTCAACTCTTAGTGCTATTATCTTACTAAATTGTAACTTATTATCTGATACTGTTAACTTAATTCTAAGCATCTTTCCTGCTTTGATTTTTTTTTTCAGCTATAGCTAAAATGATTATTGAGAAACGTCCCTGGTTGGCCAGAGAAGAAACCAATAGTAAGAATACTCCGATGAAGCTGGCAGTCATCTGGGACAAGATTGATGTACTACGAGTATTGTTAGAACATGACTGGTCTCTAGGGCATGTCGTCTCCACGGATGGCAGTACTCTGCTTCACTCTGCCGCGTTACGTGGCCATGTTGGTGTTGCTAGGGAGCTTGTTAGGCATTGTCCAGATACTCCATATTCCAATGCAAATGGTTGGACATGTCTTCACGAAGCAGTATGCCAAGGTCGGGTGGAGTTTGTAGAATTCATCCTGGAATCACAAGAGCTTCGCAAACTCATTAACATGCGAGATAAAAGTGGGAAAACAGCTCTGCATTACGCGGTCCACAAGTGCAATCCGAAGATCGTTGCCGCTTTACTCTTCCACAAAGAGGCAGACTTCACCATGCTTGCCAACAATAATAGGGCAGCAACCTGGGAATTATATGAAATCATCGATCACGCCAAGACTTTAAACTGGGTACGTACAGAATTATTGTATTGTATGTTGGTCTTTTATCAAGCTTTGCGAACAAGGTATAGTGATTTGAGTTATTATCATACTGTGTTCCTTCAATCAGACTTCATAGATTATCTGTTTTCTTCAGAGTTTTGTATTAATGTGGATTTCAAATTGTACCTTGAATCTTGCAGAATGAAGTGTACATGCTCATGCTGAAAGCTGACCCGGAAGATACAACCTCTCTCTATAATCTTCACCTGCGTGCTAGAGAAAGAGTAACTAATGAATCAAGGAAGGATATCAAGTCACTAACTCAAACATACACAAGCAACACTACCTTAGTAGCGATCCTTATTGCAACAATTACCTTTGCAGCTGCTTTCACCCTGCCAGGAGGATACAGTAGTGATGCTGAAAGCCAGGGCCTTCCCATAATGGCAGGGAAATTTTCATTTCAAGTATTCTTGATCTCTGACACCTTAGCAATGTGCTCATCACTTGTAGTTGCATTCATATGCATCGTAGCGAGGTGGGAGGATCTTGAATTCCTGCTTTACTATAGATCTTTCACAAAGACTCTTATGTGGTTTGCATACATATCAACCACCACGGCATTTGCATCTGGTTTGTACACAGTTTTGGCTCCTCGTGCCCTATGGCTGGCTTCAGCAATTTGCCTTCTGTCGTTCCTGTTGCCCATTATTACTAAACTGATTGGCGAATGGCCTGTCTTAAAGCTCAGATCTAGGCTGGGTCAAGAATTCAAATCCGAATTCCTTGATATGGTTTGATCTCTCCAGCTGGTGCATGCTCCAGCTAGTCCTTGTGCTCCTTTATGTAAGTATGGTGCAAACAATTTGCAAGATACTGGTTGTCTGCAGTTTAGGATGTCAAGAAAATGAAAACTTCCACACAGCATCACTTGCATGTTTATAATGTGAAAAATAAATTGAAAGAAGTGAAAATTTTGTCGTTATTGAATGGAAAACATTTGTATCACTTTATGAATGCTCTCTGATGATGATGTATGTCATAACAGCCATTCGGAGAATAACATTGTTGCTTTGCTTCTTATATTAATGACACAATCTGCAGCATAGATCATGTCAGTTCTCTTAATTTTCACTAGTCCTACTGTGGCTGCAGGTAGTGGTGGATCCAGAAATGGGTTAGGAGGTGGAATAAATAATAGAATACTAGAGATTTTACTAGTTGTACACCTGCTAAATAAATAATAGAAGTCTAAAATTCTTGCTAGAAATCTTAATTAGAATGCTATGATTTTTTACGAGAAGGCTTTATCCAGAAATGGATTGTTTTATTTGATTTCTCCATTCAGACTTAATGATATTCATAGCAGAGAAGGCTTTTTCAATGATATCAAATATTGCAAATTGCAATGCAATTATTAGAAGCTAGACATTGGCATTCATCAAACAAAACACGAAATGAAAAACTAGAAATTAGTACACGGTTACTCACAATGTCTCGTTATGGATCTTGAATCTGCAGGAGCAGCCAAGTAGGCCACCACAACAGGAGCAGCCGAGCAGGTTGCAAGCCAGCATGGGGCTGGGCCGCGGGGGTTGGCCGGCTGTTTGCGACCTGGGACCGGCCGCATGGGCATCATCCAGCGGCAGCAAGCAATAGGCTGCAAGGGCGGCCGGGCAATCTACGGGATCTGCCGGTGCGTAGCAGCCAGCGGGGCAGGGGCGGAGCCGGTGGCCGCGGGCGGCGGGCGGCGGGCGGCGGGCGGATGTGCCATCGGGGCACCCGCCCACTTTCCACTTCGTAGTCATCGACAACAACATGCTGGAGCCCGCTGGCGCCGGGCTCCGAGAAGTGGCGAACGGAGGCGAAGATGCGGCACGGGTCATCGGCCGTGGGCAATCGGCGGACTTCGGCCTTCGCGCCGTCGATTTTTCGGCGCTCGCTCAGCTGGGGATTCTGGGCCGGCGTTGCTTGGGCTGCTTTGGGCCGTACAACGGATTTGTTACTAAAAATTTTAGGCCACATCTCAGAAAGTTGTTAAATCAAACTTTTAAGTTAGAAATTTGGTGTTTCTGCACTTACTCTGACTTTAATGGTGATTTTACCACCATGCTTAAAATTGTGATTTTGCTCTTGTCATTTTGAAACGAAGCACCGTTTACCTCTACTTTGTAGCATCGTTTAGCTTGGGATGGATTAAATGGTAAAAAAATTAAAAAGAAAAGGCATCCACACGAAAAGACAACCATACCCTTAGAAACTTTCCTCCTAGGTAGGCACCCACATGAAAAGACAACCACACCCGCAAAAACTTTTCTCCTAGGGGCGGTGGCTAGGGTTCCCATTGACGGCGTCCTCGTCACCCAAGCGGCAGGGGCACCGCGTGACCTAGTGCCCTCCCCACCTAGGCGGGCGGCTAGGCCCTCCCGATGGCCCCACGACCTTCACCGGCCAGTGCCCCCTAGCAGCAGCAGAGGGCGCATGGAGGAGGCTGGAGGGCGCGCAAGCAGCGCACAGCTGCACGCTCCAAGAGGGCACACCGGTTGCCTCAGAGTACCAGCCGGCTAGCTCGTGGACATCCGCTTAGGTATTTTCTTTATTCTCTGATATGGATGCTTCAATGCATTGTGAAATAGTAGTGATGTCTAGATTTGTTAACTTGTATATTCGTTTTTTGTTGTGATTTGTAGGCCAATTCATGGTGAATTGAAACTTGTTGTTAAGGGGAATAGGAAGGAGGGGAAGAAGTGGAGGAACCTCTGAGAGGCTTGCTATTTTGTTAGGTTTCAATACTTGATATGTATCTCAATACTAGGTGCCTAGCGAATTCACTACTAGTTCCTGTTTTGTTTAGAATGTCATTTAGACCTATATGTTGGTGTTTGACAAGTCATTTGGACCTATATGTTGACATCTAATATGGTACTGCATGATGGCATATTATATGGAACTGGTGTGTTGCCATTAATGCAACATGTGTGATATTAATTTCTACTTATATAGATTGTTAGTTGAAATGCTTTCGTTTTTTCTAAAAAAATGTTGAGTTTTGCACTAAGTGAATCGTCTAATTCTATATCAAAACTGCTAAACTGCTCATCTGAAAATAAGGCTAAAAACACAAATATCACAATAAAATAGGGATAAAAATACATTGCAAACTTGTCCTTTTGTCAAAAGGTAACACCGTTAGGTGGACTTAGGGGTAAAATCTCCCTTCGTTTTGAAATCGCAGGTATAAAATCACAAAGTTAAAAAACGAGGGCAAAACCACCATTCTTAAGCCCTTTTTAAGTTTATTAAATTTATAAAAAAAAGTAAAAAATCATAACACCAAATTAGTATCAATAAATACACCATAAAGTATATTTTCATAATATACTCATATAGTATCAGAAATATTTATGCTCTATTATATAAATTCGGTTAAACATAAAAATGTTTAACTATGATAACTCTAGAATATTTTTTGAGACCACAGAAGAATTATATTAAATTATAGTTGAGTACATCATCTTGTTACAAGTACTCCAGAATACAATACGTACACCTAGATACTGGGATAGTTGGGCTGGCATTAAATTTGTACTGTAGCAGCTAGAAAACACTGTTTATACTAGAATTTGGTGAGAGAAAAACACTACTCTCGCTGAAAAAAAAGGCCAGCCAGCCAGCCGAAGCTGACCAGCCGAACATCCTCACTCTTTTTCATCTACATTGTACCTACTCTTCGTATATAGCTCCAAATCTCAATCATAAACCTATACGACGATTCATATGGATGACTGCATAAGCAAATACTCAGCAAAAGGCCTAAGAGCAGGTGCCCAACGAACGACGGCCAATATTCCTATAGGCGGAATTGATTTATCCGTTGATGTTTATGACATAAGACATCTGTCGGTTTTCAACAAGGAAGTTCCTTATGAGATTACAGAGATGCATTTATTTAGACCGGATTAGATAACAAACTACTTGAGATTTTAATTTATGGTTTAATTGTACTATCAGCTGATCTAAATTTTAATAAAAATAAATTTTGTTTTTAATCAAAACTACATCAATAATTTAGTTGTATAAATCTTTTGTTTCTTAGGAATGAGTCAATGGTTCAAATGGCTCATAATATTATATTTATTACTTTTTAGGGAAAAACATAAAACCAAACGACAGGACGTGCGTAACCAAACATAACCAACCAATCGAAGCATACATGAAAACAGGAAACGCCAAGGAACAGAGAAAAAAGAAAATGCATCGGACACAGAAAAAAGGAAAGCAAATCGGAAGCGTACATGGTCACATGCAAAACAGAAAACGGAGAAACAGAAACTGCATCGGACTCGGAAACCGAAAAAAGCGGACACGCAGAAAAAGGAAAAAAAATCGGAAGCGGTTCATTGATTTTGCTCTGCTAAGTCACAGGCTGTAACTTTATGTTCATCTACTGCGTCAATTTCAGATCTTATGGCCCAGGATGATTCCTATAAAAGACAGTCCACAATTGAAATTTTTCAGCTTGCCTCGTGGATGTGGGCAGACTTGTGCTGTCCCACGCCACAACGCGCCGCCATCTCTTCCACGCCATGCCACCCTCCACACCGCACCGCTGAGGTCATCAGTGTTAAACATAGAAGTGTGTAATCTATATTTAGTAAGAGATCATCTATATTTGGAGCTGTCTCCTGATTGCCGTGTCCCATTGGTCATGCTTATAACCTTCAATGTATGCGATCTTCTATATATATGAGTGGTCATGACCCATAGAGGTCATCTAGCGCCAATTACATTAACATGGTATCAGAGCTAGGAGAGCAAGGCCAGTTTCAACTATATGACGATGCTTGCGTTCAGCCGATCCATTTTGTTGGTGAGTACGTGGGCAGGAAACACGATGGGCTATGCCAAGGGATCGAAAAAATTGAGTATGAAGTTTTTGGTACTCCCCGCCCCAATCAGATTGGACACATTTAATTTTAGTATAAGGAGGCGTTCTACATGTGCTTGAAATTGCAAGAAAATGTATTGAGCCTCAGTGCGGTCATGCATCAAATATATCCACGTAAATTTACTAAAATCATCGATTAAAGCTTATGTAGTATTTGTATCCACCAACAGATTTAGGGGCAGGGCCCCACACATCTGAAAAAACAAGTTCAAGAGGCGATGTAGAATGATGAATGGCATGAGTATAGGGGAGTTGATGACTCTTGCCTAATTGACATGCATTACAAACTGAGGGACTCGACTCCTTGATATATGGAAGATTATTCAAACTCAAAATGGACCGCCGCACGACTGGGGTAGAGGGTGGCCAAGACGAGCATGCCAGCGATCTGGGATGCCTTGACACCGACAAGTGCTTGTTTGAAGAATTCAACATCGAACGACTTTATGGGATAGAGGCCGGATTCACACTTTCCTTCCAGAAGCACTTTGTTTCGTTGCTTGGTCCTTTACAAGAAAATGATAGGGATGAAATTCAAAAAACACATTATTGTCACGTGACGGTTTATGAACCCCGAAAGAAGGTGTTTAGAGATATCAGTGCGTGGAGAACATTATGTAAATCAAGAGGACGAGTAGCGATATTAAGAGAACAAGAACCAATATGTATAATTTGCAAACCCCGCCTGTTGCCAATTTGAACCATTTCTCCACCATGGTATTGTTCACGCAAAGGCTAGGCGATCCAGATCACTTGGTTATGTGATCGGTAGCCCCGTGTTGGTGTACCAGGTTGGTGTCGATCTTGTAAGAGGAAGTAGCGACCACCGCAAAGATAGGGTTGTTCCTCCCGGTAAGACTCATCCATACAATGCCAACATTTGATAGCGATGTGACTGTCGATTGTGGATCGGCGACAGGAGGGGCGCCAAGGTCCATATCCCTAGGGCGGAGGACCGCCACGGCCACGACCTCGGGCGCGCGGCGAGAGGGCCATACGGCCACGCCCGGCCCCCGCTTCCTGGCCCCATTGCTTTGCCCCCTCGGCCGGCGAAGTTGGCCGACACTGATGTTGAGATGAGTCTCCGCTGCATCTGCGGCTTGGCGTGCCTCAAATGCTAGCGAGATGTGAGTAGACGTCATCGAGCATGAGGGGCTCACTCTTTGTCGTCATAGATGTGATGAACGGATCGTGTCTGGGGATGACCCGCTAGGAGATAGGCAATGATCTCATCATCACGAAGAGGAGCATCACCGCAGACCAACTCGGAGGCCGGACTCTTGATCTTGCGGAAGTAATCGGCGCAGCGAGAGGTCACGCTTCTTGGTTGTAGCAAGATCGACACGCACTTGGACAAAGACGCGCAGCACGCGTCGCGGAGGAGAACATGCGCCAAGAGTATCCCATGCTTCTTTGGATGTGGCGGCGGACACCACGTCCCGAAGGACGTCTGCGATCATCGATGAGAGAAGACCACTTAGTACTTGTTGATCTTTATCATACCACGTGCAATATTCGGGTTAGACACGAGCTCGCACGCCGCCGTCGGCCGATGATGAAGGAATCTGGGAGGAGCGCGGTCATGGATCCATCGATGAAGCCCATAAGCTTTGCACCCCCGCAGATCTGGGAGAAGCTGGGCGCCCATAATGTATAGTTTGTTTTGTTGAGTCGGATGGTGACGGCATGATGAATTGGTATAGGGGCAAAGGTAGTAGCAGAGGAGAGACTGGAAGTGGAGGCGGAGGTGGTGGAGGAGGAGGTAGAAGATGATGTCGACATTGATTTAGAAGAAAGCTGCTCCGTATATTTGGTTGCGCATGTTGGCCCAATTTGCGACCTTATAACCAGCACAAACTTTCCTTTCGATCCAAAGTCTACGTGTTCTTGGGATATAGTGGTCTTCACAAGGGATACAAATGTCTTGATATGGATTCTGGACATGTGTATGTGTCCCGTGACGTTATATTTTATGAAACACTTTTTCCTTTCTCCACTTATCCTTCATCCAACGTTGCACCTAATCGGAGATGATGGCGCTTTTAATTTGAACAATTACGATATGCATATGTTTCCTGCTAACCACATGAATGCAGCCCCTCGGCATGCAAAGAGTCCCGGGATGCTGAAACCTCACTAGGATTGGCGCCGACACTCCTGCCTCCCCCCGTGTCCCCTACGGCGCGCGCACGCAGGGTCTTCTTTGGGATGTCATCTGCCGCCCATCATCACCAACATCGCGGCAAATCTGCGTCACCGAAGCGTCCGGCTTGAGGCCGTGCACGACTCGAGAGGTTCCCGCACCGCTCCTCCCGCCCCTTAAAGTATGGCACACGCGCTTAAGCCACAACATCCGAAGCCCAAGGTTCGTCTTGACGCACACGGTTACTTTTATTCTCGCCATTCGGACTTGACATCTGAGCCTACATCGCATATTATCGCTATGCACACCCCTTTGCGGTCGAAGAATGAATGATGAATTTCAAGCACTTGTCAAGAATAAGACTTGGCATCCGGTTCCTCCACGTCTTGGCCTTAATGTCATTGATTGCAAGTGGATTTTCAAACCTGAAGCACAAAGTCGATGGCTCCGTTGATCGATATAAAGCACGATTAGTCGCCAAGGGCTTCAAGCGGCAGATATGGAGTTGATTATGATCATACATTCAGCCCGGTAGTGAAACCTACCACTATTCGAGTCTTATTGTCTCTTGCGGTCTCCGTGGTTGGTTTCTTCGAGATTGATATTCAAAATGCATTCTTACATGGCTATCTTCAAGAGGACGTCTATATGAAATGACCACTGGTTTTGTTGACTCGTCTCATCCTACTTATCTTTGCAAGTTGGACAAGTCATTATATGGCCTCAAGCAGGCTCCGCGTGCCTGGTTTTCTCGTTTTAGTACCAAACTATTACAAGCTGGGGTTTCGGGCTTCTAAGGTGATGTTTCTCTTTTCATGTTCAACAAAGGTGGCCTTGGATGTATATTCTCATCTATGTTGATGATATTATTATTATGAGCTCTTCATCATCGGCTACGGATTGTCTACTCATTCAACTTGAAGCTGAGTTTGCGGTGAAAGATCTTGGCACTCTTGGATATTTTCTTGGCATTGAAGTACATCATACACTACTGGAAACGCGTGCTTTGCCGAGGGCCTGAGGCTTTGCCGAGGGCCAAATCTCGGGCACTCGGCAAAGACACTCTTTGCCGAGGGCCCCACAGAGCCCCCTCGGAAAGAATGGCCCTTGGCAAAGAGGTCTTTGCCGAGGGTACGACCCTCGGCAAAGACAGGCCCACTAAGAAATCAATTTTTTTGCCGAGGGGCATGACCCTCAAAGAAAGATGCCCTCGAAGAAATTAGGCCCGTTGGGTCACGGCGGCCATTCCCGTCAAGCTTTGCGAGGGCCACCCGTTAGGCCCTCGGCAAAGGTTTTTTTTTTCTGTGAAACCAGTTATTCAACAAATTTTTTTAAGTCTTTGCCGAGGGTCCTGACCGTGCCCTCGGCAAAAGATTTTTTAAAACCAGTTTTTCGGCCAATTTTTTTTATAAATCGCCTTTGCCAAGGGCTCGAGGCTAGGCCCTCGGCAAAGAAGCCCTTTCTTGAGGGCAGATAGGCCCTTGGCAAAGATTTTTATTTTTTTAAAAAATTCTTTCTTGAGGAGCCACGGGCCGTGCCCTCGGCAAATTTTTTTTTGTTTTTTAGCCCAGTTTTTTGTGGTGCTACAATATATTGTTTTGAACTCAATTTTAAAATTTAGGCCAATTTTGATTTTGTTTTGTATATTTCCTTAATTTATTTGATTCTTTGATTTTTTTTCGAATATGTCAAATTTGAATCGCAGTGCATGGAATATTGCAATGTAGTGTTTGAAAAATGTTATTCATATTAATTGGTGCATGTTGAGTCCCTATCCACGAACTCGCATCAAATTTTCACGCATCTTGTTAAACATGACGACCAAACTTCTTAGGAAAAGTGTTTTAAAATTATATAAAATCCATACGAAGTCCTAAAATCACGAAACTTGGCGAGATGTCATGTTATCGCATGTGTAGGCTGTGGTAAAAAATTGAGAAGGCTTCGAGCGAGTTGCGATGTCGGATGCCTGAAACCCAGACATCTCCACATGTGATCACATGCGATCACATGTGGAGATGTCTGAGTTTTATGCATTCGACGTCACAATTTGCTCGAAATCTTCTCAATTTTTTACCACAGCCTACACATGCGATAACATGACACCTCGACAAGTTTCCTGATTTTCGGACTTCGTATGGATTTTATATAATTTAAAAACACTTTTCCGACAAGTTCCTCGTCATGTTACGTGAAGAAGATGCCCGAAATTTGATGTGAGTTCATGGATAGGGACTCAACATACACTAAATACCATGAATAACATTTTTCGAATCACTAAATTGCATTATTACATCCAACTGCAGTTCAAATTTGAAATATTCGAAAAAAATCAACGAAAAGAAATAAAGTAGGGAACTATATCAAAAAAGTCAAAATTGGCCCAAATTTTAAAATTGAGTTTTCAATAATGTATTATAGCACCACAAAAAAATTGGGTTCAAAAAGTAAAAAAAAAAAAAAACTTTGCCGAGAGCCCAGCCTAACCTGACCAATGGCCCTTGGCATAGAAAATTAAAAAAAAATAAAAAATCTTTGTCTGGGCCCTCCTCAAAGGGCCTGACCCCAAATGGGCCAAGGGCCATCCAACTACCCCTGTTCGAGCCCCCTCCTTCTGGCCGACACCAGCACCGCCCCCTTTCCCCAACCTCACGAGCCCTCTCTCAGCAAGCCCCTCCTCCCTCCACTTCTCCCTTCCCTTTCTAGATGCCCTCCATTGCAGCATCAATATTTGAATTGGAGCAGCGAAACGGATCGAGGAGGAAGAGAGGATCAAGGAGATGTGTTAGATCGGGGTTTTCCCCCAACCTCCCCCTGCGGATTTTCATGGGGAAGCCTTGGGTAAGAGTTGAATCCATTCCCCTCCCCTGTAATTAAGAGTTTTTCGAGGTTGTTAGCAGCGGGGATTAGAGGTTTTGAGGTTGGATTGGAGTTTAGCCTCGTTTTCTAGTTGTGGGTTCCTGGCAGATTCAGCAGTTTGTCTAGGGCTCGAGTTTTGGGTCGGTTAGGCGCGGAATTGATCCTTGAGATAGTTTAGGAAGTTATAGAGGACTTTGAAAGCTTTCCATATTGTTTTTATTTGTATTTTTTGGTGGAGTAGAACTCGAGATACGGCTAGATTATTATGGCTGTTCATGTTTGCCTGGCAGATCAAGTAGGTCTGTTTCATTGGTGTTGTTCATATAGTAAATGGCCGAATTGGCTCTTTCAACTATGAAGTCTTTTGCAGGGGCATAAAAGTTCTTACTGCCAGCAAAATTTCATATTTTTCTATGGTATAGTTTGGGAGATATGAATTTCTGTATATTGGTACATGAGCTGTTAGGAAGATTCTGAAGGTCTGTTTTGAGTTGTGTATTAGGTGACCATAGAGATCTGATAAAATTATTGTCTTGCTACCAAAGTTGTAGTTTATTCACTCTAGTTTCTCAATATATATTTATTGGTTATCTAATCTGTTGTATAAAAATAGATGTGAAAAAGAGAAGCACTGCTGCTCATTATCGATGTTGTTGACAAGGAATGCAGTTTGTCTATCCTTATTGATATTGGGGTCATGTTAAAAATAGAGGTTCTGAATAAAGTTGTAAGCTTTTTCCCTTAGGTTTCTAAGGTGTATTTGCGTGTTGTCATATCCTTTGTATTTTTAAGGATACAAAAAGTGAAACAACACTGCTGCGGTTAGACTAGGCTTTGTTCTCTGTTGTCGCTTCTTTGTTCGGTTGGGCTTTATGAGTGCTTTCCTTGCTGTTTATGCACATGGCTGTTTGAGGATATAATCTGATCTTATTGTGTCAAAACAGGTGGTAATGCTTCGGATCACGCCTAGAGCAGTTGTCTCCTTCTGTGGGAGGCAAGTAGTGTAGCAGTGGTTGCTACAAGCTTTAACTTGCTTTTTATTCCACCTCCACCTTAAATTTCAGAATGATAACTTATCAAATATGATCCGTTCCAATATAAATTTATGACCATCTTACTTTTGTTATTACATATGCCTTGCTCTTTATTTATAACTTGGTAATGGCTCTTGTTGGCATAACTAGGATGATGCTTAAGTTGTCAAATAAGGAGAGACATTTATGGTATAAGCGGTGTATACTCTCTTTGTAGAATTATTCTTGGCATTGCATCACAAGGCATGGCATTTGCATCGCATTTGCATTTTTGGGTGCTAATGGTTTTCTTTTATATGACTTTAATTGACAATGGTGGTGAAAAGTGAATCCTCTCCAAGGTTTGGCGATGAATTGGTTTTATTTATGTATCAGGGTGTTGGAGTTGTCATTGTGATTAATTTTTCCATTGAGGAGCTTTAATTGCTGGTATTAGTTAAAGCATGGTCTAATGAGCTTGTGGATTAAATCACTTGCGCAGGTACGCGCTGGATGTGAACGCGGAGAGGGCGGACGACGTGGTGACCCACCAGCGGCTGCTCGAGGAGGCGCGCCATCCGGGAACGCCGGCCCGCCTTGTCCGTGCGCGTCGTGCAGGTCAGAAATCCAGTAATCCATCCATCCACCCATTGGAATTGGATCCACTGTAATCGCATGGTTGCATGTTGCACACGCGTCGATTTTGATTTGCGCTTCGTTCAGAAATGTGTGCATCGTTTCCTGACCAAGTACCTCTCTGTGTTCGATAATGCCAAAGTATAAGATTGTGAAAAGATGCTTTTTATGATGTTATTATCCTTTTGTTCCAGGAGTTCACACACCTTTGCGACATGAGTGATGATACTGATCACAGTGTACATCTCATTTCCAGGTAAACAATTTCCTCCTATGCGATGCTGGATTTTCGGTTTTTTCTTTCCTTATTTGTTTAGCATTTCAGGATGTATAATATGAATAAAATCACCCTTCTGGACCCCCAATAGACTGTTTCTGATATTTCAGAGTTGCAGTTTTACAAATGGCTAACATGGCTAAATTGTGGTGGTATTTACCTTTCGAAGAATGCATTTTTTTCCTTTATTAAAAAAAATGAGAGCAGTAGACAGTAAGCTCTAATGCTTTGCTGCGAATCGGCTCCATATATGTCTTGACGTGCCTTTTCTTTAAAAACACTGATCTTAATATGTGGATATATACTATTTTCCTTGAATACAAGAAAATCCACACTTTCTTAAGTTTGATATATATATGAATCTTGGTTAGGGGTGGAAGCATCTCCAAAAAGGCCGATACTTGCCGTAGCTAGCATCTTTAAGCTTTTTGTTTCATTCTGGTTTGATGACATTGCATGAAACTGATAGATTATCATATGTGGAGGCCTTCACTTTTCCCGAGTACATAAAACTTAAGCTCATATTTAGGGACATATAGAGCCTGTTGATATGCAAACAATTTGAGAAGTTATATTCTCTGTTAACTCATTGTTCTCTCTGTTCTGAATCTTGCAGGCCAATGCATGAGATAACTTTTGCAACTATTGATAAGCCAAAGCTCCTTAGTCAGGTAGTCACACTTCTTTTTCCTTGGAGTGTGGAAATTCTTTGACACGGCTACTCACAGAATTAGCCCTGGCATAGTTAATAGAGCTAACTAAATTCAGTAAATTAAGAAGCCAGAATACATAATGAATGAAAAAATAGTTTTAACAAAGAACTTGGTAATCGTAGGAAGAAACTAACAAAATACATTAAAGCCATTTCCAGAGTAAACTTCTGTTGTGAACTGGCAACTACTTGCCACCTGACACTCTGTCGTCTATGCATTATTTTACAGCTGACCTGTTTGCTTGCCGAGCTCGGTCTTGACATCCAAGAAGCACATGCATTTTCAACAATTGATGACTACTCATTGGATGTATTTGTCGTCACTGGATGGCATCTTGAGGTACGTAGTTGAGGTACTCATTGTCGTCATTGGATGTATTTGTGGTCACTGGATGGCATCTTGAGGACTAGTGCTAGGTGATGTGGTTGGACTTTATTGTAATATTTGTTGTTTATGGTTCTGACTTGTGCTTGGATTTCATGAACTTGTCGTAATAAACATGTGAATGATGATGAACATGTGACTTGTCGTTGTAATATATTGTGAGAAAATGGGTTCTGTGTGATATATATGTGATGGTTGATATATATATGTATATATATGAAATGCTTGTGTCGATGGAATGCAAAAAACAAAAAAAAAATTAAATTTCTGCCTCTTTGCCGAGGGCAATGACCAAGGCCCTCGGCAAAGAAGGGTCCTTTGCCGAGGGCCCAAGCAATAGCCCTAGGCAAAGATTTTTTTGGAAAAAAATCCTGACAATTTCTTTTGCCGAGGGCCGGGAGCGGCCCCTCGGCAAAGGTTTAAAAATTCAAAAAACCATTTCTTTTTTAGGGCGGCCCTCGGCAAAGAATTTTAAAAATCCTGAAAATTTCTTTGCCGAGGGCCAGGGAGGAGGCCCTCGGCAAAGGTTTTTAGAAAAAAATAAAAAAATTATTTGCCGAGGGTCGGCCCTCGGCAAACAAATTAAAAAAAAACCATTTATTTGCCGAGGGTCGGCCCTCGGCAAAGAAACCGCCAACGGCGCCGGCGCCTGACGGCTTCTTTTCTTTGTCAAGGGCCGTCTTGGCCCTCGGCAAAGGCTTTGCCGAGTGCCCGATAAAGGGCCCTCGGCAAAGACCCCTTCGCCGTCTAAAAATTCCCCGAGGGGTCTTTGCCGAGGGCAGACCTCGGCAAAGCCTTTGCCGAGGGTTTCTGGGCCTTTGCCGAGGACTAGAGGCCCTCGGCAAAGCATGCGCCTCCAGTAGTGATACTTCTACTGGCCTCATCTTGAGGCAACACAAATACATCCAAGACCTGCTGCAGCGCACAAATATGGCCTCCTCTAATAGTGTTCCGACACCTATGCTTCCCAACGACAAGTTACTCTTAAAAAGTGGCGACCCTCTCTCAGCTGAAGATACTACACGCTATCGCAGTGTTGCTGGGGCTCTCCAATATTTGTCTTTCACTCGCCCCGATATCTCCTTCTCTGTCAACCGGGTATGCCAATTTCTGTCAGCACCAACGACGGCTCATTGGGCAGCAGTAAAACGCATACTGCGTTATCTTCATTCCACGTCTGATATGGGGCTATGCATCACTAAATCTGGGTCTTTATTGCTAAGTGCGTTCTCTGATGCCGATTGGGCCGGGAACCCAGATGATCGGCGCAGTACAGGTGGCTATGCTATTTTCTTTGGTGGCAATCTGGTTTCTTGGAGCTCTCGCAAACAACCAACTGTTTCTCGCTCAAGCACAGAGGCTGAATACAAGGCCGTTACTAATGCTACCGTTGAAGTAATATGGATACAAGTGTTGCTAAGGGAACTTGGGATCTCTCAGCTTCGGCCACCGTCCCTATGGTGTGACAACATTGGTGCCACTTATCTCTCTGCCAATCCCATTTTTCATCGTCGCACGAAGCATGTCGAGGTTGATTATCATTTTGTTCGTGAACGTGTTGCCTCTTGCCAACTCGACGTTCGCTTCATCTCATCAAAGGACCAGGTGGCCGACATCATGACTAAGCCGCTCCCGGTTACTCCCTACTGCAATTTACGGCGCAATCTGAACCTAGTCTATCACCGTCCAGATTGAGGGGTGTGTGTTAAACATAGAAGTGTGTAATCTATATTTAGTAAGAGGTCATCTATATTTGGAGCTGTGTCTCCTGATTGCCGTGTCCCATTGGTCATGCTTGTAACCTTTCATGTATGCGATCTTCTATATATATGAGTGGTCATGACCCATAGAGGTCATCTAGCGCCAATTACATTAACAATCAGCCAGCCATGGCCCTAGTTTGTCACCGATTCGAAGGCCAGAATGGCCGGTGCCGGCGTGCACGAATATCTGTCCCGTGTCGCGGACTCAGTGGTGGCTAGACCTATGTGCTGTTCGCTCCATGCTCTATTTGTTGTTCGCTCCATCCATTGTCACCAGGTCCAGTTTATCGCCTCTGCTCATCGAGTGCTCGCCGGAGAATGCGTGTGGCGCCTGTGCACGCGAGGCTACGTCTTCAAGGTGCACATCAGTCATGGCCGAGGAATCACCTCTGTCCTACGACCGCACTACGAGGCAGAGAGCAGATCAAGCGCTGTGCAGCCACATGTTCATGCGCAAGGACGAGCCATCAGTGCATTGCCCTGTCGAGGTGCTTGACCTGACCAGACAGGCAGACACAGTAGCACCAGGCCAACTGGCCAAGTTCAGTGTCTTGCTCGACTGTGCGGGCCCAGAGCGAGTATGGCCAGCAATTTCCTGCAGATTGGTGTGATCATTCACATGCATTAGTCATTCATTCACTCCAATCTAATGTATTGGAGTGGATTGAAATAGAACTTAGTTTAATTTCACTTTAATACACTTCAACACATGTAAATTAAGATAAATACATATACATCCAAACAAGATCTTCCTCGGTGGCGGCAGCGGGATGCATGCTAGGATCTTTAGCTCAGCCCAAACCCGAGGAACAGGAATTCAGGATGGGGCGATGATGAGAGAAGAGTATGGGATGGGTACGAATCAGCAATAATTTGGGATATAAGAATAAGAATGGAGATTGGAGAAGGTGGAGGAAAAACTAGGGTTCTAAAGTTCTTTGAAGTTGAACACAGATGGATACCAATCAGTAGATTTCAGATTCAGCTTCGGGTACATGTATGACCTTTTATATCCCTGAGTTTACAGTGATAAAAATAAAAGATAAACAAAACTGTTAATTAAGATGTTTTTTTTCTTGAATGCAATGCTTCCTATCCATTTGATTTGGTGAACTAGCCGATTAACCCATGCTCATGCTAAGAAAATAATGCAATGTTCATCAAGAAGTTCTCTTGCACAATACATGCAATGCTTGTTCACTCATATGTCTAAGACGCCTAATTCTTTGCAATTTGGCTCTTTTTTGAAGAAAATTTACGTTTAACCCCCTAGGCGACGTAAACTGATCTTTGGACCCTGGGTGTCGGCGCCGTGGCCTACTGCGCCGAGGTAACACGTCTCGGCGCCGTAGGTCTTGGCGCCGAGATGCCTGGCCGTGAAAAACGTGGCATCCAATTGGCGCTGACGTGGCAGGTAGGTCGGCGCCACGGACCATGACGCCAAGCTCGGCGCCACAGATCTTGGCGCCGAGGTCTTATACCTATACCGTGTGCCGTCTTCTTCTTCCTCCTCTCCACTCCAACCGCTGCCGCCCGCATCTTCTCTCTTTCTCTCTATTTTTCGGCCGCTGCCCGTGCCACCGCCTTTGCCCGCCCGCGCCACCAGATCCAAGGAGCTCCGCTCCCTCGAACGCCCTCGTCGCCCCATCGTCCTCCTCCACGTGCACCGGCAGTGAGGGTGGCCCCCGCCTCTCCTTGGCGTCCATGCCGACCGGCGGGCCGTCGACGGCCACGCCTGGCAGCGCCGCCGCCCACCCCCCCCACCGGCCGCCGCCAGCCCTCTCCCTCGGCCAACCAGCAGCCTCAGGTATGGTTTTTATTTTTTTTAAAATTTTGTTTTACAATTTAGTTAGTTTAGATAGTTTAGTTAGCTAATTTAGTTATACAGTGATGTAATTTAGTTAGTTAATTTAGGTGTTTAGTGAGACAATTTAGTTATGTCGAGGTTATATATTTAGGTAATTTGGATATATTCTTTGATTGTTAGTTATTTATGTACTTTTGTAGGTAGTTATTTAGTTTATTTGTAAGTTAGATAGGTAATTAAGTTATATATAGTTAGTAATTGTAGTAACTGGTAGTTTAGATACTTATTTATTTAGGTAGACAGTGGGATACTTAATTATATATGTAATTTAGTTATACCCTTATTAGTTAAACCCGTAATAACTTTGATGTTGTGCATACCAACTAGATGGACAACGTAGTCACCCTGTATCATGGAGGAAGTGTGGAGGAAGATGAGTTTGGGAATGTCAGTTTTGTTGGAATGCAAAGGGTGTCTCTCATGTTCGATAATCGGCCGTTGTTTTCAGAGTTGTTTGGTAGTGCTCATGATGAGCTTCATTGCAACTCAAATGAGGATGGCATCTCAGTTGAGGGGGTACTTCACTATGGTAAATTAGGCCATATTTTTAGGCGGTTGGTCCCAATTGCATCAGAGGCTCAATGGGGCAAATATGTCAAAACTGTCATGAAAAATGAGTTTCAATGTTTGGATTTGGTTGTGCGGAAGTTGTCCAATGATCCCACCCCTTATGGGTATTCACCCCCTCGTGGGTTCTCTCTAGAACTGGAGAATCTGGCACCTTCTGACCCTCCATTACCCAACCGCGAGGTGGATGTGGAAGATGTGGTTCTGGTGTCCGATGCTCAATCCTCCCCGAATGAGGTTGGAGTACGTCCCGATGTTCATGCAGAATGTCAGTCCGATGATGGAGTTGCTGCCTCTTAGGAGATCCCTTTGACCTAGAATCATCTAGGTAAGTGACCTAGTAACACCTTTGCTTTTGTTATTCTTCCTTCATTCCATTCCTTTGTCTCAATTCTATGCATATTTGTGCTTTATATGCAGGACACAATCCTGATAATGATGGTTGCCCTCCTGTGCTTCCATCAACCAACATGGACCCAGGGTTTATAGCCTCTAACAGTGTGGATGTTAATATTGCGGATGATGAGGAGCCTTATGGCACAACAAAAGCCGTTGATTCTGATGATGATCGCCCAGTTGCACCTTTGACCGAACAAGAAATGGAGCTCATCAGGCGTTTATATCTTGATTGTGATCCACTAGTTATTGAATTCAGCGACCTCAGTCATTCTCAACATGCTTATGGAGAAGGAAGAGATGACGAGCTGCTAGAGGCTCTTAAGGCCGGTGATAGCGTGGAAATTCAGAAGGGCATGGTCTTCAAGGACTTGCCCACCTTGAGAAGGTGGTTACAGGAATATTTTGTGAGGCGTAAAATACCATTCAAGGTGAGGCACTCCTATGTGGAATGCCGTTACACAGTGGTGTGCGAGAATGCAGATTGCAATTGGAGGGTCTGTGCTTGGAAACAGAAGGCCACAGGGAAGTTCAAGATAACCAAAATTGTAGGTCCACACACTTGTGCCCAGAAAGATCTAAATCAGAAGCATTGACAATTGACCTCTACCCTCATTGCAAGAAGGTTGTACACAACATTGAAGGGTCAGCCCAACTTGAAGGTCAGGACAATTATGGAGATGACTAAAGAGATATTTAAGTATGACATAAAGTATGGGAAAGCATGGAGGGCAAAGCAACGGGCCTGGAAGATGATATATGAGGACTGGGAGGAAGGGTACAAGCAGTTGCCTGCAATGTTCAATGCAATGAAAGCAGCAAATCCAGGCATGTATTACGAGTACATCCTGAAGCCGAATGAATGGAAGGACAGGAGGTAGATATTCTTCCATGCATTCCAGTGCTTTCCCCAGTGCGTCGAGGCCTCCAGGCACTGTCATCTAGTGTTATCCATTGATGGTACTTTTTTGCTTGGCAAGTACATGGGCACACTATTGGTAGCCATTTCCTATGATGCAGACAACGCATTGGTTCCTTTGGCTTTTTCTTTGGTGGAGAGGGAGAACAAAGATAGCTGGGAATGGTTCTTGCGTCTTGTCCGGATACATGTCATTGGCCCTGGTAGGGAAGTTGGTGTCATATCTGATAGACACCAGGGCATACTCAGTGCCATATAGGAGTAGATTCTGGGGTATACACCTTTGCACCACCATTGGTGCACTCAGCACCTTGCCGAGAATTTACTTCGGAAGGATGGTACGAAGGACAACTTTCCTCTATTCGAGGAAGTTGGTCGCATGCTTGAGGTGTCGTTCTTCAAGGAGAAGTTGGAGCAGCTTAAAACGGCAACAAATGGAGAAGGTAGGCAGTGGCTGAGAGGATTGATGAGAGAACCTAAAAAATGGACAAGAGCCTACAACGGTGGTGGATGGAGGTACGAGTTTCAGACTAGCAACATGGTCGAGTCATTTAATAGTGTGCTTAAGGGTATACGTGCCATGCCCGTCAATGCCATTGTATCATTCACCTTCTATAGGTTGGTTGCATGGTTTAATGAGAGACACGCTCAAGCAATGGCACTACAGAGGAATAATCAGGCATGGGCACCTAAACCTCTGAAGCATCGAGAGAAGGCAAAGGAAAGGGCTCTCACACATGATGTCGAATGTTTTGATCACAACACCGGCAAGTACCAGGTCACGAAAAGGGGTGGTACAACGTCCGATGGTGAGGTCCAGCCATCAAGGAGTTATATTGTGGTACTTAGTAATTTTTCATGCAGATGTGGGAGAACCAGACAGTACCACTTTCCTTGTTCTTATTATGTTGCAGCATCTCAGGATCACAACTTTGCCTACGACACCAAGATACCATGGGAGTTCAGTGTTGATAGCCTTGTACTTACTTGGTCTCCCCATTTTGAGCCTTACCTAGATGAGGGGCAGTGGCCACCGTACACTAGTCCGAGGTACATTGCGGACCCAGGTACATGTTGGGACAAACGTGGAACTAGGAAGAGGATGAGACACAAGATAGTCATTGACCAGGTTTTTGGTAGAACAAGGCGTGGTAGAGCAACCCTGTTTTTTACTGACCCTGAGCAAAACCAATGTGGCAAATGCGAGAGACTTGGGCATAAATCACGTACATGCCATTGGCCGCTTAGTTAGGTGCAAATAACAAATGAATCTCATTTATGAATTGCCGATGCTGTTCAATGTACTTCATTTTTTAATTGCCCAATTTGAGAAGCATGTTTACTAGTATGGAAGAGTTAATTATTTCTTTACATTTAACTAATTTGGACTTTCTCAATTTTTTTGTAGGATGGAGGCGTTTGAAAGCTCTAGTTTGGTTTTGGTGAATTGATGAAACCCTAAGTGCTAACCTAGTTTATCAAGTGATCATGAGATAGGTAGCACACTTCAAGTGGAGAAGCTAATAAAGATCATATCATGACTATGGTGATGGCATGGTGATGATCAAGGGCTTAAACTTGAAAAGAAGAAAGAGAAAAACAAAAAAAAGCTCAAGGCAAAGGTATAAACTGTAGGAGCTATTTTGTTTTAGTGATCAAGACACTTAGAGAGTGTGATCATATTTAGGATTGATAGCCGTACTATTAAGAGGGGTGAAACTCGTATCGGAATGTGGTTATCAAAGTGCCACTAGATGCTCTAACCCATTGCATATGTATTTAGGATCTAGTGGAGAACTAACACCCTTGAAAATGTTTGTGAAAATATGCTAACACATGTGCACAAGGTGATACACTTGGTGGTTGGCACATTTGAGCAAGGGTGAAGAAGTTAGAAGTGAAATGGAGTTGGTCGCAATGATGCTGGCATCGGTAAACTAACCGGACGCTGGGTCGCTCTGCGACCAGACGCTGAAAGGCTACGTCCGGTCGAGTGGTCGGTCGGCACAGTGGTTAGGGTTAAGCACCGGACGCTGGGCTGTGTCCGGTCAAGCATGACCGGATGCATCCGGTCGGCAAAAACTGGTTTTGGACCCTTACTGTAAACGATCGGACGCTGAGGGTTCAGCGTCCGACCAGTTCTATCGGAGCGTCCAGTCAGCTTGTCGACCGTTGAGATCAAAAGTTCACTGATGAACGCAGGAGACACGTGGCCGCCATCGGGCGACCGAACGCTGAGGAGCAGCGTCCGGTCAGTAGGACCGAGCGTCCGGTCACCCCGATCAGTGCCCAGTGAAGGGGTACAACGGCTCTATTTCGTGGGGGATTCTATTTAAGCCCCATGGCCAGCTCAAGCTCACCCTCTTGGCCATTTTCATTGACATAGCAACCTTGTGAGCTTAGCCAAAGCCCTCCCACTCATTTCCATCATAGATTAAACATCTTTGTGAGATTGGAAGTGATCCAAGTGCATTGCTTGAGTGATTGCATCTAGAGGCACTTGGTGTTCGTGTTTCGCTGCGGGATTTGCTTGTTACTCTTGGTGGTTGCCGCCACCTAGATGACTTGGAGCAGCAAGGATCGTTGAGTGGAGGGTGGTGATTGTCTCCGGCTCTGATCGTAGTGATTGTGAGGGGTTCTTGACCTTTCCCCGGCGGAGCGCCAAAAGGTACTCTAGTGGATTGCTCGTGGCTTGTGTGATCCTCATCTTGTGTTGGTTGTGCGGCACCCTATTGATGGTTTGGCATGTGAGGCCAATTAGCGCGTGAACCTCCAAGTGAGTGAATCGCCACAACGAGGACTAGCTTGCCGGCAAGCAAGTGAACCTCGGTAAAAATCGTTGTGTTCATCATATTGATTCCAAGGTGATTGGTCTTCATTGTTATCCACACTTGTGATTGATTGGTTCATACATCTACATGACGGTATAACCTTCTTGCCTACTCCTTACCTTACCGCAAACTAGTTGTCAAGCTCTTTAGTGTAGCTAGTTGTGAGAGCTTGTTTGCTTGGTTGGTGTGGCTCTTTAGTTAGCCTTTGAGAGCACACTAACATAGAGTAGTGTCATAGCTATTGTGTGATTAGATACTATCTAAACTAGAATTGCGGTAGGCGGTTTGCATTTTAAGTAGGCTAGCGCAACACTTGCTTCGCCTCATAATTGTCTAACCATTTTGATTAAGTGTTGTTGTAGAAATTTTATTAGGCTATTCACCCCCCCTCTATCCATTAGGACCTTTCAAGTGGTATTAGAGCCGAGGTCACCGTTATTTGAGGCTTAACAACCTTCGGTGTTAAAATGGCTCAAATCAACAACACCAAGAAACCACCCCAATTTGATGGCTCAAATTATCCCTATTGGAAGGCTAAGATGACAACATATATCAAGTCAATCAATAGGAAGATTTGGAAGGTGGTAGAAACAAAAATTGAGATAGAAGATGAAGAGGCTCCCACTGCCGCCTAAGAATTGCTACTCCAAAACAATGACATTGCTCTTAGTGCCATCCATGATGCTTTGGATGAGAGAACATTTGAGCAAATCAAGAACATTGAGAGAGCTCATGAGGCATGGAAGAAATTGGAAGAATCATTTGAGGGCATCAAGGCAATCAAGGGTGCAAAGGCATACATTCTCAAGGATAAATTTGCTAGTTTCAAGATGAAGGAAGATGAGAGTGTGCTGGACATGTTCCATCGGATGGAAGTGATTGTAAATGATCTCAAGGCACTTGGTGAGAAGATAGAGGACAAGAAATTCTCAAATAAGTTCTTGAGATGCTTACCCTCAAGATTTGGTACATTGGTCACTATTCTAGTGAGGTCCGGTTTGGATACAATGACACCAAATCAAATCTTGGGAGATATCATGACCGATGATGCTTATAGAGATGATGATGAGAAGGAAGAAAAGAGGGAGAAGAAAGATGAGAAGAAGGATGACAAGAAGAAGAGCATGGCATTCAAAGCCACATCATCCAAGGGAAAAGCTAAGCAAGAAACATCTAGTGAAGAAGATGATTCATGGGATGATGATGATGATGAGAAGATGGCTCTCTTTGTCAAGAGATTTGGCAAGTTCATGATGAAGAAGGGCTACCATGCTAGAAGAAAGAAGTCTTCATCCAAGAACAAAGAAGAGTCAAGAAGGTGCTTCAAGTGTGGAAGCAAAGATCATCTTGTTGCTCAATGTCCATACAATAGCGACAATGATGATGACAACAAGAAGAACAAGAAGAAGGACAAGAAGGAAAAGAAAGAGAAGGACAAGATGACCTTCAAGAAGAAGAAGGGTGGTTCATATGTGGTCACTTGGGATAGTCATGCTTCCTCAAGTGATGATGATGATAGTGATGATCACAAGACCACCAAGAAGAAGGCACTTGTAAGCATTGCTATAAATGAGAAGCCTTCTCTCTTCGAATCTTCATCATGCTTCATGGCTAAGGCCACTAAGGTACAATCTTGTGATGATGAAAGTGATGAAGAACATGATGATGAAAATGAACATGAAAATGAGAATGATAGTGATAGTGATAATGATGAACCTACTAAAGATGAATTATTTGACATGCTAGAAGATGCTAGAGAACACTTTGACATTAAGAGAAGAGAATGCAAAAGCCTGCGTAAGAAAATTAAAGCCCTTAAGCAAGCCTTTGATGAGCTCAATGCATCTCATGAGAGGCTAGATGAAGCCAATGAGAAGCTTGGCAAGGCTCACAAGAAGCTTGAAAAAGCTCATTCTTCTTTGCTTGATGAGCAAAATAAAAAGAAGCATGTTGAAACTTGCAATGTAGGTTTAACTTGTGATATAATTGATGAATCATTATCTATGCCTATCATTGTTGCTCCAACTAACCCTTTTTGTAGCACTTCCACTTCCACCTCATCTAGTGGTGATGGTCTCACTTGTGATGCCTCACTAGTGGTTGAGAATGAGAATCTCAAGAAGGAGGTTAACAAGCTCACTCACACTTTGGCTAAGGCCTATGGTGGTGAGGACCACTTGCTTATGTGCTTGGGTAGCCAAAGAGCTTATCTCTACAAAGAGGGATTGGGCTATACCCCCAAGAAAGGCAAGGCGGCCTTTGCTCCTCACAAGACTAGTTTTATGAAGAACAATGGTCGGTTTTGCACTAGTTGCAAGCAAGTTGGTCATAAAGAGCAAGAATGCACCAACAAAAGCAAAAATGCTAATGTATCCTCCATTAAGCTTAATTCTTCCTATATGCTTATTAAGGGTACAAATGGTGTAAAGGCTAAGTTCATTGGCAAACCATGGATGGGCTCAAAGAAGAAAGCCATTTGGGTGCCAAAGGGCCTGGTGACTAACCTTCAAGAACCCAAGCAAGTTTGGGTACCTAAAAAGAATTGATCTTCTTTTGTAGGTCAATTATAAAGCCGAAGGAAGGCATTGGGTTCTTGATAGTGGGTGCACTCAACACATGACCGGTGATACAAGAATGTTCAACTCAATCAACACCAATGTCAATGATGGTTATGATAGTATCACATTTGGTGACAATGGCAAAGGCAAGGTCAAAGGGCTTGGTAAGATTGCAATATCCAATGACATGAGCATTTCCATTGTGTTGCTAGTAGAGAGCTTGAACTTCAATTTGCTATCCGTGGCTCAATTGTGTGATCTTGGATTCAAATGCATATTTGGGGTAGATGATGTAGAGATCATAAGTGTAGATGGCTCTAACTTGATCTTCAAAGGCTTTAGATATGAGAATCTATACTTGGTTGATTTCAATGCTAGTGAAGCTAGATTATCTACATGCTTGTTCACTAAGTCTAGCATGGCTTGGTTATGGCCTAGAAGGCTTGGTCATGTTGGAATGAAACAATTGAATAGATTGGTTAAGCATGACTTGGTTAGAGGCTTGAAAGATGTTGTGTTTGAGAATGATAAGCTTTGTAGCTCTTGTCAAGCCGGCAAACAAGCTGGAAACACCCATCCTAAGAAAAGCATGATGAGCACTAGTAAAGCATTTGAGTTATTGCACATGGATTTGTTTGGGCCAACACAATACACTAGCATTGGTGGTAACAAATATGGCTTTATGATAGTGGATGATTACACTAGATACACATGGGTATTCTTTCTAGTGGACAAAAATGATGTGTTTGCAACATTCAAATCATTTGTCAAGGGCATTCACAATGAGTTTGAAACAACCATCAAGAGAGTTAGAAGTGACAATGGTAGTGAGTTCAAGAACACTAGAATTGATGAGTTGTGTGATGAATTTGGAATTAGACATCAATTCTTGGCCAAGTACACTCCACAATCAAATGGCCTTGTTGAGAGAAAGAATAGAACACTCATTAATATGGCAAGGTCTATGCTTAGTGAGTACAATGTGAGTCAATCATTTTGGGCCGAAGCTATCAACATGGCTTGCTATTGTAGCAACCGCCTCTATTGTCACCGATTGAAAGAGAAAACACCATATGAGCTCTTGAATGGTAGAAAGCCCAATATTGCATATTTTCGGGTCTTTGGTTGCAAATGCTATATCTTGAAGAAAGGCACTAGATTGGGCAAGTTTGACAAGAAATGTGATGAAGGATTCCTACTTGGTTATTCCACTACAAGCAAAACATATAGAGTTTGGAATTTGGATAGTGGTACTCTTGAGGAAGTTCATGATGTTGAATTTGATGAAACCAAGGGTTCACAAGTAGAGAATAAGAACTTGGAAGATGTCAGAGGCATTCAACTTTCAAATACCATGAAGAACATGGATATTGGTGAATTGAAGCCTAGGCAAGTGAATGATGATGAAGATGATCAAGTGCAAGTGCTCTCCAACTCAAATGTGCAAGATGATACAAATCAAGCTAGTGCAAGTGGCTCTCATGACAATGAACAAGATCAAGTGGCTAGTACATCATCTCAACCCAATGATCAAGCAAGTGCAAGCAATCAAGTTCCAATCCTCCAACCAACCAATGTTGCAAGAGATCATCCATTGGACACTATCATTGGTGATATTTCAAGAGGTGTGCAAACAAGATCAAGATTGGCGTCATTTTGTGAACAATTCTCATTTGTGTCATCCATTGAACCAAAGAAGATAGATGAAGCTTTGAAGGATGTTGATTGGGTGAATGCTATGCATGAAGAATTGAACAACTTCACAAGAAATCAAGTATGGGAATTAGTAGAGAGACCAAAGGGACACAATGTGATTGGAACCAAATGGGTCTTTAGAAACAAGCAAGATCAAGATGGGATAGTAGTAAGGAACAAAGCAAGATTGGTAGCACAAGGCTATACACAAGTTGAAGGTCTTGACTTTGGAGAAACATATGCCCCGGTTGCTAGATTGGAAGCAATTAGAATCTTGCTAGCCTATGCTTGTGCCCACAACATCAAGCTCTATCAAATGGATGTCAAAAGTGCATTTCTCAATGGTTACATCAATGAAGAAGTATATGTTGAGCAACCTCCCGGTTTTGAAGATGACAAGAATCTCAACCATGTGTACAAGTTGAAAAATGCATTGTATAGCTTGAAGCAAGCACCTAGAGCCTGGTATGAGAGATTGAGAGACTTCCTACTCTCTAAAGGGTTCACAATGGGCAAGGTTGATACTACTCTTTTCATCAAGAAGATTGGAAAAGATCTATTTGTATTGCAAATCTATGTTGATGACATCATATTTGGATCAACCAATCAAGATTTTTGTGATGAGTTTGGAAAGATGATGGCTAATGAGTTTGAGATGTCCATGATTGGAGAGTTGAGTTACTTCCTTGGTCTTCAAATCAAGCAATTGAAGAATGGCACCTTTGTGAGTCAAGGCAAGTACATCAAGGACATGATCAAGAAGTTTGGCATGAGTGATAGCAAAGTCATTAGCACACCAATGGGAACCAATGGCAACTTGGATAGTGATGCAAGTGGAAATATGGTGGATCAAAAGTTATATCGGTCTATGATTGGAAGTCCACTCTATGTGACCGCATCAAGGCCGGATGTCATGTTTAGTGTATGCATGTGTGCAAGATTTCAAGCCTCACCAAAAGAAAGTCATTTGAAGGCTACAAAGAGAATATTGAGGTACTTGAAGCATACACCAAATGTTGGTTTGTGGTATCCCAAAGGAGCAAAGTTTGAGCTAGTTGGTTACTCCGACTCGGATTATGCGGAATGCAAGGTTGAAAGGAAGAGCACCTCGGGCACATGTCAATTGTTGGGAAGATCACTTGTTTCATGGTCATCAAAGAAGCAAAATAGTGTTGCATTATCAACCGCCGAAGCTGAATATATATCCGCCGGTAGTTGTTGTGCACAAGTACTTTGGATGAAGACCACTTTGAGTGACTTTGGAATCAAGTTCAAGAAAGTGCCATTACTATGTGACAATGAGAGTGCAATCAAGCTAACCAACAATCTGGTGCAACATGCAAGAACAAAGCACATTGATGTCCGCCATCATTTCATAAGAGATCACCAACAAAAAGGGGACATTTGCATTGAGAGTGTAGGCACCGAAGATCAACTTGCCGATATATTCACCAAGCCATTGGATGAGAAAAGGTTTTGCAAGCTAAGGAATAAGTTGAACATATTGGATTTCTCAAATATGTGTTGATGCATCCCCACTTATATGACATGCCTCTCCTTCGAGCAATCCAAGGTAAAAGTTGATTGGCATGGCATACATCCTTGCTAAGGACATGTTTAGTGCATCTAGTCATCTCTCCATTTTATTAGGCTCATTCATGAAAACCAAATGAATTTGATGTTTATATGGTATCACTATTGCTTCTATGCTTGACTTGATCTAGTGATAGCATATGACTTGTTTATGGGCTTGTAAACCTAGTGTTTGATCTAGAAAATACGCTCTAAGTGTTTAACTCAACATGGTACAAGATAACCCTTATTTGGAGGTGTGAAGAAGCTTGTCCTTGGATCAAACCGAGTTAAATATCTTTGGCAAATATTCTAGTTTGAACCAAATTTGGGAATAAAATCCTCACCCCATTGATTGACATTGATAATCCTAACCTATCTACTTTTTAAACCTTTGTGGTTATTGATGACAAAGGGGGAGAAATAGTGCACAAAGATAGTAAATAGATACCAAAAGGGAGAGAAATTAAGATATAAGTGATAGGAGAATTTAACATAGGAGGAGAGATATGACAAAGGAAAGGAATCAATTAAAATTTTGAGCACACAAGTAGGGGGAGCAAGCTCATGAACTTGTATGGTGCATTTGAATGTGCATTTCATATGTTTGCTTGCATGGCACAAGTTTTAAATTTTAAATATCCATGCTTGTGTGATGAATGCTAGTTGTAAACTTGAAATGATGAAATGAAAAACTAGCATGCATAGGACATCTAATGATTTCATTTCCAAAGTGTTGTTCCCAAGTGGTATCAAGCTAACTATGGTGCTAAGGATGGTATAATGGTGTACTCCGATTGGTATCACGCTGCAAAGGTCCATCTTTTATACCTTAGCATCATTTGGTAGACATTGACTCCTATATTTCCTATCTAAGCATATGTGCAAGCTACAATTCAAACTCTTAGCACATATGTAGGGGGAGCAATTGCTACCATTTGGAATTCATGAAACTTGTCCATATTCTTTTACACATGGTAAATATGCTTGGACAAGCAACATGGATTCAATTGAATTTTAATTCTTATCTTTGTATAAGGGTTGTCATCAATTACCAAAAAGGGGGAGATTGAAAGCTCTAGTTTGGTTTTGGTGAATTGATGAAACCCTAAGTGCTAACCTAGTTTATCAAGTGATCATGAGATAGGTAGCACACTTCAAGTGGAGAAGCTAATAAAGATCATAGCATGACTATGGTGATGGCATGGTGATGATCAAGGGCTTAAACTTGAAAAGAAGAAAGAGAAAAACAAAAAAAAGCTCAAGGCAAAGGTATAAACTGTAGGAGCTATTTTGTTTTAGTGATCAAGACACTTAGAGAGTGTGATCACATTTAGGATTGATAGCCGTACTATTAAGAGGGGTGAAACTCGTATTGGAATGCAGTTATCAAAGTGCCACTAGATGCTCTAACTCATTGCATATGCATTTAGGATCTAGTGGAGAACTAACACCCTTGAAAATGTTTGTGAAAAATATGCTAACACATGTGCACAAGGTGATACACTTGGTGGTTGGCACATTTGAGCAAGGGTGAAGAAGTTAGAAGTGAAATGGAGTTGGTCGCAATGATGCTGGCATCGGTAAACTGACCGGATGCTGGGTCGCTCTACGACCGGACGCTGAAAAGCTACGTCCGGTCGAGTGGTCGGTTGGCATAGTGGTTAGGGTTAAGCACCGGACGCTGGGCTGTGTCCGGTCAAGCATGACCGGACGCGTCCGGTCGGCAAAAACTAGTTTTGGACCCTTACTGTAAACGACTGGACGCTGAATGTTCAACATCCGGCTAGTTCTGTCGGAGCGTCCGGTCAGCTTGTCGACCGTTGAGATCAAACGTTCACTGTTGAACGTAGGACACACGTGGCCGCCATCTAGCGACCGGATGCTGAGGAGTTACGTCTGGTCAGTAGGACTGGAGCATCCGGTGACCTCGATCAGTGCCCAGTGAAGGGGTACAATAGCTCTATTTCATAGGGGCTTCTATTTAAGCCCCATGGCCGGCTCAAGCTCACCCTCTTGGCCATTTTCATTGGCATAGCAACCTTGTGAGCTTAGCCAAAGCCCTCCCACTCATTTCCATCATAGATTAAACATCTTTGTGAGATTGGGAGTGATCCAAGTGCATTGCTTGAGTGATTGCATCTAGAGGCACTTGGTGTTCGTGTTTCGCTGTAGGATTTGCTTGTTACTCTTGGTGGTTGCCGCCACCTAGATGGCTTGGAGTAGCGAGGATTGTTGAGCAGAGGGTGGTGATTGTCTCCGGCTCTGATCGTGGTGATTGTGAGGGGTTCTTGACCTTTCCCCGGCGGAGCACCAAAAGGTACTCTAGTGGATTGCTCGTGGCTTGTGTGATCCTCATCTTGTGTTGGTTGTGCGGCACCCTATTGAGGGTTTGGCGTGTGAGGCCAATTAGCGCGTGAACCTCCAAGTGAGTGAATCACGACAACGAGGACTAGCTTGTCGGCAAGCAAGTGAACCTCGGTAAAAATCATTGTGTTCATCATATTGATTCCGAGGTGATTGGTCTTCATTATTATCCACACTTGTGATTGATTGGTTCATACATCTACATGATGGTATAACCTTCTTGCCTACTCCTTGCCTTACCGCAAACTAGTTGTCAAGCTCTTTAGTGTAGCTAGTTGTGAGAGCTTGTTTGCTTGGTTGGTGTTGCTCTTTAGTTAGCCTTTGAGAGCACACTAACATAGAGTAGTGTCATAGCTATTGTGTGATTAGATACTATCTAAACTAGAATTGCGGTAGGCGGCTTACATTTTAAGTAGGCTAGCGCAACACTTGCTTCGCCTCATAATTGTCTAACCATTTTGATTAAGTGTTGTTGTAGAAATTTATTAGGCTATTCACCCCCCCTCTAGCCATTAGGACCTTTCACCGTTCCACCTGCTGGAGCCGTACTACGTGGAGCACCACCAAGGACGACTTACCACAGAGGGGGAGGTAACTTATTAAATTCTACTTCTTTATTTTTTTTTGCATTGGATATGTATTTGTGTTCACGCATTAATCTAATAAATTCCATTGTTTATAGGAATTGCACCCTCATCGTCCTCGAACCCATGATAGGTTCTAGGACATGTAGTACGACGATAGGTACACTCCTCTCCTTGAGAGGGCTGGCCTAGACGATGTATCGTTCTAGGTTCACCGTGGGTTGCCCGCCATCAACCCCGCGGAGATCTCAGCTCTGGTCGATAGGTAAAATAACTATGAACTAATCCACTTACATTTATATTTTCGCTTGTCGATGAGCACATGACCGTAGTACTTAGTCTTTGTTTTGTAGGTGGAGGCCAGAGACTCACAACTTCCACCTTCCTTGCGGTGAGATGACTATTACTCTTTTGGACACGTAGAAGTTCCTCGATCTCCGTATAAGAGGCCGACCAGTTATCGGCCAGTCCGCTGCTATTGGTTGCAGAGCTCGAGTGCAGCTCTTCCTTGGGAGAGAGCTTCCTCCAGAGACACCGAGTACCCACACCTCTAGAGTACTCATCAGCTGGCTGAGGCAGAACTTTGGTGAGTGTCTTGACTTTGTAGATGAGCAGACAATTACCTACTACTGCAAGGCATGGATCATGCACCTGTTTGGTTGTGTTTGTTTCCCCGACGGGATGGGAAACACCACATCATGGATGTACTTCCCCTGTCTCACTGATTGGGACACGGTGGGGGGCTACAACTAGGCTTCTGGAGTGTTGGGGTTCCTATACCACTAGCTTTGTGAGGCGTGCCGCCGGAGTTCACAGAACTCCTCGCTAGGAGGCTGTGTTTACCTGCTTCAGCTTTAGATGTGGTCACGTATACTGGTGGGATAGCCCATAGTTCTGCCTCCTCGTGACTGGTTCTAGGTGCCTGGCACATGACGTCGCCCGATGTATGAGTACCTTTGGGACCAAGTGAAGGGTCCTTTCGCTCGGAGTAAACGCGCCTACATTGAGTTCGACAATGAGCTTGACACACTTACGCCAGGGATGGTGAGTTAGTTGCATTTGACATACTAATTTGTTTTTGCAATGTAAGCACTAATTCACTAATAAATCATTCGCGGGTTACTTGGGAGCCGTACGACGACCAACAGTTCCTGCACATTGGGTTGAGCACCATGTGCAGCGAGGACAAAGACCTATACCTGATGCAGTGCCTGCTGATCTATTTCTATGCGGTTGAGTTCCACCTACCACATAGGGTTGCACGCCAGTTTGGGTTGAGGCAGGAGTGGCCCGTCGAGCCATTCTCGACATCCATAGACTTGCACAAGTAAGCGTCTTCAAACTGTTCAAAAAATTGTTTGCTTTTTAAGCCATGCGTAATGTTATCCTCTATAAGTTTATGGCTTGCTATTGATTTCATTTTGTTAAGATATCATGTTTGGGCCTAAAAATTTGCATATTCATTTATTTTACCTACAAGATCGATCACTAGAAGCAGAAAAAGGAGACGGACTTCAAGACCTTCCATCGTGACTACATCAACAATTGGGACCTCCTACATGAGAACTTGTACGTTAATGACCAGCCGCACACGAACAACAACTTCAGAGCGTACCTATCTTGGTACAGACGTGCAACAAGGACAAGGTGAAGGGGCAATGGACCCAAGCAGACTACGCCGACATTAAGTCCTCGGATGATGAAGATACGTCGTATGACCTTGCAATGAGGGTAGGGACGCAGGTGGTGGCTGCACCTATATTGGACCGAGTGGTAATGTCAACTCTAATCCCATCATTTAAATACGAAGATAGCTATATTTTTAGAGATTTAGAACTTATTGGTAACACATAAAGACCATGATATCTATAATTTTAGCGAATCAACACTTAATACCAAGATAGCTATGTTTCAAGAGATTTAGAACTTACTGGCACCACGTAAAGACCATGATATCTATAGTTTTAGCGAATGAACACTTAATAGCAATGCATATAGACCATGGTTCCTCTAATTTTAGTGGTGTAACTGTTAATGCTGTTGTTTGTAGGGCAACACTTTGAAACAGTCCGTGCTTGACATTGAACACTTCTAAAAAATTGGCATACACGATAGGGCAATGACACAAAACTTTCTTACAGTAAGTTTGAACAACAACATCCACTAGTTTGACATGCAAACCATATTGAATTGTGCGTGACTAATAAATTTTTGAAATCCAAAGGTTAGCATGTCGGCTGGGCCATGCTAATGCTCATTGTGGTTGTGGGACTAGAGCGGCGATGGAGGCACACGCACCAGCCATAGGACTGTCGGACATGAGTGTACGGCTTGGTACTTCTACTCACGGAGGTACTTCTTCGGGAGGCCAGAGCTCGTCCCGCGCCACTGTGGATACTTTTTAGGGCCATGGAGGCAAGGACGAGGACGAGGATGAGGACGAGGAGCGTGGTTATGAGGAGCTTGGACCATCTCAGCTATAGGACGCTCCGTTGACTCAACCTACACAACCTGCTAGCACTAGGCGATGTCGTCCACCTGACCCTTTCACTCCAGGCACCGACGCTCTTGGCCACAAGGGTAAGGGTAAGACTAGGAGGCATTGAGGGCTTTTGGTAGACTTTGTGGTAGACTTTGTAGTAGGCTTTTGTGGTAGTTGTTATTATGGACTATTATGGACTTCATGGACCATTATTTTGAACTATTATGTGTTGTATGGAATTTTATTTTGAACATGTTATATTGGGGTTATATATTCATGTCATATTTGTGTATGGATTGCATCAAAATATAGGAGAAACTCTGTCGAAATTTTCTAGCTAAAGTACATGTGTGCAGTACACCTATAGCATCTAGCCTTTATAGTGATTTATCATGTCACCGTCGTATTATACATAGACTTTTACAGATGCATTGATTGCGCATACAAATGTAGCCTTTTCAGTTGAGCTTTGAAATAGGCTTTTCAGTCTGCCTTGAAATAGTGATTGAAGTGTGAATTCAAATAGGGTTTTCAGTCAAGGAATCTAGGCTTTCCAGTGTCCTTCGATGTAGACTTTTTAGTGATTCTAAGTAGGCTTTCCAGGAACAGTGGATACACAATACAATGGATAGTAAACCTGCCTCTGCCTATATATATGCGTTGCGGGATGCATTGCTAACCAAAACCAAAACTAGTATTTGCTTTCGTTGGAGTACGAATGTCTAGAGGGTCGTCTAGAGGAAAGGGTTTTGGCAGTGGGAGAGGAAGGGGGGGGGGACAAAGGGAACTCCCATAGTGTGGGAGGGGTCTCTTGGTCCTAATTTCATTGAGGAACCAGTTGATCAGTTTCCCCGTGAGAGCAAGAGTGATTTCACCAAAGAGTGCCCTCTTAGAGGATACGATAACCGAAAAGAAGTTTGGACCAAATGCATGCATGGTGAGGACTGCTTAGTGCAGATGTTCACCGAGGGGATGGATGGAGGCCGTCGCTTCTTCAAATGCCCGCGAGCATGGGTAATTACTAATACTATTTGTTTGTTAAATATGTTTCTCGATTGCACTACAACTTACATGACATACTTATTGCAGTCTTCTGAGTCCAAAGAAAACTGTGGGTTCACTAGGTGGGTTGATCCTCGTCTAATTTATTCGCATCAGTAGTACATCTACTACCTATAGGACCGTATCTTCGAGCTAGAAAGGGAAGTTAGCAGCGGTTATAAGGACGACGAAGATGACATCAACAACAATGGTGCCAGTTCACAGGAGGCACTCTGCAATGATCCATATTGCACCTGCCCTAGTCACAAGAACAAGGGGACTCTGCCGCCACCACCACCACCAACAATGGGAGGATACTATAGAGAAGGTGCAACACAATTTGCTATGTGACCACACTACTAGGAGGAACCTATCTTATTCACATGCCACATCCATGTGTTTGTTGATTCCTTTAATTACCTAAGGCATGTTAGGTTTAGTCGAAGGACCTATGTACCCTTGTATGGTACATGTTCTCACATGCCATTTCATGTGCGTGTTGTTCGCTTCAATCACCTAAGGCATGTTAGGTTTAATCGAGGACCTCTGTACCCTACTTTGGCACATGTTCTCACATGTCATTTCATGTGTTGTGCATGTCGAATTATGTAATGCACTAGTTCATTATGTTTTATTTGCAGTATGTCAACTCGTTTCACTACCTCCGCAATATAAAAATAAATATTATGACCACAAATAATGAAAACAACAACACAATGAAAAGTCCAATACTAGGGCACATTACACAACACAATGATAATAGAAGTACTTGCCGACAAAACTAAATAACACAATGAAAATAGAAGTACGTCCATAATTAAAGTGCAGTACATGACAACACAATGAAAAGTCCAAGACTAGACAACATTGTTCCTGAATAAACCATACAACTTGCAAGTTATAGAGACTACTGAGTGCAACGAGGCCACTTTCTCTTCCTCAAGGCATCGAGATTGTAATCCATCGCTGCTTTTGCTCGGCGCGCATGCTCAAGCTTCTTCTCCCTCTCCTCCCTGTACACACCAACATGCCTCCTTTCCTCCTCTTCCTTGTGCTCCTTTTCTGCAGCCACCTCTTTGCGTCTCCTCTCGATCAACTCCTTGTCCTCTGCCTCCCACCGCAACAGTTTCTGCATCCACTCTTTGTCTTCTAGCTTGATCTCAGTGTCCATCCACTGCTCAAAATCACAGAACGGTGGAGGGGTCTGCAATACATTAAAATGTTACACACCAAATAAACTATGCACGACTTCACATGACACAAAATACTTATTACACAACATCAATTTCCCACCATCTTGTTAATGCGGCGCTGACGAAGTGTAGGCTCAAAGGCAAAATTGGCACACACCCAACACCTCTGCCTATACGTGTCCTCTTCATCGGACTTCGCTACCTTGTAAGGATCACCGCAAAAGCACATGGGCTCTGGAACACCACTAGGCAGAGGCAATGGGTCGAAGGCATTTCCAGTCATCCGGCCATAACACAAATGAACCAATTTCATTCTAAGAACCGACAGCAATGACCATTATACCATAAACCTAGGGTTTTCCATTTGTTGCACATAAATGAACCAATAATATAACACGATTGATAGAGATTACCTTGGTTTACTAGCTTTACCACACCTTGGCATCCTACCGTTCCATAATACAAAAAACTAATAACCACTTCAAACAATAAGTACTAAAGTATTTAGGGTTGCAAAATACAAGTAATATATACCAAACCAATGCGAAAAAATGAGGAGGGGAGAGAACATACCTTGCTCTCGAAGATCTATGGATCAAATCCAACTTTCCAAGGTCAAATTGCTCAATTCAAGAGATTGGGCTGTTTGGGGAGAGCAAAAACCCGAGAATAGGGAGGAAGAAATGAAAGGTGCCTCGGCCAGGGAAACCTTGGCGTGGGTTTTGAATCCGAGCTCGGTGCCATTGATCTTAGCTCTGAGGTCAGCGTCGAGACCCATGGCTCTGAGGTTGGCGCCAAGATCTATGGCTTCGACCTCGGTGCCATGGCCCGTGGTGCCGACCTACCTGCCACGTCAGCGCATCTTGGATACCGCGTTTTTCATAGCCAGGCATCTCAGCACCAAGACCTATGGCGCCGAGACATGTTACATCGGCGTCGTAGGCCACGGTGCCGACCCCCAGGGTCCAAAGATCAGTTTACATCGCCCAGGGGGTTAAACATATTTTTCCTTCAAAAAAGGGCCAAATTGAAAAAATTGGGTCTAAGACGCATATGTTCGCCTAAAACCTCACCTGAAAACAGGGAGCATATATTGATAACCAAAATTGTCTATTTTGTAAAGTTGTCAAAATGTAGAATGGACTTCACCATCGCATTTCTTTCATCGAGATAGTCAAAAGCCATATATGGAATGTCTAATTTGGAGTTTGGATGAAGGAGTTAGTCCCTCGAGAAAATCTCACCCTGCCGGAACTTCTGACCAGACTTTTAGCGAAACTAAAACTTTCTGACCCCCGGTTGGAAGTTCTGACTATGGGTAGGCCAGAACTTCCCCTTGTAAGAACTTCTGACTTTCGTAGTTTGAATCAGGGAAAGTCCAAACTCGATCCCAACTCTTTCAAACTCATAAGAAACTTGAAGATTACGTCTTGGGACGGTTTCCTTCTAGGATAAGTGTAACAACCCAAAAATCCCAACTTTCAAATTTTTTTTTTAAAAACCATGTGTGATGAGTGGCATGCTAGGAAAACACCCTAGATGCACAAGTAGCCCCAACATAGCTTGTATGAGCATTTGCATCTAACCAACATGTGATTTGCTTCTTATGATTTTATGTGTGATGTTTAACTAACCTGTGAACCAACCCCTAATAATACAAAGCCTAAGTGTGGGCCCAAACCCTTGACCAAGCCCTAAGCCCCTAGTTGACTCTAGTGGACCCCACAAGAATGTATACAAGCTTGGCAATGCAAGTATACATGTATAAGTGCACAAAAGGTGAAATAGAAATAGAAAAGAATTAGAAAAGATAAAAGAAAAAGGAGAAAGGGAGAAGCATGGCAACAGCCTAGCAGTATCCCCCGTGGCCCAGTCCGCCCTCATGGCCCGCCTCCCCGCTCGCCCGCGCGCGCTCGCCTGCGCGCCCGCACGTGACCGAGCCGGCCCAACCGGCAGCCAACACCATGCCCCACGTCGCGACGCGTGGCCGCTGACGGGCGGCATCCGCTCGTCATCCCCAACCCCACGCTCTCCTCTGCTTTTGCAAAAGCACGAGGGCACCGGCGCGGAGGAATCACGTCGTCTCCTGCTCACCCCCACCGTTCGCGCCCTGGCCGTTCCGCCTCGACGTGCGGATGCGCGCCACGTCCCCCAGCCGTACCCCCTCACTACCACCTGCTGAAAGGGTCGAGATGGCGGACTAGAGGGGGTGAATAGTCTTTTTCTATAATTAATCGCATTGGCTAACCGATATAAATGCGGAATTAAAACAATCGGTCTAGCCAAGACTACACCCCTCTATATATGTTCACTAGCACCTTGCTAAGATACCAATTATGCAACAAAGGTGCCGGGCTAGCTAGAGCTCTCCTAAACAATTCTAAGAGCAAGGTTACACAAACCTATGCCACTAGTATTTCAAGCAACAAGAGAGCTCCTACACATGCTAGTAAGCAAAAGCACAAAGCTAACTATGCTCACTAGCAATGCTCAATAACAAGGCAACCAATGCCTAATTAGAGAGCGCAAGTACTTAGCTACACAAACCTAGCAATGTGACTAACAAGGTTACTAAAACCAAATTAGCCACGCAAGGGAGCTACTTCTATGCTACACAAGCAAGAGGGTAATTAGCAAGCTACACAAGCTATCTAATTACAAGAGCAACTACACAAGCTTAATATGTATAAAAGTAATTGCAAGCTTGTGTAATGGGGATGCAAACCAACGGGAAGAACAAGGTTGACACAATGATTTTTCTCCCAAGGTTCACGTGTTTGCCAACACGCTAGTCCCCGTTGTGTCGACCGCTCACTTGGTGGTTCGGCAGCTAATTAGCATCACCCGCTAAGCCCGCACGTTGGGCGCCGCAAGAACCTACCCCTTGAGTGAGGGTAGCTCAATGACACGCTTTACTAAAGTTGCTCTTCGCGACTCCCGTGGGGCGAGCACAAGTACCCCTCACAAGCACTTCTCCGGAGCACCGCACAAGCTTCTTGCGGGCTTCGACGGAGACCACCACCAAGCCGTCTAGGAGGTGGCAACCTCCAAGAGTAACAAGCACCACCGGCTTGCAACTCGATCACCTAGTGCCACTCGATGCAACCTCATGATGCAATCGCACTAGAATCGCTCACTCACACAATCGGATGATCACTATCAAGTATGTGTGAGATAGAGGGCTCCTTAGCACTCTCAAGCATGGACACAAAGTCCCCCAAGGTGCTCAGCACTAGCCATGGCCGAAGGCCACTTCTATTTATAGCCCCAAGGGCTAAACTAGCCGTTACCCCTTCACTGGGCAAAAACCGGGCCGACCGGACGCTCCGGTCGTGTTGACCGGACGCTAGACCTCAGCGTCCGATCGCCCGTAGACGGCCACGTGTCCTGATTCCAACGGTCACTTGACCTAACCGGACGTAGCAGCTTCAACTGACCGGACACTGAAGCCCCAGCGTCCGATCATTTCCAGTAAGCTCCCCGAGGCATATTTTCTCGACCGGACGCGTCCGGTCCACCTTGACCGGACACAGACCAGCGTCCGGTGCAATACCCTCAGTACAGAGCAAACCCGTCAGTTTGACCGAACGCAGCCTTTCAGCATCCGGTCGCTGCGTGACCCAGTGTTCGGTCAGTAGACTGACGCCAGCATCTTCGCGATCAACTCGTTTTCACTTCTAACTTCTTCACCCTTGCTCCAATGTGCCAACCACAAGAATTTACATCCGGCGCAATAGAAAATAGGCATTCTATTTTCCCAAAAGCACCTGCAAACATCACCATGTGTATGTGTGTTAGCTTTTCACAATCATTTCCCAAAGGATGTTAGCCACTCAACTTGCCACGCCACTCGATCCTAGCGACGATGCAAAGTTAGATCACTCGAGTGGCACTAGATGACCGATATGCAAACAAGTTTGCTCCTCTTGATAATACGGCCATCTATCCTAAACCCGGTCATCAACTTCTCTACACACCTATGACCGGTGAAATGAAATGCCCTAGGTTATACCTTTGCCTTGCGCATTCCATTCCATCTCATCCAACGTCGATGCAACACATGCACCAACACAATCAACAATGATATGATCCACTTCATATCATCATGTGATCATATTGGTTCATTGATCTTGACTTCACTTGCTCTTCACCGTTGCCATCGTCTATCGGCGCCAAGTCTTGCTCAAGCTTCACCGCCACGCGGTCCATCACTCCAAAGCCTCCGACTTGCCCTTCACGCTTGCAACCGGTCCATCAAGCCAAGTCTTGTCTTGATCTTCTCCACCTTGATCACATGACTCAATGTCATGTCTCATGTGCATTTAAGCTCCTTCATCATCATATGTGCGAGCTTTGCAACATCTTCAAGCCATTTTCACCTTCATGGCATATGTTGCTCACACACATGTACCTATGGACTAATCACCTGTGTATCTCACATAAACACAATTAGTCCACCTAGGTTGTCACTCAATTACCAAAACCACATAGGGACCTTTCACCTGCCCGTGTCACGACGAGGTGACGTCATCACCACGAATCACGCACCGCTGACGCCACTGCCCATCCTCGCCTCTTGACCGGCCGCCGCTCCCATTTGGGAGCACTAGCGCCCGCGCAACCACCCCACGCTCCCCAAAATCCTTGCTGTGAGCCCCTAATCACCCTACACGTGCCCCCGCACTACTCCCCACCGTCTGACCTCGCCATGGCCGTGGCCTCACTATAAGAGGGCACCCTGGTGCCCTAGCACCCTTTCCATGCCCCCGCCGCCACTCAGCGGCCATCCATGTTCCACGCCGAACCGGGAAGGCAAAGGAAGGAGGGAAGGAAGAAGCCGGAGCCATCGGAGCCGCCCGAGCTCATCGGAGTTGGAGATGCCATGACCGTCTACGCTAGCATAGTAGCTTGGCATGACACTTTTTCAACTCGTCACGGCCACAACTCATCACCGCACCACCATCCGACCACCGCGAGCGCCACGGTGAGACCCCAACCACCTCCGATCACCGTCGTGACCACATCATGCTCGTGCCACCGTGTTCTCCCCATCGGGAGGCCAAAGGTAGAGCCTTTGCCATCTTGGAAGCACATCGCATGTGCACGCACTCACACAAGCCACTGGCTGACTCTGCCGAGCCACTGGTGCTCGGGAATGCCAGCGCCTACATGGCTCACCCGCCGCGGTTGCCATGGCTGGCGTCCACCGCGTCGCACCCTTGTTCCGGCCACCTAGAGCCGGTAGAGAAAAGATGCCCACCCTGGTGAGCTTTGCCTCACTGAGGAACATGATGTACACTAGGTAGAAAGGGAAGAGGACCCCTGGGAGCCGTTGGCCAGCCTCGTTTGAGCCACGCGCCTCCCATGCCGCCACCGTACCGGGCTTGCTTCGGCTAACCCCGGGCGCCTCGCGCATCGAGGAGGGGCCGTCGAGCTTCGTCAGGACCCCACGAACCCCGCCGACCAGTTGATCGAGGAAGAGGGCCTCTGCTTGGTCCTAGCCACCTTGCTGCTCTCGCCAGAGCTCCGCCGCGCGCCTTGCCATGGCATGGACTCCATCATGCCCTTTGGTCGCCGCCGACCAGTTCCCTGGCTCACCCGTGACCCTAGTTGGAGGAAAGGAGCGGCTCTTGGCCCCTATTGTGGCCGTAGTGGCTTAGTCGCCACCCACCGACATTGTGGTGCCACCGCCGCCGTGCCCAACATCATCCAAGCCCCAAGTTGCCGCCTTTTGAGCCCCGTCGGGGTCGCCGAGGTGCGGAGAAGCCCTAGGGAGGCTCAGCTGCCCCGCCGAGCCACCACAGCGCCCCTACACGCGAGATCGCCACCAGTGAGAGCTCAGCAGAGAGGGGGAGGGAATGGCTATGCCCCGTCCGCGCCTGCATGCACTCGGTGCATTGTGCACCGCGCGTGCACCAGTGCCCGCGTGAGCCTGGTCCACGAAGGACCGTGCCTGTGGTCCATAGTACGCCGAAGTCCTATCCACCGTGAGCCAGCTTGTGTAGACTTGAGCCAATTGTGAGCCCAGCCATGTCACATGAAGCCCGTGGCGCCGACACGTGGTCCGGCCCGGGCCGGCCCAACCCGGCCTAGATCCAGCCCTGACCCAGCCCATCTGAGCGAGTCTAGGCCCAGTCAACGTTGACCGTTGACCGATCAACTTCGACCGTTGACTCGACCCCACCTGTCAGTGACCGCACCATCCGACCAATCACAGCACGCTACGTGTCACGCCCTAGTTGGCCCAACCCCTTTTTCTTTTTTCTGAAAATGATTTAAACTTTGGAAATTCATAATAAATTCTTATGACCTCAGAAAAATATGAAACCAGTCCCAAAATTTTCCTAAAAATGAGCTCTACATCATAGGCTTATGTTTGAGTGCATTTGGATCTTTTGAATTTATGTTGCTTCTTTGTGGCTATCTATAGCAGTCGCTAAATGCGGCTATATGTCTCGATTTACAGCCCAGGAGGAGCCGCTGACTGAGGAGGATGACCCGGACTACACTGAGGAGCTCGGTGACAACCTGCCAGCAGGTGCCATGTCCCACCCAACCTCGTAGAATCCTATTAGACATGCAAAGATGAAGCTGCTAGTGCTTTACTTTCTTGCAATTAAACTGTGATAGGTTGCATGGTAGATTGCTTGTTGAGCCATTACCTTGAGGCAAACCTTACCCTTGCTCACCCGCTATTAGGATAGACGCTCGCTTACTAATTATAGCTTGCTTCTACTACGCATTATATCTATGATGTGATGCTTGGTGGAAGGTTGTTTGTGAGTGGACCTGGCACTTGGTGTCGATAACATGTTAATAATGTGGTAATAACTTGGAGAGATCTTGGCATGAGTCTTGGGTGTGTGGTGAGGGTTGTGTTGACTGGGCAGGATCCCGACGAGTCTGTGGACAAGTCTTGCCGAGGGGGTGCGACCTGGGCATCCCCTGTTTGAGGTACCTATGGCGGGTACATGTGAGATGAGTAGATCCCGGGGAGGAGTGTCTTTGTGGGACGAATCCCCGGGATGGAGGTGTCATCGAGGCATGGGGTGTTGTTTAACCCCTTAGAGAAGATATCCTATCCAGTCCCCCTAAGGACTGGTATGTCGAGAGAACCGGCTCATAGGACCTTTCGTGCACACCACTCGCTTCTGATGGGCGGGAGAGACATTTTGACTAGTTGGTGCGAAGCCACTACTACCAAGGTGGTAGGTGATAGTGTAGGGAGGTACGGGCTGATGGCCCACACCCTCCTAAGATAGCGTGGTGACCTTGGAGGCCCGGTTCTATGTCTCATAGTCTCATCGTGCTGGTGGATTCTAGGGTGCCCCAGGGCTGAGTGGCAGGGTGGTTTCATACCGGCTAGAAGGTAGTTCAGAATCGGCCTAGGCAGGGCACTAGCGATGATGGCGATCTTGTGGTTCCAGGTGTACACACTCTGTAGAGTTGAAATTCTATACGTATAGCCGTGCCCATGGTCACGGGCATTCCTATGTTCTACGCTTCCCTTGATTAGTGAGGGGTGTCCTTTCTTCTTCTTCCCCCGGGTTGTTGTTCGTTTCTGGCTTAGGCCATTGAGGCAAGGCATAAGAGGGAGTTGTCCTTGCCGCCTAGAGAGTGAGAGTGAGAGTGAGGTGAGATGTGTGTGATGGGATGGGTGAATGTGTGGATGTGATGGGTTAAAACTTGATGAATTACTATAAAATATTGTTGAACTTGCATAGGAAACCTATAGCCATATATAGGCCTTTTGCTCTACCCTTGCATTCCACTTACCACAAAGCAAACACAAAACATAGGGTGGGAGCCAGTGGCTAGTACAAATCGTACTGATAATTGTTTGACAAGATCTGAGCCCGAGTACGACTACCCGGGAGACGACTAGGAGGACTAGAGGTCCGTCCTACGCTCGAGTTGCCGATGCTGGAGATGAAGTCTATGCCCATTTTCGTTCCACCTAGTGCTTTTCTGGATGCTGCGAACTCTATTTGATTCTGCCAAGTGGTGATGTAATAAATAAGTAAACCCCTCTATTTGTACTCTATAAGACAGGTATTCATGTATGACTCATGTTATCGACTGATATTCTATGATGTGGTGGAATGATCTTCTGAGACTATCACATTATGTTTCAAATCTGAGGATTTCCCTTCGAGGAAATCAGGATCATTTCAATAAGACCACCATCTCTATATATACGAGAATATCACTACTAATTGAGTACATCCAACATTCAATCATCGTTTTTACATCTACTATCTCCTTTTGCCATAATCTTTTCTAACCCCATGTTGATGTTCATCCCTTGATTCGATGACAAAAGATGGCGCCCTATCTAGGCTTGCCGGCCTACCTAGGGCAACCGGGCGACATCATCACCCCCAATGAGTCCCTCCACTAGTGTACATATGGGTAGCAGTCCTGGTTGGGAAACTCCCTTTACTCTCGGTTTCCCAACCGGGATTGCCGATCTGGGACTAAAGGCCTGCCCTTTAGTCCCGGGCCTCACAACCGGGATTGAATGGGGCCATTTAGTCCTGGTTGGTTATACCAACCGGGACTAAACGGGCTCTAGGCTGACGCCCGAGGGCGCGCACCTCCAGTCCCGGTTGGTATAACCAACCGGGACTGAATATCACCTTTTTTCTTTTGTTTTCTTTTTTTCTTTTATAGTTTCTTTCCATTCAATTTATTTTCATTTCAAATAGTTTTCATACACGCATTATATGTTATATACTATACTATTGTACGTCGTCCATAAATAAGAATGAAACTAATGAAATAAGAGCTTATATATTACAATCATCGTCCCCATTCATCAAGTTCGTACAAATCATAATAATTTAAACCAAGTCAATACAAACTAGCTACCTAGATGTTCAATTTACACACCAACGTTCATGCAAGCGCAAGTAGATCACCGCCAAGTTTGACTACGTCGTACTATGTACTCGGTGAAGTGTAGGTCACCGATTTTGTATCCACAAATATCATTGACGTAGAGCAACGCATTAAGTAGTGCACTCTCCCTTGCTTCAAAAGTACGAGCACAGGGTCTACTAACGACGTAAAGCGGTGGTCGAGAAGTCAGTGGGTCAGATGATCCCCTCTTAGTCATAACCAGCTTTTTCTGAAATCCTTCCGTAGTGAGTGTTGGCCATTCATCGGCATATTTCCAATCAAAACCAAATGCATACATTGTCTTGTTTAGAATGGCTTCAAAGCTACAACCTGCATAGGTTAAGTCATAATCCTCAACCTGTAAGTGTTGGTAGAAAAAATGGATATGAGAACAAAGCTTTCCAATAAAAACAAATCTAGAAATAAGCAATGAGTTTAACTTCGACTTTACCACATCTTTTCGGTTGGTTCGAGCAATCCTTGCACAGAAGCCGGCAACATCATGATACATGCCCGCATCTATTGCTTGTATCATCAAGGTGGATAGTGTAGGTAGGGTGTACCCAATATTCGCAAGCTTATTCAAACATGCAATGACAGCATATTTTTGTGCAATAGACTTCTCAGGTGCCTTTATTCCCATCTCTGAGATTTATACAACACCTGTACCCCTCCTAGCGGCGATGGAAAAGCCAATTCGACATTGGACCAATCGACCATTATCTACATCAAAGCTCTCAACATCCACTCCCTCAACTCCGAAATATGAAAGTGTCTCTTCAAGCCAAATGATTCGGTCTATTACCTACCGTACATTTAAGAAACACATATATATACATATCAGAATAATATATTGTGTACAAGCGTATTTAAAACATATTAATGTATTAAAACATATATCATTGCTTACTATGCTAGGATGATTGAACGGTATAGCCGGCAACCTTGGTTCGAATCCCCAAGTAATACAATAGCCCAAACTCGGGACAATCAGTTCAGGGAGACGTCGAGCCATCTCTTCTCACTAAAGTTAATATATAAAAATTCATATCACTAGAGTCAATATATGAATTCATACACCAAAATTCATATATTCATAAGAATTTCCATATATATATACATACATACATACATACAAAATAACAAAATTCAAATATATCACTGAAGTCAATATTTTTCATATACCAAAATGCATATCACTAAAGTCTACATATCAAAATTCATATAACTGGACCCTATATATACCAAATGCATATCATATATATACAATATATCACACTAAAGTCAATATATCAAAATTTATATCACCAAAGTCAGTATCTTTTAGCATATATATATATATATATATATATATATATATATATATATATATATCAAATAATATCAAAATATATCAAGCAAAAATACAAGTCAGATTGAATACAAATAGACAATTAGCTAAAGTTAGGGTTGAGTGCTTGATTTCACATAGCAGGAAGGGATGAGACAGGGTTGGCGCACGTCAACGTATTACACACCTGTAGGTGGCAGCAGCGTGGCCGGCCGGAGACAAGGGGGAGGGCGAGGCCGCTCGCACAGGAGCCGAGGACGAGGGCGAGGCCACTGCCATCGAAGATGAGGCAGAAGAAGCCGCGCGCAATGGGGAGAGAGGGCGATGGCGAGGCCGGCCAAATCGAGGACGAGGGTGAGGCCGTGCGCGCTAGAGCCGAGGACAAAGCCGACGAGGCCGCGGCCGCCGGAGACGAGGGAGAAGGCGAGGGCGAGTGTTGTCGGTAGTTAATAACCATTATAAACCGTAAATAAAATATGCATAAGGGCACAAGTGAGATCACCAACAAAGGTCTAGAGTTTAAACTAATAAATTCCATGAGTTTTGGTGAATCTGTGATTTCTGCATGGTTTATCCAGAAAATCATCAAGGTGGACCTACATGTCAGATTTAATTGCGCTTATCCACTGCGAAACGGACACTAGAAGGTTCTAGAGGACACCACGCCGAGGCAGAGAGCGAGGGACTGTCAGGTGGGGCCGCCCGACCCCTAGGCCCACCTATCAGCCTCCGCGTCGTCAAGTCAGTTTCCCACCACCTCCTAGGTTGCATCTACGTCATTCCTTAAGTTGGTTTGATCCAAGGGCTCACGTTGGACGCTCCGAGCTATATAATCAGCCCCTGCCGCCCTAAAGGCATCAAATCATTTGAGAAGACAAAAACCCTAATCATCCTTAGAGCTCCAGCATATTCTAGGGCATAGCTAGTTAGGCTAGGTCTAGAGGGAGGCAAGCAGGTTTCGCTTGGATTCCCGATCGTGTCAAGAGCGTGGTTCGATATAATTTTTGTACCCCCTCTCTCTTTTGTATCTCCATTATTTTTATATGCTTGCTAGAATTGTTATGACAATATTAGTATTCATCTTATTCATGTTTCGTTATAATGTTCATCGTCTACTTTGTTTATACCCCTAGTATAGTTGGATTATCATCATATTTATGCATATGTTCGTATAGCGCTCACCCTAAGGATCCATGGGTGGGTGGTCGACATTGTGTAAGTGTGGTGCTTATACATTGTTTACCTACGGATACACCCTATATTTTGGGTCATGTGGAAGATAGCAGACGTGACACTCCCGTTGAGTCCGTTGTAGTCCACTCCCCGATGTAGGTAGCATGTAGGATCTGGTTACGAAGGGGGACAAACTCTGTTATTAATCTCCCTTAGTAATATCCCTTATGTGTAGATATGAAGATGATCTTAGCAATGACTATTAGGTGTAATTGCACTAATCAATGTATGCTTTGACTTATAATTAAGAATGACTTAGGAATTATTCCTCTAATATTCTACTTGACCATGCTAATGCCAAAGAATGGAGTACTCTGAGTGAATTATCATTGATCAATACTTATCATATATACATCTTATCCTATGACTTACCCCTATTATGAGTAGAATATTGGTTTGGTTTACTTCTCCATCTATAATATGAGTTATCAATACATGTCCATGCTGGACCTTCCCTGTGGTAAAAATATAAATAACGATACCTGGAATACTCTCTGGTGAAGTGCTACAATGGTATATTATCTGTGCGCTTGCAAATTCTTTTTATTCATATATCTTTATATTCTTTCAAGTCACATGAAACAATAAAGAACTGCTTAGTAGTAATACTAAGTAGTACCAACAAGCATCTCTAGCATTATCACTAGGGATGATAACCTAGTAAAGTAATGTTATGAGATATAGGTTTATAATAGGTGTTATTAAAACAAGTGACAAGTTAATAAATACCAACAGCGAGGCCACGTGCGTCGGAGACGAGGAAGAGGGCCCTGACGCGTGCACCGGTGAGACGAGGACGTACGATGTCGAGGGCGCCGCCGCGTGAGTTGGAGACGAGGGCGAGCTCGGACGAGCACATGACGCGGGTGGCGAGCGTGCCCGTAGAAGAAGAAGAAGAGGGGGTGGGCGGCGAGCGCAGCTAGCCTAGGGGATTGAAGAAGCGGCATGGCGGCGGTGAGTGGAAGAAGGAGAAGAACACCCGTATATATACGGTTAAATCATGTAGTCTCGGGTTGGGCCAACAACCGGGACTAAATGGCCCAACCCATTGGGCTACAAACAAGGACTAAAGGCCTTTTGTTTCATGCTTTAAATGTTGAATAACATATGCTATAAATTATAATTACATTTTAAAAATTCAAATTTCAAATCGTAGAAATTCAAACATAGTTTTCCTTAACAAGATGATTTCAAATGAAAAAGTTGTCAACTACAAAGTTGCATAACTTTTCGAGATCTACAACTTTTGTTTTGGTCATTTCTCCATTTGACGACATTTTAAAAATTCAAATTTTAAATCTGAGAAATTCAAACATAGTTTACCTTGACAAAATGATTTCAAATTAAAAAGTTATCAACTACAAAGTTGTATAACTTTTCAAGATCTACAACTTTCATTTTGTTTATTTCTTCATCCGACAAAGCGGTAGTAAACATTGTTCAAAATTTACATCTCTCATTTAGTTTTCATAAACTATATGAGAGATATGTAAATTCTGAACAATGTTTACTACCATTTTGTCGGACGAAGAAATGACCAAAATAAAAGTTGTAGATCTCAATCAGTTCTATAATTTTTATGTTTATGAATTTCCCAGCTGAATTCATTTACTTGTTCAAAATGCTGTTTGAAGTTGCTATTTTTTTAGAATCAAATTTTGAATTGATAAAACAAAGTCACGTGAAAAGATGACCAAAATGAAAGATGTAAGAACACAATAAATTGATAGAGCATCATTTTAGGAAATTTTAGGAACAAAAATCATCAAATTTGAAGTTAGTATGACGGAGAAAGATTAGTTACAAGTTTTAGCCAGAGATTAAAAAGAAAAATGAGACTTCTTTAAAAATTAGATTTCAAACAGAATTTTAAAATAGTAGATGATTTCAAATGAAAAAGTTGTCAACTACAAAGTTGTATAACTTTTCGAGATCTACAAGTTTTGTTTTGGTTATTTTTCCATTTCAAATTTGAGAAAATCAAACATAATTTTCCTTGGCATTCAAATGAAAATTTGTCAACTACAAAATTGTGTAACTTTTTGAGACCTATAACTTTTATTTTGGTCATTTCTCCATCCAAAATCGTTTGAAAATTTTGAATATGAGACGCATGCGACGTTGAAAACAATAATAATTAAAGATCTTAACGAACCTTGGAATAAATATTTAGGGTACATAAAAATTACATATACGATAACAAAGACCTAACAATAAAATTACATATACGATAACAAAGACCTTTCTGTAAGTAGGTCAATGTTACAATCAAAGTGTACCAACACAATATAAAATAACCACCTCAAAAATATTCTTCTAGCACCAAAGTAGGGGCAAATAGGTGCCAGAGGATGCTAGAGGTGGATGACGAACTATGCATATTTGGAGACAAAGGGGGCAGTTGCGCGAGCTTCGATGAACCCACGCCTCTCGAAAGACAGTACATTCATGCCTTGGATGGATCCATCAACCTGCGGACAGCCCATTCATGCATTGCATGGACAGACTACGCGTAATAAAATTTGTATATGGAGGGCTTTCTCCCACAGAGTGACCATATATGTGGATAGAAAATTGGGTAAACAACAACGGATGGATTGGGATCGAATTGGGCACAACAGAACACTGCATGCATGTCGTCGTGGGAGATGAATGGTGCCCGGTGGCCGGTTTTATGTGTGAGCAGCGGGGTGGTAGGTAGGATTAGTGGTGATTGCGCACGGTGGTAGGTGGGAGCTGTGGTCGACCTGGTAGGTGGGGGACCTTTTAGTCCAGGTTTGTAACAAAAACCGGGATTAAAGGTACCCTTTACAAATTGGGACTAAAAGGTTTTTTTTGTTTTTGTTTATTATTCAGATAAAATGCCTTATATGTTTTTATTTATCTGATTTTTTATTTGCATATGCATTTCAATCCTACACGAGTTAAATTTCAATCCATACAAACATAATTATAATATCCAGACAAATATACCTAATGAAACATAATTAACTTACATACAAACATAATTAAAATATCCATACAAATAAACCAAACTAAAGTACATAACCATTCGAATAATCCTAATTAAACACAACAATACGAATAAACCTAATTAACACATGAATTCTACAAACTGGTTGTAGCCCTAGCCTATCTCCACTGCTAGTATTGTATGTCTCGGATAAAGTAACCACGGTCATTGTCTATGTAATGCAAGGCCCGCACTAAAACACTCTCTCTTGCCTCACAACGCCAAAGACATGGTATCTCATTGATGTAGCCTACTAAGGGACTATTGATGGCCTGGTTCTGCCTAAATCTCACGCAATACTGGATACCAGCTGTCGTCCTCTGGCCCAGCACTTCCACGTAGTCGCAGACGTACCCTAGACGCTTAATAGCTTGCGTGAGAATTCGCTTAATAGCTTGCATGAGAATGGGCTGCAGGCCACTTGCAGCATAGGTGTAATCATGGAGCAAATTCTACAAGCGAACAAACAAAAAAATATCAGGAAACGCTCATATAATAATAAGAATAAATAAATATTACTATCATATCATACACGACGTACCGCATCCATTTGATTGAATGTCGCATGCCTCTTGCTTACTCGCGGCACGTCCAGATTATGCTCATGTAAAGCTTCTATCTTCAAGGACGAGAAATCAGGCATACGGTAGCCAATTCGCTCAATTAACTAAAAAGAAAGTAGCACGACATCGATCTGGGCCTTGTCTTGGTCGGCATCTGTCGTCTAGTCTGCACGATGTCTTGGCACATCTCATTATTGTACCTAATGGGGATGTCGAATGTGAGACTACACGTCCATAACTCGCCTCCTTCATCATTTATGACCACACTTGTCGTTGTCTCGAAGATGTCCCACACCCCGAGCAGCCATGTGCTGATTCCAGCCACTTGACAGGTTTTATAGTCGGTGACATATGCAGCAATCATATTATGAATGAACGTATATATGAAAAAATTATATTAGCACACAAAACTTAAAATATTCCATACTATTGATGGGTCTGAGTGACGCGGAACGACCCTATCTGGCGATGGAGCGAATGGAAGATCGCAATGGTGGAAACCTGGTTCCTGTGGCTAGGGAAGTCCGCGGGCATTTATCATAACTAAAAAAACTAAAAAAAACATCCCAATAAATATAGAACCCCCATGTAAATATACCATGCAACAATATATATTAGAGAAACATATAAAAAATAAATCATCAATATATATATATATATATGGAACTTGGCATTTTGCACATAATTTTTTTAATGATTATTAACTCTCATCAAGAAATAATGTTACTAACAAAGATCTAAAAACTATAAGTGTTTAAGGTTACGTAGAAATGATGTACAAATAAAAATAGAATCCACCATTATTATTTCTAATTAAAAAACTACATATTTCTATGCTTATTACTAAACCATGAAATGATCTACATTATTAGCAATGAAATATTAGAAGATGAAGTTGCTAACCTTTAGAAGATTGAAGATGAAACCGGCAGCCAAGAGCGAGAACTTGCTCCCCAAACAAGAACACAGATGAACACACACGCACAAGCAAAAGACCAAAGATTTAACCAGAGGGTCTTGGGTTTGGGGGACAATGGAAGCGGGTATCTATAGTGGGGACCTTTAGTCTCGGTTGTTGGAGCCTACCGGGACTAAAGGATCAACCTCTAGTCCCGGTTAGAACCAAAACCCGGGATAAAAGGCCAGCGGGACTTTTGCTCCTGGTTGGTAGCTACAACCGGGATTGAAAGGCAATCTTTAATCCCGGTTTGAACCACAGACCGGGACTAAAGGTTCTTGCTGCAAAAGCCTGCAGCACTATCCGTTGGGCAGGGGATTCAGTCCCGGTTGGTGGTTTCAACCGGGGCTAATTCTTTTATTAATCCCGGGCCCAAACCTAACCGGGACTGAACCCAGAAAACCTAAAGTTTGTTCTCTCCTGGTGCTCCTGGTGAGAGCTTCAATAATTCCTTTGCTAGATTTCTGAAAAATAGCTGTTCTTCGTCACACAAGCACATTGATTATTATTATTTGGTGGTTTGCTCATAAACCTCTCCGTTCTTCACCACGAAGTGTTGTCCTTACTGCGTTCTTTGGTCTATGGCGCCATGGCGGCATCAGAGAAGCCAGACTAGCATGGCGCATGCCGCATGTCACAGACGTGGCCCAACACGCAAACACCGGCCCTGCCGATGTGCCGCTTATGCATGGCACTGTACGGCAATGGGCAACAGCCGAGCGGCGCGGACGTTTCTTCGCCTACGCCCGTATGCCTCCGTTCTCATCCTGTCCACACGACCCTTTGTCCGTCACGCGCAGAGGCCGTCACTCCAGGCCCTTGCTCTAGCCTTCGCCCGGGCTGACGACAGTCGGGGGCGTCGTGCGACTCCGCTCTATTCCCTTTCCCTGGGTGGGATGCCGCACATGACCCCTCTCTCGGTCCTTTCCGCGTCGCGCGCAACAGAGACCGGTGCCCACCGATTCCCTCCCCGTTAGCGCCACTGCCGTCCGCGGCGCGCTCTTGGAAAAGCTGGCCTTGTGCCTCGGATGCTCCCTTACTCTCTCTTGTTCTTTCTCGTGAACCGGCTGCGCACCACTGCACCAGAGCTACGGCTGCCCGCAGCGCCCCTTCCGCCTACTCTCTGCCAAGCGCGCCGCCTGCTTCTCTCTCTCCACGTACGTTCTCTGCTGACTGCTGCTGACAGCTGACCCGACCAAGCCGAGACGGCACGGCCGCGCGCGCGCCCGCACCCGCACCGGCGAGGAAGCTTCCGGAATCCACAGGACCCTCGCACGTCCGCTCCTGTTCACGTGGCCGCGACGCGACGGAGACTAGCGCCGCTCCGTTCTCGCCACTAACGACGCGCGCAAGGACGAGCTGACCCAACGCACCTCGCACCGGCGCCCTAGCCTTCCTCGAAGGTTCTCACGAACCGGGCACACGGATGACAGCCGCGTTCCCCGTCGTCGGTCCCGTCAAGGCCCCAGAAGAACCCTAGCACGAGCGCAATAAAACCCCACACGGCGTCTTCTCCTCGCCATCTTCTCCCATCCGCCACCGCCACAGCCTCCCGGCCTCCTCGCCCCCTCCCTCTGCAAGGCAACGACAAGGCGAGGCCTTGCATTGGGTTCACCCACACCGACGACGCCGCAAACCGCCGCAGCCGCGGTAAGAACACGGCAAAGCTCTCGTCTTCTCCCTGCCCTTTCTCGTGTAGCCTGCTGAAATGACTGCCCCGACCTTCGCGTCGGCTGCGACCACAATGCTCACATGCACGACACCGGAAAGGCCTTAGCCTTTGGCAGCTAGGGAAACCACACGCGCACTTAGCACGAACGAACACGCCACGGCCATCGGGGCATCATGGGTAGCCAGACCTCACGCGCGCTCGCCCTAGACCTGAAGGCATGGCCTTTCTTGGAGCCACACACTGCACCGTCCGCACGGCACAGTTCGAACCGCAAGACTCCTTGCACACCTACACGGCACGCACACATGACCGACGCACGCACGACGCTCGCATGTTCGCGAGCATCGACACCATCACGGCATCACCGGCTGGCGGCAGTTCGCTGCCACGGCAGCCGCTCACCGTGGCACGCGCGCACACGCGCGCCGACCGCCACCCACGAATCGGCTTCCGCCAGGCACCACGAACACTCACCCACACTACGTAGAAAACGATTTGTAGCAACGGTTTAATTTTTTTGTAGGGGCGGCTGGTGATGGAGCCGCCCCTACAGTGGCGTGCTCGGGTGCCAGACACCAGCCGCCCCTACAAATGGAACAGCAGGAGCGGCTGGTGATACGAGCCGCCCCTACAAATGGAGTATGATTTTTAGGGGCGGCTCAATCACCAGCCACCTCTAGAAATGGTATTTGTAGAGGCGGCTGGTGATTGAGCCGCCCCTAAAAATGGACCGTATTTATAGCTTCTATTTGTAGGAGCGGCTCAATCACCAGCCGCCCCTATAAATGACCCCCATATAAAACTGAAGCAGCACATTCTTCCTCCTCGGGTCATTCACTCCAACCCGTGAAAGAAAGTTGGGGAGGGCTTGGGCACCTCCCAAAAATTGCTCTACTAAGGGGGGAAGGTTTTGGTCTCAAATCTTTTGGTGGAGAGGTTGTAGAAGGTAAGAAAATGCTATTCCACACTTTTTTTTGAAGTTTTAATGGTTGATTAGTGAATAATTAGAGTTTTGTTTTTCTCTCTCTTCTATGGTGCTTGAGCTATTTATGAGCAAATTAGACCCAACTTTTAAATGTACTAGGGTAAATTAGGGAGGGGAACAAGATCATACCTTTATTTGGTCCATGTTTTTTGATTTTAGTGAACCATTAGTTAGTTTTATGGATGTTTCATGTGCATGTGATCTAGATCTAGGGTTTGGTTTTTTTATTAATTTCGTTTGTGTAAATTTATGTTTGATAAAATTGGACTAGGGTTTGTACGAAAGATATTGTGTAAAGTATAATTATTGCTAATTGTTGTCTTTGAAATTGTTTATTGTAATCAATAAATATGTATTTTAATTATTTATGGATAAATGGGCCATTAATTAATTTTCCTCTACCATGGTGTGTTTGTATGCTTCATGTAATTATATTAGATTTATATTCATATATATCTGAGGTATATACAATTATTCTCAAATAATTATTACTTTGATTAATTTTTATATATATCTGAATAAGTAGTCCTTTAATGTTTATTTTGTTGTTGTAAAAGATGGAGTACAGGAACTCTTGGATGTATGGTTCGTTAAGGTTCAAGGCAGGTTTCCGTGAAGAGGTGGATAAATTTATTGAAGTCGCAACGAAGCATGCAACGACATTGAAAGAGAATAAGGATACAATTATTTGCCCCTGTAAAGATTGCAAGAACCGTATGGCATGGACAGATGTGACTATCATCAGATCACATTTGATTTTACGAGGATTTGTTGAGGACTACACAGTGTGGATTCATCATGGTGAAACGGTTATTGTTAACGACGAGGATGAGGAGGAATACAACGATGAAACCATAGAATCCCTGTCCCAATATTCAGCCGAGCTTGATGCACAAATGGATTTCGAGTTTGGCAATGAACAAGGTGGTGATGCTAGTGGTTGGGATGGTAACGACGAAGGTGGTGCCAATAATGATGGTGGAGCACGTGTCGGAGTTGAAGATGATTTAGATGACATGATTCGAACCATTGGACCAGAGATTTTACTAAATAGCCCGAAAGGTCTAGAAAATTTGGAAAGAGTGACAAAAGCATCGAAGGAGACTGTGTATGGTGTTGAAAAGGGTTGTCCAACACATTGGACATTGCTACGTTTCGCGCTTGAGCTGCTCATCCTGAAGGCTAAGTACGGCTGGTCAGACTGTAGTTTCAATGATCTATTGCATCTCCTGTCATGGGTGCTGCCACAACCAAACTCAGTTCCCGCCAACACATACCAAGCGAAGAAGATCATAAGTCCATTGACAATGGGGGTTGAAAAAATACATGCATGCCCCAACCACTGTATACTTTTTCGTGGTGAAACGTTCAAGTCATTGGATAAATGTCCCCGGTGTGGGGCCAGCCGGTACAAGAACAATGACCTTTACGGTGGGGACGAACCATCCACGGGGAAAAAGAGGAATAAGAAGGGTACAAAAAAGGTGGTACAAGAATCTCAGCCCCCAGAGGACACTCCATTAGGCAACGATGCAAAGCAGAGAAGAATTCCTGCCCTGGTAATGTGGTACCTGCCAGTGACCAGCCGCTTGAGACGTATGTTCCTAAACCCTAAAGAAGCCGCACTCATGACATGGTGGGATGATGAGCGCAAGGTGGATGATGATAAGATTGCACACCCGGCTGATTGTAGTCAGTGGCAAAGGTTTGATGAGAAGCACAAAGAATTCAGCGATGACCCAAGGAATGTACGGTTTGGCCTGAGCACCGATGGAATGAATCCCTTCAATGAGAGGATGAGCAACCACAGCACATGCCCAGTGATCTTGACCATGTACAACATCCCAAAATGGTTGTGTCAGAAGAGAAAGTACCTTCTCCTCACTATTCTTATTTCTGGCCCTAAACAACCAGGCATTGATATAGACGTGTTCCTCGAGAACTTGATGCAAGAAATGGAGAGACTATGGAGGCATGGGGAGCAGATGTACGATGCGTTCCGAAAGGAGGACTTCATATGTAGAGCAATAATATTTGTTACTACCAATGATTACCCCGCGTTGTTTGCTTTGTCTGGACAAATCAAAGGGAAGACGGGATGCTTGGTTTGCTTGGATGGTACTACATGGGTGTACCTGGATGCATCCAAGAAGATAGTTTACCTAAGGAACCGACGCTTCTTAAAGACAAGTCACAAGTACCGCAGCAAATTGTTCTTTAGATTTTATGACAATGCCCTGGAGATTGAACCCCCTTCGGAGAGACGTCATAACGGAGAACATGTGTACAGAATGGTGAAAAATATACGCGTCGTCTATGGAAAGAAGAATCCAGATGGGACGAACAGAGATAGAAGCACACCTCCTATCGAAGGCGTACCTTTCAAGAAACAATCGATCTTCTTTCAGTATCTGCCTTATTGGCCAGACTTGGAGGTCCCCCATGCCATTGATGCTATGCACGTACAAAATAATGTCTTTGAGAGTCTCATTGCTACCTTGATGGACACAGGCAAGTCAAAGGATGGTCTGAAAGCACGGAAAGACATGGTGCAGCTAAACATGATGCCACAGCTTCACCCGGTACCTGAGGCTAATGGAAAATACACTCTATCCGCGGCGTGCTTCAACCTAACACCAGACGAGAAGAGAGCTATATGCACTTTCCTGAGGGGGATCAAAGTCCCGACTGGGTTTTCAGCAAATGTGAAGAAGCTAGTGTCGATGAAGGACTTGTCAATAACACACTGCAAGGCTCACGATTGCCATGTGATGCTGACAGTGTTTCTACCTATTGCAATCAGGGCTATAAAGCCAGAGTTCTTGAAAATGGCCATCACCCGCATGTGCTACTTCTTTTCAAAGATCTCACAGAAGACGATTGGCAAGGAAGAGCTGAGTGACCTACATGAATTTGTGGTGGTGACACAAAACCAACTGGAGATGTGTTTACCTCCTGCTTTTTTTGATATAATGTCACATCTCATGATTCACATGGTTCATCAGATACAGGCGCTTGGCCCTTGCTACTTGCATGAAATGTGGTCCTATGAGCGGTTCATGTCGGTTTTAAGTCGATACGTGCATAATCGAGCATACCCAGAGGGCTCCATGATAGAGGGTTACAGTACTGAAGAAGTCGTCGAGTGCTGTCAAGAGTACCTAAAAGTACAGAAAGGGATTGGTAAACCCGATTCTCGTCACAAGGGTAGGCTGGCTGGGAAGGGCACCAGTGGTAGAAAAGTGTTCATCGACCATGATTACAAAGAGGTGAGTCGGGCGCATTACAGAGTCTTGCAGAGTACACAACCGATGCAACCGTATATTGATGAACACTTGGCTATCATTATGGCGGAGAGAAATGGCCGTTCGGATGATTGGGTCATGAAACAAAGACAAGCAACGACTAACTATATGGTTGAAGGACCAAAACATACCGCTGGAGAAACCATAGACTCTATTACCATCGTGAGGGTTGGTGGAGGGCCATCGAGACAAGTTACATCTTGGAATACTTATGATATCAATGGGTACACGTACTATACCCATGCAAAGGATAGTAAATATGTGAACCAAAACAACGGCGTTCAATAGAGGCTCTCGATGGATTAGGGCGGCAAGATCCAATACTTTGGCATCATTGAAGAGATATGGGAACTTGACTATGGAAGGGATATAACGGTGGCCCTGCTTCGATGCCACCGGATCAAACAACACCAACCGAACGAGATCGGATTGAGAGTCCTAGACCTCGAGAATCTAGGCTACCAAGATGACCCTTGGGTGCTCGCTTCACGTGTCGCACAAGTTTTCTATATGTCGACCCACAAAGTAACCTCCCCCAAGAAGAAGACAAAGCACGTGGTTGCCTCCGGAAACAACACATTATTGGAGTTGATGGCGTGGGCGATGTTGAAGCTTACAATAACTATGATGAGATGCCGTTATTCACGCACTTTCCTAAGAAGATCAGTGTTGTGGAAAAGAACATCCCCAAAGATATAATGCCATGGGAAACGAAAAGGTGTCAATGGGAAAGTCGTTCTGTTGGGCTAGCTAGTTGTGTGTGTTTGTAAGGCTTCATTTATGCATGCGTGTGAGACTATATATTTGTGTACGTGTGTAAGACTACATATTTTTGTATGTGTGTGATACTACATTTTTATGCATGTGTGTGAGACTACCCTTTGCAACATCCAGATGACTCTATTTGAACATCCACTCTATTGCAACATCCAGAAGTCATTTAGAGTTCATAATGAGACACTAATTTGACCAAATTTGACTTGGTCAAACTTGCTCAAATGAGACACTAAATGACCTCAGATGAAAAAACTCTGAATAACAAGGTTGTTCATCTCATCAAGATCTACAATCCTTACATAGCTTATTTTCCCATTTGAGAAAGTTTTATCAAACACTAGTCACAAATTCTTGAATCTCATATAGACTTTCTGAAACTATGTCACACACTTGTGAAATTTGATCTACATTTTGTTCAAACTTTCTCAAATGAAAAAATGAACTATATAAGGATTGTAGATCTTGATGAGATGAACAAACTTGGTATTCAAAACTTTTCAATTTGAGATAACCTAGGGTTCCGAAAACTAGTTTGTAGGCGTCGAAATTTAAAAATCACAAATTTGAACCGTCCAAACTTTCTCAAATGGAAAGTTGACCAAAACAACAATTGTAGATCTTGCTGAGATGATCAAACTTGGTATTCAAAACTTTTCAATTTGAAGTTATTTAGAGTTCATAATACTAGAGTCAAAGTGTTGTTTTTTCATTTAACCAAATTTGACTTGGTCAAACTTGCTCAAATGAGACACTAAATGACCTCAGATGAAAAAACTCTGAATAATAAGGTTGTTCATCTCATCAAGATCTACAATCCTTACATAGCTTATTTTCCCATTTGAGAAAGTTTTATCAAACACTAGTCACAAATTCTTGAATCTCATATAGACTTTCTAAAACTATGTCACACACTTGTGAAATTTGATCTACATTTTGTTCAAACTTTCTCAAATGAAAAAATGGACTATATAAGTATTGTAGATCTTGATGAGATGAACAAACTTGGTATTCAAAACTTTTCAATTTGAGATAACCTAGGGTTCCGAAAACTAGTTTGTAGGCGTCAAAATTTAAAAATCACAAATTTGAACCGTCCAAACTTTCTCAAATGGAAAGTTGACCAAAACAACAATTGTAGATCTTGCTGAGATGATCAAACTTGGTATTCAAAACTTTTCAATTTGAAGTTATTTAGAGTTCATAATACTAGAGTCAAAGTGTTGTTTTTTCATTTGACCAAATTTGACTTGGTCAAACTTGCTCAAATGAGACACTAAATGACCTCAGATGAAAAAACTCTGAATAACAAGGTTGTTCATCTCATCAAGATCTACAATCCTTATATAGTCCATTTTTTCATTTGAGAAAGTTTGAACAAAATGTAGAATTTATAATTGTGTTTTTATGATATAAAAAATATAGAATTTATAATTTAAAAAAAATATTTGTAGGGGCGGTTGGATCAGGAACCGCCCCTAAAAATGTATTTGTAGGGGCGGCTGGATTAGGAACCGCCCCTACAAATGATACCTAGTATAAATTGGAGGGTAGCGCACGGGAGTCATCGTCTGGCGGCCGTTTTCTTCCTCCCGACGCTGCCAGTCAGTGCCTAGGGTTTCCACCACGCCCACGCCGCTGCCCCCCGCCACCGTCCCCGCGCCCACCCACAGCCCTCGGCGCTCGGCGTCCCGCCCGGCCCTTCGGCGCCGCCCATGCGTACCCGACGACGACGAGGGCTCCGGCGCCGCGCCCCCCTCCCCGACGTCCTACCCCCGCACGCCGACGACGCAGGCTCTCGGCGCCCCGCGCCCGGCCCCCGCACGCCGACGACGGGCGAGCTCCTCGGCGGTGGGTGAGCGCGGCCGCGCCCCTACGGCTTCTGGACCTTCGACCGCTTCAACTCGCCAGGCCACCGGCCGTCAGGACCCCTTCGACGACCTCATCACCCGCCACTCCGGCTCACCGTCGTCTTCTGAACACCTGTGCCGGTACGCTCCTTCTTTTGCTGGATAGATTTTGATGCTGCCCGTCGCCCAAGGAATTTGGTCAAATTGATTGCGGAATGAGGATAGGGTGTCAATTGCTGGGATGATAGGATGGATTCCTGTAGGCAGCGTTTGGTGACAATAGCTTGAATCCTTTGCTGGGAGATGCATTTAGACGAATTGTGTGTTGGTTCTATCTAGGGTTTTATTTATCTTGCTGTTGGTCGTTGGTCGAGAGCTCTGCTGATTTTGATTCTGCAAAAAGTCATAGACCACGCGTCCGCGTGCAAATGAGCCACCGACGCTCATATAGGTACTTTACCATTCATATAGATAGATAGACTTTTTATATGACTTGGCTGATTTACTTCTAGGTGCACATACATTTTTCTTCACACCACTTTTGTTTTTTCTTCACACCTACTTTTGTTTTTACCCAGGCAACCAATTCAACTGAAATATGTTTTATCTATAGTAAACTCTCTGAAACTATATCTACTTGGAATCAAAATTTATCAATTTTCATGCTTTATTTCTGAAAGTTATATGTTTCCAGTGTGGTTTGACTGTTTGCCCCCATGGGGCTGACTGCAGCCTAGATATGGACACATTTGCAAGCCTACACGCAAGCACACTGTGTCCATATCTACCTTCTTCTACCAATAGTAGGCCTTACCATGCCACTATTTATGATCTAAAATGGAGGAATACCTACTAAACAAAATAACAGCTGATTTGTGCTAAAGATATTTAATCTGACATAGTCAAGCAATTATTCTTATGATATATTCAGAAGCCTAGGGGAAGATTAGCAATTTCATTTTTAGGTTCCAAATGCAGGCTGTTTGATTTAGCTTGCTTTTATCTTATGTATAGGTCACCACTGTCTTCTCGACATGTGGACCTGTTAGCCTTAGGATGAGTAACATATTGTACATCTACTTAGTCTATAAGTATCCACTGTTTCCTCTACTAAAGGCAGCCTGTCTTACCATTTTCTAATCTAGAGCCACCCTTGTTCCACTATTGATCCACCTGGAGAGGAAGACAAGGTGTCCTAGGCATTGAATGGTAGTAAATAATTGTGCTCAAATTTTCACTGGCATTTGTTCGCCGCCGTGCTCGGATGCCTTTCTTCCCCAGTGATTGCAGCTGCTGCTGTTTGATATTTGTGTGCAACGGCAACTTGTTTGTCTCTCTTTGTCCATGCACTGTTGGTCTGTCTATCCTAAAACAGGATTATGCTTGAAGCTATGGGATGTTTAGTTTTGTTTTTGTACCTTAGGTTTGCAGGAACCTGATTAATTATTTCACTCAAATAACATATATCTACCAGTATAGAGTTAGTACTTTTGTCTTGCATAGTGCCAAGGTATGAAGTCTAGCTTTTGTTCTTTTTGTTCATAGCAAATGATTGTACAAGCTGGAATAAGGAATATGTAGACTGAGTGAGATAGCCACTCGGCTATCTATAGCTACTTGGAACACAGACCAGCTGCTTGTCTCGCTGCTGCTTGCCTTTTTATAGGATTTAATGCCCAGTCTAAAACCATAGCACTATGGAAGTTCTTCTCTGATTTGAGTTTTTCTGGCAGTGGCAGTGGCTGTGGCGTGCATGCTATAATGTTTCATCTGATAGATTGAACCATATGCTTTATTTAGTTCTGTGGTTGCTATGTTCAGATCAATACCATTCATTGACACATAAACTAAATAAGTCAGGGAGTCATGTGATAGTGCAACCATCTGGATAGATAGGTTGCAGTACATGTTCACAACTTCACATGGTGGGGTGTACGTAGCATAACTTGACTAGCATGATAATCTATGTGAAATTATGATAGCCTATCCTTTCTTTCTTTTTTGGCTAAGAAGCTGTTTCATTGGTCAATCTTACTGTTGTTGTGATAGAGCTAGCATTATTGCTGTTCCTTTTATAAGAAAAATCTGTGATAATCTTTCTAGTTTGATATTTTATCATAATGTTCATAACCCCATTACCATTATAGACATCTTTATATAAGACATGTGCATTTCCTGTGTTGGTTCACGTAACACGAGTGGTGTGGGCCTTGCAAGTTCAAGTGCTACAAACCACCTAGTACTACTTTTGTTATATGCAAAATGGTGTCACTCATTAGTAGTGGTGGCCACCTAGCACTAGTAGCCTTTGGTGCAATTTTTTGTTTCTATTTTTGTTATATGCAAGTTACCTGCAGCCTGGTTTTAGTTTAGTGTAGCTTGCAGCATTTGCAACAGAATCTGTAGCAACTTAAATTAAATTATCAGTCTCAGTAGCTAGAGTCAGAAATGCTGCAGGTAGCGAAGAGGAAACTGCAGAGCTATTCCGCTTCTTCATTGGCCACCTGCTATTCATATTCCTTTCTTGACTGTGCCCAAGTAACATAAAACAAGGAACTAAGAATGTTGCAAAAGACATGGACTACTACTACTACTACTACTACTCCTACCACTACTCCTCCTCCTCCTCCTCCTCCTACTACTCCTCTTACTACTCCTACTCCTCCTCCTCTTACTACTACTCCTACTACTCCTCTTACTACTCGCTACTCCTAAGTGGCTGCTGCTCTTACTCTCTTACTCTACTACTACCACTCTACTGCTACAATTACTCTACTCTACTACTTTCTACTTACTACTACTACTTGCTACTCCTAAGTGGCTGCTGCTCTTACTCTACTACTACCACTCTACTGCTACACTTACTCTACTCTACTACTCTCTACTTACTACTACTACTTGCTACTTCTAGCTACTAACTGTTGGCTGCTATTGCTTTTTTTGCCAAATCTCCCAGGACTCGCCCAGGACTTGTTGTCCTGTATTTTTCCATCAGTTGCTGCACTATATTTGTTAAGCAAATAGCTTTTTTTTTTTGCCAAATCTCCCTCTCTCTCTCTCCTTTGTTTTGCCGATGATGAAATTGTCCAAGTCCATACATTATATGGAATATGAGCTGATGATCAAGAACTTGTGAGGAACTTGGCATCATTAGCAGCCACTTCACATTACCTTCTCCTCTCTTCTTCTCTTTATGATGCCTTGATGCTCCAAGTTCAAGATCGATGATGATTGACATGTTTCGAGGCCTCTACCACTGCTACTTCTCATTTTTTATATTGTTGTTTTTATAGGACTACTTTGGTTTATAGATCTTTTTGATTTCTTATACCTTCTCGCGTACCTAAAGCACACTTTCTTGCATCTTTTTTTAGAACAAAGCGCGAAATAATGTCGCGGACAACAGACCATGCACTCGATGCCCCGAGCATGATGAGCACCAAACCTTGAGGAGCAAGCACTAGAGGACCAACTTACTCGAGAACAGCCTCGATAACGAGGTAGAAAAAGATCTAGAAGTGATGCTTACTCAGGAGGAGTGTGACGAGGAGGAAGGCCCTGAAGGAGAGGCTGCTGAAGGCGAAGAAGAAGAGGATGATGAGTCAGAAGAGGGATATGAAAGTCCCGAGGATCCTTTCCCACCTGAAGCAAGAAGGAGGCCAACGGAGGAAGATTTGGACAAGGATTTTGACCCGAACGAGGAGGTAGGGAAGAAACCTTAGCTTGTAAATTTTGCTAAAGCTTTGGCTGTGTTACCTCTGCTAACACTTTGACCTGTCCTATATACAGGTCCCTCCTGAAACTCAGAAAAGACGACATCGACGTCCGCGACATCTCGCTGGACAAGACGGAGTAGAGGAAAGGAGAGAAGAGGCAACAACCATAGAGACGGATCACGACGCCTCTTCTCCACAAACTCAAGACACAACCATGACTACCAAGCCTAAGAGGAAACGAGGGGATAGAAAAGGAAATCTATATCCAGATAAGGCTTGCTATGTGATAACGGAGGTTGGGCCAACAGGGGAGATCCTTGAGCCGAAGGAATTAAGAGGACGACTCCATAATGCGATCGGGGCCCTAGTAAGAGATAAATTGAACCCAGCAATCCCTAACTGGAAAGAGGTACCAGAGAACATAAAGAATGCACTATGGGATAGGCAGCTGAAGGTCAATTTTAGATTTCCGGAGGGTAAGCACGAATTGGTAAAAAAAATGCTATCAGGATGATGGGAGAGTCATTGCGACGTTGGAGGTCGGAGCTTAACACGAAGTATATCCAAAAGGGGTTAACTCCTTCAACGAGTTCGCAAAATAACTCCTAGTCAATGGGAGGAGCTCGTGGCTCGTAAGACTTCAGCGGAGGCATTGAGCTCGATGCTCGTAACACCGAGCTAGCGAAGAGGAACAAACACCACCATCATCTAGGCCCCGGTGGCTACTATGCCAAGGAAGAGCAGTTTAGAAAGATGGATGAAGAGGCCGCAGCTGCTGGGAATATCAATGTGACGAAGTTGAAGGTACGCTCAAGGAACCGGATATATGCGAGAGTCTGAAACCATCCGGCGATAATCTTAAGTTTGATAAGCCGGAGACCCAAGAGGCGGTATCAAGGATACCAAATATGTCAAGACAAAGAGAAGGGCTCATTCAATCCTTCCAGAGAGAGGGACGAGCTTAGCCTTGGCTGGGAAACAAGGAGCACACAGCCGCACTGTGGGGCTAGGGAAAAGGATGACTTGGAAGCAAGGATTCGAAGAGGACAGGCACATGTACAAGAAACATGGCCGAGACCGGGAGACTAGTCTTGAGCTCCAAGTGAAGGCTCTAGTTGCGAAGGCGCTGGAGGAGCAAGGAATGTCTATGGAGCCACGTATATTAGTGACGCCACCGGGAGAATCGGCATTAGTTGGCAGCCCTCCGAAAGTTCCTAGCAGCCAAGGGTTCCACCGCAGCCACAACCTCGGGCCGATCTCATACGGGAACCTACTAGTTGCACCTTGGTGTTTCTCAGCGGCCGGCAGAACACTATGATGGAGGTGGCAACGGGTGTTGCACATCCTCCCGGTGGCTTACACCACAATAATAACATACCGCCGGACTACACTAGGGTCGAGGTGCATACATGAAGCCCGAGTTCATGCAAAGGAGGATAGACTACGCAATCTGCCGAGGGGTCAATGCTTGTTACTCGGAGACGTTATGGGCGCTTCATCCTCTGCACAAACGGGACATTATATTGATCGCTTCTTCGCCCTCCCCTCTCCCAAATTTGGAGCGAGTTGTTGAGGCCGAGGAGATATTTTCACCGTCTCGTGACCCCCACATTCCTGAGATGCCACATTCTTCCCCGCCTCCTATCGAGCATGTGCTCGATGAGATGCCACAACCTTCTCCAAACCAGACGGGCAAGTGCATCATGAGATGCCACAGTCTTCTCAACAAGCACAACCGATACATGAACAACGAGTGCCTCCTGAAGAAGGTGATGCACAAGAAGATGAGGACGTGCACGAATGGGAACTCCGAAGAAGATTCCAATCCACATAAGGCCGGTTTATGTTTCGATCAAAGACGCCTCGTCGGTGTCCAAGTGGTATTCCCATGATCGGTTCAAGCCGAAAACCAAGTTAAAAAGTCCCATCACAGGGTTACGAGGAGGCCGTCAAGTAGTAAACTTCACACCAAATTGCAAAGCAATCCAAATGTTGATGCCATCGAATGGTCAAAGGATTGCCCGAAAAAATATGAAAGAGGCAAACCCTTCCTACCAAACCGGGACATCCAAATACTACCACTTGGAATGAGAAGGTTCCATGATTGGTACTTGTGTGTTCTCCCAACGAGCATAGATATCATACAAGCATGCTTTCCCACCGGCACATTTGGAAGCCCAGCCGGGAAAATTGTCTTTGACTTCAATGACATGCACACATGCTTTCACCTGGGAGAAATGGAGATGAATCTAATTCGCACGTGGTGCCTGTAAGTCCTTATCCTCCCGATATGATATGAATGTAATCTTTGAATTTTGTTGTAACTAACCCACGCCGTGATTTGTAGAATGCAAGTGCACATTGTCAAACAAATGCCAAGTGTGAAAGCCGGGTATGTAGACCCTCAAGCTATAGCCCAAACAAATTTTAATTACCCTAAACGGTGGACACTGGATGCCAAAGAGCTAGCAGCTGCAAAGACTCTTCGGGAGAAAGAGCGCATCCGTAGTGCGAAGCTAAGGGAAGAGTCCCTTAAGGTTGCGGCATACATTGCTCTGGCTTTCAAAAATCTCCAACAACACTCTACTATATGGCTACCATACAACTTCGAGTAAGTTCAACTATAACTTAAAGCTATGTTCGATATATTTTATTCGATGTAAAAGAGCTTATCTAGTTCTATGATTAAATCCATGCAGCAACCACTGGATTTGTATAGCCGTCGATGTCGGGAAGAGCATGGCATGGGTCTTTGATTCAATAGATAAGGACCCGGCGACATACAAAGACTTCATATCGATTCTCAAGACGTATACATATCGACAATCCTCATTAGCTTATATGTCTGTATACATACTTGTAACGTTCACTTATGCATACTAACAAGTTGTATTTGCTAAAATAATTCGAACAGGGCATTTAGGTTCTATGTCTCTCATCATCACGGAAGGCATGATCCAGCGAGGAAGGAAAAGCTGGCTATAAAAACACTATGTGCGGTAAGTGTAACTTACTTCTTCAGTACTCCATTACATGGCTGTCAAAAGCATTACCTAATATTTTCATATGCAAAACACACAGTGCCCCAAGCAGAGGCCTGGGAGTGTACATTGTGGATACTATATATGTTCTATGATGAGTAACACCGGCGCCTACAGGAGACACCCCTTAAGGGTAAGTTTGAACCTCTTCACCCATAGTATAAAAACTTCATAAATGGTATGAAATACTAAACTGAAACTTGTTTTCTTATAGTGGAGAGAAAAGAAAGGAATGAAAAGAGACCCATACAAGAATGACCAACTCTTAGAGCTCGTCGGCGACCTTTGCAACTTCATATTGGACCAGATTGTACACGTCAGAGGCGCCTACCATGATCGAGAGTCTGACTTAGGTACAAATCCTCAGTACCAACACCTTCGTGAGACTGAAAGGCTAGCTCTAGGACGTTGATAACAATGTGTATGAAATTTGTATATTTAATGATGGATTGTATATATATATCATTACGAATTGGACTTGTAATTGTACTTTATATAATACTATTGTGCTTGTAGTCGCGTTCGGAACGTTGGTCGCGTGGCATTCGGCAACGCGAACGCGGTTCGGAACGTTGGTCGCGTGGCGTTCGGCAACGCGAACGCGGATGCTGGATGGAATACGCAGAAACAAACAGTTCTGGTCGAATTTGAATTGTAAATTTGAATTTTTTTGGCGGAAAAACGTACTGTAGGGGCGGTTCTAGATTGAACCGTCCCTACAAATAGGTATTATAGAGGCGGCTGGCAATTTGTAGGGGCGATTGGTTCTTGAGCTGCCCCTACAAATAGATTTGTAGGGGCGGTTCGTAATACCAGCCGCCCCTACAAATCTATTTGTAGGGGCGGCTCAATCACCAACCGCCCCTATAAATCGATTTGTAGGGGCGGTCTGGGAACCGCCCCTACAAATGCATGATTTGTAGAGACGGTTCGGTAGGGGCGGCTGGCCAAACCGCCCCTACAAAGGGTTACCAGCCACCCCTAAAAATGCTTTTTGTAGTAGTGCCAGTCACCCTTGGCATAAGGGCATGCCGGTATGTCCTTAGTGGAGTCGCACAGCCACGCTGTCCGCGGCAATCGTCAGCCGCGAGGCTTTCCATGCCGACGGATTCACGACCACGACCTCTTCCTGGCTTGCGTGGACTACCACCTGCAATCCGGCACAGCCACACAGGCCTAGCCTGTCTCGCCACCATGACGAGCCCCGTCGTTTGAAACACATCACACTCACGGCCACATGCCTAGCGACAACACGGTAGTATCACGTGTCACAACCGACACCCTCAGCAGAGCCCCCGGGCACCCCTGCACGCACTAGTGCGCACGCTATCCTCACCGTCGCACGACATCGCCGCTCCACTCGTCGCGTGCGGCCTAGACGCATTTCGCCGAACGGGCGTTGAGCGTTGAAGCGGCCACAGCTGGTGAAACCATGAGCTGGTGCGCTCTCTCATCTCATCCCCTCCATAAACCAAGTCCGCGTGGACGGAAACCTTGACGCCCTTGCACAGACTCGGCTCACCACTGACCCATCCTATACCATGCCGCAGCTGGTTCACCGTGAACCAGCACCGTAGACGACCGAAGCCAACTCTGCTGGGCTGACACAGAAACATGCGGGTCTCCCAGTTTCAGTTCTTTTTTTTTATGAATCACACACCTTTCACTTTCAGTAGCAAATCTTTGGCTATCAATAGTATTATTATTATTATTACTACTACCTCTATCTATAATAAAACAAAGTGATGGGCAGGAGAGAAGAACTTCCTCCGTCCTATTTTATTTGCGGGATTGCTATCTGTTGCCCGTGTGTTTCTTTTGTTGGCAGCACACGATTTTTTGCTGCGTTCATCTGGCGATGGAGGGCTGGGAGCCACTGCTACTGTTTGTATTTTGGAAGTCGCGCCGGGTATCCGATGGGTCGCGTGGCTCCCTCTCTCCCTCTGTCCCAGAGCTCCGAAAAGGAGGAAAAAAGAACTCTCCATTTCCCGCTCGTCAGTGGGAGTGTGCATGCGGGGCTACTAGCGCCGCTAGGGTTTCCGCGAGCACATCGCCGCCCGGCCGCGGGCGATTTGGGGCTCGATCCGGCACCCGCCCTGACTCGGGTTCGCGGGGCGAGGACATGGAGTCGTCGCTGCGGAAGCTGCGGGGCTTCACGCTGCAGCGCCACGAGCAGCGGGTGGACCGAGACCGGGACCGCTGCCGGGGCCACTCCACCGCCGCCGCCGCCACGGCGGCGGACGAGCTCCTCGCGGCTGCCCAGGTGTGTGGACCTTGCCTCTCCCTTTCGCTTCGTGGGCGAGCGAGCGAGCCGGGTGGGTGGGTCAGTCTGTTGCGGGTGTGGAGATCTCGCGGGGGGAGCTCCGGTTCCGCTTCTGGTTTTCCGCAGCAGCCATCACGGGTTGATGGATTCCGCGCGATTGGTTTTGATGGCCCGGTTCGTAGTTCGGTTGTTGGTGTGTGAGAGTGTGGAGCATCGTCGCCGTGGGGATTGCATAAGAAATTCTAGTGTCCGGATCTGTGCTCAATTTCACAACACACGGTTGGATGTCGTTGGGATTCCACGGGGAGGAATGAGCTTTGCTTTGGGGTTGTTTCCTGGTGCGGTGGGAATCGTCCGCTCACATTTGGTTTAGCATAGTCTTGAGAGAGAATTTCCTTTGATCTGCTAGTGGCGTGATTTCAGCTCAACTTCTGTGGTTACTTGGCAGAGTCATGTTTGCTTTGGTTTTCATTGGGAAGCATTTTCTCCTGTTCAATGAGGTGGTAATCGAGTGATTATCATGCATCGATGCTTGTGTGTGGTGTCGCTTTGGTGGGAGATGCATTTATGCATTTGGCAGGTCTTTCTGCACTAGTGTAGTGGGGGCAGCAGCAGAACTCGTGATACTTCTGAATTCCTTACAGTAAATGAAAGTGGCATTTTGCCCAATTGGGACCTTGTCTAATCTAGTTGGATCTGACAAATGGGTGCCCCATTCCCAATCAGTTTGTCCAGAAGTCTTCAATTGTTCAAAATTGAACTATTTTGTGTGGGTGTCTTAAAAACAAAAGGCGGTGATAACCTAGCTCTGCTGTTTACCAGCTGTATAGGTTCATCAGAATACCATAATGGATGATGTTAAAACTTCTCTTGGTTCAAGTTCTGGGTCTGCTTCCTGCTAGTTTTGTTCTGAATTGTTGCTTTCTTTGACAGGATATGACAGATATGAGGAGCTGTTACGATAACTTGCTTTCTGTTGCTGCAGCAATTGCAAATAGTGCATATGGTAATTTTCGTGTCTAAAGCCCCCCATCTTCCCGAGACCCTTAATTAAGTCCATTTTCCCCTTATATATGTCCAATGGCATTTCATGGAAATATTAGTTATTGGCTATGTTTTCTTTTATGTTTATTACTTAGGTTTGCACGTTGTTTTTTAATATAAAATAGCAATCGCCCATCTCTCTAAAGATCATGCTGAACGTATTTAGAACATATTTCTCCTAATGATTTACTTAATCAAGCAGGAAATGCAAATCTTAAACACCTTAATTTCACCTAGCTGATATTGTGTTTGTGTAACCTCACTTCATTTGTATTTGTGAAATATTAACGTATAGATGGCGTTATATGCAGAGTTCTCTGAAGCACTTCAAGAAATGGGAACTTGTTTGCTTAAAAGAGTTATTACACCAAATAAGGATGGAATAAATGGTAATTATGTCATGTCTTGTTTTTTTTCTTTGTGAACATGCTTGTTTTAGTAATTGATGGCAATGCATGTGCATCATTATAATGCTTATTCTAGATTATGATAGATTATTGTCATTAAACTCATTAGAAGGGCAGGCCTGGTGCAGCGGTGAGAGCTGTCTCACTGAGTCACCAGGTAGCGGGTTTGAAGCAGCCTATCCGCAGATTTTGCCGGGGAAGGCTTGCCTCGGTTTTTCCCTTTCCCAGACCCCACTCATGTGGGAGCCTCCGGCACTAGGTCTGCCCTTTTTTTATTGTCATTAAACTCATTATCCTGAGGGTTTCAAAGCTATTAACTTGATATTCAGAAAGTCTTATACCAATGCCTGTATGGGGTCTCATGTCTATATAAGTTTGGAGTCTCTTTTACAAATTTCCAGTCCTTTTGTAAAGTAGTGCAATTACTCTAGAAAAGGCATTTGGGTTTGGATGATACTGTTAATCCTCTTGTGATTGTTTGTCACAAAAAGGAAAAAAAATGCCATGTTACAAAACTTAGTTGAATAACCTCATGGTCTTGGATCTGCCGTTAGGCTCTTCAAGGAGGATGAGAGTGAGTTAACCAAAAATAAAATTACACTAGACATCTTCACTTCTGGTCACTAGACTGTCTTATTAAGAAAAAAAAAGAAGACAAAGAAATATAACAAAGAAATATTTGTCTTTGTTTTTCTGTAGTAAAAATTGTATTCTGTTAATTGTGATTGTGCCAGCACACACCTAGGACCTTCCTTGTTCTAAAATGTAGCTAATAATGGCATAAATGATCCTGTGATTTCAAATAGATGTTCCCCATCTCTTTGTTTTGCAGACTAACTCTTAAATATTAAGTCTTAAGTCACCATAGTGACCATTTGTCTTTATACTATGTGAGGGTGATCATGTAAGACCGTACCTTTTTCTATACTAGGTAACACAAACCGACTTTCTATGTCCCAGTTTGTGAATCCTGGTTATTTTTGTGAAATGTTGCCAAAACTTCTTGTTCAAGTTCCAATTTGCATGCTTAATGATATCGATATTACTCTAATGAATACAAAAAATGGCATCGGATTTCCTAGATAACTACGTTGTCCTGGCCGTTGGAAGAGTTGGCTTAAGTACTGATTTGATTTCCGAGAGAGCTGAGTTTGTGCAGGAGGTAGATAAAAGAAGCTACCAGATGGATCTTCTTCATGCACAAAGAGATATAGGAAAGGTAATAATTCACTATCAGTTTTTGGTTCTCATAGTTTATATTTGTGTACTCATTTTCTTGTATCTTTTCTGTTGTACTAAACTCTCACGCTTGTCCTTATGGAAACCAAGAGGGGTGCTAGATTATGATTCTTGCATCTTTTAACTGTATGTTGCATATACTGTAGTAGTAGAATAGTAGGAGCTCACATCTTTTAACTGTATGTTGCATATACTATACAAGAAAGCTGTGTTTAGTATCCATTTCTTGATTGCAGATCTATAAGTAGTAAATTGCAATTAGCAATAATGTAAATTGCAAGTATCGGGCACCGCAATTGTAGTTCTGAGCGTATGCAATATGCTGGTGTTGAACCATCCAAATATTGATCTTGGTCAGTCCCTATGCTTCTTTCGTTTGCCTATATTTGTTACACCATTTGTAGGTGCTTACTACATCCAATCTATATATTTATCCCTCAAATTTTGAAGCTAGGAAATAAAGCTTCACTTGTGTGTGTGGTTAATGGAGGAGAATGGATAATACTTTATCTATATTCATGACAAGCAGCCAACTCCCAACAGTGTATGATGTCATCAAGTTCAATTATTTGGCTTGGTTGTTACTATTCTTCTTGTTGGTTTGTAAATAAATATGAGCATCCTGTCAAATATCGACTGTGTTCGATATTCTGTATTTTATAAGATAACATTCATAAGATTTTTTACTTCAGAAGATAAATATGTCAGATATTTTTCTTGTCTGTTCTGCTTGAAGCTAAAACAACAACATTTTGGTGTGTTCAGTATATTAGTCTTTGTCTGTCCATCCATTTTCTCATCTTGATGCTTCAGCTGATCTGGCTTTGCTTGGTTATGTGCAGCTTCTGTAGGAGTGTCCTTGTGCTATGTTATATTCTACTTTGCTGTGACACAGACTTTAACCCTTATTGAATGGTAATATAAGCCTCTATAGGAGTGTCAAGTGCCAACTTTGTTCTACATGATTAGGTTATCTGTACAAAACTGCTATATATTGGAACATTGTTAGAATGTCATTTACTGATATTTAGGTAACTGTACTTATCACTCTATCTGTACTACTTGGAGTTTCATAATTGCAATCACCGATAATATAAATTGCAGATATTGGGCACTGCAATTGTAGTTCTTAGCATATGTAATTTTAGATCTAGGCATAATTTAATTTAAGGTTTGTAACATCCTGCTCATTACAAGTCATCCTTGCTGGCTTTACCAATGTTGTGCATGTCTGCTTTATTTCCTAGTAGCAGTAGGTGCTGATGATGAATGCAGCTTTGGTTTCACTGCCTCACTAGGTTCTCAGGACCACACTGTATCTTTCCTGTGAACCCTATTTGCTTTAGAAAACTGACAGTAAGCGAAAGGTATCTATTTGTCTTTCTTGATTTTTTAGGTTAACACCAGTGGATAGTTTATTGATCTGGCTGAGATGGTGGGTCGAGTTGATTTTAACAAGACAGTTGAATACTTGCAGTAGGACAAGTGGACTGGTGGTTTCCTGTCAAGTGACACATTATGAAGGACATTCCTAACAGCTTGTTGAAGCACATCATTCTTGAGTATAATGAAAACAAACCAGTTACTAACAGCAGACACACGCAGGAGGTGAGTTAAGTTGCTTTCAGTTTTTCTCTTGTTTTGTCAGTTTCTCCACTGATTGTTGATGGTTTCACATTGTAGTAGAAATTCTTGATATGCATGAATCAGGAAGTCAGTACTCTCTTAAGATAAATGGAAAATTGCTATGTCTAACTCTTTTAATGTTGCGGTAGCTAAGTTTTCCCATATTTTTTCATGGTGTCTGCAGGTTATCTGTCTAACTCTTTTAAGTGTTATCTGTGATTTGTGCCAACACATTTCATTTCTGTTTATTGTGGTTTGTGATTTGTGCCAGCACAGACATTGTCCTTGTCTTTCCATAGAAAAAAAATTGTTATTTGTGATTTGTGCCAACACATTTCATTTCTGTTTATTGTGATTTGTGATTTGTGCTAGCGCGGACAATATTTTTTGTCCTTGTCCTTCCATAGAAAAATTTGTTATTTGTGATTTGTGCCAACGTATTTCATTTCTGTTTATTGTGATTTGTTCCTGATGCCATAGTGAATTCATCATGCAGGCAGCGTCTCGAGGCAGTTCTGCTAGTTCTGCTAGGACTAGTAAAAGAAGGTGAGGAACAGTTGCAATAATGTGGTGGTTTGGTTGTTTTTGTTTTGGTTCACAATTTTGTTGTTCTGAATCACTCAGTCTGCTAAATATGCAGGCAGTGTCTTGAGGCACAAAGTGCAGTTCACCTAGAGTAACCATGAGGATAATGCCGAGGTATGTATGTCCAGCCCTGAATTTCGTGAACTTGCTGTTGTTTTTGTTACTCCAAACCAGCTATGTAAATTCATCATTCCCCTCTAGTTTGGTGAGTGCCTTTGGTTGGTGTTGGTCATCAAATTGATTGTAAAACAGGTGTTGATGAGATTGATTGGTGCTGATGAAACCATATACTCGAATTTCGCGGATACATTGCATTGGTTAGAGAACACAGATGTACTAGAAATGATTGTGGATAAATTTAGCTCATCAGTAAGTACACTTGATCACTCAGTAACATAGTGCTATACGACATTTGTTGGGCACTAAACCATGTCATTATTAAGCTTTGGTGTGTGTAGAGTGTGTGGGTGTTTGGGTTCTTGTCCTGTATTTTCTTCTTAATAATAATGAACCGCAGCTCTCCTGCGTTTTCGCGAAAAAATGTCATTATTATGCTATACTTGCAGTGGTTATGGAGGTTGGTTTGTTGTCTCAATAGAATTCATATGTTTTTTGATATATTTCTAGTAAAGGGCTCATATATCTATGTTGCCTTGATCAAACAGGACTCTCTTGAAGTGCATTGTAACTTGTATATTTCTTCCTGACCGTTGGCTAATGTTTTATGCTGCAGCCGTCCAACTTCTCTTCGTGGGAGGGAAAGCGATGATGACGACTTCCGAGACAGAGACTATGATGTGGCAGCACTTGCTAATAATCTAAGTCAGGCATTTCGATATGGGATATACAGCAATGATGACATTGAAGAGGTGATTTTCGTCAGTTTTTTAGCAAGATTTTCTTGAGTTTTGAACATCATGTTCTTTTGTAGCATGCTATAATTTTGTAGAGTGGTATTTAGAAAAAAAGTTGTGTAAAATTTCTGAATCTGTTATAATATCTTCATTGTTGCTATTTTACAACTAAACATTTCAACCATGTAAAACTAAAACCTTGGGATTCTCCCAGATAAGTGTAATATACTAATATTACCTTCATTACTAACATTATAACGTATTTCATGTTTGATTATTGCAGGCACAAGGATCCCACGAACGAGATGATGAGGTATGCTTACAGTACTACTTAATAATTGCAATTAGCAATGCTGTAAATTGCAAGTATTGAGCTCTGCAAATTTAGTGCTAAGGACATGTAATATGTCTACTTTCAAGGGTTGACTATTAGTAAGGAAATCATTCTTCCATAAGAATCCTTCCAACTTTGTTTACTTGGGTGGTGTGTAGTGGGTTGTACATGGTGTAGTTTACTTGAGTGGTTTTTCACATTTTCTAGAATTGTGTAATGTCTTACTGGGCCACGACTTTTCCTTTGTTTATTCCAATTTGTGTGGCCAACACCGTAGTTAAATTAGTAATAATGCTAGTATTTTTCTAATAGCTAGAGGCAAATCATTACTGAAGCTGCACTTGCACGTCAATGCTCAGTATCTAGCCCTTGAAAATTGATAGCAGAGGCAGAAGTGTCCTTCAGTATTGTTGTTGATGTGTCTTTTAAGCTCTGTAGCCTCATGCAAAGCTAACCTGCGCTTTACATATAGTTTACTACCATGTTTCAGAGATTTCAGGCTACATCCCTTAATAATAATTTAACTAATTCTTGGTAGGAGGCCGTTAGAGATTATAGACATTTATCTTCAGTGCTTGTCATAGATCTGCTAGATTTTTAGACATTTATCCCGACACATTTTAGAAATTTGCTAGTACAGGATGATTGAGTCCTGCACTGATGAAATGTAATAGTTTAGTTTGTTTTTCTTTCTTTCTGACATGTGCTACAATTTGGTAGGTTGATTGAGTCATGTACTCATTAGTTGTATACCCTCACAAGTATGGTTTCATTTCGAGGACTCTTTGTGAAGACAATGACCCAATGGAAGTGTTGGTTCTGTTGCAGGTTAGTCTTCCTCGTTCCACTTGTCTTTGTCTTGTGGGGGCATTTGTGAAGAATGTAGAGTGCTCACTCGTTGGATTACAAGGTTCTTGTTTCTGTTCAAGGATAGCTAACATTAGTTCTCTTGTAGATATATTCTCAGGCAGTTAGACTGACTAGCCGCTCTATAGTTGAGTGAACTCTAGTTATTTGTGAATGTTTTTTGTGATATCATATGAGGAGTGTCATGGCCTGCTTTGATAAGCAGGTTGGATTAGTGATGTAGATGTCGTCCAAGTTATTTAGTGATTTATTAAGGTGGATTATGTATTTATATACATATAAAGTATAATTGCAATAACAATATGTATTATTTGCACTATTTGAAACATGCAATTTTTATATTTCTGTTTTGTAATATTTGAAGATGATATTCATTGTACATTTTTTTCACCGAGAACATCTCACTATGGGTGAGGAAATATTTTTGTTATGTTAATTTCATCAATATAATGCATTACACTTAATTTGCATATAAGATTGTGCAAAATCTAGCAGCATATGAAATAGTAATTGGGTGCTCTGAGCTAATTTTGATTTGTGGCAGAGTCGTTATTTTGTCAATAAGCTTGTACGTGTGTTTACTAGGCCAACAGTTGCCGAAATGAGCAAAACTTCAATTAGCGGTTATCGGTTTGTCCGCTCGTTAGGCTTCGGCGGGCCTGGTAAGGTTTGATGGGTTTGATTCTCGGACCCGTTAACATTGCTGCGCACAGAAACAACCAGAACAGAATTAGGCGTTGAATCTAGAATTCATGTGCTAGCTTTTTAAAAAACACATGGTTTTTCCTCTATTACAATTCGTGTATTTTGGAGCTAAAAAACACCCATGTGCTGGATGTTCCAAAACACACGTGTGTACAGTAGACAGACTCTTTATTTGGAGTCTTTTATTTGCCTGAAACAACTGCTTTTTACGACATTTACTTGCAGCATGTTTCTCTCGAGTGCACTTCCCCCACCCTAACCCTACATTAAGCTTTCACCCTCCGCCTATCTAGACATGAGGTAGTTTTTTTTTTCATGTAGCTCCATCTGTTAAGAGAGAGCGTAGAGGAGAAGTCGGTACGGCTGCTACAGAATGAAAATAAGCCACAACATGTATCTACTATTTTTCAAGTTACATCTTGCATATTTGTAGCTTTTGAGTTCAACGAGAATTTCTAGCTCAATTTTAGATTCAGTATGAAAGACATGGATTCATCTGAGGTTTCAAACATATCAAAAAGATGCCCAAGAATTCATTGGTGATCAAAACATCAAATAAATAATACTGAAACAATAACTAACAGGCGGCCCTTATTTCTAAGAATAATACTGAAACAATATGAGAAGAGCCCTGTGTTCGGCATCCACCCACACGGCCACACCACAAAATAAAGCATGCTGCCACCCAAATAACAAAGACGTGGACGATCACGAGTTAGTGGGTTGGTGTGGGATTGAGTTGATGATTACTGAATTATTAGGAATGCAAGCCATTGAGTTAGGGGAATAAATTTGAACTCTTCCGGTGTGGGACATGGAGACTAAAGATGGGAAGGTGCGACGCAGCCACGCAGGGGAGGAAGAAGCCTAGCTTTCTTGACCTGGGGTCAACGAAGACATCATCAGCTTTATCAGTACAGAAGTAGGTGGTTCAGCTAGTAAATAGACCTCATCGATGGTGCTGCAGGAAGTCGTCGTAGACCTGCTAGCTGCCATTGCTACTGGCATTTGTTTAAAAAAACAAATACTACTGGCATTTGTTTCAAAAAACAAATACTAACATTATTCTCGAGCATGTGAGCGTTTCCGCACCACCAGTCTGGATCCACTCACATTTGCACTCGATTGGCCGACCCTGACTACGGCTTCTGCTCCCCGCCTCTGTGTACTCTACGTAGGTGATATGCACTCTTTCTTCATTCGGAGTCCATGCTTTTTTTTCCATCTCTTTTTCCTTTTCTGTACAATCTGGCCGCTTCTTTCAGTCTTCATAGCTGCACTGCATCTTACCACTCTTAATTTCAGTCACTCTTTCATTGGAGGAGAAGGCCGGGATCAATGGACAGGCGGCTCCTCGAAGCAGCCGTATGTGGCGATGCCGCGGAAATGAAGCAGCTCGCCCTTGATGACCCGGGCGTGCTGGTTGGAATCACGCCACAGGGGAACACTTGCCTCCACGTCGCCTCTATCCTTGGCCACGAGGGATTCTGCAAGGATGTCCTAGCGTTGGACCAATCTGTGTTTCTTGTCACCGCCATCAACAAAGACGGGGAGACGCCGCTGCTCACCGCCGTGACCAGGGGCCATGACACTTTAGCTTTTATCCTCCTCAGGTACTGCCGTGATCAGCAGCTGAGCGAGACGATCCTGAATCAAGACAAGCGCGGGTGCAACGCGCTGCACCGTGCCCTCTGGAAAGGGTATAGGGCGCTGGCACTCGAGCTGATCGAGGCAGAGCTGTCTCCATAAAAGGATTATGGAGACACGTCCTTGGCAAGTCAGACAAGAAAATGAGGATAAGTATACTCCAATGCACCTGGCTGCATATGAGGACAAGATTGACGTGATAACAGTATTGCTAGAGCATGATCCATTTTTAGGGTACTTAATCTCCACAGCTGGTAAACCTCTTCTTTGTACCGCAGCATCTGGGGGCCATGTTGGCGTTGCTCGAGAGCTTCTTAAATACTGTCCCGATGCTCCCTATTGCGACGAAAAGGGCTCAACATGTCTTCACGAAGCTGTATTATCAGGTCAAGAAGAGTTTGTAGAATTTGTCCTGGGATCTCAGCAGCTTCAACATCTTATAAACATGGAAGATAACAGTGCAGAAGCTGCTCTGCAACTGGCACGGAGGAGAGGGGTAACGTGGATAGCGTCTGTTCTAGATGACAGAGAAAAAAAATATTAACAACAACCCGGTAAGTATTTTGTTTCTCTGTATGTGACTGTAAAAAAATATACTAACAGATACTTCTTTCCATGACATTAATCTGTAGGTCCAAACAATGGTTTGCTAAGTTTTTTTTTCTGCAGTATATAGGTCACTATTCGGAAGGTTTGCAAACAGTTGATAGTGTTTTTATTTGCAATTAGGCTTCGGTTAGTTCGTCAGAAGGAACGCCGATGGATGGACGGGTTCTGGAAGCAGCCCTAACTGGCGATGCTAGATTAATGAAGGACCTTGATTCTCACAATCCATGAGTGCTTCTTGGAACCACTCAGCAGGGTAACACCTGCCTCCACATCGCCTCCATCCATGGCCACCAGGGATTCTGCAAGGATGTCCTGACGCTCAGCCAGTCCCTTCCTCTACTCAACGCCATCAATGCCAATGGCGAGACGCCGCTGCTCACCGCCGTGGCTAGGGGCCATGCCACTTAGCTTCTGTTTTACTTAGGTTCTGCTGTGATCAGCAGCTGAGCGAGACGATCCTGAAGCAAGACAAGCGTGGATTCAACGCACTGCACCATGCCATCTTCAGGGGATATAGGAAGCTCGCACTGGAGCTGATAGAAGCAGAGCCCGCCTTATCGAAAGCTGTGAACAAATGTTATGAGTCACCCATGTTCATCGCGGTAACGAGAGATTATGGGGACGTCTTGGAGAAGCTGTTGCAGATTCCTGATGCGGCTCATGGGGGACCCCATGGGTGCAACGCTCTACATGCTGCCGTGACAAGTGGTAATGCAGGTGAGACCAATGCATCGCCTACAGGCTGTGAAATTCATTTATTACTTTATTAACAGACACTTGATATCTAATACAGTACTATATGTCCTCAGCTTGGTCACCTATAGCCTATTTCTTGCCTTGGTTTTGTTTCAGTTATGGCTAAAAGGGTTATGGAGGCACGTCCATGGCTAGTCAGACAAGGAAATGAAGAAAAGCGCACACCAATGTACCTGGCCGCAATTGAGAACAAGATTGACGTGCTTAGAGTATTGTTGGAACATGATCCGTCTTTGGGTTATTTCATCTCCACAGATGGTGATGGTGCTCCTCTTCTTTGTATCGCAGCATCTGAGGGCAATGTTGGTGTTGCTCGAGAGCTTCTTCGACATTGTCCTGATCCTCCCTACTTCGACGCAATGGGTTCGACATGTGTCTTCACATAGCTATATCATTTGGTCAGGAAGATTTTGTGAGGTTTGTCGCGAGATCTCCACAACTTCAGCATCTTATTAACCTGCTCAATGACACAGGAGAAACCGCTCTGCAACTCGCAGCCAGAATAATGCCAGCAGGTGACGAACGAAAAAGACAAACAATGATGAGCATGGTCGCTGTTTTACAATTGTACCTTAGTAATCTAAGTATCCACGCAGAGTTCACTTCGGTATGTATGGTTTCTCCGTGTAATCGTGTATGTTATGTCAATTGTTAAAACGTACTCCTGTTTGTTTGTGTAATAAGCTGTACATCCTCAGGGGATGGAACGACCCATGGAAGTAGCAGTATCTGGTCATGTCGCAGAAATGAGGCACCTGTGTCTGCATGTTCCGGGCGTGCTTGGAACCACTCCTCAGGGGAACACATGCCTCCACATCGCCGCCATCCATGGCCACGAAGTGTTCTGTAAGGAGGTCCAGGCTCTGAACCCGTCACTCCTCACTGCTTGCCGCCGTGGCGAGCGGATGTCTCTCTGTAGCTTCTGTTTTGCTGAGGTGCTGTCGTGATCAGCAGCTGAGTGGGGCGATCCTGAAGCAAGACAAGCGTGGATGCAATGCGCTGCACCACGCCATACGCAACGGACACATGAAGCTCGCGCTGGAGATGATGCAAGCAGAGCCTGCCCTGTCGCATTATGTGAACCAGTACGGTGAGTCACCCATGTTCTTCGCGGTGATGAGGAAATACGAGAATGTCTTCGATAAACTATTTGAGATTCGTGATTCTGCTCATGGAGGAGCCGATGGCATGAATGCTCTGCATGCTTCGGTGTGGAACGGTAATTCAGGTGTGACCTACTACACAAGAGGGCAACGTATTTATTTATTTTTTTACCTAAACTCATCTTTAACTAATACATACATGCAGTTGCCATTATTCCATGGTTGCTAACCGTCCTTACTGCATGCTTGATTCGCAGCCATCGCTAACAAGATTATGGAGGCACGTCCTTGGCTTGCCAGAGAAGAAGACATGAGTAGCAACACTCCAATGCATCTGGCTGTACGTTAGCACAAGAGTGACGTGCTAAGAGCCCGTTTGGAGGGGCATCTCCCGGCTCCGGCTCCGGCACTGTAGCACTACTGTGGCGGAGCCAGGAGAAGCTCCAAATGTGTTGCTCCTCCGGCTCCTCTTCTTTCTAGTTTATTTTTGGAGGAGCCGGAGCCGTTTTTTTTTATCATGCTACAGTAAAAAAAACAGTGCTGCACAGTGTCTTCGGAGTAGGAGCCCCAGCACCGAGAGCCGCACCAAACGCGGCCTAAGTGTATTGTTGGAACACGATCGGTCTTTAGGGTACCAAGTCTCGACATTAGGTAACCCTCTTCTTGTTTCTGCTGCATATCGTGGCCATGTTGATGTTGCTCGGGAGCTTCTTAAACATTGTCCAGATGCTCCATGTTACAATACAAGAGGCTCGACATGTCTGCACATAGCTGTACAGTCTCAACAGACGCGGAGTTCGTAAAGTTTGTGCTGGGTTTGCCACAGCTTCAGAAACTCGTTAACATGCGAGATGAAAATGGAGACACTGCTCTGCATGTCGCAGTCCAGAAGTGCGATCCAAAGATGGTGGCTGCTTTATTGCTTCACCGAGACATTGACATCACAGTGGTTAACAACAATGGTTGCCCAATAAACAGGACATTACCCACCGACCGTGCCAAGACTTTAAACTGGGTGCGTATGTTTTCTCTCACGTTAGTCCATAAATAGTATGCATGCCGATCATTTGCAATACCATGTTCTCCTACCACCCATATGCACTTCTGGAATTCAGCATGTCCTTTGCATCAATCATATCTTGGTATACTAGTTGAATTCCCCATGCGTTGCTGTGCAGAGAGCAATTTTATATTACATTGGAAAAAAGAAGTTTTTTTTTTTTTGAAAAATCTAGTTACGCAGCTTTGATTTATAATAAGAGAGAGTTAGCAACAACTATTACATGCGCGAGAAGTGCTCCCCCTCACAGCCTAGGCTACAAGGGGTACAAAAATATTTCAAAGCTTATTATTACACACTGGTATTTTGCACAACTATGAGGGGCTTCAGAAAGTTCCCTCCCGCTAAAGACCACAAATCCTTCAAGTCCGAGAACAGAGTCTGCTCCCCTTTTCTGCAATCCCTGAACACCACTGTGTTTCTTTGCTTCCAAATGCTGCATAGAGTCAAGATAGCCAAGCTGTGGCCATGATTTTTGAGGCGTTGCGGCATCCTGTGGCGCTGGGGGTACGCCTGGATGCTTAGGCGACGCATAGGCGGTATGGCGTAACTAAAACCCTGTGGCGTCCTGCGGCGCCTGGGGTACGCCTCAATGCCTAGGCGACGCCTCAAAAACCATGGTTGTGGCTTGTTTTGTTTCCGGTTGTCAACAGTTGGGAGAACCAAGCTAATTGGCCTTCAAATTGGACATTGTACGCGGACGAAGCTTGCCTGAACCTTCTCAGCTGCATCCGGTTTAGATTGTTAATGTTTTTGTCCTGGGCTTCATAGATCAAATTAAAATCCCCTAGGCATGTCCGGTGTTACACTGGAAACCATTTGCTAAAATATGTCATGAGCATCGTGTTTATGTGTTAATACATGTAATAAAGAGTGTGGATCAATTTCTGTAACACAAAACCATCAATGGAAGTGCGAAACGAAAGTTAATTTAATAATCATGTTGTATCACTTAGGGTTTAAAACCAATTTTTATTAAGCTAAAATGATATAGAATATGTATGTGATACTTGAATAAAGTTTGAAGTACAAACTTTGTAGATGACGGTGAAATACCTGTGGTCGAAAAATGATATTACTAGCTAAGATTTCCAATAGCTTAGAAATGTAATTTGATATAGAGTTAAACTCAAAACTTAGAAAATTTCTTGAACTTTGGAAAGTGTAGACATTGCTTTGTTCATCAATTTTTGTAGAAAAATTTAGTTAAGAAGAGTAGTGTCATGGCCTGTTTTGGTAGCCTAATGTGTCCTCTTTGGTATAGCAAAAGTGGTTTGGGGATTGCATCAACATTTTAGTTGTGGTCGATGCTTTAAAAAGCGTGCATAGCACGGTCTCGGTCGTTTTCCTCGCATAGGCGCGGTCACCGCGGCCCTGTGCCACGGCGTTGTCGCGCTGGCCGCGCGCACGCCCGCTTGGTCGCGCTCGGCTGGCCACTGTGGCCGACAGCCCTGGCGCGCGGCTGCCCCGCCTTAGTTCCGCGCCACAGCATGCTGTTGTCGCGTCCGCCTGTGCCTCTGCGTCGCTGCTGTCCCATCACCACACTGCACGCCAACTCACTACCCCACCGCCCACTGCCACTGTCGTCGTGTCACCATCCCGCTCTCGCCTGCCGTTGCACCGCGCTGCATCTCTGGCTGCCTAGGCGCTGTGCGCGCGGGGCCGGACCGCCGTCGCCATGCCATTTATGGCACTACGACACGCGGGCCACGCTGACCTCGTGTGTGTGTGCCATTGGCTAGCGCCGGCCGTGGGCCGCACTGGTTGCGCCAGCCGCATCGCGCCAAGGAACACTCGCCAGCTACCCACCACGTCATCACCGCCTCCCGTCCTTTGTTTCTCCCCTGCCCGCCTCTGTGCGCCCGACCGCATGCCAGGGCACAGGCACTCGCCTTCAATTATGTGTGCTCGTGTTTGCGCCTGGACGTCCATGTGCCAACCGTACCCACCCCTCTTTGAATTGAGCCATGACGAACTCCAATTTGGAAGTTCCCCCTCCGCCATGCCATTAAGGTAGGAACCGGCTGTGGCCGAGGGCAGCCACCCGCCGCAGCACCCCTCGTCAATCCATCTTCACCACGAGCTCTGCCTCCTCCACTTCACCCTGCGCACCTCACTTGCACCTCTTTCGCCTCGTCGTAGCCACTAACGGGGCCGCGCTGTCTCGGAGCGCCGCCGCATCCCATCAACCGCACGTGGCCAGCCCTATTCGGGGAACCTCTGGCCAAACCACCACTGCAGCCATAACCAGGGTACTATAGTGATGCTATATGCTAGCTAGTTCACCCCGCGGTGGCTTAGGGTAGCCGGCGTGGTCGCGCCACTGTCGCACATGGCCGCGCGCCGTGGTCGCCACTTCCGTGAGCTCCACCGCTCCTGTAGCCTAGGCTAGTGTAGGCGCTAGGGATGTAGATGGGTGTCGGCCCATTAGTGGGGCCAGCGCGGGTCTTGGCTGGTCGGCGTGGTCATCCAATGCCATTGTCGCCGCCCCGGCGCGCGCGCGGGTGGCCGAGGACCATGTTGTTGTAAAGGAGGGTGTTTCCAAGGGTTTTATTGCTTAGTTGCTCTCACTAGGAATAGTGACATGGACTATGTGTTAGTTTGTCTAGAGTTTAGGGGTGTTTTTGCAAGTTGGACGACGCTAGCGTGGGCTTCCCTGTCGCGGGCCGTTTGCGCGCATGGGCCGCGTCTATGGGTCGCGCTCACGCGTGCACTGTGCCGCGTGGGCCACGCATTGCGGGCCGCGTGGAGGAATGGGTTTTCCTTTTTCCAGTGAATTAGTAAATGCTTTTCCAATTTAGTTTTGAGCTAATCTTTAGAAAATTATAGTAAATTCTGTAGGTGTCCAAAAATAGTGAAACAAAATTTGTTAAGTTCATAAAAATGTGATCTATCTGTTGGTGTAGTTAGTTTATAGTTATCTATGAGGATATTAGGTGCATTAATTCATTTAGGAAAGCTTAGTATTATTTAGTTTAATATTTGTAGGAATTTTTGTGGCAAATTGGTAATAGCTTTGACCATAAAATTTTTACAGTAGGTTCATTCTATTATTATGTGCTCACTATAATTTTTGTAGCCTTAGCATAGGTTGAGAAATATGGTAGCTAAGTACTCCTTATTGTAGTATATATATTAAATCGGTAATAAGAATAAGGATGCCTTTAGTTGCTAAGATAATACGTGAAATGTTTCATACTTGTTTAGTGGGAATAATAGGTAGCTTAACATCTTAGTCATTAGAGTTAGCTTGGTAGATGTATTCTTATTTTAAAAGTTGCTGTTGCCGTATTACTAAGTGTTGCATCGTCATTTCATGCATGTAGATAATGAGTTGGTAGAGTTCGTGACTATGGGCAGGCAGGAGTACGAGGAGGTAAATGAAGAGTACGAGGAGGAGATTCTCGTACAGGAAAGGACTTTGGAGCCACCAGCGACTGACTTTGCTGACACCACGCCTGCCCAAAGCAAGCCCCGGTGCATAACCCTTATTTTGAATGGTCACTGGATATATATATGTGATGTGCATTTATGTTACAGGCATTTTATGGAAACTACATGCATAGATATACCTACCTACAGTCCTACTAGCATAGGTCGAGTAGCTGTTATGCTTAGGATTTTCGGTAGCATGAGTAACATGCCATTACTCATAATAGGTGATTATTATTTTCACTCTTATGGTAGAATGGTGAAAGGAAAATGGAGACCGGGCATGGATATAGTATGGGTATTGGTGGATGTAAGGGGTTGTGTCCCGCGACCAATGGGGCATAGCTTGGTTATATTGTTTTCCCTGTCCGTGTCGGTTAAGGACCGATCGTTGCATCGGATTCTAGTTAGGTCACAGACTTATTATCCTGAGCACATACTTGTTTATGGGAGCAGGGAAGGCTCGTTGCTCTCGTGTTGTGGGTTTTGGCTCTTTCTGGACTGACTAATTGGAGGTAGGGATGGTGGAGGTCTAAGCACCACACTGAGTCCGAGACTCAGCTGTGGGGGCTTGGAGTCCAAGTTTGGATGGGATCTGGACCCCTTGACAGGAGAGTGATGGGTTGGTCCTGCTTGTGCCTAGGGTACAAGCGGGACGTGTGTTTTGGGGTACCTAGCTGGGCATATTGATTAGCGAATCGCTGGATAATCTGGTACGACTTGTCTACAATCTAGCACCGTAGTAAGAACTGGAAGAAGAAAGATAGTGAAATGGATCTGTTTGCTCAACTCTTGCTTGAAAGTAGAACATGTGCTTACCTAGAATGGCTAGATAATGAACTAATCATGACTGCTAATAAGGAACATACATAAGGATTCACCACTAGTATTGCTTTCCGCTAAAAAGAAAACCCAACAACCCATAAAGCTTATCATATCATTTGGAGTCGAGAAATTATTCCCACTAGTCGGATAAGTATTGCGAGTACATTGTGTATTTAGGGTTTATTTACCCCTATTACAGGTGCAGCTTGAGGAGTAGCTGTTGTGTGAAGAATTCTTCTGGTGGGCACAGCCGGATCCTTGTATATTATCGATAGATGCTTATTTTAATTCCGCTGTTTAAATTCCGCACTCTGAACTTGGTACTGTAATAATATATTTCTAAGAACTCTGGTTGTATGAAATGGACTAAGTATTGTAAACTCGTTCTCATTATTGGATCCTGGAGGAAAAATGTGGATTATTCGAGTTCTCCCTTGGGGTGTGCTCGACGGAATTCGCCCGATGTAGCTTGTTTTCGGGGTGCTTAATGTCTGGTAGAAGTCGAGCGCCTCCGAAGGTATGTTATTTTGGGCGGTTCTACCATAGGTGATATCAGAGCCAATAATGAGTCTACGAGTTTCATAACTCTTTTCCAAACCTAAAATTTGACCAACAAAAGTTTTGTGAAAAGTAGGATGCGAAAAAAATGTGTAAATAAGTATAAGCCCTAGCTATATGGTCTATCTAGGATAGCGGCACTGGTTTTATCTAATCAATTTTCTATAGGTACACTGACTTACGCTGCGTAAGAATCGTTTAGCAAAGCGGAAAGGGAGTGTGCGATGTGCCAAATTTTTTGCGAATGCCGCTATATTCCAGCTTGAGGGAAACAGGTAGGCCGATGCATGTATCATGAAAACATAATCTTGTTTAAACTAAACTTCCCCCCTACACGTATAATTTGGATTAGTGAATTGATAGGATAACCTAAAAGAATGCTTTAATAAACGCCTTATCATTTCTCTAATCTCTTTTTCCTAATCTGGAGGGTTGTCCCTAATGGTTGGTTCCTATCTGTTTATAGATGATCCTAAGATCCGGTCGTGGGAGCACCAGTGTTGGAGCGGGCCATGGTCTTGGCGAAGGCCAAGGTGAAAGTGGCCGGGGCAATGAGAACGGCAATAGGGAGAGCCATGAGGCCCCACTTCTGGCTCCTCCTCCTCCGCCACCGCCACCTCCGATGACTCATGCGGATATGATGGTGGAGATGTTGGCTGCTCGTCGTGAGTCAGCCCGTGCCATGGAGCTGTTAGCATAGGCTATTGGTGGCTTCGCCCGTGGAGGCCACGGAGGCAATGGTGGGAACGGGGGTGGTGCCCGTAGTCTTGAGGGACCCTGTTTTTACCAGGATTTCTTGAAGACGCACCCACCCACATTCACGCTGACCACAGAGCCTTTGGATGCAAAGCATTGGCTTCGTATTATGGAGCAAAAGTTTCAGCTGCTCACTGTAACTGAAGAACTGAAGGTGCGCTTTGCAGCACAGCAGCTGTTGGGTTCTGCCAGTGCATGGTGGGACACGTTCAATACCTTGCAGCCGGTGGATCACCGTGTGACTTGGCAGGAGTTTACTGTGGCTTTCAGAGAGTGTTACATTTCTGCTGGTGTTCTGAATAGGAAGTTGATGGAGTTTCTAGACTTCAGGCAAGGGAGTATGTCTGTGATGGACTATGTAAACAAGTTCAACCATCTGTCACAGTATGCTGGGACCCACGTTGATACTGATGAGAAGAAGTGGGACCGTTTCTATCGTGGCCTCTCTTGCAGTCTGTAGAAGGAGCTATACATAGGAAACTACTAGACTTTTGGTGCTATGATGAACACTGCTACTGCCATGGAGGGACTTTAGCATGACTCTCAGGCTGAGTGGAAGCACAAGCTAGTAATTACTGGGTTTTCCAGTCACCCCCAGGCTCAGAAGGTGCAGGTTGTCAGGCGGGTGCCCTATTAGTCTTTGGGTGGGCAGTCGTTCCGCCAGCCTCAGCAGACCTACCAGCCACCTCCCACTCAGTACCATGCACCTACTCAACAGGTGCAACAGTAGCCTCAGGGGCAGCAGGTCCCACCTTGTCAGGGATAGGGGAACAAGCCTGGTGTGTGTTTCGTGTGTGGCAAGAAGGGACACTATGCTTGGGAGTGTCCGCAGAACCAGCCTACATAGTCTTCCAAGCCTTCAGCTAACTCCCATCTGATCAAGCAGACAATTATTAAGAAGAAGGTGCCCGTAAGCCGCTCTAGGCAATTAACTTCACTGAGGTTGAGGAAATCTTATAGAATGAACCGGTGATGGCTGGTATGTTTACCATTGATTCCCACCTAGCATATGTGTTGTTTGATTCTAGTGCATCACATTCATTCATGAGCATGGGGTTTGCACAAAGGCACAGTATATCTCTTATGGCTATACCTATTGCCTATAGAATCAGTACTCCGGGTGCACAGTTGTGCGTTAATACTCGGACGAACACAGTTGGATTAGTGCTAGCCACTCACACTTACAGCCTCCAGTTCATGGTGCTGCCCGGGCAAGGCATAGATGCATTTCTGGGCATGAACTGGTTGCGAGTATATGGGGTAGTCTTGGATCTTAAGAAGAGAGTGGTTGAGTTATGGCTTCCTTCTTCCGAGGATAGGATGTCTCTTCTTATGCCCTCAGATCTAGCCTTACCAGTTGTCGCTCATGTTGAAGCTTCTCCTGATCTTGCCTCTATTCCTGTGGTCTGTGAGTTCCTGGATGTCTTTCATGACGATCTACTTGGGTTGCCACCGGATAGAGATGTGGAGTTTTCTATTAAGTTAGAACCAGGCACTGCTCCTATCTCCCGGCGCTCGTACCGCATGGCCTCAAAGGAATTGGCTGAAATGAAGACGCGGTTAGAAGAGTTATAGGAAAAGGGATTTATCCATCCTAGTTCTTCACTATGAGGTTGTCCAGCTATTTTTGTGAAAAAAGAAGGATGGTACTTTGCGGATGTGTGTGGATTACCACCCTCTCAATGCGGTAACCATTAAGAACAAGTATCCTTTACCTCATATTGATACTTTGTTCGATCAACTAGCTAGTGCCAAGGTGTTTTCCAAGATTGACATTCGTTCAGGTTATCATCAGATTAAGATTAGACCATAAGATATACCAAAGACAACTTTCTCTACTAGGTATGGGTTGTATGAATACCTAGTCAAGTCTTTTGGTCTCACCAATGCTCCTGCATTCTTTATGTATCTCATGAATTCAGTCTTTATACCAGAGTTGGATAAGTTTGTAGTGGTGTTCATTGATGATATCTTGATATATTCCAAGAACAAGGAAGAGCATGCCCAACATCTTCGGATAGTACTGACTCGATTAAGAGAACACAAGTTGTATGCCAAATTTAGCAAGTGTGAGTTTTGGTTAGATCGAGTGCAGTTTTTGGGACATGTTCTAACACCTGAAGGTATCTCTATAGATCCAAGCAATGTGCAAGATGTGTTAAATTGGAAATCTCCCAAGTCAGTACATCAGATTCGTCAGTTCCTTGGTCTTGCTGGTTATTATCGGTGCTTCATTCCTGACTTCTCCAAAATAGCTCAGCCGATGACCAATCTGCTCCAGAAAGATGCCAAGTTTGTATGGAGTCCGGCTTATGAAGAAGCTTTCCAAGCTTTGAAGAAATTTCTTACCACTGCTCCTGTTCTTGCCCAACCAGATATTGACAGACCTTTTGACATATAGTGTGATGCCTGAAAGACAGGGTTGGGATGTGTGCTTATGCAGGATGGGTGTGTGATAGCTTATGCTTCATGTTAGGTAAAAAAGCACGAGGTGAATTATCCTACTCATGATTTAGAGCTGGCTGCTGTGGTGCACGCTCTAAAATTTGGAGGCATTATTTGTTGGGAAATAAAGTACACATTTTTATGGATCACAAGAGCCTCAAATATATTTTCACTCAGTCCAAGCTAAATATGAGGCAAAGGAGATGGTTGGAATTAATCAATGATTATAATTTGGAGGTTCATTACATTCCTGGAAAAGCTAATGTGGTGGCCGATGCTTTGAGCCAGAAGTCGTATCAGGTTGAAGAAGCACCTTTGTCTCTCAACCATGCTGAGGTGCTAGCCCATATTGCTCTAGTCTTGGATTTACTTGAGCAAATCATTATAGCGCAAAGGCAAGATGTTTCGGAAATCCCGCATATCAAGAAGCTGATTACCGAAGGACGTGGTCCTCATTTTAGTATTGATGATCAAGGTACTCACATGTGAAGCTGGCGAATCAGTGTTTGCCTTTCCAGTTGCCATACATGAATCCGGCGATAAACTAGGGCAGCTCCTTATGGTACTCGGATTCGGAGATGAGGCGGTACCAGGAGCAACACACACTTGCAGCTGCACAAGGTGCGGGCTGTGAGGTGGTGGAGGATAAGTGTAGCAGAACTATCCAATTTATAAGAGCACAAGTACAATAGCAGCCCACAAGTGGTCGCACTGTCATACTTGAGCCCATATAAATCCGGTAGTCCGTCGAGTACCACAAAGGGGCTCGATTAACCATCAACATACAACCAAGATTGTACATGATTGAACATACATGTCACACGTTATATAAAGTTCACAATTACAATTCCATACATCAGAGTACGATTAAAAGTTATTACAAACCAGGTTCAAATAAAGTAGTAGCGGAAGCAAATAAAGTTTGAAACCAACGTCTCCATCATTGTTCAAATACGATGCTAGCTCATGATCACAATTCTACAAAAGCATAAGAGAGGGATTAACGAGTGACGCCTTGCCTAGGGCCCTACTCCTCGTCCACGCTAGGATAGAAGCAGTTCTCACAGTAGTCATGATACATGGTATTATCTGCAACAAGTGGGAAATAAACACTGAGTACAAGAAGGTACTCAGCTAGACTTATCTGTCATAAACCAAAAATAAAATGACTCCAAGGATCATGCAAGGCTTTATAAGTGGAGTTAGCTTGACAACATTTTGCATAAAAAGCCACTAATTCAGCTATACATTTTATAATTCGGTCCTCAAGTTAATTATGGCTATTCATTTCTAGATTAGCAACTAACCTATGCCAAACATGTGGTATGTCATTTAGTAGCATAACAATAGTAACCATAGCCGGTGTAATAATTCCATGTCCATTATAACCATCATTCCATAATTCAGTTACTATGATGTTGGGGCTAGTCAAGTTTCTCACTATTTAGGAGAGACGGCGATTCGAATTGGTTTCAACCAGCTGGGAATTTATTCCTAACACAAACCCAGGTCTACCAGCCATGGTAGCCTTAGTACAACTCAGGTCCACATTTCACGGGTTTGATCAGCGCCGCACAACCAGGGACAACCAGCTATCAGGATGTTCAGGCCTGGCCTATCCTTGGGCTCACGTCTAGCTCCCTACACATCCTTACTACCATCCAGAGTGCATACTTTTACAGAACAGGGCTCGGCCTGAGTTGAGCTACTCGACTTCACGGTTGGAACAAGTTATCTGGACAGCAAAGTGAGAGACATGTGTTCAATCTTGACAAAAGTGCCAACAATGGTACAGTCCTTAATCGGCATAGACAGAATCACCCGAGTCAACCTACACATAGACTCCATCTGACCTCCAGTTACATTATCCCATGGTTCTTTTCCATGATAGCAAATATAGTCAATCATGCTCCAGTATCCACCTATATCTCACAGGTGACAGAAAATCACCCGACTTCTACCGGTCTAAGCATGGCTAAGCATATATTCGATCCTGAACCTACACAGGGTTAAAGGTATATCTTTGGACAAGGTAGTTCTATGCATCAAGTGTTTCCAATTCAACTCTTATAACCTAATACATCAAATATAAAGGACTCAAGTGATATTTTGTAAAACATGGGAGACTTAGAATGCTCTTGGGCTTGCCTTTGAGAAAAGAAGTCGGCCTATGATCCGGGCACTCGGGTAGGTCCTCAAGAGTTTGCTCCTCTCCTTCTAGAGGTATGGCCTAGGGTGCCTCCTATTGTTCCCCCAACTATTCCTCGAATTCCAATAGAGTTATCCCCTCGGACGATCCTATATGCATGAGCAGAAAATAAGATATCATGGATGCATATATAATGACATGTATAATATGATATGATGTGATGAATGCATTCTTATAAGTGTTCTCAGTTGCATTGCATTAAGGTGATAACAAGTTACATTTTCTTTTACTGAGTAGGTGCATATCTCTTCTCTAGTAACTTAAACAAACACTTATGTAAATTATTTTCTTGACTACAAGATAGCAGCCACTTGTTTTGACCATAACTAGAGTTATACACATCAAAATAGTATGGTTGTGGACATTGTGGAAATATTATGAAATTGCCTACAACTTTATTTTAATCATCTTAATGTGATTCAGCAGTTATCTAGGTCAAACAATTCAATCTTTCAGATCTATTTAGGGAGCAAGCATTTCAGATAGCAGACTTCCGATCACCATAATTCTCAAACCATAAGGCCTATGACTATCAAAATTTAACACAAGATAGATAAGTAAGTTATCTACAACTTTGTTATTAACCATCTTTACAGAAAACATCATTATCATCGTGACACCATCACCACAACAGAAACTATACATGCAGCCATCTAGTCGAATTATAAAGCAATAATTAACTAGCTGCCTATAAGCAATTACTTCTAAGCCTAACTAATAGCACCAACAGATCATATGCATCATAAGCATCATAGAAAACATCATGGTTATGCCTAACTAATTTATTTATTTTCATTTATCAATTTCCTTAAATAATAAGGTGATTTACAGAGTAAATATTTCCACTGCTCAATAAATTCCTAGAAAATTACAATACGCTACACATGACCCTAATAGTCAACTGTACAAATTTTATACCATTTGGATAAGTATAGCTACCTCTATAAAAATAACAAGTTACATATGCTTATTTTAGCAAAAATAGTTTAGCATAGTGAACAGTGTCAATAAATAGATCTAATATTTTTCTTACTTTCCTCCTAGCATGAGAATACTATGTAAAAATTTGTATGATCATATGTTATGTATTTTTACCCTAGTTAATTTTACTATAATCTAGCAATTAATTAAGATTAAATAGGACCACCATATTACAAGTATGTCTACTATAGGTTTAGTATTTTTCCTAGCTAGAGCATGTCAACACAAGACCAGCAAAATTGGAATCACAATTTTATCACCTTCCTAGCTCAAGTTATGCAATTTACAATATAGAAACTATTTTAAAAGCACTTATCTTGCTCAATTTAATTCTCCTAGAAAAATACCCTAAACAGTAGATTTAATATTTTTATCAAATAGTACACTTCAAGATGAATCTAACAAAATTTGGTTCACCCCATTTGGATACTCCAAGCTCTAGATATGAATTTTTGAAGTTTGTATTCAAATCTTGTCAAAATAATTCAAAAACAACTAAACCCTAATTGCTAGGTACACCCGGTCTACTGCACGCAGGCATTGACATGTGGGTCCTGCGGTCAACTCGTCCCCATGCGTCAGTGAAAACGAGCAAAGCGTCGGCTTTGGCCGGCGAGAACTCGCCGACGGCGAGGTCACCGGTGACGTGGTTAGTACCATAGAGTTCCCCATCACCACGCGCATCTACTGGTACCCTAGGTTGGCTCGATGGATAGCCAGAGCTACCTCAATGGCGGCGATGGCGGCGACGCGCGGTGGCACTTTGGTCATTTCTGGCCACGGCAAGCTTAGACGGGCGTGGCTACACCTCTACAGGGATCTAGCAGAGACCTAGGGTTTAGATTGGGGCTTGTGAGGGCGTCAGTGAGGCACGGCTGCATGCATGGCAGCACGGCGGTGTTCCGCTCTGACAAGGCCGACATTGGCTCAACGTCTAGCGGCGTGAGTAGGACATGACCCTATGCTAACCCTAAGAAGGGAAGAGAGTGAGCGAGACGGCTCGATGGAGCATGGCCACGGCGAGCGTGATCTCGGCGGTGCTCCGGTGATGGCACGGTGATGACGAACTCGAACCATGGCCTCACCTGAGCTCGGATGGTGGCACAGGCGGTTTGGGGAGGTGGAGGAGATGATAGCAGAGCTGTGGGTGAGATGTAGTGGATGGTGGTGTTGTGGTGGCAGCGAGCGAGCATGGCGGCGTTCGGTGGCAATGGCAACGGCGCTCGGTTTTGCTCTGGCGCAGCGAGAGCGTCATCGAGAGCGAAGCAGAGAGAATGAGCACGAGTGAGAAAGAGTAGCGGTGTCACGCGGTTTTGTTGCCTACCCTGGCCTGACATGTGGGCCTGACGCTGGTCGGCCATGACGCGCGCGGCGCCGGTTCGGACACCACTGAACCCGACTGACGAAGCAAGTTCAAGCGATCAGTCCTCCTAATCCATGGCGATTTAACAAAAACTTTCTTAATAAAAATTGTAGAACTACATGAGTACAATATTGCTTAAAGGAGTTTTGTCTAATTCGCAATGGTTTTCAAACTACAAAGCTCTAAATTGAGGTACCTTGAAACCGAAATCAGCATTCGAGACTTAGCAAAATTTCTAAGTCTAGAAATAGCATTTCATAGCTACTTTGGAGCTATTTTTGACTATGTTAGGCACTGATTTAGCTCATGACCCTTAAATAAAGTTTGTTATCCATGACAAGAACTACAACTTTTATTTAGGTCACACAACCATGCAAACACTCTAAGCTACTGTTCAACTTTGGTCAAACTAGCATCATGTAAAAGGCATTTCAAAGTAAACCAACACCTAGAAGCAAAATTGGCCCATGTCATGAATACAAACATTGTTCCATTTACCATCCTAGATATATGTAAGGTATTGTTGTGACCTTACAACCATTTCATACATTGGTCATACATGATTACAAGCATAAGGATATATATATATATAATCAACATTTCATGCGATAATGTATAAGAATGAGATGAAATTTCATATGCTCATGTTCATGAATGCTTGGATGATGCTTGTGCTCATGAAATGCAAGTGCCAAATGCCATGCTTAACACTGGGGTGTTACAATAAGGACCAAGACTTCGTCTGTTAGGATGTCTACTTTGTTCCTCTTGTTGGTGGCCTCCTCCTCCATATTGACTAGGATGTGGTGGAGTAGAGTCGGCGATGGAAGTGGTGGCACTGTCGCCTAAATCAGAGTAGGAGTGCCTATGGGTATGTGCTCATGAGCTCCTTCATGATTAGATGGAGGCTTGATTCGTACTTAGATGAGATAAGAGGGGAATAAAAGGCCAAGGAATTAACATGGATAAGGGAAGTGCGAGAAAGCATTACCCTTGCCTTTGGATCTTGTGGCAATGAGCTTGAGCGCCCACGGCGATGATGAGTAGCAGCCTAGTTACTGGTGGATCTATGCGGGAGTGCCAGTGAGGCGTACCGACGCAGAGCACTAGCTTGTTGGCGGTGAGTGGCGGCTTGCACGTCGATGAGTAGGTGAGGAATAGCACCACTTGAGGAAGAGATGGATAGGTTGGCTGGGTGGGTAGCAGCCTTTGTAAGCTAACTACAAAGTAGGACTTACAGGAACAGATAGTTCTGCCAAAATTTCTAAAAACGCACGGGAGTCTCGCGCTGGCTTGCAAATTTTGACGATATCGGTGGTGAAGGCTACCGATAGTGGTGATTGGGTCTTAAAGAAGATGGTAGATAGCACCTAACGATGGGTGTGTCATACAGAAATGGAATGTTGGAAAGGAATAAAATATTATGAACAATAGTTTTATAGGTTAAGATGTTAGCACCTAAAGGCGAATAGCGAAGGTGATATAATTTTTTCGACGCCTACATCCGACGGTGATAGAATAAAGGTACTGATCTCTACAATAACAATGGATGCGATAACAAAGCTGTAGTATACAGCATTTTGCACATGCAAAGCAACACTCCACCAACATCTCAGTGAGGTAACAGCGTTCAAAATCAACAAAAAACATTCTTTTTCGATTAACTCTGTTACACTTTTCATTCAGCTAGCGTACAATAACAAGGATCTATCAGCAACTATAGTTATGATGACAAAAACCTTGGCCCTGTTCTTCAGCAATACTTTAGCAGTACTTTTTAGCGAACGAACAGTGTTTTTCTCTCACAACAAATCAGCATAAGCATCAGCATATGCCAAATTTCAGCAACGAGCGTAGGTTTATCCCCGCACTTAGCGATGGACATCTCGTGAAGCGTAGAACCCAGACGAAGGCGTAACTAAACCTTCACTGCACCTCTGGATCTTCACCACAAGTAGGGATGATGCCTTGAAGAAGCCTGTGGAAGAACCACCCCGTGGAACTCCCTCTAACAACCTAGAGGATGAGGAGCCCCGCGAGGAGCCTTGCTTGCATCGTCTTCTTCATCGTCGGGTAGGAACGCATGTCACGGCGTCGAGAGATCCTAGGTTGAGATCTATGGGCTCAAAAGGTTTCCTAGCAACAACAAGGCACCCTCCGCCCACTAGGATTTCCTACAGATATTCTGACTAGGAACTCTCCCACAAACCGACCATAAATGAGCCTAGTCGCCGTGTCACCGGCGACCCGGGCCACCGAAGATGGAATTATTCTTCCCCATCTCTTCGTGGAACTTTCTCTAACACCCAAGATGAACAGCCACCAGCAGGCCGCTACAGAACCTGTTCTTGAAAGCCTTCTCCCAACAATGGCGGAGCCGCCAAAGTAAGCCATGAACCATGGTGGACGAAAGGAGTTGACACTCTCTCACTCAGTCTAATGCTAAGGGAATTGGAGGGAGGGGAGGGGCAAGAGACTCAGTGCACCTAGACCCGGCTTAAATAGGCCAACCTTGAAGATGCACCTAGACTCAAGGTAGTTAAGATGCGTGATCTCTAGGGAGCACGGATCAGGGAAGATGAGGTATACGATGGTTCCCGACGTAACAAGTGGTGGGGATGGTGTTGGAAGTTGGGACATTCAACACTCAACTTGAAGATGCACCTAGACTTAATGCAGTTAAGATGTGTGATCTAGGGAGCAGGCTTTAGGGAAGACGAGGTATACGATGGTTCCTGGCATAACAAGTGGTGGGGACGGTGTTGGAAGTTGGGACAACATTCAACACTCACCATGAAGATGCACCCATACTCAGTGCAGTTAAGATGCGTGATCTAGGGAGCACGACGTGGTATACGACGGTTCACGGCGTAACAAGTGGTGGGGATGGTGTTGGAAGTTGGGACGACATTCAACACTCATGCACGCTTCACTGAGTTTTGGGCTTCCTGTGCGTCTTGCCAACAAATTTTGGTGTGAACACATGCCCCCCAACCTCACACGTAACTCGATGAACCCACTATAGTGGTCCCCTTGGGCTATAAATTTGGAGGCAAGGCGGAGTGGAAGGAATACCGCTTGTGTTCATTTGTTGTGTTGTGACCCATATCTTTTTTTCTTTGTTTTCTCCTTCTAGTCTTCTTCTAAACAATGGCTCATGACAAGCGTCCAAGGGAGGAAACTCCAAAAGTCGTGGATCCGCCTCCGTCGCCTTTGTGTCCCTCTTCATCGCCAAGGGTGAGAGGGAATGATTTCTTATCTTTATGGCTGCCTTGCATTAATCCTTTGAATATGCAGGGCTACCACTCATGCTGTGGTACATCGGTCAACTTCGGTGAAGGTTGGACAACAATGGATTGTACATCTTGCTGGGTCCATGGTATCTTCATTTTCATCTTAATCCTTCAAGTCAGGTCAGGATATCTAGAATCTTATCCGTGAAAGCAGGGAGGATGAAAACCTGTATTCTGAAGCCACGCTTGAGGTAGGTCGGCTTGAGCAATGTCTCGATGCCGTTAAAACAGCCCATGGCGCAGTTACATGAGTCAATGCCAGGGGAGTTTCACTTGAAGATCGCTTGTAGGATATCCCAGTTCATGCCAGAGAAGTGGCAACTCATGGGGTCCGCTATGGTGTCAGTGCCACTCTGGCTACAGCGCAACTGCATTCAAGGCACGAGCTCCGTCACCTGGAACCTGTTTTTTCAGACACTGATCAGCTGGAAGATCAAGAGGACCTAAATGTAGACTTCACTGATGCTATCGAGGCTATTGCAGTGATCATCCATGCAGAAGCTATGGTAAACAATGTTTTCTCAGGACCATAGATTATATCTAGGGTCTTATAAGTAAAGAATCTATAGTTTGAATGTCACTTATGATTCTATATCTTTTATTGTTATTTTTTGTTCTAAAGGAGATACTCTAGGTGTTAGCTATATTTTGAGCCGATGAGACTCGGCTATCAAGCATGGACCCAAATACTTGAGTATATATAGTACTTCTTTACGTATTTTCCATTGCGGTCTATGCGATAATAGATCTATATCATACGGCGATTTGCACATACAAACCAATAGATCTACATCTCAATCCTCTGAGGTACAAAGATCATGGAATCTAAAGAACGATGTAGCACATCGTAAAACTTCACCCTCAGTGAGGTGCTCTACCTTTCATCTTGCAACCCTCACGGTCAAGGGATGTGATCTATTTCTTGACCGTGGGAGCTGCAAGATGTACCTCACGGTCAAGGGATGTGATCTGCTTCTTGACCGTGAGAGCTGCAAGATGGAATATAAGCACCCAATCTTGAAGAATGAGCACCTCGCAAACTTCAAGCACCCCTAATCGAGTATGGAGCCCCTGAACAAGAGAGAACCAGATGATTACAAATCTTCTATTAACACAAGAATGACAAGAAGATCTGCAATCATCAAGGTCAGGCTCCTGTTCAGTGGCAGCACCTCGACAAGGATGGAGAAGTAGCACCTCGCAAAACTTGCACCTGCATCTCAGTAAGGTTCTTTATATTCTATAATCTTGCTACCTCTTAGCGTCGAGGGATGCAGATCTGCATCTCGATGCTAAGGGGCCGCGAGGTTATAGAATCTAAAGCACCCAATCTTGAAGGCCTCCTCCAAACACCCTATGTGGTGCTTTATCTCCATCTTGCACCTGTAACGGCCAGGAGGAGGCCGTGAGAGGTGCAAGGATGAAGACAAAGCACTTCTTGGCAATAAGGAAAGATACAGTAGCTCACGAGTGTGTGGATTCAAGAGTGTGTGGATTGAGCCCAAGAGGTGCATCCAGACCCTAGTTAAATAGGCCAACCTTGAAGATAGAGAAGTGCAAGTAATGGTGATGCAACAGTGTTGTGGGTAGTTGGGAAATAACTCACGCTGACTTTACCGTCGGAAGACCAAACAGCCATGGAGGGCCGACGGCCATAACATGTATCCTAGTCGGCTCGGCTTTTCATACGACTGAGAAAATATCACTACTGCATCTATTGTTAACCCGCCGATGGTAGAAGTTTCAATTGTCGGTTTGCTTCCTCAGGAGGCCTCGCTATCAGTGGTGGAAGTATAACACTGTTGCTTCTATCGCTATGGCAGTGAAAGTGGAGACAGTGATAAATCAATCTATAGTAGTGTTCTATCTTATTTATAGGCCTATTACGCATTCCCAACATGCCTTTAGACATTTTGTGTTGAACCACTTAACCCAAGGGTGAAATGGTCCAACTCTTGATCGGTGCATCAGACGGCCACGAGCTCTTCATGACTTTACTTCACCTCGACGCAAGCTTCACGATGATGCCACGTGCCACCTCCGAGTCCATCCTAAACTCCAATAGGGTTTTAAGGCCCAAACCCGAGAAACCATGTCCATTGGTGGTTTTGAATCCCAAACCACCAAAACCCCTAAGAAGCGTATCCGCTACGCCTCGACCGCCCGATCACAAAGTCATCTAGCGCCTCCGCTTGACTTGATCAACCATTGTCTAGACTTGGTCAATACGGTCCACTGCTCCACATGAGCTCTTGCTCGTTAATGTCCCCATGTGTCAGCCAGCCACGGTCAGTCTTGCGACACCTTAGTCACTCAGTCCAAGCCTTACGTCTATCCTTCAACGTTACCAGTCCATCGACATGGCATGTCTCTACATGACCTTCTCCATACCCGTTGACTATCTAGTGCTACACACCACAAGAAAAGATACATGATGCACGCACACTCACACTAGGGTTAGTCTCCACACTACCGTAGAAATGATTTGTAGCAATGCCTCCACACTCACACTAGGGTTAGTCTCTACATGACCTTCTCCATACCCGTCGACTATCTAGTGCTACAAACCACAAGCCCCTACAAATGGTTCCCAAACGAGCCGCCCCTATAAATATATTTATAGGGTCGGCTGGTGTTATCAGCCGGCCCTACAAATGGCCCTATTTGTAGTGACGGCTCTATATCCAGCCGTCCCTACAAATACAATTTATAGGGGCAGCTCTATATTGAGCCGCCCCTGCAAATAGACACCGAATAGTAAAAAGTAAGTACTACAATTTAAATTTTTTTCAAATGATCTTAGATGAAGAAATGACCAAAATAAAAGTTGTAGATCTCGAAAAGTTATAAAGCTTTATTGTTTACAACTTTTCCATCTGAAATCATTTACTGTTTCAAAATAGTGTTAGAAATTCAATTTTTAAATTGTTGAAGAACTCTAATTTCTCTTTTTAATCTCTGGCTAAAACTTTTAACTTGTCTTTCTCCCTCGTACTAACTTCAAATTTGATGATTTTTCCTAAAATTTTCTAAAATCATGCTCTATCAATTTATTGTGTTCTTATGCTATTATTTTGGTCATATTAATTTGAATTTTGAATTTCAAAAAATGACAACATCAAACGTTATTTTGAAATATTAAATGATTTTAGCTCAAAAAGTCATGAACATAAAAGTTGTAGAACTCATCAAGCTCTACAACTTTTATTTTGATCATTTCTTCTTCCGACAAAGTGGTAGTAACATTGTTCACAAATCTTACATATCTCTCTTATAGTTTACTACTACTATGTCAGATGAACAGATGTCCAAAATAAAAGTTGTAGCTCTCGGAAAGTTATAGAACTTTGTAGTTGACAACTTTTTCATTCGAATTCATTTTGTCAAAGAAAACTACGGTTGAATTTCTCAAATTTGAAATTTGGATTTTTCAAACAACCTCGGATAGGGACACAGCCAAAATGAAAGTTGTAGATTTCAAAAAGTTATACAACTTTGTAATTGACAACTTTTTGATTTGAAATCATCTTTTTAAGGAAAACTACATTTGAATTTTAAAATTTTAAAATTTGAATTTTTTAAACGACCTCGGACGGACAAACAACAAAAATGAATTTGTAGATCATGAAGAGTTATGCATTTTTGTAGCTAGTAACTTTTTTATTTGAAGTCATCATGTCAAGGAAAACAACTTTTGAATTTCTCAAATTCAAAATTTAAATTTTGTAAACGACCTCGGACGGAGAAACTACCAAAATGAAAGTTGCAGATCTCGAAAAGTTATATACCTTTGTAGTTGACAATTTTTCATTTCAATTCATTTAGGGCCTTAAACAATCAATTTATACTCGGTTTAGGATAATATATGGGGCAAGAAATCTATAATAGACAAAAGTGAGTGTCAGATGAGTGGTAGATGAGGGTACGCGCGAGGAGTACGTCGCTGGTTTGAATCCCGCCGGTCTATGGTTTGGTAGAGTGGCTGACCAGTGGGGGCCTCCTGGATTAAAAAGTTTTGCTTTTTTTTTGTCTGGATTCGTGAATTTTCAGAAACGGACATCCCTACAAATCATCAGCAGCCCCTATAAGGCTAACCGTCCCTACAAATCAGCGATTTGTAGCAAGGGGCGGTTGCCAAAACCGTTGCTACAAATATGCTAGAGCCGCCCTAAAACCTGGACTAGCGTAGTGCCAAACTCAACCGAAGTCTTATCATCTTTCTGACAAGCACTAATATTCAACTCGGCACACAAGGACACGAATAAAGCTTGTGTTCCCAACTAGACCATATGGTCTTTGAAGCCGGATCATTCGGCTTGCTTCCAGAATCACCTTAGTAAACCAACAGACTAAGACAACTGTGGATCAGACTGTTTTGATGATTCATCTTGACTGAATTCATCTTCAAGTGGAAGTGAATTACAAGTAGACGTTATGTACCTTTTGCCTTTCATTGTTCATATGGGTGAGTGTACGTGTGTGTTGTGGGCGTCTGCGTTGTACTGTGTAATTCTAAAAAAAAGAATAAAAAAATTGTTATTGCAATCATATAATAAGCTGGCATTCAGTTACATGTGAATATGCTGACGAAATACAAATCATAAATAAGTTTTATTTTTCTCTCAATACAATAACGATGCCATCTTATTATATCAGGTATTGCTAGGGATAGGCTATATTATCCTATCAGATTGTAAGTCTACCATGTCACTAACTACACCGAGTGGGCCAGTCTGATGGTGATGGCATCACAAATACACAAAACAATTGGTAGGGATAGGCTATAAATAAATATGTTTGTGCCTGAGTTAGAAGCACACTACAACTGAGTGACTGCTTCAATTCATCAGGCCCTTGCAATCGCCACCAACTGTTTCCCAACATTTCTCCCGGAGAACAACCCTATTAGAGCCGACGGTGCCCTATCAATGCCCTCCACGACGTCCTCCACGACGGCAACCTTCCTCTCCTTGATGTACCCAGCCATCTCCTCTTCGAACCTCGGGTACACATGGAAGTAGTCAAAAACCCTGAACCCCTCCACCCTGATGGCCTTGGGGACGACGCAGTACAGGTTGCGCAGGCCGTCCGGCTCCTCCAGGTTGTACTGCGAGATCATCCCGCAGACGGCGACCCTACCGCTGAGGCATGTACAGCAGCGCGGCATCCAGCGTCGCGCCGCCCACGTTGTCGAAGTAGATGTCGATGCCGTCGGGGAGGCACCGCTTGAGTGCGGCGCCGAGGTTGGTCTCGGACTTGTAGTTGAACGCGTCGTCGAAGCCGAACTTGGTCTCGAGGAGGCTGACCTTCTTGTTGGAGCCGGCGCTGCCGACCACATAGCAACCTGCGATCTTCGCCAGCTGCCTGACGATTTGGCCGGCAGCGCCCGACGCTGCTGAGACAGCCCTGTTTGCTTGAACTTATCAGTCATACCGTTTTAGCGAAATAACAGTATTTTTCTTTCACATCAAATCAGCATCAGCTGTTTTTTCAGCCAACCGAACAAAGCCGAACACGAAATCGCCTTTCTTGGGCCTGCCGACCTGGGTAAACCCGGCGTACGCAGTGAGCCCCGTTATGCCTGCACGGTAGGTCGTGGTAGTTCCAGAATGGCATCGCGTCAGTCATTTACCCGTAGATGTTGACAGGAAAATGATGGAGAATAATTTGGAGAACAAGACAAAAAGCATGGATGGGGCAGTTTGGAGTCATGTGCTCTATCGCTGACCAAGAATGCCCGTGTAGTAGGAGAGCGGCAGCTCGGTGTGGTTGATCTTGTTTAGAGATTCCAGCTCGGTGACGAGGGTGTCCTCCCATCCACTCACCCCCAGACGAGGTCGCCGGGTTTGAACTCTGGGTGCGTTGAGTCCATCACCTTGCCCACACCGAAATTTTCCAAGGCCTGATTAATGAATCACATGTCACACAGATTTCTTCAACTTTGATTCTAAAGTTCCAATGACATTCAGGCTTGGGGCACATCTAGTGACCATCTCCGTAAATGATTTGGTGGTCTTCAGAAGAATACTCGCCTTTGAAAATCATTAACAGAGGCGATTGACTAGGATGTTCATCTCTGTAAATCGATTTTCAGAAACAGACACGGGACATCTTCATATGTCTATTTCTAAAAATCCATATTAATAGAGGCGAGCATTCTAGGTCTCCAAATCTAAAAATCTATTTGGCGTCCTAAAATGCTTCTCTAAAAATAGTTTAAACCAAAAATAATTCATAGCTTTTCCATATTAACTCGTATAAAGACAAACTTTATATTAAAATTCTAGCACTCAACACCAAAAAATAATTCATAGCTTTTCCATATTAACTTGTATAAAGACAAACTTTATATTAAAATTCTAGCACTCAACACGATCTACAACTTTCTAGTTGAAAACTTATTCTATTTAAAACAGTTTAGAGTTCCAAAATAATTTAAGTAAATGGATTTTGAACCAAAATAATTTAAGTACATGGATTTTGAAATTTGAAAGACTATTGGATGTTGATTGATATGTAAGGATGAAAAAAGTACAGAAATATCCCGTACTAACCCATATCCCGTACTAACCCACATCGTTTTCTACATTTGACCCAATTAAATTCATATTTTTGAACAAATTCAAATTCAATTCAAAGTACGAAACACAAAATTCATATTTAAAATTTCAACCATTTTCTACTTTTCTACGTCTTATTGGAAATATCCTGAATTCAAAATTTAGTTTAAACCAAATTCGGCCCAACAGGCCCACCCGAATGGGTGCGCTTATATAGGCTATTGGCTCCCTGGTTCCCATCTCTCTAAGCGAGGTGGGACTAAATTGAGAAGGGAGCGCCTGGTGCTTGCTGGTTGCTGCAGCTTGCGTGCTGAGAGGGTGCTGGACTGCTGGTGCCATCCGACCATTCTGAGTGGCCCATCGGGCAAGCGGCTGTTGGGCCAAGCGTGGGGAGAGGAGGGAGGAGAAAGTAGCCCAAAATAGATTTTGTGTTTTTCTGACAACTTTTGAAATTCCCAGAAAATCAAGGAGGGGGATTTGAAGTGATTTGATTTGAATTCTAGCAAGGGGTTTGGGTTGGAGATTCAAGGTAAATTTTTTGGTGCCACAAATAAAATCCATAAAGCACATCAACACACAAAAATGCATATGGTGAATTTTAATTTAAGGTTTCAAATAGTTTTGTAGAAAATAAGTTTTAATTTGTTGTGAAATTTTAAAAATTTCAATTTTTTAGTGAATTTTAGCATGAGGAAAAACATAGGGGGTTACAACTTGATCCTACAGGTTGGTATTCCGTATTAATTTTTCGTATACCGACCATGTTCGACATAAGTCCGCTCGATTTGGTTCGTTTTTGAAATTCTTGATATTCCGTAAGTTTGCATTCGTTTTCGTGTCTGCCTTTACCGCTTTCGCTTTCGTTTTCATATTCAAATGTAAAAGTAGAAAACAGTTGAGGGGTTTTCGAATAGTTTCCGACCGTTTTCATCCTTATTGATATGGTCTATACCAAAAGTTGTACTTCTCAATATAATATAAAACTTTGTAGTTAATTTTTTTTATTTGAAGTCATTTAGAGTCCTAAATATCTATTCAAAGTTCATAGAATTTGAAATTCAAAATTTAGAAGTCTTACACGACCTCTTAAGGTCACATAGTTAATACCAAAGTTGTAATGGCCAACCTAACCTATATATTTGTTGTTGACAAGGTTTTTATTTGAGTTGTTTGGTATCTCAAATATTTATTTTAAATTCACATATTTTGAGATTTAATTATTTGAACTTTTCAAACAATCTCTGATAGAGACACATCCTATATACTAAAGTACTAAAGTCCGAGGCGGGCTCCGTGGCGCCGCCATCATCGTGCTTGCTCATGCGGCTGTGCATCCAGGGTCACACACCGGTCAGCCCTGCTGGCACACGCAGCGTGATAGTGCCTGTTTGTTTGGCTGTGGCAGCCTGTTCGTTTGGCTGTGGCTTGTCGTAAACGATCGTAAATTTCTAGCCGAAACAACATTTTTCTCTCACACAAACCAGCCAGCAGTACTTCTTCACGAACCAGCAACGAAACGAACCATCGCCGTTGATAGATGGCTCCTATACACTGCCAACTGCGACAACTACGTGGCCTCCTCATACGGTTTTATAGATGGGCATCTGGATCAGGTTCCCAGTTTCCCCACACTGCCAAGTCCTGGGGATGGTTTTTCAAACTGCGAGTATGTATATATATATATATATATATATATATATATATATATATATATATATATATATATATATATATATATATATATATATATATATATACTACCCTATAGCTGGCTACAAAATAACTTATTCTGTAGCCATTTTGAGTTACGATAATTACTATGTTAATTTACGAGATTACAGTAACTTCTTACTAAGTTGTTTACTATAACGTTATGGTAAATATCCCCATGTGTTATAGTAGTCCAACTATGGTAAATATGTATTGACATTATCGTAATTTAGTATATAAAATTATCGTAAATGGAGGTGGCTACAGAATAACTTATTTTGTAGCTGACAACTGAATATACTCTCCCTATATGAGTATATTCAATATGTTAAATTAGTATATAAAATTATCGTAAATGGAGGTGCGACGCCCACGAGAGGACGCTGGAGGAAGATGGAGAACGGGCGGTGGTGGACGCCGCGAAGACAGGGACCGAGCAGGGACGCTGCTCAGCAACCGTGCTACTGCTAGTGCCGAGGTCACATCCGGAGACCCACGGTGGACGAGAGTGGCGGCTGCAAGTGGAGTGAGTGACGCCGCTCGGAGAAGGTAGCTCACGTCACGTGCAGCGTCGCCACCTCCTCTTTTCCCGCTGGGCCGATGTTGGCACTCACGGCGGCAAGAGGACACGAGGAGGCGGCGGCGAGCTAGCGCAGGGGTCGCCAGCGACGGGAGGAGCACAGGGTTCACGAAGGCTCGGTGCGGGCAAGCTGGACGGTCGGGATCATTGATCGACATTGGCACGCACTACACCACAACACTAATATAGCGTCACATGTGTGTCGTTATAAATATACTAATACCGTTGCACCGTCGGTCGGTATTGCTAGCCCACGGATCAAGTGTCGGCAAATGTACATGTTGCGATAAACCATCGGTCAATATAGATATTTACCTATATAGTCAAACAGTTGGTCGGTTTAGATCAGTATAGAGGACACACCTTCGGTCGGTATAGGGCCGTGCCTTTGGCGCGCGGTGTGGAAATAAAAGAAGACGGGTTCGCGGGAGACTAAAAATGAAACAGGGCCCATTCGCGGCAAAACTGTTGGGCCCAAATACGATCTCTCCAAACCCTAACTCTTGGTCGCTTCAGTCTTCAGGTGCATCTTCAGATTTCATTTGCCGCCGCTTCCACCGCAAGTCTCGCACTCACCAAATCCTTGCCCGCCCGCCCAAATCCGACCCGGCCGCCGCCCAACCGTTGCGCATCTCGATCTCAACCACCCCACCAAATCCCTGCACGCCCGCCCAATTCCGCAGCCACCGCCACCGCCCAACTCCTCCGCCGCCCAACTGTGCCACCGCCGCCGCTGCGTGATTCGCGTCGCGTGCCAACCCTGCACGGCCGCCCAAATCCGCGCCCTTGCCAGGTCCAACCAAATCCTCCCTTCCCTTCCTCCAAAACGCCCTTACATACGGCCACACAAATCCCCCCGTCGTTGTACGCTAGTTTGCCAAATCTGCACCTGGATTACACTATTCTATTTAGGAGCGATAGTTCCAGAAGAGACGATTGGTAGGCGTGTGGTGTGGACTACTCTTCTTCGTCATTTCCCTAGAAGAACATGTCTGCATTTTTGTAAGTCTGCTACTCTTCTCCCTAAGTCTACATTTTTGTTTTTTTTTATTAATCAAAAAGCAGTGATAGCGTGTATATAGCTGGAATCGAGCAGCATATTGCAAAGATATCAAATCTAAAGTGACAAATGGACATGCTTTCTATTCACGTCTCACACAGAACTCTTTGAAGTCGAGACTGTGCCATAAAACTTCCCTATTTGTGCATGTACACTGGTGCCATTCGAGGTTCTGCAGATCAGACAAGGCATCATCTAATATTCAATAGGTTCTGTAGAAACCCCTTTATCGCTCCCTGTCAGCTGCAGTTCCCCATAGAAACGTACGTATGTGTCTTCCTGCTATTACATTCAATGCTTGCCATATAGTGTTATCCTCTACATCTATAGAAATGTATATAAATAATGTGTGTGTTTACATTTAAGCTTGTCGTATAGTATTATCCTCAGTGTTTCCCATGATTCAGTTGTATAACATTGTTTATTGATAACCAATATGTTTGCATTGTACATTTCTACATACCTCCATTGAAAATCGATTTTTGTCATGGCACACATGCACTGACAGACCAGATGTGCTAAATGATGATATGATTTTTTGCGGGCGTGCTTTGATCTCAATTTTTCCTGTTACTCTAGCTTGTCACCCTATATATAAGTTCTGTGCAAAAGTAATAGAAAACAAAATGCAGACTATTATCTTTTGGCATAATCAATTTACTACACTACTTTGTTTTGCAATTCATGTCTCAACATACTTATACATGTACCGATCGATGTCATGTGTATTAACACTACAATTGCCATGGTGCGTTGGACGTGTAATGAAAGAATCAAGACAGTCCGTCTACCCCAGTCTAGAGCCGAAGTGGGCAACTTGCAATCTTTTGGAGATTATTTGAACAGCCACAACATTGGCAGTTGCTCTTCTTGTGCGTACTGGTATGATCCTCTTTTTGTAGGCCATCTTTTTAATATTGTTGTGGACATGAACACGACAATCGTGTTTAAATTAAAACTGTTCTATGGATTCATGGATATGAGCAGGATTGTCAAAGTATGTAGCTTCTTTGCTGCTTATGGTCTTTTTTTATTTTATAGTTCATTTCTAAAGCTGCTTGATCTTTCACAAAGGGGAATGGATAAATCATGGATCAATAATGATGCTAGGTACAAAGACTTATTTCATAAAGACTGAAAGTTCTATTTGTAGTTAACATGGGAATTAAATTAAAAACTGCATGTAGGCACACCAAGATATATCAACAAGGGGTGAACAATTTCATAGCTTTTGCATTTGAGAATTCAGTGGTAGGAAGCAAGATACTATGCCCTTGCAGAAAGTGTGTTAACTCATTTTGGAGGGAGGGAAGTGAAGTACGTGAGCATTTGATATGTGATGGGTTTCTAAAAGGGTATAGAACATGGACCTTACATGGAGAAGTTAGCTCTTCTCTGAATCATGGAAACTATGATGGTGTTGAACTTATGGAGGAGACTGACAAAGATGATAACATCTCTGATTTGCTTAGGGACTTAGCTGCTGGTTTAGATGATAAAGGGGATTTTGATGACAACAATTCAGACCTAGAACCCTGTGAGGAGCTAGTTGCCATTTAGAAGTTAGTAGCAGAGAATAGCAAAGAGTTATACCCTAATTGCAAGAAATATACACAACTGTGTTTCCTAATTAGATTACTCCACACCAAACTCCTCGGAGGGTGGAGTGATAAGAGTTTTAACCTGCTACTAGATCTACTTAATGATGCACTACCCGAGGGTTCGACACTGCCTAGAAACTTTCATGAAGCTAAGAAATTGGTGAAATCTATAGGAATCAGATACACTAGTATTCATGCTTGTGATAACGACTGCATTCTATTTTGGAAAGATAACAAGGGGTTAGATTCATGTCCAAAATGTAAGGCTTCTCGGTGGAAATCAGTAAGGAAGAGCCTAGATGGAAAACATGTATATATGGTTCCTAAAAAGGTTCTCCACTGTTTTTGCAGATATTAATGAAAACTGCGATCACTATGACGAAGATGATGTTTTTGCAGATATTACCCCATCCGAGTAGCATGCTAATTTCCTATCTGTGCAGCGTGCTGCTGCCCTATCTACGCGTGTTGCTACCCTATCTGCGCAACGTGCTCCTGCCCTATCTGAGCAGCATGCTAACTTCCTAACTGCACAGCGTGCTGCTGCCCTGTCTGTGCAGCCTGCTACTGCCTCGTTCGCGTAGGAAGCTACTGCTGCCCCGTCAGCGCAGGAAGCTGCAGCCCCGTCCATGCAGCCTGCTCCCTCTCCATCTGTGCAGCCTACTCCTACCCCATCTACGCAGCGTGCTCCTGCCTCCTCTGTGCACAGTGCTGTAGGAAAATCAATTGATCTTCGTCGGGAGTGCAGCGCTACTAGTCCCATAAAAAATGTAGCCCCACGAAAGAAGAATAAACCTCCTCGTGTTTCACCTGCTAACCTTGTAATTTTCTTAATATAACCTTTCTTTCAGTTCTTGCAGTTCTATACATTTGTTCAATTTTTGCTGACAAGTGCATAAACCATTTCAGGTTGGAAAGAAGGTCACATTATATGCCTTGTTTTGGCCGTAAGTCGTGGCTAAGGCAATGATCATTTCAACAAATCCAACCAATGTACTAGGAGGCCACCTCTTGGAAAGCAATATTGTGAAGTTGTTGTGAAGGTTGTGATTAAAAGGATACACAGTGCTACCTCCTCGCCTTATGGTGACATTGAGACTTTGGTGATGCTAAGTCAATGCCAATTCAAAGGTGGCCATACAGAGTAATAAACTAAACTTTCCTTTGTTTCTTTTATTCATATATGTGATAAGTGAACAAAGTTTCTAATTAATGATATTTGTAATAGTTGAACGTTAGCAAGGCATCACATTCATCCAAGTCTCACTGCAGTATGTATTTTCCTGAATTTTACTTATACCAAGCTGCAATTTGTGATGCTTGAACACACCTCGCTATGCATACAACACACTATCAAAAGAATTTGGTACTTTGCTTGTTCTTATTCATTGCCATCTAAATGTATTTGTTGGGCTGTTTTTTTTCTGAATTTTACATTCATCAAACTGCTATTTGTGATGCTTTAGTAACCATAAACGTTACATGTGTCCCAGCCCTGTCTCAAGGCTGACTCCCCTTGTTTGTTCTCCTCTTTCACCCAATCGAACTAAGTTAATAACCCCGAATCATCGGAATGAGGAAAAGGGAACCCATGCCAACAACTATGAATCCTCGAAAAGTTTCACCTTGTTTTTGTACACGATATAAAGCCATGAAGAGTACAGCTATTGCATATAAAAGCAATGTAATAAATTACATTATTTACATATATCGGTGATGCCTGCTTTTGTTAAGTTTAACAGTTTACTAGAAGCACAATTGGACGTCAGATCCGACAGAACAAAGTACTACAAGATACAAGTTGGAACCGAAAAATATGATTTGATTTTTTTCGTGGAAGGCGCTAGATGTAACGTGATTATTTTGTGTCAGCAAGCAGATCAAACATTTTGTAAGATGGAGATGAAACATCGATGGATGCTAGTTGCTTTGGATGATATAGCATTTTGTAAAGAACTGCTTGGGGATGGATGCTAGTTGCTTTGGATGATGTAGCATTTTATAAAGAACTCCTTGGGCATTTTAGCTGTGAGGTGTGCAAGCCAGACTTGTGTGTTGTGAAGAATACTGTAATTTGGTGTCTCATGTTACTGTGAGGTGTGCAATCCAGCATGACTATTACATGTACCAATTGGCATGAATGAAATCTAAGCTATGTCATTGTGACTCGATTTTGTGTCTCATGTTGAATGTGACCTTGTATGTTTCATGTCTAAAAGAATACTGTAATTTGGTTAATGTGAGATTAATAATGTATTTTTGCGTCATGTGATCTATGCGTTGGATTGTTGGTTGGTATAAATCCCTTTAGCCTTGAACTGTTGGACGGTAAAACTACTATATGCCATTAGCCTATTGGTCAATATTGCTTCAGCATTTCGTCAGACTATCGGTCACTAAAAGTATGTCGGTCGCTATAACCCTATCCAGACGCCACTTTTAGCGGTAGTAGTTAAGTGTCGGCATAGATCTATACCGACCGATAGTGCGTCGTTGTATCCACCTATAGCGACCAATGGTGCATCGCCATTCTGGGGCTGTGGTGTAGTGACGGGAATTGGACGGTTAAGAAAATACAGGCGACGTGGCCCAATAAGAGCCTAGGATGTATGGTGCAGGATTCGTAAAGTAAAAGATTATGCTGTCGACGAACCACAATACCATTTGCACCTTCTTCTTTTTTTGAGAAATTCATTTCCAATAATATTAAGGAATTGGATGTGCCTGAACCGACTACTGATGTCAAGAAAAAACAGCTAGCATTGTTCCCACTACACGCAAAAAATCACAGAGGTCTACTGACATACATCATTACACACAGTTTCAATAGAACATCTGATAGTTTGAGGCTACATGAAGCAGGTTCGGTCGGATTAATTGGGCTTGATCCATAACTAATCTAGCAATTAATCAAAGAATTCTACAAGTAGTCCTAAGAGCGAGTGGAATTATACCCACACGAGGAACCCACTAGGAAGGTGCTCAACTTAAATAGGAAGCTATAGTGTGCTTCTATAGACATGTTGAGGAGGAGAGTTGGGAGGCCACGCGCACATCTCTATGACGTGCCGTGCCATGCCAAGCCACGCCATGCCCAGCCTATAGCCTTTGGCCTTGTCCGAACATGATGTGCTGAGCCACCTTTTGGAGCCCAGCATAACGGGCAGATGGTCAAGGCAAAGGTGGTTGCAATTTCATCGGCCCCCAACTAGAAGAGAAAGGAGGACCGGTGTCACTAAGAATACGAAGACAGAAGCATAGGGCACAAGAAACCCTAGGAGAAACCATTCGATTTGTACTCCCATCACCTTTCCGGTATATAAGGGAAGGCATGGGCTCCTATAAAAAGGGACGGCCGGACAGCGATAACATCCTAGATTAGCATAGTGCTATGCCCTACCCTTCTCTCTCTCTCTCTTCCTTTATTGTAAGAACTCTCGATTGAGCATTCCTAACATAAAGAACACCATTGTTGGACATAGGGCTTAGAGGCCTGTTGACAGTCATTAACCTCAATTATCAACCGTCAACATATCTTACATATATACTTAATTCCATCGCCAAACATAGGTATAGAGGTTTAAACTGACAAATTCCATAAGTTTTGCTGAATCTGTGTTTTCAGCAGGGTATATCTAGAAAACCGTCCCGAGGGACCTAAATGTTAGAATTAATCATACTTATCCGCGACGAAACCAACACTAGAAGGTTCCAAAAGACACCAGAAGACAACCCTCCGTGATAGACCTCGAGAGGCTGACATGTGGGGCCAACCGGCCCCACCTGTAGGCCGGCCGGCCCATGGGACCCATATGTCATGCTCTCCTTCGAATGTCGGTTCTCCACCGCCTCCTAGATTGCATCTATGCCGTCCTTTTAAGTCGGTTTGATTCGAGGGTCCAGAATTAACGCTACCCCCTATATATACGGCACTGTACCCCCTCCAGTAGAGCTATCCTGAAACCCTAATTCATATCCTCCTTATTAGGATCAGAGCCAGCTATCAAGAGAAGATTAGTCCTCCATAGGATCTAGTCTTGTAAATAGAAATAGTGAGATAGAGAGTGAGGAAAGAGTTTGGAGGAGGTGCCGGCCTGTCGGTGCTCTCTCTCTATGGCTTGTACCTTGATGGATCCAAGTTCTATCTGAGCTTACCTCTGAAATTTCTCTGGTAATCAACTTCTGATTCAAGTAAGCATCTTGTTTATATTGTTCATCAGGATTGCGACTCTTTTGAGTGCTTTATTCTTGTTCTAGAGAGAGTAAAGTATTAATCATAAGTGTAAGCGTGGTGCTTAGACTTGGGTTAATCGTGGATGCACCCTACATTCCGGATCGGTGGTAGCTCACGAGGGTGACTTTTATAGCCTCGTTGAATCCTCTGTAGTCCACCTCCCATTTGTAGACCAAGTAGGACTCGGTTACGAAGGAAAGCATCCTCTGCTGGTGTCTTTCGTTAGTAATGTCCCAAGTTGAATAGTAGAAGACATAGCTTACCGAAGTCAGAACAAGATAACCTTAGTTATCCTCTCTATGCACTTGTTTATCCTAACATTGTTGCTACCCTTAGTTAAGTTAGACTGTAGTTAGTCTCACACGTTTCCCTGTGGATACGATACTTGGAATATTTCTGGATGAAAGCTACAGCGGTATCCATGCGCTTGCGGATTTATCTATGTGCGTTGATAAATACCAACAAGCTTTCTGGCGCCGTTGCTGGAGAAACGGTTGCTGAATTAACTATGAATCTAGCTTAGCTTTTTGTCTTTTGTTTTACTTTTTTTCTTTTAGCATGGATAACACACCTATATATCAATATGCTAAACCGACGAGCACAAGCCTAAAATCACCAAAATCTTCATAGCCTATCCTAACACCTTGCTATGAGTTGCGCCCGTGTTTAATAAAAACTGATTTGGGAACAATCCTTCTCGGGAGAAGACAATCAAAACATATACTCACACCTATGGGAGTTTGCACAGACCTGTACATGCTTGCATATCGCTGACATGTCTGATGAAACTTTAAGATGGAAGTTGTTTCCGTTCTCTTTGACGGCTTGTGTCGTATTGATAGAAGCTAATTATTATTTTTAGAGATTAAACTAGATTTTATTAGTTTCAAAAAATAGAAAGACAATATTTGAAACCAGCTAGAGAACCAAATGTGTTCTGTTACAATAGTTGAAGGGTGTTTGATATCCCGTTTGGTATATACTTCAGGATTAAAAACAGGACTGATATGCAAGTGGGAGGTTGAAAATGGAAGTTTACCCTCTACCACTACAGCTGAAGTTTGAATCCTCAAAAAGTTCTGTGTTGGAAGAGAAGAACATATATACCAATCTTGAGAATAGACAACACGGCAGGGATATACCACCAAAAACTGACGAATCCAGCGTTGCTCATGAGTCATGCCATCATCTGTTCTTTGCTGGTCCGAGTAACTGAGGCATCTTTCTCTAGTGTTCTTGGTTCTATAAAAAGACTTCACCAAGGGACACTGGTTTATTGGCTGCGTTGATCGATCTAACAGTTGTTGTTCCTCCTTGCATGCCTGCCTCCATCAACGTCCAGCTGCCAACTGCCAAATTATGGAAGCAGGTATTAAAATCTCCTTGTTTGTTATACCTCCCACAAATTAGAGCTTATTTGATCCAAGGGGCAAACAACGAGTTAATCCTTTATAAGCATATAATTTCATAATATATAGGAAGCACATTAGTAGGTGCGCGCGGTGGTGCATAAATTAGTAACTGGTGAGCATTGTGGTGCGTGTTTATCCCTGTGTAATGGGTGGGTGAGATATTGTATACTGACAATTATTACTGACAATTATTGAGCAGACAGTTCAATACTTTTCTGGAACATTATACTGATTTTCGATCCAACAATTTATTATTTATATCTAGGGAAAAGGACAACGATGATGGACAGCCGGCTGCTTGATGCCGCGGCATCTGGTGACGCGACAATGATGAAACACTTGGCAGTTCATGACCCAGCCGTGCTGCTTGGAACAACTCCACAGGGCAACACCTGCCTCCACATCTCCGCCGCGCATGGCCATGATGGATTCTGCATGGATGTCACGGCCCTGAACCTGTCGCTCCTCTCCGCTGTCAACAATGACAGGGAGACTCCACTTGTCGCAGCAGTGACAAGTGGCCGTACCAGTACCACTTTAGCTTCATCTTTTCTCAGGTGCTACCGTGATCTCCATCTGAGCGAGGCAATCTTGATGCAAGACAAGAAAGGGAACAATGCACTGCACCACGCCATCCGAAGCGGCCACAGGGAACTTGCGCTGGAGCTGATCGCAGCGGAGCCTGCTTTGTCCAAAGCTGTGAACAAATACGATGAGTCACCCATGTTCATCGCGGTGATGAGAAATTACAAGGATGTCTTCGAGAAACTGTTGCAGATTCCTGATTCTGCTCATGGGGGGGTGAATGGCCAGAATGCTCTTCATGCTGCGGTGAGAAATGGAAATTCAGGTGAGACATGCCAGGTCCTATACCTTTTTGCTGCTTCTTCTTTTCGTGAAACTAAAATCTGTGTAAGGGGTGACGTACTATTATTCTTTTGGTTTTAGTCCATGCCAAGTCAGTGAGCCAATCCAAAAATTTCTGGGGAATAACAAAACAGGGCAATAAAAAAGTTGTTTCGATTTTGGTGGCCAAGCCAATCTATGAGAGAGAAGATTGCCTTTTTTTACTATCCTTCCTACACTACTACAATAAACTTAATGGAGGCAGGCATTTTTTATTTTCGGAGGAGGGCAAAGGCAACCGGCACCATCGAAAGATCACGGTTAATCCATGAATAAAGGAGGCGGTTGCCTTGCCCGCCTCGGTTAATCAGTTAGCGGAGGCGGGCGCCTTATAACGCCCGCCTCGGTAAATCGATAAAAAAAATCTAGGCCCGATGCCGAATCCACTCTCAGGCCCAACGCTGGGCCCGCTTCCGGGAACGTCGTGCCGCCGCTGGTGGTCGGATCCACGCCCACGCCGCTGCTGTTTGCAGGATCCACGTCGGTGGTGGCCGGATCCGTGCCCTCGCCACCGTTGGTGGCCGGATCCGCGAGCCCAGATGCTGGATCTAGCCGAGCAAAATGCATGCATGATGGCCCGTGCAATGTCCTCCTCATTCCAAAGCTGGGCATGGCAAATATTAGTTAGCTGGGGCATGTCAAACTATATTGGCCACGAACCAATGCAAATGGGTGCCAAAATTTTTCTGACTAGCTTGTTAAATATGGCTTGGGCCGAAAACAGATACAAAGCAGACGTGCCCTTTAATTTATTACCACCCCATCATATCACACATGTCGTCATTCGATGGATGTTGACCTTCTTTAATTACTTACATGATTTGCAGCTATCGCTAAACAGATTATGGAGACACGTCCTGCGCTCGCAACAGAAGAAGACAAGGATAACAAAAACACTCCACTGCAGCTGGCTGTACTTCGGGACAAGATTGACGTGCTAAGTGTACTGTTGGATCATGATCGGTCTTTAGGGTATGTAGCCTCCTCCGGTGGTGCCCCTCTTCTTGTTTCTGCTGCATTCAGAGGCCATGTTGGCGTTGCCCGAGAGCTTCTTAAACATTGTCCAGATGCGCCCCTTGCTGAAACAAATGGCTGGATATGTCTGCACCAAGCTGTGTGGGCCGGACAGATGGAGTTCGTAGATTTTGTCCTGGGTTTGCCACAATTCGGTAGACTCATTAACATGCGAGATAACGATGGATATACTGCTCTGCACCTCGCACTCCAAAAGTGCAATCCGAAGATGGTCGCTGCTTTACTGCTTCACCCAGACATAGACGTCACAGTGCTTAACAACAGAGGAAGCCCTGCAGTAGGGAACTTGGCGACTACCACCGACCATTCGAAGACATTAAACTGGGTACGTACGTTACGTCGTATATAGGTTTTCTTAATTATTAGTACGTATAGTACTACTTTAATTACTCCACAAAAAATCAGTGTTTATGCCAATCTTCTCTGCACGCGCGTGTCGATCCATCTTCCTTACCTGAAACATCAGATTTAGACTATCATGGTTACCAAGCTCCTTTTCAATCTTTCTATATGCAGAACGAAGTATCCATGCTTATGTTGAAAGCTGATCCTCAAGACGCAACAAATATTTATAATGTCTGGAGGGAAGCCCACCATGAAGTGACAGAATCATCTAGGGAGGATATCAAGTCACTGACTCAAACATATACAGGCAACACTTCCCTGGTGGCGATTCTCATTGCCACCATTACCTTTGCTGCTGCTTTCACTTTGCCCGGAGGATATAGCACTGATGCTGGAACCGAGGGGCTTCCCATCATGGCAAGGAAGTTTGCGTTTAAGGCATTCCTGATCTCCGACACCTTGGCTATGTGCTCCTCACTTGCTGTTGCCTTTGTATGCATCATAGCCAGGTGGGAGGATCTTGAGTTCCTGCTTCACTACAGGTCTTTTACAAAGAAGCTTATGTGGTTTGCATACATGGCAACCACCACAGCATTCGCAACTGGTTTATACACTGTTCTGGCTCCTCGTCTCCTATGGTTGGCCGTTGCGGTATGCACTCTGACGTCTTTACTGCCCATTCTCACTAAGATTCTTGGTGAATGGCCCATCTTGAAGCTTAGATTTCGGTTGGGTCAGAATTTCAATTCAGAGCTCCTCGATATGGTCTAGCTTCATCACCTTCAGTTATTGGTTCCATCTGCTTTATGTTGGAAACATAAGGGAACAGCATATGTTGAAATGTTTGCCAAACAGCACTATTGTTTGGGTAGTTTGGAATCGCTGTAATAAAGCCTGTGTAGATGAGTGATAGTATTTTATTTCCGAGTTGGACATCCTACAACTCTGCTACTTTGTTGATGAGAAATATGTTAGGTTCCACAGGATTTGACATCATAATTCATATTTTTTTCAAAGGTAACTGTTTGCAACAAAACTTATGGGTTTTATATTTGGAGTCGTAGACAGGAAACAGAAGTGCTGGCCTTTCGAGGAAGAAATATACATTAATCAAAAGGATGCATAACTCCATCTGCAGGGTTAAATATTCTTCTGTTAGGGATGGACACGTGTTCCACAAACTTATTTCAGTAGCACTCTCTAAAAGTGAAACACAGAAATGATATGAGAGGTCTGCTGCTGGCAGCAGCGTCATCTGGCTGTTGGAAAGCAGCACCACAGATCAAATAAGAAATATGCGCCAATTATATACGTAAGCCCCAGGACGTGCATATACAAAACAAAACACCCGGCCAGGTGCATATAAGTACCACATCGTGCATATACAAAACAAAACACCCGGCCAGGTGCCTACCAGCATGTCCCAGACCTTCTCGAACTGGTCTAACATTTCAATTTAGAAAGGAGTATGAAAAGGATACAGAAATGCTAAACGAAAAGCACCACAATGCTGCAGATGCATGACTGATCACTGATGGGCCAACAATGTTTCACATTGCTACCACTACAGCTAAAATTTCGATGACGATACAGCTGATCCATCTTACAACACAACGAGAAGACAATCCGGAGGATACACAGCAAGGCAAGGATGTACAAATGTAAACACCACATATCGATATACATTACAATAGAATAACAAATCCTAGTGCTTGCCTGATAAAAGATAGAGAAATGATTCTAATCAACCTGATTATTCCAAGTTAAAGCAACTCCTATCATATTTGGTATCTGACAAGCACCTACTAATCACATAGGTTCAACTACTTTGCTACAATAAGCTCATCTTCAGGATTGGCATTTTGAGGTTGCATCATCAATTCATCATCAGCTGCACTGAAATGATATTTCTCTCCAACAGCTCTCAGAAGCTGGTAAACCGCAAACACTGTAGGCCTTTCCTTTGGAGAAAAAAGCACACAAGAGCAGGCAAACTTCATGCATTGAAGCAGCTCAGCATTGTTGTTGTTGGATATATTATGGGCTTGGCCCGTATAATATTTAATAAATTAAATAAAACTCTATGGTCTGTAACATTAAGCGTTGTATGGTTTAATACACTAGTAGAGAAACGACCTTTGATCCCGCCTCGAAATTTGGCTTTAGTCCCGGTATTTTTTGCGCCCGGGATTAGAGAGACATTTAGTCCCGGTTTGTAGATTAAACCGGGACTAAAGGTCCCTGCCCAACGGCTGCTGCGGCAGGCTTTTGCTGCAGGAGACCTTTAGTCCCAGTTGGAGCTACCAACCGGGACTAAAGGTTAACTTTTACTCCCAGTTGGTCCCTCCAACAGGGAGTAAAAGTCTACGGGACCTTTAGTCCCGGTTGGATCTACCAACCGGGACTAAAAGTTAACTTTTACTCTCGGTTGGTCCCTCCAACCGGGAGTAAAAGTCTACGGGACCTTTAGTCCCGGTTGGAGCTACCAACCGGGACTAAAAGCGGTTGGTCCCTCCAACCGGGAGTAAAAGTCTACTCCCGGCTTTAAAGCAGCGTCCCCATCCCCAGTCCCCTCTCTCTCGCATCGTCATCCCACTTCCCACCCATCTGCTTCCGTCTCTGCCATCCCACCGCAGTCATCCGCCTGACCCGTGCCGCCCTCAGCCCATGGAGAAGTACCGCACCCCTCCCGCTGCACGAAGCCGACCCCGCGGCCGTCGTGCGCACACTCGCCAAGATGGCGAAGCCGAAGAAGGTTGGCGTCATGGTCAAGGAGGGCGGGGCACCGAGGTGTTCATCGTCGAGAAGCCCATCCGCGGCGGGAGCAGGTTCTTTCAGCGCCGGTCACCCGCTTCTTGGCTCTCGTGAGGGAGGAGGAGGAGGAGGCAGCTGAGGAGGCTCCACAGGCCGTCGACGGCGTGGCCCCGTAGGAGGAAAAAGCAAGCTGCCGGTGGTGTGACTAGTTATCTTCATATGCTACTACTAGTATTATAGTATCAACTGCTGAGTTTTATGGTATCTCTTCCAGTACTGTCATGTTAGGGTTGATGGATCTGAGTTTGTATGGTGATTGATCTATCCTTTGTCATCTGGAGTTCGTGTATGGTGACTGTTATGTTAGTATCTGTCGTCTTTGCCTACTATCCGTATGTTGATGATGATTCTGGATGAACTGCATGCGTTTGATTTGAGGCTGTATATCTTTGATTCTGCGTTTATATTTCGTCATCCATTCAAGTCCGTAAGTTTAGTTGTTCTATTGATTTTTTTGTACGCATCCAGTTTTATCAACCAGGACTAAAGGTCCTTTAGTCCTGGGCGAGAAACCGGGACTAAAGGAGGGGCCCTTTAGCCCCAGTTGGTATTACCAACTGACCTTTAGTCCCGGGCGCGAAACCGGGACTAAAGGAGGGACCTTTAGTCCCGGATTCGTGCTCCCGGTTCCAAAACCGGGACAGAAGGGGGTTGAGAACCGGGAGTATAGCTCGTTTCTCTACTAGGGATATCATACGAGATTTTGATTGAACGGTGATTCAGCTTATATGGTTGGAAATTATTCATCTTAATTGAGAAGCCGAGAAAAGGACAAAGGCGTGCCACACGCGCGCGCGCGTCGCCGCCGCCGACGGCGGCCAGGCCAGGCCATGGTCGTGTCTCAGCAACCCTCTGGCTTCCCTGACCCGTACCTCTGCGCGCACGGAGTAGCGGGAGAGCAGTTGCCTCCGAAACCCTCGTCCGCCTAAGAACCTTGCACGGGGTGTGCGCGATTAGGTTTCTGGGGAGCGATCCACGACTGCTCGTCCACGTACGTCTTCTTCCTGGTGGTGATCGCTCGGAACCTGTCTTCTTCCCGGTGATGGCCTGTGGAACACCAAAGCGCCTTCTTCCTAGTGATCCGTTCGTGGGATTGCACTGCGAACATCGTCCTACATCGACTGTGGTCCACGACTTCGAGCAACGCACTATGTCGACTAGTGCGAATGGAGCCTCTGATGCCCTCGGCATGGGACCCTCCGCTGGGTACAATCTAATCTCTGTGATTACTGTACTTTATGCTTTTACTGTATTCATCTGTATGTTATGTCTGCATGTTGTAGCGTTCGTTAGAAATATACACATGCACATATATGTCGTCACGACTGTGCTGATGTTAATTTTCTGGATTAAATTGATAATGAAAATGCCTAATTCTCTAACAATCCAAAAACCTAATCTTAGGCAATTTTCTGTCAGTGGTTTTGCTGCTGCTTTTAAGCCAAATAATTTTGATGGCAAGAATTTCATGATATGGCGTGCCAAGATGGTATTGTGGTTGACTGCGATGAACTACTATCACGCCGCACAGAGGAAGCCTGAACAGTTTACTCATGAGGAGGAGCAAAAGTTCTTGGCTGCCGATAACCTATTTCGAGGCACCGTGATTAGTGCACTTCATCCCAAGTATGAGAAAAACTACATATCTTGCACATCAGGCAAAGAGTTATGGGATGCTCTTGAGGCAAAGTTTGAAGTTTCTGACGCTGGTAGTGAGCTATACCTTATGGAGCAGCTGTATGACTACAAAATGGTTGAAGACCGTTCTGTGGTCGAACAGGCTCATGAGATACAGGCGCTAGCAAAGGAACTAGAACATTTTCCATGCCTGTTGCCCGACAAGTTTATGACCGGCGGTATAATCGCTAAGCTGCCACCTTCTTGGAGGAATTTTGCTACTTCTCTAAAACACAAGAGACAGGAGTTTAGCGTGGCTGAACTTATCGGATCTCTTGATGTTGAGGAGAGGGCGAGAGCAAAAGACAACCGTGGAAAAGGAGTTGAGTCTTCCGCTGCCAATATGGTGCAGAAGAAAAACTCATTTGCATTCCGTAATAAAAAGAAGAACATACAAGAGAACAACAATGTAAAGCCTAAGCAGACTGCACAGTTTTAGAAGAAAAATAACAAGAAAGGTGGATGTTGCTTTGTTTGCGGGAGTGATGAGCATTGGGCAAGTGCATGCCTAGACCGCAAATATAAGCAAAAAAAAGAAATCAACAAACATGGTGATTAGCGAGACTAGAGGAGTAACATCTAGATATGGTAATTCTTTACCTTTTGTTCTTTCAGTTTGTCTTTCACCTGAGTGGTGGATGGACAGCGGTGCTAACATTCATGTGTGTGCTGATGTTTCTTTGTTTATTTCCTATCAGGCCAGCAGGACTAGAGCCTTGCTGATGGGAAACGGTTCACATGCGCGTGTTCTTGGTGCTGGTAGGGTCGTTCTGAAGTTTACTTCGGGAAAGACGGTGCTGTTAAAGAACGTGCAGCATGTCCCCTCCATCAAAAAGAATCTTGCTAGCACTTCTCATATGTGTCGCGATGGCTTTAAAATTGTATTTGAGTCTAATAAGTGTGTTGTATCGAGACATGGAACATTTGTTGGAAAAGGTTATGATTGCGGAAGCCTGTTCCACTTATCTTTGCTTGATGATGTGTGTAATAAAGTAGTGAACAATGTTAATGTTTCGGATGAGTTGAATATATGGCATTCATGACTTTGTCACATTAATTTTGGTTATCTCACGTGGCTTGCAAATCTGAATTTAATCCCGAAATTTAACTTAGTCAAAGATTCTAAGTGCCAAGTATGTGTGCAATCGAAGCAACCGCGCAAGCCTCACAAGGCTGCTGAGGCGAGGAACTTGGCACCATTAGAACTCGTTCATTCTGATTTATGCCAAATGAATGACGAATTGACTAAAGGCGGTAGATGATACTTCATGACATTTATAGATGATTGTACTAGATTTTTCTACGTGTATTTATTGAAAACTAAAGATGAAGCGTTGCATTATTTTAAGGTCTATAAAGCTGAGGTAGAAAATCAACTTGAGAAGAAAATCAAGTGTTTGCGGTCCGATCGCGGGGGAGAATATTTTTCAAATAAATTTTCTGAGTTTTGCACGGTGCATGGAATTATTCATAAGATGACGCCACCATACTCACCACAGTCCAATGGGATTGCAGAGAGAAAGAACAGCACTCTAACTCATTTGGTTAATGCCATGTTAGAGACTGCGAGACTATCTAAGGAATGGTGGGGTGAGGCTATATTGACAGCGTGTGATGTTCTGAATAGAGTGTCCACAAAGAACAAAGAAATTACACCATTTGAGGAATGAGAGAAGAAGAGATTAAATCTCTCTTACCTGCGAACTTGGGGTTATTTGGCAAAGGTGAATGTGCCAATAAACAAAAAACGAAAGCTTGGACCAAAGACTGTTGAATGTGTCTTTCTTGGTTATGCTATTCACAGCGGGGGTTATAGAATTTTAATTATAAACTCTAGTGTTCCTGAGATGGCTGTTGATACAATCATGTAATCTAGAGACGCTATATTTTTTGAGAATGAGTTTCCCATGAAAAATGCACCTAGCACGACTGGTCATGAATTTATAATTCCCCATGAGCATGAAAATTTTACTCCGATAGAACAAATTGAGGAACCCTATATGCAAAATCCTGAGGAGGATGACACTATAGTCTTTAGAAAAAGTAAGAGACAGAGGACTGCAAAGTCTTTTGGTGATGACTATATTGTGTACCTTGTGGATGACACACCAACGACCATTGAAGAGACATATTCCTCTCCTGATGCTGACTTATGGAAGGAAGCAGTACGGAGTGAAATGGATTCTGTTATGTCTAATGGAACTTGGGAAATAGTTGATCGTCCCTATGGGTGCAAGCCTATAGGGTGCAAATGGGTGTTCAAGAAAAAACTTAGGCCTGATGGTACTATCGAGAGGTACAAGGCAAGGCTTGTGGCCAAGGGTTATACTCAAAAGGAAGGTGAGGATTTCTTTGATACTTATTCACCAGTTGCCCGATTAACCACAATTCGAGTTTTGCTTTCCCTGGTAGCCTCTTATGGTCTTATCGTTCATCAAATGGATGTTAAGACAACTTTGCTAAACGGAGAGTTGGAGGAGGAGATCTATATGGATCAGCCGGATGGGTTTGTAGCAAATGGTCAATAAGGCAAGGTGTGTAAATTATTAAAGTCATTATATGGCCTGAAACAACCTCCTAAGCAGTGGCATGAGAAGTTCGACAGAACTTTAACATCAGCTGGCTTTGTTGTGAATGAAGCTGACAAATATGTGTACTATCGGTATGGTGAGGGTGAAGGAGTCATTTTGTGCTTATATGTTGATGACATACTGATCTTTGGATCTAGCCTCAAAGTGATTGACGAGGTGAAGGAATTTTTAACTAATAATTTTGAGATGAAAGATTTGGGAGAGGCTGATGTTATTCTTAATATCAAGCTTCTGAGAGAAGGTGATGGTGGGGTAACTCTATTACAATCCCACTATGTGGAAAAGGTGCTGAGTCGCTTTGGGTTTAGTGACTATGCACTTGCTCCTACACCTTATGACCCGAGTGTGCTATTGAGGAAAAATTAGAGAATAGCAAGGGATCAGTTGAGATATTCCCAAATCATTGGTTCGTTCATGTATCTTGCTAGTGCAACAAGGCCTGACATCTCATTTGCTGTGTGCAAGCTGAGCCGGTTTGTGTCAAACCCGAGAGATGATCACTGACATGCTCTTGAGAGAGTGATGCGCTATCTAAAAGACACCATGAGCTATGGTATTCGTTATACTGGATATCCGAAAGTGCTGGAAGGCTATTGTGATGCCAACTGGATCTCTAATGCTGATGAGCTTTATGCCACAAGTGGATATGTGTTTTCGCTTGGAGGTGGCGCTGTTTCCTAGAAGTCTTGCAAGCAGACTATCTTAACGAAGTCTATAATGGAAGCAGAACCCACAGCATTAGACACCGCTGGCTCTGAGGCCGAGTGGCTTCATGATCTCCTTATGGATTTACCGGTTGTTGAAAAACCTATACCGGCTATTTTTATGAACTGCGATAACCAGACTGTGATTACAAAGGTTAACAGTTCTAAGGACAACATGAAGTCCACAAGGCATGTTAAGAGACGACTAAAATCTATCAGAAAATTAAGAAACTCTGAAGTAATAGCGTTGGACTATGTTCACACGTCAAACAATCTGGCAGATCAATTCACTAAGGGTCTGTCACGTAATGTGATAGAAAGTGGATCGAGAGAGATGGGTTTGAGACCCACTTGAAATTTACTATAGTGATAACCTGTTCTATGTGATCGGAGATCCCGTGAAGTAAGATGGTAAAACAAGTTAATAGTAAATTATGAGGAAAGATCCTTAGTAAGACTCATTTCTGATGCATATCTTTCCTATCTATAAGGAAGGTTGGTTTTTACCTTAATGTGTTCCAAGTGGCTTGCTAAAGCAAAGATGTTATCCTACAGAACATCTTTTGAGGAGCACACCTACATGAGTTAGACTGCTGGTCACAGTGTACGAAATTTGGGTAATATCTAAATACTCATGAAAGGCACTAAAGTATGACTTATATGCTTCAAATAGAGGGGATGTCTTTTGCTGCCTAGTATCAGCTAAGGACTTTAGTGACATTCACCTCACACAAAACTGTCAATTCAAGGCTTAGTCCATTGTTCAGTTGTGACTGGGTGAAACTATTGTTCTAGATGAATATTCAACTTAACAGTATCCAAGGAAACACTGGTATATAAAACAAATGTGGTTCTGAGACTACTTTATTATAAACCCTAGGGTTTGGTGGGGATTGTTGGATATATTATGGGCTTGGCCGTATAATATTTAATAAATCAAATAAAACTCTATGGTCTATAACATTAATCATTGTATGGTTTAATACCATACGGGATTTTGATTGAACGTTATATGGTTGGAAATTATTCATCTTAATTGAGAAGCTGAGAAAAGGATAAAGGCGTGCCACACGCGCGCGCGCCGCCGTCGCCACCACCGCTGGCCGGGCCAGGCCGTGGCGTGGCGTGGCGTGGCGTGGCAGGCGGGCAGGTGGGTGGCGAGCGAGCGGGTGAGCATGGCTACTCTTTTGCCACTTAATCCACATAATCACGGGAGTTTCTCCCTTTGATGGTGGAGGCGAACTGATTACATCAGTTACCATTCCTTTCGCTTCTCCGTCTCCTGGGATTCTCCGCTGTCTTTCTCCCTTCCTGTCGCAGCCATATATCCGTAGTCCACCGTCAGTCCAGATCTCCGTCTTTCGCAACCGCTCCCAAGAGAATCCACATCTCAGCAGCCCTCTAGCTTCCCCGACCGGTATCTCTGCGCGCACGGAGTAGTGGAAGAGCAGGTGCCTCTGGAACCCTCGTCCGCCTGAGAACCTTGCATGGGGTGTGCGGCGATTACGTTTTTGGGGAGTGATCCGCGACTGCTCGTCCACGTACGCCTTCTTCCTGGTGGTGATCGCTCGGAACCTGTCTTCTTCCCGGTGATTGCCTGCGGAACAGCAAGGTGTCTTCTACCTGGTGATCCGTTCGTGGGACTGCACTGCGAACATCGTCCTGTATCGACTGTGGTCCACGACTTCGAACAATGCACTATGTCGACTAGTGCTAATAAAAGCCTCTGATGCCTTCGGCATGGGACCCTCCGCTGGGTACAATCTAATCTCTGTGATTACTGTATTTTGCGCTTTTACTATATTCATCTGTATGTCATGTTTGCATGCTGTAGCGTTCGTTAGAAATATACACATTCACATATATGCCGTCACGAACCTGCTGTTGTTATATTTCTGGATTAAATTGATAATGAAAATGCATAATTCTGTAACAGATGTCCTTCCCAATCAAAGATCGTTGGCATCCTGTAGTATAGAGTTGTTTGACACGTAAGTTATCCAATCCACCAAACTCCCTTTGAAGATATGTGGCGCATTTGACAATCCCCTTTTGTAGCGGCCACAAGAGTGCGTGTATACTCACCGTCCACAAATGTGCTCAGGTGGATGTCAATGGGATTGGAGTTCTCACCGCGATCCATCTAATAGAATCTGATAACCTAACCATTATTGGCAAAATTAATTCCTTGCTTCGTTCTAGACATCTAAGTATCTTTTTTTACTTTCCCCTTTCGCTTTTGCTTTTCCTTTTTCCTCCATTGCTTTTGTATTTTGCATATACATAGGCTGCTGCGAGGGCAGGAACAAATTCCATGCGTGTGCCTAGCTACCCTCTTGTCTGATTGAGTAGTCTAGCCGGCCGTTGTAACTCCTTGCCTCATGACTTGTATATTGAGATCTATGTATCTTTCTTTTTTTCTTTTCCCCTTTCGCTTTTCCTTTTCCCTCCATTGCGTTTGTATTTTGTATATAAAGAGGCCGCAGCGTGGGACAACTTCCTTGCGTGTGCCTAGCTAGCCTCTTTACTGATTGAATTGAATAGTCTAGACCGTTGTAGCTCCTTGCCTCATCACTTGTATTGCGTCCACACTACAGGGGCCATATTCAGCAGCCAGGTATTATATATGGGTATCCTTATTCCTTATATTAAAACTTCTATTGATGATAGGGTGTGTATATGCAACATACCAAGAGCTATTGTTCATCTTTTGTTATTAGAAAAAATATAAGTAAAGTAGCCCCGCAGTTTCACTGCCAAATGCACCCATCCACGTATATCGATGGGAAACATTTACTAGTGTATATGTTTATTACCAAAATCATTAAATACTAGTGTAACTGCTGCAGATACTAATATGCAATGATTATATCCTCATCAAACAATATGACGTGCTTTAGAATCCAGTTTAATTTGTCACAGCGGCCGGCCATCCATAGATGCTTCCCCTGACGAACTCACGGCGGCCGGCCATCATGAGTTCGTCAGTATGGACCGGCGTCTCCTGGAAGCAGCCACATCTGGTGACTTTCCATCGATGAAGCAACTGCTGGCTCTTAACGATCCTGGCGTGCTGCTTGGGGCAACTCCACAGGGACATCTCTACCATCCAGGGCCACGAGGAATTCTGCAAGGATGTCCCGACGCTGGATCAATGCTTTTCTCGTTGTCCTATGGTCGGACTCCGAGCCAAACAAAACAAAATCTGACAACCACATCAGTAACTATTATATTAGAACAATCGTTTCTTTGCTTCATTCTGTGTAACTTGTGTTTATAACAAGGCTGCTGCGAGGGACAACCGGACAAGGAAAACAAGTATCTCCCCCGGATCCGCTGCCCCGCCCCTCCCCTCCCTCACCGGCGGCGCCCCTCCCCTAGATCTGCCACCCCTAGCATTGGGCAAAGCAACTGTATCCCGTAGTGTTGGCTGCGTTGATCGATCTAACAGTTGTTGTTTCTCCTTGCATGCCTGCCTCCATCAACGTCCAGCTGCCAACTGCCAAATAGGGATGAAAACGGTCGGAAACGGTATTACAATATAGAAAATGAAAGCGGTCGGTTCGGAATATCTCTACATTTTAGCAATTAAAGAGTACAAAAATTGGTTGAAAATGGTTGCCAAACCAATTGAAAATGACAAATTTTTATGTTTGGCAAAATTCAGAAACGATATCATAATATAGAAAACGGTATCATAATATAGAAAACGAAAGCGGTCGGTTCGGAATATTTCGGTACCGTTTTCATCCCTACTGCCAAATTATGGAAGCAGGTATTAAAATATCCTTGTTTGTTATACCTCCCACAAATTAGAGCTTATTTGATCCAAGGGGCCAACAACGAGTTAATCCTTTATAAGCATATACTTTCATAATATATAGGAAGCACATTAGTAGGTGCTGTGGTGCATAAATTAGTAACTGGTGAGCATTGTGGTGCGTGTTTAACCCTGTGTAATGGGTGGGTGAGATATTGTATACTGTCGTGTGCATATTAATTAGAATCTGAATATGTGCACAAACGGACGGCCGATTCAATTCCGTTCCTGTTTCGTTATTACTGACAATTATTGAGCAGACAGTTCAATACTTTTCTGGAACATTATACTGATTTTCGATCCAACAATGTATTATTTATATCTAGGGAAAAGGACAACGATGATGGACAGCCGGCTGCTTGATGCCGCGGCATCTGGTGACGCGACAATGATGAAACACTTGGCCCTTCATGACCCAGCCGTGCTGCTTGGAACAACTCCACAGGGCAACACCTGCCTCCACATCTCCGCCGTGCATGGCCATGATGGATTCTGCATGGATGTCACGGCCCTGAGCCGGTCGCTCCTCTCCGCTGTCAACAATGACAGGGAGACTCCACTTGTCGCAGCAGTGACAAGTGGCCGTACCAGTACCACTTTAGCTTCATCTTTTCTCAGGTGCTACCGTGATCTCCATCTGAGCGAGGCAATCTTGATGCAAGACAAGAAAGGGAACAATGCACTGCACCACGCCATCCGAAGCCGGCCACAGTGAACTTGCGCTGGAGCTGATCGCAGTGGAGCCTGCTTTGTCCAAAGCTGTGAACAAATACGATGAGTCACCCATGTTCATCGCGGTGATGAGAAATTACAAGGATGTCTCCGAGAAACTGTTGGAGATTCCTGATTCTGCTCATGGGGGGATGGAGGGCCAGAATGCTCTTCATGCTGCGGTGAGAAATGGAAATTCAGGTGAGACATGCCTGGTCCTATACCTTTTTGCTGCTTCTTTTTTTCGAGAAACTAAAATCTGTGTAAGGGGTGACGTACTATTATTCTTTTGGGTTTTAGTCCATGCCAAGTGAGTGAGCCAATTAAAAAATTTCTGGGGAATAACAAAACAGGGCAATAAAAAAGCTGTTTCCATTTTGTGGCCAAGCCAATCTATGACAGAGAAGATTGCCTTTTTTACTATCCTTCCTACATTACTTACAATAAACTTAATGGAGGCGGACGTTTTTTTTATTTTCGGAGGCGGACAAAGGCAACCGCCTCCATCGAAAGGTCACGGTTAATCCGTGAATAATGGAGGCGGTTGCCTTGCCCGCCTCGGTTAATCAGTTAGCGGAGGCGGGCGCCTTATAACGCCCGCCTCGGTAAATCGATAAAAAAACAAAAAAAAATCAGGCCCGACGCCGAGCCCACTCTCAGGCCCAACGCTGGGCCCGCTTCCGGGAACGTCGTGCTGCCGCTGGTGGTCGGATCCACGCCCACGCCGCTGCTGGTTGCAGGATCCGCGTCGGTGGTGGCCGGATCCACGCCCTCGCCGCTGTTGGTGGACGGATCCGCGAGCCCGGATGCCGGATCTAGCCGAGCAAAATGCATGCATGATGGCCCGTGCAATGTCCTCCTCATTCCAAAGCTGGGCATGGCAAATATTAGTTAGCTGGGGCATGTCAAACTATATTGGCCACTAACCAATGCAAATGGGTGCCAAAATTTTTCCGACTAGCTTGTCAAATATGGCTTGGGCCGAACACAGATACAAAACAGACGTGCCCTTTAATTTATTACCACCCCATCATATCACACATGTCGTCATTCGATGGATGTTTGACCTTCTTTAATTTGATTACTTACATGATTTGCAGCTATCGCTAAACAGATTAAGGAGACACGTCCTGCGCTCGCAACAGAAGAAGACACGAGTACCAACACTCCACTGCACCTGGCTGTACTTCGGGACAAGATTGACGTGCTAAGTGTACTGTTGGATCATGATCGGTCTTTAGGGTATGTAGCCTCCTCACATGGTGTCCCTCTTCTTGTCTGTGCTGCATTCAGAGGCCATGTTGGCGTTGCCCGAGAGCTTCTTAAACATTGAGCAGATGCGCCCCTTGCTGAAACAAATGGCTGGACATGTCTGCACCAAGCTGTGTGGGCAGGACAGATGGAGTTCGTAGATTTTGTCCTGGGTTTGCCACAATTCGGTAGACTCATTAACATGCGAGATAAAAATGGAGATACTGCTCTGCACCTCGCAGTCCAAAAGTGCAATCCGAAGATGGTCGCTGCTTTACTGCTTCACCCAGACATAGACGTCACAGTGCTTAACAACAGCGCAACCAATGCAACCTGGAAATTACGTAATGTCACCGACCATTCCAAGACTTCAAACTGGCACTACGGGCAAAGCCCTAAATACACTCGGCAAAGGCTTTACCGAGTGCCGCACTCGACAAAGGACTCTCAGGAAAAAAATTGCCGACAAAGCAGCCTTTGCCGAGAGCTAGCAAAGAAAACGAGCCGTCACGGCGCAGGAAACGGTGACGGCGGCTTTGCCGAGTGCCAACCCGGACGGCATTCGGCAAAGTTATTCATTTTTTTTAAAATTCTTTGCCGAGCGCCGCCCGGGCTGGCACTCGGCAAAGTTTTTTATTTTTATTTTTTTTAATTCTTTGCCGAGCGCCGTCCGGGATGGCACTCGGCAAAGTTTTTTATTTTTATTTTTTTTAAATTTCTTTGCCGAGCGCCGGACGGGTGGCTCTCGGCAAAGTTTTTATTTTATTTTAAAAAATTTCTTTGCCGAGTGCCGGATGGGTGACACTGGGCAAAGTTTTTTATTTTTTTTAAACAATTCTTTGCCGAGTGCCATGGCACTCGACAAAGCTGGGAAACGGGTTGGCGCCCCTTTTTCTAGCTTTGCCGAGTGCAGTGACCATTGCACTCGGCAAATTGATCAAAACCAGTTTTTTTATTCATTTTTTACATTCCATCACGACAAACACAAATTATCACATATATCTCACATCCATCCAAACATACATCACATATTTATCACATCCATCGCATATATCACATTCATCACAATATATCACATACATCAATCCAAACATCTATCACATATATCACAGTTATCCAAATATACCACTAGTGCATGACAAGTATATCAGAAATCCATCACCATGTGAACAACAAATGCAAATACAACTAATGCTACTCATCACCAAGGTGGAAACTGAGTGCCTTGTGAAGGAAAAGCTGGATGAGTCGGAGACGCATGAGCTGGATTATTTGAACCCTCCGACTGAGGCTGCACAAAGGAGAAGAGATTGCATGCGTTAGACAAGATTACTTGGATAGCTAATCTAGGTCATACAAGCAAAGCACAAGCGAAAACACACAGGAGTAGCTGCAGCTGCAGGAGTCAGAGGTGGAGCGAACAGCCCAGGTGGCATAGCTAGACCCGTATGTTGCCCAAGAGTCTGCATGAACTACATCATTTCCGACATCCTCTGCGCCTCGGCCTCTCGCGCGGCCCGCTCGGACTGCAGCTGGGCCGCTAGGTCCTGATGTTGCCTTGCTTCTTCATCCAGCCGGGCCTGCAATATTTCACTCCAATGTTTCAGTAATGCAAAGCTAATTAAGGTGTGTAAAGATCAATGTACGACGAGTAAAAGAGGAATAACCTCGAGTGCGTCGACCCGTTGCTGTGAAGCGCTTGGCTGTGGCCGTATGGCCGGGCTTGCGCTCGTGCTCCATGCTCGGATCTGGGAGAGAGAGGGAGTAGAGGTCGAGTCGATGACGCTGTCACCAAGCCAGTACCGCCCATGCTTCTTGCCTCCACCCACCCTCATGACGATCTCTGCATCAATGTCCTCGGTGCTCGGGTCGTACTCTGGCCCATGGATCGACCTTGCCGCCGACGTGTACTCACTGATGCGGGTGTGAACGCTCGGGTTGGTGTATGCCTCGGGCGGGTCCTCCGGGTTGTAGGAGACGCCGGACGTCGCTTTGCCCTTGTGGGACATACACCATGCCTGGAAGTCGGAGCATTGCTGGCCACCATGTGCCTCCGACTGCGATAAAGACAGCAAGATGATTAGAAATCAGGCATAATTGAGCGTTAGAATAGATAAATGAATTCGCGTACCCATAATTGTTTGTATCCGGCGAGGTTGCGGTTGCCTTGATGGTGTGCTGGACCTTGCATCTGCAAACGCCGCTCCCGGGCAGCATCGTGCGTCCCGGCCCACCCGGGCGTGAACCACTTGTCCACGATCATCGCCCAGCACTCAGGATACGAGGAGCACCACCAGGGACACATCTACACATCATCAAGTATTTGACATATAAAAAGATCAAATTAAACCAACTTAAGCTCAAAACAAATCAATATTAATGTTCTTTATCTACCTCAAGGTACTGGTCCCGGGTCAGCGTCATCTTTCTTGCTTCTTCTTTGCTGACCTTCTCTCCAAGTTTTGAGCCGTAGTAGGTTATGATGGCTTGGATGCACGTCTCATGATGCATGTCGATGACGAGTTTTTTACAGGCTTTGGTAGGTGCGGCGGCATAGTGATCAAACATCCAGGGCGGCTCCCTCCTGCTGGCGTAGTCAACCAGGCCAAGCTAGTGTTGCCTGCACAGAAGACCCAGGACACCATTGATCGGGCGTCCGTGACCACCACCCGACACAATCGTCCAGTTCCTGCACAAGTGATTAAGAAAAATTATTAGTTTCTCTATCGATTTTCAACATATCATATGAAGTGGTGGTGATTAAATCTTAAGTTACTTACTTTTGCCCTTCAGGGCGAATCATTGGGCTTTCGTGAGGAAGCGGAACCAGAGGGAGGCTCGCCGGACCTCGCAAGTAGACGTTGGTCGAACCAGAGGAAGCAGAACCCGTACCATCCTCCTCGTGCGTCCCCTCCCCCTCGTGGCCCCCTCCTCCTCGTCCGTCTGCCGAACTAGCTCGTCGTCGTCCCCGGGCCTCGCCTCCTCCTCGTCCTCCTCACGCTGTGTGGTAGGAGGCGCCAGCGGCTGCCTCCTGCGGCCGCTGCTCCTCCTCCTCCTCCTATCCGACGGCCCCTCACCTACAGCGGCATAAGCGAGGACACGTCCCTGTGACGGTCACTTCGGCCCGCCATCTTTGTTCAATCACCTGTAATTAAAAAGAATAAACAAGACGTAATTAGAAATAGAAATAGATGCAAAATAAACAAAACATAATTACAAAAACATAGTATTACATGTATTAGAAATAATCTTCATGATTGGGATTAGCTGGATCATAGGTCTCATCATCACTATCAACATTGTCATTGCCCAAATAATCAACACTATTCGAAGGAGGAATGTTGTCTTCATCATCATTGCCTAAACGTAATCGCTCAAGCATTTCGAAGTCCTTCACATTTTGCACCTCATCTCCAGCGTCCTCGTCATCAACCCTTTCATTGTCCATGAGTGTTGCCTCCTCTAGGAGGCTGCATCTCTTGATTTGGTCTATCGCATAACGTTGCCAGGTCCTCTCTAGCCTTATGGTTGTCCTTAGACTTTTCAGTGTCCATGAGTGTTGCCCAAAGTGCCTCAGCGACATTCTTTTCAGTGTGCATTACATCAATGTTATGTGGCAGAAGAAGGTCATCAAAATTGGGGAGCCTCGTCAAGCCCAACTTATGAGTCCACATATGTTGCTCACCATATCCCACGAAACCACCTTCTTGATTGGCCACGAGAGCATCTATCTGAGCATGAACCTCGGCACCAGTCATCATCCGCGGTGCAGGGTCTGACACTACGACACCTTTCGTAAAGTTCTTGATGTCTTGTTTGAATGGATGGTCAAGAGGGAGGAATTGACGATGTTTGTCGAATGACGAATACTTGCCACCCCTCTACAACCAAATGAACCTCAGACCTTCCTTGCATATTGGGCATGGGAACTTCCTATGAACACACCAGGCGCAGAATAACCCATACACTAGGAAGTCATGCAGGGAGTAGTGGTACCAAACGTGCATTTTGAAGCTTGTCTTTGTAGCTCGATCGTTTGTCCATACCCCTTCCTCCCAAGCATGGACCAATTCATCGATCATAGGCTCCATGAACACTCCCATATTACTCCCTGGGTGTCCAGGAATAATCAACGACAAGAATACGTTCTGTCATTGAAAGGAGACACCGGGGGGAAGATTGAGGGGGATAACGAACACGGGCCAACAAGTGTATGGGGCCGACATCAGTCCATAAGGATTGAACCCATCTGTTGCCAGCGCAACACGTACATTACGAGCCTCGTCAGCTTTCTCACGATGTTTGTCGTCAAAGCGGGTCCATGCTTCACCATCGGATGGATGTACCATCTTGCCAACATTGTAACGTTTGCCCTTTTTGTGCCATGTCATCTGTTTCGCGGATTTCTCGGTCATGTATAGCCGTTGGATCCTTGGTAGAAACAGAAGGTGCCGTAGGATTTTCACGGGGATCGTAAGCTGCCTCTTCTGGCCATCACTAGAGTCTACCTCCAGGTACCTGGAGGATTTACACTTTGGACAGTACTTTGCATCCTTGTGTTCTTTCCTAAATAGGACGCAGCCATTCGGACAAGCATGTATCTGCTCATATGGCATTTTAAGTGCACGAAGGAGTTTCTGTGACTCGTACAAGCTTTTTGGCAGAACGTGGCCCACCGAAAGCAGGGTGCCAATCATGGCCAACATCTTATCGAAGCCTTCTCGACTTAGGTTTAACTCGGACTTCAACCCCATTACGCGTCTAATGGCATGCAGTTGAGAAACCGTTGTCCGATCATGAAGGGGTTTCTGTGCCGAGTCCATCATGTCGTAGAACGCCTGTGCGGCTGCCTCCATCTCCTCCTCACGTCCTTTCAGCAAACTGTGCTTGGTGAGCATCATCTAACATGTCTGCTACCCCGGCATCAGCATCATAAGCCTCGACGCGTGGTCTCACCACCTCCTCTCTCATACAATGGGCTTCACCATGGTGGACCCACCAGGTATAGTCCGGCGTAAATCCATTCTTCAAAAGATGTTTACCCATGTTGTGCTTGTTTACCCTTTTCTTGTTTGCACATTTGTTGCAGGGACATAAAACTAGACTCGGGGATTTAGCTGCCTTGCCAAATACACGGTTCAAGAAATCATTGGTCTTGTTCATCCATTCATTGGTGTAATCACTCTGACTTCTCCGGCCCGTGTACATCCACTGACGGTCATCCATCCTCTAACATATATATCACCGAGCAAAGTAACCATCAATTGCATCTACATGGTGTTCCTACCGTCTAATAGGTGAGGATAGGTCCTAATCCCACCCGCGGATGCGTAGATGAGGTTAGTCTCCATGGTCTACTCCTATCCGAGATAGAATTTCGGCAGCACCTCCACGCTGTTCTCTAGATACACGTCTTGCTAGGGAGAGTGTGTATCCGGAGAACAACACGGAGGTGATGCCGAAACTCTATCTCGGATCGGAACAGACCGTGAAAACTAACCCATCTACGCATCCGCGGGCTATCCAAAAAACATGGACAATCCAAAACAGATACGGTCGTAGATATTGAAAGATCTGCATACCTCCAACCGTATCTCTTTCGAACGGGAGACGCCTAACTGAGTTGCCCGATCTACGACCATGATACGGAAAGAGGGGTTATACCTAGGGTGGCGGTGGAGTCAGGCTAGCGGGGCCATGGTGGGTCAGTGCAGTGGCGAGGCAACGCGGTGCAGGCAGACCCGTAGCGGCGAGGAAGACGATCAGGGTCGCCGATATACTCTGGCTCGGCTACGACGGCTCTTCTCTGCAAAAAAAAGAACAAAATACTATCTCAGTTCAAAATTTCAGCAGAACCTCCCCTGCACGGTGAGGTATCCAAAACCTGCAAAAAAAACATACGGCACGATGGCCGACAACCACATATACATATGCATTCAATTCAACATATCATTGCCAAGTCACATTCATCCACCACCACCGCTGCCGCCGCCGCCACTCTACTCTTCTACTACTACAACCACCACCACCACCGCCACTCTACTCTTCTACTACTACAACCACCACCACCACCACCACCTATTACTACTACTACCACCACAACCACCTACTGTACAACTACTACCACCACCACAACCACCTACTACTACTACTCTACCGAACTCTACTTCTACTAAAACATACTACCACTGCTACTCTACTACTCACCTATGGTGTCGGGGGCTGGGAGGACGTTGGGGCATTGGGGTCGGCCGAGGCACGCTGGGGACGGGGAGAGGATGGCCTCGGCGGTCGGGGTCGCGCCGAGAGGGCCGGGGCGGCGCTGCCGTAGGCCGGGGCGCGGGCCGTGGGGTTGGAGCGGCGGGCGCCGCGTGAACCCCATGTGTCCGGCGGGCGGCGGAGGAGAAGTCTTGTGCGGTGTGGGCCGGCTTACGAGCGGCGGGGAATACGCTGTGAAGTGCACCGCCAGCTTGTTGGCGGCGAGGCGGCGCGTCGGCGGCGTGGGCGGGCGGCGGCAGCGTCGGCAATGGGCGGCGCGAAGGCGGCGGTGGGGCATGGGGGGCATGCTGCGGCGCGCGCCGCGCGTCTGAAGGCGGCGGAGCGCGCCATGGTGAGCGGCGCGGCGGCGTCGGCGGGCGGATGGCGGATGCCGGACGGCGGCGGCAAGCGGCGAAGCGGGGCGGCGGCGCGTCGTGTGTGTGCGTGTGTGGGAGGGAGGGAGATAACGGTTGGGTGGCCGGTTTGTCTAAGTGTGGATGGGCCGCCGGTTTGCCGAGTGCCAGATCAGGGCACTCGGCAAACGTGTTTTCCTTTTTTTTGAAATCTAAACCCTAAACCGTACTGCATCGTTTTTAAAAAAAAATACCACTTTGTCGAGTGCCAGGCGGAGAAGCACTCGGCAAACATTTTTAAAAAAATTTGGCAGGCTCTTTGCCGAGTGCCTGGCAGCTGGCACTCGGCAAAGAGCATGTTTGCCGAGTGTCAAAAGATGACACTCGGCAAACCAAATATTTTTTTTGTATTTTGACCTCCAAACTTTTTCTGTAGTCCTCTTACAGTACTTGGTACTCCATGTCGAAATTTGGTACATTTCTCGAACTGTTTGCTATATTTAGTTAATTTATTTCATTTAATTGAATTTTTTTGAAAAATGCAAATTTGAACCGCACGTGCATCGAATAATGGAATTTAATGATTCAAAAAATGATATTCATGGTATTGAGTGTAGTGTGAGGCCGTATCCAGGAACGGACCTGAAATTTCGAACATCTTGTTCACGAAACGAACTTGCGGATGAATTGTTTTTAAATTCTATAAAATGCAAACGAAATCATGAAACTTGTCGAGATGTCATGATATCGTATGTGGAGGATGTGATAAAAATTTGAGAAGGTTTGGTGCACGTTATCACGTACGATGCTTACAAACAGGACATCTCCATATGTGATATCAGATAACGTGGAGATGTCACATGTGGAGATGTCCTGGTTTATAAGCATTGTACGTGATAACGTGCACCAAACCTTCTCAAATTTTTATCACATCCTCCACATATGATATCATGACATCTCGATAAGTTTCATGATTTTCGGACTTCATTTGCATTTTATATAATTTAAAAACAATTCGTTCGTAAGTTCGTGGTCATGTTTCGTGAATAAGATGTTCGAAATTTCCGGTCCGTTCCTAGATACGGCCTCACACTACACTCAATACCATGAATATCATTTTTTGAATCATTAAATTTCTATTATTCGATGCACGTGCAGTTCAAATTTGCATTTTCTAAAAAAATTCAATTAAATGAAATAAATTATATATAGCAAAAAGCCATAAAAATGTACCAAATTTTAACATGGAGTCTCATATACTGAAGGAGGACTCGAGAAAAATTTTGGAGTTCAAAAGTGGGGAAAAAATAGTTTGCTGTTATTCTTTGCCGAGTGTCAGGGTCTGGCACTCGGTAAAGAAGTGGTTTGCCAAGTGCCTACCCGCTAGCATTCGACAAACCTGGACGGCAGGCGGCGGCCGTTAACTGACGCCGCTTTTTGCCAAGTGCCAGGGTTTGCCGAGGACCTGACACTCGGCAAAAAGGGCCTTTGCCGAGTGTATGGCTTTGCCGAGGGTTCTTTGCCGAGTGCGGCACTCGGCAAAATAACTCTTTGCCGAGTGCCCGACTTTTAGTCCTCGGCAAAGAAAGTTGCACTCGGCAAAGGCCCTGTTTCCCATAGTGTGGGTACGTACGTTACGTCGTATATAGGTTTTCTTAATTATTAGTACGTATAGTACTACTTTAATTGCTCCACAAAAAATCAGTGCTTATGCCAATCTTCTCTGCACGCGCGTGTCGATCCATCTTCCTTACCTGAAACATCAGATTTAGACTATCATGGTTACCAAGCTCCTTTTGCATCTTTCTATATGCAGAACGAAGTATCCATGCTTATATTAAAAGCTGATCCTCAAGACGCAACAAATATTTATAATGTCTGGAAGGAAGCCCACCATAAAGTGACAAAATCATCTAGGGAGGATATCAAGTCACTGACTCAAACATATAGAGGCAACACTTCCCTGGTGGCGATTCTCATTGCCACCATTACCTTTGCTGCTGCTTTCACTTTGCCCGGAGGATATAGCACTGATGCTGGAACCGAGGGGCTTCCCATCATGGCAAGGAAGTATGCGTTTAAGGCATTCCTGATCTCCGACACCTTGGCTATGTGCTCCTCACTTGCTGTTGCCTTTGTATGCATCATAGCCAGGTGGGAGGATCTTGAGTTCCTGCTTCACTACAGGTCTTTTACAAAGAAGCTTATGTGGTTTGCATACATGGCAACCACCACAGCATTCGCAACTGGTATATACACTGTTCTGGCTCCTCGTCTCCTATGGTTGGCCGTTGCGGTATGCACTCTGACGTCTTTACTGCCCATTCTCACTAAGATTCTTGGTGAATGGCCCATCTTGAAACTTAGATTTCGGTTGGGTCGGACTTTCAATTCAGAGCTCCTCAATAGGTCTAGCTTCATCACATTCAGTTATTGGTTCCATCTGCTTTATGTTGGAAACATAAGGGAACAGCATATGTTGAAATGTTTGGGTAGTTTGGAAACATAAGGGAACAGCATATGTTGAAATGTTTGGGTAGCATATGCCAAACAGCACTATTCTTTGGGTAGTTTGGAATCGCTGTAATAAAGCCTGTGTAGATGAGTGATAGTATTTTATTTCCGAGTTGGACATCCTACAACTCTGCTACTTTGTTGATGAGAAATATGTTAGGTTCCACAGGATTTGTCATCATAATTCATATTTTTTTCAAAGGTAACTGTTTGCAACAAAACTTATGGGTTTTATATTTGGAGTCGTAGACAGGAAACAGAAGTGCTGCCCTTTCGAGGAAGAAATATACATTAGTCAAAAGGATGCATATCTCCATCTGCAGGGTTAAATATTCTTCTGTTAGGGATGGACACGTGTTCCATAAACTTATTTCAGTAGCACTCTCTCAGAGTGAAACACAGAAATGATATGAGAGGTCTGCTGCTGGCTGCAGCGTCATCTGGCTGTTGGAAAACAGCACCACAAATCAAATAAGAAATATGCGCCAATTATATACGTAAGCCCCAGGATGTAAATCATGTAATGTAATATATAAGTACCACATCGTGCATATACGAAACAAAACACCCGGCCAGGTGCCAACCAGCATGTCCCAGACCTTCTCGAACTGGTCTAACATTTCAATTTAGAAAGGAGTATGAAAAGGATACAGAAATGCTAAACGAAAAGCACCACAATGCTGCAGATGCATGACTGATCACTGATGGGCCAACAATGTTTCACATTGCTACCACTACAGCTAAAATTTGGATGACGATACAGCTGATCCATCTTACAACACAACAAGAGGACAATCCGGAGGATACACAGCAAGGCAAGGATGTACAAATGTAAACACCACATATCGATAGACATTACAATAGAATCACAAATCTTAGTGCTTGCCTGATAAAAGATAGAGAAATCATTCTAATCAACATGATTATTCCAAGTTAAAGCAACTCCTATCATATTTGGTATCTGACAAGCACCTACCCATCACATAGGTTCAACTAGTTTGCTACAATAAGCTCATCTTCAGGATTGGCATTTTGAGGTTGCATCGTCAATTCATCATCAGCTGCACTGAAATGATATTTCTCTCCAACAGCTCTCAGAAGCTGGTAAACCTCAAACACTGTAGGCCTTTCCTTTGGAGAAGAAAGCACACAAGAGCAGGCAAACTTCATGCATTGAAGCAGCTCAGCATTGTTGTCCTTCCAAATCAAAGATCGTCGGCATCCTGTAGTATACAGTTGTTTGACAGGTAAGTTATCCAATCCACCAACTCCCTTTGAAGATCTGTGGCGCATTTGACAAACCCAAAGCTGTGGACATCCCCTTTTGTAGCGGCCACAAGAGTGCGTGTATACTCACCGTCCACAAATGTGCTCAGGTGGATGTCAATGGGATTGGAGTTCTCACCGCGATCCATCTAATAGAATCTGATAACCTAACCATTATTGGCAAAATTAATTCCTTGCTTCGTTCTAGACATCTAAGTATCTTTTTGTACTTTCCCCTTTGGCTTTTCCTTTTCCTTTTTCCTCCATTGCTTTTGTATTTTGCATATAAATAGGCTGCTGCGAGGGCAGGAATAAATTCCATGCGTGTGCCTAGCTACCCTCTTGTCTGATTGAGTAGTCTAGCCGGCCGTTGTAACCACGCACACTCACCTATATAAACGTACTCACGCAAACCTTTGAGATTGACGAAATTATCACAGACACCTCGTTATCCACGGGAATGTCGCCTAAAAGGCAATGCTGTTAAATCATAAAAAAATCACTTCTATGGGGAGTTGAACCTAGGTCGGTGCTACTGTCACTACCGGAAACACCTAAGTTGCCGAGTGTCCCCACCTTTGCCGTGGGCAAGATTTCGGGCACTCGGCAAACATGGTGTTTGCCGAGTGTCCCAAAGACGACACTCGGCAAAGACACAACTCACGGCATAACAGTTTACGCTCGGCAAAGAGCTTCTTTGCCGAGTGTTTTTTTTTGACACTCGGCAAAGAGCTTCTTTGCCGAGTGTTTTTTTTACACTCGGCAAAGAAAATTTCAAAGCACATTTTGAAGCAGTAAATTAATTCAAATGAAAAAGTTTTCAACTACAAAGTTGTATAACTCATCAAGATGTACAATGTTTGTTTTGGTCTTTTCTTCATACAACAAAGTAAAAATAAATTTATTCACAAATCTAACATATCTCTCTTGTAGTTTATGAAACTACAAGAGAGATGTATAAGATTTGTGAACAATGTTAGAACGACCATATCGGAGGAACAGATGATCAAACAACTAAAATAAACTTTGTAGATCTCGAAAAGTTATGAAACTTTGTAATTGGCAACTTTTTGATTTGAAAACATCTTGTCATGCAAAACTGCGTTTGAATTTCAAAATTTTAAAATTCGAACTTTTCAAACGACCTCGGATGAAAAAACAACCAAAATAAACTCTGTAGATCTCGAAAAGTTATGAAACATTGTAGTTGACAACTTTTTGATTTGAAAACATCTTGTCATGCAAAACTGTGTTTGAATTTCAAAATTTTAAAATTCAAATTTTGTAAACGACCTCGGATGGAAAAACTTCCTAAACTAAAAGTGTAGATCTCGAAAAGTTATGAAACTTTGTAGTTAACAACTTTTTGATTTGAAAACATCTTGTCATGCAAAACTGTGTTTGAATTTCAAAATTTTAAAATTCAAATTTTATAAACGACCTCGGATGGAAAAACTTCCTAAACTAAAAGTGTAGATCTCGAAAAGTTATGAAACTTTGTAGTTTACAACTTTTTTATTTGAATTCGTTTAGGGCCTCAAACATGCAATTTACACTCGGTTTAGTATAATATATTGGGAACTAAAACGGAATCCGCATACGTGAAGTGAGAGTGTGGTGTAGTGGTAGAGGAGAATGCGTGCGTGACGGGGAGGTCTCGGGGTTGAATCGCATCGGCACAGAACCATGAAATTCACGCCAAAATTGTCGTAGATGGGTGGGCGCCGGCGGTGGGGCCTCCATCGATAAAAAAAAATCCATTTTTTTGGTAAAAATTCCCATTTTTCGGTTTTTTTTGGTTTCAACTTTGCCGAGTGTCGGGCACTTTCGGCGGCAAAGGCTTTCTTAGAGTGCTTAGATAAAAGACACTCGACAAAGTTGGCTTTGCTTGCCATCATTTTTTTTGGCGAGTCTTTGTTACGCCGAAAGTGTTACACTGGGCGAACCATTTGCCGAGTGTTTTATGTCTTTTGCTGAGTGTTTCGGACACTCGGCAAACTCAAGGAGTCCGGTAGTGTGTGGATCAGCCTTGTCCACCGGGCACCAGGTGCCACGCGTCCGGCGCACATTGACCCCACTTTTTTTTAGAGCAAAGCACATTAACCCACCTGGGCTAGGAGCAATGCAACCTGGGCCTGGGCTGTGTTTTCGTGTGTGATACAAAATTCCCGCAGACCTGCTAGCACTGGATCCACTCTCCACCGTCGGATCATAATCGATGGTCTAGGCGACTCCGTCCTCGAACAAAACGCGAACCCGTCAAAACCCTAGCACATTCGTTTGCTCTCCGTCCTCTGCTTTTCACTCTCTGCTGCCGAGAGAGAGTGCGATAGAGCCGGCCGGCCGGCCGGAGTGATGACGGCACGAGCGCTGCCCAGCATCGGCGTAAGGGTGAAAAGGTCCCGGCCCGGGGCCTCTTGCCGGCGCACGCACGCGACCACGGCTGTGTGCGGCTCCGTCGAGCGCCCCCAGCCGGTGCCCAGGAAGATGGCGCGTGGGGAGACTTCAGCTGCGGCAGGGAGGCGGCTTGATGCGCTGAGCGGCGGCGGCGTCTTATCCGCAGCGGCGGGTTGCAGCAGGCCCTGATGCTCGGCGGCGACAGTGACCCCTTGATGCGCGGTGGCAGCAGCGCGACTGAGCCGCCCTGATTCGTGTTGGCAGCAGCGGTGCCCTCATCCGCCACAGTAGCGGCTGCTGCGTGCGCACGGGATGGTGAAGTCAGCGAGCTAACAGTTATCCTGCCTCCGTTCCAAGGCCAAAGCGCCAAAGCTGGTACTAATCCGCTGACTCATGCCACTGGTCTTGAGATTTAGGGTTCAATTTCGAGCAAAGGTTTGGGGATTCATGATCTAGGGTTTTGGAATTTGGGGAAAGCTTCAACTGAACTGAGATTCGCAAATTTCCCTCCTTCTGTGCGCTAATCCAAAACCCTAGCCCCAAATGCTCCTTAATGCGCGTTGATTTTGCATGGTTCATCATGGTCAGAGACTTGATCAACCTTCAATGAGATTGAACCGAGAGCAATAGGGCTAAATGCTGAGCAGTAGGGCACCAATTTGGCACTAATTAATTAATTTACCTCAAAATTAACTTAATCCGAGGCATAAACCACATCTTAGGGTTTCACAAAGTAGATTAGGAGGCTCGGATGCCACAATATTGGAGAAAATAGGGAGTTAACCACAGGAGAATCTAGTTGCATGAACACGAAAGTGGATTGGAGACTAACCATGATCAGTGAGGAAGAAGGGACAATATTGGATAAAATAGGGAGTTAGCACAGGATCTCTAATCTAGTTGCATGAACACGACAGTGGATTGGAGACTAACTCATTGCTGGCTCGACTTAATGATGTCCGCCCCATTATATTGTAGTGCCGTTCACCCTGGGGCCGCAACCATAGGATACCCAGAGTCCTGCTTGAGATGGCTGGCTCGACTTAATGATGTCCACCCCATTATATTGTAGTGCCGTTCACCCTGGGGCTGCAACCATAGGTCGTTAGTTGCATTTCTGATGGTGGCGCGAGGTGGGAACGTAACACTCCCCTTGGTGTGCAACGGGTCTAGTGTTGGCTCATCCTCTCCAAAACCGGAGATCATTTTCCAACACATGTATATGTAACATAACATGAGCTCATGTTTATCTGTTGTTAGAAAAATATAAGTAATAATGGTGCCCTGGAGTTTCAATGGCCAAGTGCACCCATGGGTATAGGCACAAATACAAAGGTAAAAACAAATTAGTTTGGTTAATCAACATGTGTTACTAGAATGGGAAACTTACATTTGATATTATGTATTATATATGGAGTAACTTTTTTTGGGTAATTAAGTCACGGTTTTTGACATAGTTACCTTACAAATATCAGTCTTTAACAGTGTATATGTTTATTACCTCTGGTTAAATGCATCAATTAGTACCCATTTGGTACAGATTATATGAACAAAGCAGATCAGAGCTGTTAGTTTCATGCCATGAGCCCCATAATTTCCACTGAGACAAGCGAGGAGGGAGAACAAGAGCTGAAATATCTGGTTTCTCCTAGGGTGTCCATTGCGGCAATGATTGGCTTTGTCCCCCATGGTTTGTTCCTGCGAGCACAGCCATGGCAGGTGAGGCCAACATGGGGCGTGGCAGAGGCTACGCACTTGTGCGGGGATGGTTTGTGACACAAGCAAGACGCCGCGCTGTTGGGGATGGGCTGTGCCGCCGGGGAGGGGCGGAGGTTGCTTGCCTGCACGGGAAGGGTGGTAGTGCAGCAAGGGCCAGGGCGTAAAGGCGTGCGGATAGTGGGGCATGAAGGGAGGCATTGATGCTGTGGGGAAGAGAGGCGTTGAGAGAGAGGAGAAGAAAGGCTGGCGTGGGGAAGAAAGAGGAGATGATGAAAAGGAAAAAAAAAAGAAGAAAAGAATGAAGAAGGGTATAATGACCATTTCATTCTTTTCATTGACCAGAAGGAGCTGTTTTTCTACTGAACGGTTTACCAAAACAGCTTCATAGAGTTGCTTTGAGTTGAAGGCAAAAAAAAAAAAAAAAAAAAAAAAAAAAAAAAGCTGGCACGATACAAACAAACAAAACAAAATCTCACAAAAAAACAAAGAAAACAAAAGATGATATAAAAATATATTTTTGCCAAGATCATTGGAACACTTAAATACTTGATATTATAATGCGTTGTTACAATTTTAGGAGTCTAACTGCTGGACTATATGACGTGCTTTTAGAATCCAGTTTGTCACGGCGGGCCGCCCACCAAAAAAAGAATCTTGATCGCACCAGGGTACACGTATCATGAGTTCGTCACAGGAAGCGTCTATGGACCGGCGTCTTTTGGAAGCAGCCACATCCGGTGATGTTCCATCAGTGAAGCAACTACTGGCTCTTGATGGCCCGGGCGTGCTGCTCGGGACGACTCCACAAGGAAACACTTGCCTCCACATCGCCTCCATCCAGGGCCACGAGGACTTCTGCAAGAATATCCTGATGCTGGACCATTCTCCGGCTACGGCGCTCCTCTCCACCGTCAACAAAGACGGCGAGACGCCGCTGCTCACCGCAGTGGCAAGGGGCTGCGCTTCTTTAGCTTCTGTTTTACTCAGGTACTGCCGTTACCAACAGCTGAGTGAGATAATCCTGAAGCAAGACAAGCACGGATGCAACGCGCTGCACCACGCCATCCGCAGAGGACACAGGATGCTGGCACTCGAGCTGATAGAGGCAGTGCCTACCTTGTCGAAAGCTATGGACAGTCGCAACAAGTCACCTCTGTTCATTGCGGCAGTGAGAAATTTTACAGAGGTGTTCCACAAATTGTTGGAGATTTCAGATTCTTCTGATTCTGGAGGATTTGGCTTCAATGTTCTCCATGGTGCTGTCAGAAATGAAAATATAGGTGAGACTTTCGCTGTACGAATGCCCATGCGGCTAACTGATTAATATGCATTCTCGAACTTTCTGTATTCTTCACAAAGCTATCCATCAACCTTTGCTCCCGCCAGGGCTAGAATTTTAGGAGACATAAGCATTAGATGTTACTGTTTAATATCTATGACTAATAAAAGTTATTTATATTAAATTGCAAGTTTTTACTTTTTGTTCATTTTCGAACGCAATTGGCTTAATAGGTTCTCCCTCTGTTTCGTTTTATAAGGCGCAGTCTGAAATACATATTCTCCTAAATTACACTGTGATCATTCATTTGTTTTATATTATATTGTCTACACTTATAAATTTACAATTATTGGATACTAAATTTGATTACAAATCTAACCATATCAATTTCATATTATAATAGTTAAAAATTATTAGCTTATTGGTTAAATATTTTAAAGTTTAAATCTCCGATATGCATGTGCGTCTTATTAAAGAGAATGAGAGTGCTCTCTAGTCACTATTTGGGATAACTAATCAACTACTCCCTCTGTTTGCAATTGTAAGCAGTTTTGTTTTTTCTAGATATATAGTTTCTTTTATTTATCTAGATACATACTATGTTTTACAAGAATTCAGCATCAATAAAGGCCAAAGTAACGTACCATATGGAACGTAGGAAGTACTAATATTTTTCCATCCATAATTTTTTTTCTTTGCAATGCATCTCTGTATTTATCTAGAAACATTAGCTTAAACTATGATGGCTCTTGTCTTACCTTGTATCTTGACACAATGAATCTAGATAGTTATGTAGCTTTTAGTTCTTAATCTTATTCTTAGTTACAGATTTTTTATCCTCAAGTTAAGCTTGAACTCATTTGCAAGTTTTATCTTTTATTAGCTATCCTTTTATATTTTATTTAAAATAATGAAATTCATGTGCATGCTTTATCTTTTATTAGCCATTCTTTTATATTTTATTTAAAACAAGGGTTCTACGTTGTAAAATGCATTCCTCGGTACTATAAAGGCATAATGGTTATTTAAGATCTATACACTAATGCTTATGATCGGTGCTAGACTCTAAAGGGATATCTAAGATGGGGTAGCGGTGCTAATCTCTCAAGAGGATATTAATCTCAAAGATTAGACAGTTATAGAACCTTTGGTCATCTACACTAAACATCGTAACTTCTCAAGTTGTTTGAATTTTCTAATCAAGGATTATATGTGTGAAAATGTCTTTATTTAGAAAAATGAGTTCCTATGATTATACTATCAGGATATAGACTAACGTCAACCATTTTAGTTGAAATATATACATTTATCTTAAATAACCACTTTTGTAAGTTATATGTCATGTTTTTTAATATAATAATTTTAAATGATTTGTTAGTATTCGTTAGTATATATGTTGCTATGAAAATATTTTTCATGATTACTAAAACATAACATATATATTTATCGAATAGGTATGCATGCGTACTTACGACGCAACTTGTATGTTTACTTTAATTATATTTCTAATATGTAATATTAATATTAATATAAGTTGTAATATGGAAACATATATATATATATATATATATATATACACACACACACACACACACACACACACACACATACATACATATGTTTAACTTGGTATGTCATAATGCTTCTATCAAAATGTATAAAGTGATAGAAAATTTAATATCTGGAGTACTAATATAATTTAAAGTGTATTGTTTGTGTCTTTAATATTGATATGTGGTTTGTTAAAGAAATATTTTCCATGCTTGATAAACTAGTAAAACAAAAATTAATCCTGAAGTAGATCATTACTTAGTCTACACTGCAGAACATATAGCATAAATGTGGTAGAAATATGTTATTTAGAAGTATAAATATAGCATAGGGTTATTAGGCTATTTTTGTTAATAAATTATATTAGTATTTATCTGTAGATTTAGAATATATTTTAATTTATTTTTATTACATCGGGAATGGATAACTTAGATCAAAGTTAGAAAAAGGTGTTAGACGCTCTCTAAACGGTAACCTCCAATTCCACCTAAAGCCTAGACACGACTAGGAGCGCCTAGGTGTTTCCTAGGCGCCGAGGGGAAAGTAGTAGAGATAAGGAAGATGATAGAGAGTAGAGTCATAGGTGCATAGGAGGAAGGATTCAAGGAAGATACTGAGAGCAGAGGATAGAGGAGCATAATTTTTTATAACAACAGAGGTGGGTAATTTATATAAAAATTATGGGGTTATATTAAAATATCTTTCAAATTTAGGATTTATTTTTTTGCGTAAACACAACTTTTGAGAATTAACGTGAAGTCTTCTTTAGAGTACAACCATTACTTATCGTCAGCTAGCTTTCATCGTTCCATGGTTCTCAACCATTTTCTGCTACTTCATTTGGTTTCAGCTATCGTTAGAAGGATTATATATGGAGATGCGTCCTAGGCTAGCCAGACAAGAAAGTGAGGATAAATATACTCCAATGCACCTAGCTGCATACCAGAACAAGGTCGACGTGCTTACAGTACTGCTGGAACATGATCCATTTTTAGGGTACCTAATCTCCACATACGGTTTTCCTCTTCTTTGTATCGCGGCATCTAAGGGCCATGTTGGTGTTGCTCGAGAGCTGCTTAAGCATTGTCCCGATGCTCCCTACTGCGATGCAAATGGCTTGACATGTCTTCATGTAGCTGTATTAAATGGTCAGGCAGAGTTTGTAGAATATGTCCTGGGATCTCAGCAGCTTCGCCATCTTATAAACATGGCAGATAACAGTGGAGAAACTGCTCTGCATCCAGCACGGAGGAGAGGGCTAACGTGGATAGCGTCTGTTCTAGGTGACAGAGAAAAAAATATTAACAACAACCCCGTAAGTATTTTGTTTCTCTGTATGTGACTGTAAAAAAATATACTAACAGATACCTTTTTCCATGACATTAATCTGTAGGTCCAAATAATGGTTTGCTAAGTATTCTTTTCTGCAGTATATAGGTCATTATTCGGAAGGTTTGCAAACAGTTGATAGTGTTTTTATTTGCAATTAGGCTTCGGTTAGTTCGTCAGAAGGAACGCAGATGGATGGACGGGTTCTGCTGTGATCAGCAGCTGAGCGAGACGATCCTGAAGTAAGACAAGCGTGGATTCAACGCACTGCACCATGCCATCTTCAGGGGATATAGGAAGCTCGCACTGGAGCTGATAGAAGCAGAGCCCGCCTTATCGAAAGCTGTGAACAAATGTTATGAGTCACCCATGTTCATCGCGGTAACGAGAGATTATGGGGACGTCTTGGAGAAGCTGTTGCAGATTCCTGATGCGGCTCATGGAGGATCCCATGGGTGCAACGCTCTACATGCTGCTGTGACAAGTGGTAATGCAGGTGAGACCTATGCATCGCCAACAGGCTGTGAAATTCACTTATTACTTTATTAACAGACACTTGATATCTAATACAGTACTATATGTCCTCAGCTTGGTCACCTATAGTCTGCTTCTTGCCTTGGTTTTGTTTCAGTTATGGCTAAAAGGGTTATGGAGGCACGTACATGGCTAGTCAGACAAGGAAATGAAGAAAAGCGTACACCAATGTACCTGGCCGCAATTGAGAACAAGATTGACGTGCTTAGAGTATTGTTGGAACATGATCCGTCTTTGGGTTATTTCATCTCCACAGATGGTGATGGTGCTCCTCTTCTTTGTATCGCAGCATCTGAGGGCAATGTTGGTGTTGCTCGAGAGCTTCTTAGACATTGTCCTGATCCTCCCTACTTCGACGCAATGGGTTCGACATGTCTTCACATAGCTATATCATTTGGTCAGGAAGATTTTGTGAGGTTTGTCGCGAGATCTCCACAACTTCAGCATCTTATTAACCTGCCCAATGACACAGGAGAAACCGCTCTGCAACTCGCAGCCAGAATAATGCCAGCAGGTGACGAACGAAAAAGACAAACAATGATGAGCATGGTCGCTGTTTTACAGTTGTACCTTAGTAATCTAAGTATCCACGCAGAGCCTTTCACGTCGGTACGTATGGTTTCTCCGTGTAATCGTGTATGTTATGTCAATTGTTAAAACGTACTCCTGTTTGTTTGTGTAATAAGCTGTACATCCTCAGGGGATGGAACGACCCATGGATGTAGCAGTATCTGGTCATGTCGCAGAAATGAGGCACCTGTGTCTGCATGTTCCGGGCGTGCTTGGAACCACTCCTCAGGGGAACGCATCGCCGCCATCCATGGGCACGAAGTGTTCTGTAAGGAGGTCCAGGCTCTGAACCCGTCACTCCTCACTGCCATCAACTCGGACGGCGAGACCCCTCTGCTTGCCGCCGTGGCGAGCGGATGTCTCTCTGTAGCTTCTGTTTTGCTCAGGTGCTGTCGTGATCAGCAGCTGAGTGGGGCGATCCTGAAGCAAGACAAGCGTGGATGCAATGCGCTGCACCACGCCATACGCAACGGACACATGAAGCTCGCGCTGGAGCTGATGCAAGCAGAGCCTGCCCTGTCGCATTATGTGAACCAGTACGGTGAGTCACCCATGTTCTTCGCGGTGATGAGGAAATACGAGGATGTCTTCGATAAACTATTTGAGATTCGTGATTCTGCTCATGGAGGAGCCGATGGCATGAATGCTCTGCATGCTTCGGTGTGGAACGGTAATTCAGGTGTGACCTACTACACAAGAGGGCAACGTTTTTTTTTATACCAAAACTCATCTTTAACTAATACATACATGCAGTTGCCATTATTCCATGGTTGCTAACCGTCCTTGATTCGCAGCCATCGCTAACAAGATTATGGAGGCACGTCCTTGGCTTGCCAGAGAAGAAGACAAGAGTAGCAACACTCCAATGCATCTGGCTGTACGTTGGCACAAGAGTGACGTGCTAAGTGTATTGTTGGAACACGATCGGTCTTTAGGGTACCAAGTCTCGACATTAGGTAACCCTCTTCTTGTTTCTGCCGCATATCGTGGCCATGTTGATGTTGCTCGGGAGCTTCTTAAACATTGTCCAGATGCTCCATGTTACAATACAAGAGGCTCGACATGTCTGCACATAGCTGTACAGTCTCAACAGACGGAGTTCGTAAAGTTTGTGCTGGGTTTGCCACGGCTTCAGAAACTCGTTAACATGCGAGATGAAAATGGAGACACTGCTCTGCATGTCGCAGTCCAGAAGTGCGATCCAAAGATGGTGGCTGCTTTATTGCTTCACCGAGACATTGACATCACAGTGGTTAACAACAATGGTTGCCCAGTAAACAGGACATTACCCACCGACCGTGCCAAGACTTTAAACTGGGTGCGTATGTTTTCTCTCACATTAGTCCATAAATCAGTATGCATGCCGATCATTTGCAATGCCATGTTCTCCTACCACCCATATGCACTTCTGGAATTCAGCATGTCCTTTGCATCAATCATATCTTGCTATACTAGTTGAATTCCCCATGCGTTGCTGTGCAGAGAGCAATTTTATATTACATTGGAAAAATGAAGTTTTTTTTTTTTTGAAAAATCTGGTTATGCAGCTTTGATTTATAATAAGAGAGAGTTAGCAACAACTATTACATGCGCGAGAACTGCTCCCCCTCACAGCCTAGGCTACAAGGGGTACAGAAATATTTCAAAGCTTGTTATTACACACTTGGATTTTGCACAACTATGAGGGGCTTCAGAAAGTTCCCTCCCGCTAAAGACCACTGCTGGCACAAATCCTTCAAGTCCGAGAACAGAGTATGCTCCCCTTTTCTGCAATCCCTGAACACCACTGTGTTTCTTTGCTTCCAAATGCTGCATAGAGTCAAGATAGCCAAGCTGTGGCCATGATTTTTGAGGTGTTGCGGCGTCCTGTGGCGCTGGGGGTACGCCTGGATGCCTAGGCGCCTTCTAGGCGATGCCTAGGCGGTATGGCGTAACTAAAACCCTGTGGCGTCCTGCGGCGCCTGGGTACGCCTCAATGCCTAGGCGACGCCTCAAAAACCATGGCTGTGGCTTGTTTTGTTTCCGGCTGTCAACAGTTGGGAGAACCAAGCTAATTGGCCTTCAAATTGGACATTGTACGCCGAGGAAGCTTGCCTGAACCTTCTCATCTGCATCCGGTTTAGATTATTATTGTTTTTGTCCTGGGCTTCATAGATCAAATTAAAATCCCCTAGGCACACCCAAGGCATGCAGGATATCGGTTGGCTGGCAATCAGCCCATTGAGAAAGGTTGCTTTGTTTCGGCATAGTTTGTCGGCCCATAGACCGAGGTGACCACATAATTTGCAGAGGATGACGACCCACCCATCGTGCCACCATGGCTTGCATCCACTTCTGACTCAACTATGTATGTAGCAATCGTAACATCATTTAGGTTTGTGATGTTGAAGCTCGTGTTCTTAGTTAGAAATATCATTGTCTAGTGCATTCAGAGCAAGGTGCTTTGCTTTCGGATCGCAGGAGCGGCGTGCTTCAATGGCAAGGGGAAAGGAAGGAGCATGACTACGTGAGCTATATGTATATATCACCAGCGGCGGGAAAGTAAATGCAGTTAATGGGTAGCAGCAGCAGCAGCAGTTCAAGCACCCCTAATCGAGTATGGAGCCCCTGAACAGGAGAGAACCAAATGATTACAGATCTTTTGTTAACACAAGATCGGCAAGAAGATCTGTAATGATCAAGGTCAAGCTCCTGTTCAGTGGCAGCACCTTGACAAGGATGGAGAAGGAGCACCTCGCAAAACTTGCACCTGCATTTCAGTAAGGTTCTTTATATTCTATAATCTTGCTACCTCTTAGCGTTGAGGGATGCAGATCTACATCTCGATGCTAAGGGGCAACGAGGTTATGGAATCTAAAGCACTCAATCTTGAGGGCCTCCTCCAAACATCCTGTGAGGTGCTTTATCTCCATCTTGCACCTCTAATGGCCAGGAGGAGGCCGTGAGAGGTGCAAGGATGAAGACAAAGCATTTCTTGACAATGAGAAAAGATATAGTAGCTCACGAGTGTGTGTGGATTGAGCCCAAGAGGTGCATCCAGACCCTGGTTAAATAGGCCAACCCTGAAGATGGAGAAGTGTAAGTAATGGTGATGCAACTGTGTTGTGGGTAGTTGGGAAATAACACACGCTGACTTTACCGCCTGAAGACCAAACAGTCATGGAGGGCCGGCGGCCATAACACGTATCCTAGTCGGCTCGGATTTTCATACGATTGAGAAAATATCATTGCTGCATCTATTGTTAACCCCGTCGGTGGTAGAAGTTTCAACTGTCGGTTTCCTTCCTCAGGAGGCCTCGCTATCGGTCCAACCGACGGTGGAAGTATAACACTGTCGCTTCTATCGCTACGGCATTGAAAGTGGAGACAGTGATAAATCAATCTGCAGTAGTGTTCTATCTTATTTATAGGCCTATTACGCATTCTCAACATACCTTTAGATATTTTGTGTTGAACCACTTAACCCAAGGGTGAAATGGTCCAACTCTTGATCGGTGCATCAGACTGCCACGAGCTCTTCATGACTTTACTTCACCTCGACGCAAGCTTCAAGATGATGCCACGTGCCACCTCCGAGTCCATCCTGAACTCCAATCGGGTTTTGAGGCTCAAACTCGAGAAACCGTGTCCGTTGGTGGTTTTGAATCCCAAACCACCAAAAACCCTAAGAAGCGTATCCGCTATGCCTCGACCACCCAATCACGAAGTCCTCTAGCACCTCCGCATGACTTGATCAACCATTGTCTAGACTTGGTCAATACGGTCCACTGCTCCACATGAGCTCTTGCTCGTCAATGTCCCCATGTGTCAACCAGCCACAGTCAGTCTTGTGGCACCTCAGTCACTCAGTCTAAGCCTTACGTCTATCCTTCAACGCTACCAGTCCATCGTCATGGCATGTTTCTACATGACCTTCTCCATACCCGTCAACTATCTAGTGCTACACACCACAAGCAAAGATACATGTTGCACGCACACTCACACTAGGGTTAGCCTCCACACTACTGCAGAAATGATTTGTAGCAATGCCTCCACACTCACACTGGGTTAGTCTCTACATGACCTTCTCCATACCCGTCAACTATCTAGTGCTACACACCACAAGCCCCTACAAATGGTTCTCAAACGAGCCGCTCCTACAAATGGATTTATAGGGGCGGCTGGTGTTATTAGCTACCCCTACAAATGGACCTATTTGTAGTGGCGGCTCTATATCCAGCCACCCCTACAAATATGATTTGTAGGGGCAGCTCTATATTGAGCCGCCCCTGTAAATAGACGTTGAATAGTAAAAATTAAGTCCTACAATTTAAATTTTTTTGAAACGACCTCAGACGGAGAAATGACCAAAATAAAAGTTGTAGATCTCGAAAAGTTATAGAGCTTTGTTGTTTACAACTTTTCCATCTGAAATCATTTACTATTTCAAAATAGTGTTAGAAATTTAATTTTTAAATTATTGAAGAACTCTGATTTCTCTTTTTAATCTCTGGCTAAAATTTTTAACTAGTCTTTCTCCCTCGTACTAACTTCAAATTTGATGATTTTTTTCTAAAATTTTCTAAAATCATGCTCTATCAATTTATTGTGTTCTTATGCTATTATTTTGGTCATATTTTTATGTGATTGTGCTTTATCAATTTGAATTTTGAATTTCAATAAATGGCAACATCAAACGTTATTTTGAAACATTAAATGATTTCAGCTAAAAAAATCATGAACATAAAAGTTGTAGAACTCATCAAGCTCTATAACTTTTATTTTTGGTCATTTCTTCATCCGACAAAGTGGTAGTAACATTATTTACAAATCTTACATATCTCTCTTATAGTTTACTACTACTATGTGGGATGAACAAATGTACAAAATAAAAGTCGTAGCTCTCGAAAAGTTATAGAACTTTGTAGTTGACAATTTTTTCATTCGAATTCATTTTATCAAGGAAAACTACGCTTGAATTTCTCAAATTTGAAATTTGTATTTTTCAAACAATCTCGGATGGGAAAACAGCCAAAATGAAAGTTGTAGATTTCAAAAAGTTATACAACTTTATAGTTGATAACTTTTTTATTTGAAATCATCTTTTCAAGGAAAACTACATTTGAATTTCAAAATTTTGAAATTTGAATTTTTTAAGCGACCTCATATGGACAAACAGCAAAAACGAATTTGTAGATCTTAAAAAGTTATGCAACTTTGTATCTGATAACTTTTTGATTTGAAGTCATCCTGTCAAGGAAAACAACGTTTGAATTTCTCAAATTCAAAATTTAAATTTTGTAAACGATCTCAGATGGAGAAACTACCAAAATAAAGTTATAGATCTCGAAAAGTTATACACCTTTGTAGTTGACAACTTTTCATTTCAATTCGTTTAGGGCCTCAAATAATTAATTTATACTCGGTTTAGGATAATATGTGAGCCAAGAAATCTATAATAGACAAAAGTGAGTGTGAGGTGGAGTGGTAGATAAAGGTACGCGCGAGGAGTACGTCGCGGGTTCAAATCCCGTCGGTCTATGGTTTGGTAGGGTGGCTGACCAGTGGAGGCCTCCTTGGATTAAAAAATTTTGCTATTTTTTTTTTTGCCCGAATTTGTGAATTTTTGGAAACGGACGTCCCTACAAATCATCAGCCGCCCCTACAAGACCGACCGTCCATACAAATCAGCGATTTGTAGCAACGGTTTGGTAGGGAGGGTTGCCAAAACCGTTGCTACAAATCTGCTAGAGCCCACCTAAAACCGGACTAGCGTAGTGCCAAACTCAACCGAAGTCTTATCATTTTCCTGACAAGCACTAATATTCAACTCGGCACACAAGGACACGTATAAAGCTTGTGTTCGCAACTAGACCATCTGGTCTTTGAAGCCGGATCATTCGGCTTGCTTCCAGAATCACCTTAGTAAACCAACAGACTAAGACAACTGTGGATCAGACTGTTTTGATGATTCATCTTGACTGAATTGATCTTCAAGTGGAAGTGAATTACAAGTAGACGTTATGTACCTTTTGCCTTTCATTGTTCATACGGGTGAGTGTGCGTGCGTGTTGTGGGTGTCTGCGTTGTACTGTGTAATTCTTAAAAAAAAGAATAAAAGAATTGTTATTGCAATCATATAATAAGCTGGCATTCAGTTAGATGTGAATATGCTGACGAAATGCAAATCGTAAGTAAGTTTTATTTTTCTCTCGATACAATAACGATGCCATCTTATTATATCAGGTATTGCTAGGGATAGGCTATATTATCCTATCAGATTGTAAGTCTACCATGTCACTAACTACACCGAGTTGGCCAGTCTGATGGTGATGGCATCACAAATACACAAAACAATTGGTAGGGATAGGCTATAAAAAATATGTTTGTGCCTGAGTTAGAAGCACACACTACAACTGAGTGACTGCTTCAACTCATCAGGCCCTTGCAATCGCCACCAACTGTTTCCCAACATTTCTCCCGGAGAACAACCCAATTAGAGCCGACGGTGCCCTATCAATGCCCTCCACGACGTCCTCCACGACGGCAACCTTCCCCTCCTTGATGTACCCAAGCATCTCCTCTTCGAACCTCGGGTACACATGGAAGTAGTCAAAAACCCTGAACCCCTCCACCCTGATGGCCTTGGGGACGACGCAGTACAGGTTGCGCAGGCCGTCCGGCTCCTCCAGGTTGTACTGCGAGATCATCCCGCAGACGGCGACCCTACCGCTGAGGCGCATGTGCAGCAGCGCGGCATCCAGCGTCGCGCCGCCCACGTTGTCGAAGTAGATGTCGATGCCGTCGGGGAGGCACCGCTTGAGTGCGGCGCCGAGGTCGGTCTCGGACTTGTAGTTGAACGCGTCGTCGAAGCCGAACTTGGTCTCGAGGAGGCTGACCTTCTCGTCGGAGCCGGCGCTGCCGACCACATAGCAACCTGCGATCTTCGCCAGCTGCCCGACGATCTGGCCGACAGCGCCCGACGCCACTGAGACGGCCCTGTTCACTTAGAACTTATCAGCTATACCGTTTTCAACGAAATAACAATGTTTTTCTTTCACATCAAATCAGCATCAGCCTCAGCCTCAGCCTCAGCCTCAGCCGTTTTTCCAGCCAGCCGAACACGAAATCGCCTTTTCTTCGGCCTGCCGACCTGGGTAAACCCGGCGTACGCAGTGAGCCCCGTTATGCCTGCACGGTAGGTCGTGGTAGTTCTAGAATGGCATCGCGTCAGTCATTTACCCGTAGATGTTGACAGGAAAATGATGGAGAATAATTTGGAGAACAAGACAAAAAGCATGGATGGGGCAGTTTGGAGTCATGTGCTCTATCGCTGACCAAGAACGCCCGTGTAGTAGGAGAGAAGCAGCTAGGTGTGGTTGATCATGTTTAGAGATTCCAGCTCGGTGACGAGGGTGTCCTCCCATCCACTCACCCCCCAGACGAGGTCGCCGGGTTTGAACTCTGGGTGTGTTGAGTCCATCACCTTGCCCACACTGAAATTTTCCAAGGCCTGATTAATGAATCACATGTCACACAGATTTCTTCAACTCTGATTCTAAAGTTCCAATGGCATTCAGGCTTAGCACATGTGACAATTGACAGGGCGGAGGGGGGGGGACATCTCCGTAAATGATTTGGTGGTCTTCAGAAAAATACTCGCCTTTGAAAATCATTAACAGAGGCGATTGACTAGGATGTTCATCTCTGTCAATTGATTTTCAGAAACGGACGCGGGACATCTTAATATGTCTATTTCTAAAAATCCATGTTAATAGAGGCGAGCATTCTAGGTCTCCAAATCTAAAAATCAATCACTTGATCTACAACTTTCTAGTTAAAAACTTATTTTATTTAAAACAGTTTAGAGTCCCAAAATAATTTAAGTACTCCCTCCGTATAGCTTTTAGATGTCGTTTAGTACATGATTGTGCATACCCAGGAGTGATTAATTATGGTGAAGTTTTCCCTGTTTGCCCTTATTAAATAGAGTTGCGGGTGTATCCTGGACACGAAAAGAATTTGCCTCGATTGGTTGTTGCAGCGTCTCCCGAGGCAGCCGAGACTGGAGGTCTCATGTTCGAGTGCTCGCGAGCGTTTTTTTTTTTTTTTTTTTGCTGTGTTCCCAATTTTGCATGGCGCGTTGGAGGCTTGCATGGCCCTGTAGCGGACGTGCGCGCGAGGTTGGCGCGTTGGCGCTCAAGTTTTCCCAGTCGCGGTAGTGAGGCGCTTTTTTTTTTTTGCTCGCGCGCAAGTTGGCCGCGAAATTTTGCTAGGCGCGCTCGCTGGCCGCGTTTCTTTTTTTCCAGGCGTGTGACGCTTGGGTTCCTATTTAAAGCTCCCGTGCAGCTTCTTGTACCGGTGCAAACTACAAACAACCAGCGTCACACACTCACACTCACACATGGCCATTCCATTTGATCTAAACGAGCTTCCGGTTGAAGATGAAGACAGCCAGCGGGTGGAGGATGCCGACGAGCTCGACGAAGACTTCCGGCAGGTGGAGGATGTCGACGAGCTCGACGACGACGATTTGCCGGTGGAAAATGGCAACGGTAACATGTCATTTCTTTCCTGTTTGTTGTGCCATTACTAATGTTCAGTCGTATTCATACTCCATTCTTCCTTTTGATAGGATTTGATTTGAACTTGCCACTAGACGAGTTTGGCGCGGTTGATTTGGATTTCGTACAAAATCTTGCTGGTAAGATTGAGTGCTTCCTTGCTTTTAGTACTTCACACATCTTGTATTGTTGGATTGAGTATGTTTGTTTTTTTACAAGTAGAACATGCTGTGGAGGCTCCTGTTGAAGAACAAGTTGAAGAACCTCACCGAAGGAAGAAACAAATGTCTGAAGAGCTCCGGAAACAAGTTTATCAAGCTTTGTTGGCTAGAAGCAAGAATGGGAAACTGGGCAAGAAAGATACTAAAATTGTTGCTGATCAATTTGATGTTCACATACGGTCAGTTCAGCGTTTATGGAAGCGAGGTAAAATTCAACTTGCAAACTCTGTTCCGGTTGTGGTTTGTAGTCTAAAGAAAGGTAGAGTTGGCCGTAAAGCAATATCTGTTGATTTGGAAGCATTGCGCAACATTCCTCTAAAAGAAAGAATGACTATAGAGGATGTGTGTGCCAAACTTAACATGAGCAAATGTAAGATTCAAAAGTATTTGAAAAAAGGTTTGCTTAGGCGCCACTCTAGTAGCATCAAACCATATCTCACTGAAGCTAACAAGAAGTCTAGGTTGCAGTGGTGTGTTGACATGATTAAGAGGGATTTGCTTGGTGATCCAATGTTTAAGGATTTGTTTGACTTTGTGTTCATTGATGAAAAATGGTTCTACATCTGTCAAAAATCTGAAAAATATTATTTGCTACCCGAAGAAGATGATCCCTATCGGACTTGTAAGAACAAGAATTACATCTCTAGACTCATGTTCTTGTGTGTTTGTGCTCGGCCAAGGTTTAAGGATGGGAATTGTATTTTTGATGGTAGGATTGGTTGTTTTCCACTTGTTACTTATGAACCGGCTATGAGAGGTAATTAGAGAATCGGTCGTGTTCGTGGAGACTTGGTTATGAAGCCCATAACTTCGATCACAAGAGACGTGATTAGAGAATTCATGATCAACAAAGTGTTGCCTACCATTCGAGTCAAATGGCCAAGAGAAGATGTGGGTACACCAATCTTCATTCAACAGGACAATGCACCTTCCCATTTAAAATTGGATGATCTGGTTTTTTAAGGCTGCTAAGCAAGAAGGATTCAATATTCGCCTAATTTGTCAACCACCCAATTATCCGGATTTCAACATTCTTGACTTGGATTTTTTTCGAGCTATTCAAGCAATTCAATACAAGAAGAATGCAAAAACAATAGAAGCTCTAGTTCCAGCAGTTCAAGAGGTAATTTGATCAAATTGTTCACACATGTTTCATTGTTTCTCCAACAACAAATTTTCTCATTGAATCATTTCTTGCACACTTGTTTTGTAGGCATTCATGGAGTATTCGATACACAAAGCTAACAGAATGTTTCTAACACTACAAAGTGTTTTTATGGAAGCTATGAAGGTGAAAGGTTGCAACAAATTCAACATACCTCACATGCAAAAAGAAACATTAGAAAGAGAAGATCGGCTGCCAACTTCTATCACTTGTGAACCATCTTTGCTAGATGAAGCCGAGGCTACTCTTGCTGCATCAAACAATTAGATTGATACTAGTTAGCTTAATCAGTAGACGAGCATGGTTGTAAGAATTATTTAGAACTAAAGCTATTTATCTTACCGGTGCTTTGACGTCGTCCTTCCCGGCAGCTAGCTCACGCTCGCGCTTCTCGTCGAGCATCTTGAGCACGTGTGCAGGTAGCACGATAGTATCGCCATCCATCACGACATTGTCGAGATCGGGAATGAAAAGCTTGCAGTCAAACTCGTCGAGGCCGGCGTAAATCATGGCACCGAGTCTGTATTCCGCGTGGATGAGACCACAGCGAGAGCATAAAAAAGCGCCCAGCGGCAAGGAATCCGGCACCATCTCGGAGTCCGGCGTGACGACCTCCTCCGGCTCCTGCGACTTCGGCGCGAGCTCCTCCGGTGTGAAGGACTCCGGCGCGAGCTCCATCTCCGAGTCCAGCGCCACCTCCACCGAGGAGACGGAGTCTGGCGCCCCTTCAAACTCCGAGTCCGGCACCACCTCCACAACGCGAGCGAGCTTCGTGGCTTCGGACTCCATGGCTGCGTCGGCGGCGTCGGCGAGGAAGCAGCGTGCGCGGCGGCGGCGAGGAAGCGGCGCGGTTGAGGAAGAAAGTGAGGCGAGCGTCGGAGGCTGCGCTATTAGTACTCATGCATGCAAGCGAACGAGTACCTGGTGGTGATTAAATGAGCACTTGAACGGGCGGCGTGACGTGCGAAGCAGCAGGGGCATTGCAGTCCAAAACAACGCATGCAAGCCAGCGACGACTTCCTTTGCCCAACTAAAGGATTTGCGCAGGACGACATCTAAAAGCTATACGGAGGGAGGACATGGATTTTGAAATTAAATATCCAACCACGTCGTTTTCTACATTTAACTCAATCAAATTCATATTTGTTCAAAATACGAAACACGAAATTCAAATTCAGAATTTCAACCGTTTTCTACTTTTCTACATCTTAATGAAAATATCCCGAATTTATAATTCAGTTTAAACCGAAATTCGCCCAACAGGCCCAGCCGAATGGAGACGATAGTCAGGCAACGCAAGAAGCAGCTGTGGGGGCTGCTCCTATATAGGCTCCCATCTCTCTAAGCGAGGTGGGACTAAATTGAGAAGGGAGCGCCTGGTGCTTGCTGGTTGCTGCAGCTTGCGTGCTGAGAGGGTGCTGGACTGCTGGTGCCATCCGACCATTCTGAGTGGCCCATCGGGCAAGCGGCTATTGGGCCAAGCGTGGGGAGAGGAGGGAGGAGAAAGTAGCCCAAAATAGATTTGAAGTGATTTAATTTGAATTCTAGCAAGGGGTTTGGGTTGGAGATTCAAGGTAAATATTTTTGGTGCCACAAATAAAATCCATAAAGCAAATCAACACACGAAAATGCATATGGGGAATTTTAATTTAAGGATAAAAATAGTTTTGCAAAAAATAAGTTTTAATTTGTTGTAAAATTTTAAAAATTTCAAATTTTAGCATGAGGAAAAACATAGGGGGTTACAACTTGATCCTACAGGTTGGTATTCCGTATTGATTTTTTATATACTGACCGTGTTCGACATAAGTCCGCTCGCTTTGGTTCGTTTTTTAAATTCTCGATATTCCGTAAGTTCGCATTCGTTTTCGCGTCCGCCTTTACCACTTTCGCCCTCGTTTTCATATTCAAATGTAAAAGTAGAAAACGGTTGAGGGGTTTTCCGACAATTTCCGACCATTTTCATCCTTATTGATATGGTCTATACCAAAAGTTGTACTTTCTCAATATAATATAAAACTTTGTAGTTAATTTTTTTTATAAGTCATTTAGAGTCCTAAATATCTATTCAAAGTTCATAGAATTTGAAATTCAAAATTTAGAAGTCTTACACGACCTCGAAAGGTCACATAGTTAATACCAAAGTTGTAGTGGCCAACCTAACCTATATATTTGTTGTTGACAAGTTTTTTATTTGAAGTTGTTTGGTATCTCAAATATTTATTTTAAATTCACATATTTTGAGATTTAATTATTTGAACTTTTCAAACAATCTCTGACAGAGACACATCCTATATACTAAAGTATTAAAGTTGTAGTGCTCGATAAGATTCAAACCTTTGTAGTTGATTTTTTTTGTTTGAGTTCATTTAGTAGCTAAAATATTTAATATAATATTATAAAATGTTAATATAAAAAGATCGGGTCCTATATATAATCATAAATTAAATAAGTACATGGTATAGTGGTAGAGAAATGTTACCGCTGAGTACTAGATCGCAAATTCGCAGTGCCAGTAGTAGTGAATTTCCATGCTTACCTCTCCAATCACAAAGTCCGAGGCGGGCTCCGTGGCGCCGCCATCATCGTGCTTGCTCATGCGGCTGCGCATCCAGGGGTCGCCCACCAGTCAGCCCTGCTGGCACACGCAACGTGATAGTGCCCACCGTGATCTCCATGTCCTCTTCGGTGGGGAACCCGGTGACGTGCCTCCTCAGCACCACCTTCTTGTTCTGCACCAGCACCTCCTTCTCACTGCTCCCAGCCATTTGATCTATCAAATAGATGGCTACTATACACTGCCAACTGCGACAACTATGTGGCCTCCTCGTACGGTTTTATAGATGGGCATCTGGATCAGGTTCCCAGTTTCCCCACTGCCACTCCTAGAGAACAGACTTTAGAACGATGTCCCAATTTAGCATTAGCCTCGGCATTTTTTGCCCCTGGGACTAAAGGTTCCTGCTCAACGGTCGTCCGCGGGGCAGAGATCTTTAGTCCCGGCTGGTATTACCAACCGGGACTAAAGGTAAACCATTAGTCCCGGTTGGTAATACCAGCCGGGACTAAAGCTTTTAGTCCCGGTTTGGTGATTTCCCAGGAATAAAGATTAATCTTTAGTCCTGGTTTGACCCTCTAACCGGGACTAATTATCCCGGCCTATAGACTAGCTCATTTCTTCCTCCCCGAGCCTGAGATATTTCATTCAAACTCACTGCTTCTGTTCTTCAGCTTGCTGTTGTTCTTGCTCTCTCCCCCTTCATTGGTGTTGCTCTTCGATTTTGGAGGTAACAAACTTAATCCTCTTATGTTTTATCAGTAGATTATTTCATTTTGCGATGTAGATGCATGCATAACTTTATATGTTGGACTTTATTATGATTTTATGTCATTTTTAGCTCAAAATCACATGATGATTTGCATATATGTTTGGATAAACAAAAGTTAAATTAGTTCATCAAAATCACTTGATAGTTTAGTATTGCTAGTATATGTAGTACATTTCATGGTTTAGTTAGATAAATAAATATTTTTATTTTTTTTAATATATTACTTTAGAAATGAGAAATTTACAATAGTTTGCAAAAATAAGTATAGAAAGTAACTTGATATGGTGGATTTGATTATGATTTCTATGTCATTTTTAGCTCAAAATCACATGATGATTTACAATAGTAAAATCACTTGATAGTTTGGTATTTTACAATTATACATAGTACATATTTTATGGTTTAGTTAGATAAATAAATAATTTTAGTTTTGTTTAAATATATTATTTTAGAAAATATGAAATTTACACTAGTTTGCAAAAATAAGTATAGAAAGTAGATGACAACTGGTACCGGATCCACGGCCTCTCGTTCGGTTGCGAAACGACTGAGGCCAGAACTCCCTCTCATTATCTGCGGCAAGGGTAAGCAGAAGATTGTGATGGAGTACCGAGTCAAGAGACAGGGACCCAACAAGGGTCGTGTTTTCTACAAGTGCCCGGATCGCGATGTGAGTTTCTTACGCATTTGATTATTATGGCTAATTGACCTGCTTTTCTTGAATATTTTTGACTAAATATTTTTTGGCTTTAATTTTAGTGGGAGGGCAATGGATGCGATGGTTGGTATTGGGAGGAAGATTATGCTACATACGTGCAGAATTCGGGTGCGCTTGAGGTAGCGGCTGCTGATGATGAGGCAGTGAGCCAGTAGGGGAAGCTTATTGATATTCAACAGACGAATGATTTGTCTGTTTTAGTTGCGTACGGTCACGAAATAATTATGTTACTGAAGTGCATTGTAGTTTTAGTTTGTTTAGTGATAGCTGGGATTGCTTACGTTGTAGCCAGGCTTAGTTAATTAATCAACCGTGTGTGTGTCATCTATGTTGTGTAATAAAATACTTAATTATGTTTAAGGTTTTCATAATTTGTCGTGTAATGCAGATTATGTCACGCCATTGGATGTACAATGTCGATCGCCGCTCCCAAGACTTTATTGAGGGCGTGCACTATTTCTTAGGTGTGGCCGAGGCAAATAAACGGGATGGTTTCATGTGCTGTCCATGTGCCCTATGTAAGAATTTAAAGGAATATTCAAGCTCAATGAGTCTTCATTCACATTTGCTTATGTCAGGTTTCATGTCAAACTATATATGTTGGACTAAGCATGGAGAAAGCGGGGTCATGATGGAAGAAGGTGAAGGAGAAGATTTAGACATTGATGACATTATTGCTCAGTATGGTACCTTTGATGATACTACAATGGGGGGATGAAGAAGAGGTAGCGGCAGAAGATGATCTCGGTGATGCTCTTGGCGATGCCATTCGTGATGCACAACAAGAATGCGAAAGTGAAAAAGAGAAAGTTAAGTTCGAGCGCATGCTTGAGGATCATAGGAAGTTGCTATACCCGACGGCCGAAGAGGGGCAAAAAAAGCTGGGTACAACACTGGAATTGCTACAGTGGAAGGCAAAGAATGGTGTATCCGACAAGGCATTTGGAAATTTATTGAACCTCATAAAGAAGATGCTTCCGAAGCCAAATGAATTGCCCACCACTATGTACGAAGCAAAAAAGGTTGTCTACCCTTTGGGATTAAAAATCCAGAAGATACATGCATGTCCTAATGACTGCATCCTCTACCATGGCAATGAATACGAGAATTTGGATGAATGCCCGGTATGTAAAGCATCGCGGTATAAGATCAGGCGCGATGATCCTGGTGACGTCGAGGGTGAACAACGTTCTAGAAAGAAACTCCCTGCCAAGGTTATGTGGTATGCTCCTATAATACCACGCTTAAAACGTTTGTTCAGAAATAAAGACCATACAAAGTTGTTACGGTGGCATAAAGAAGACCGTAAGGTAGACAATATGCTGAGACACCCAGCTAATGGATCCCAATGGAGAGCGATAGACAGGAAATTTCCAGAGTTTGCAAATGAGGCTAGAAACTTAAGGTTCGCCTTAAGTACAGATGGTATGAATCCTTTTGGGGAGCAGAGCACTAGTCATAGCACTTGGCCAGTTACTCTATGTATCTACAACCTTCCTCCATGGTTATGCATGAAGCGGAAGTTCATTATGATGCCGATCCTCATCCAATGTTCGAGGCAACCTGGCAACGACGTTGATGTCTAACTGAAGCTATTAGTTGAAGAACTTCTAATTTTATGCAACAAACCAGGTGTACGTGTCTGGGATGAGTACAAACAAGAACACTTTGACCTACGAGCAATGTTGTTCGTAACAATCAATGATTGACCCGCTTTAAGTAATCTTTCAGGTCAGACAAACAAAGGATATAATGCATGCACACATTGTTTTGATGACCTTGACAATATATATTTGAAAAGATGTCGAAAGGTAGTGTACCTTGGCCATCGTCGATTCCTTCCTTTGAATCACCAAGTAAGAAAGAAAGGGAAGCATTTTAAAGGTAAGCCAGACCACGGAAGAAGCATCATAACCGAATCGGGGAAGATGTACTCGCAATGGTCAAGGATGTGAAAGTAGTATTTGGAAAGGGACAAGGCAGCGAATCTGTTCCCAAAGATACTAAGGGACACGCACCCATGTGGAAGAAGAAGTCCATCTTTTGGGAGCTACCCTATTGGCAAGTCCTAGAGGTCCGCAACGCAATCGACGTGATGCACCTGACAAAGAATCTTTGTGTAAACCTGTTAGGATTCATGGGTGTGTACGGGAAGCCAAATGATTCACTTGAAGCACGCCAGGACTTGCAGGGCATGAAAGAACGAGACAACCTTCATCCAGAGAAGATAGATGATGGACGTTATTACTTAAGTCCTGCTAGCTACACGCTTAGCAAAGAAGAGATGGACAACATGTTCGAATGTCTAAGCAGCATCAAGGTCCCATCGGGATTCTCCTCCAATATAAAGGGTATAATAAATATGCCAGAGAAGAAATTCCTAAACTTAAAGTCTCACGACTGCCACGTGCTTTCTTTTTGCATTGTGCCAAATTCAGGAAATTGGGGGAACTAAACATGGCCCAGTGTAGCAGCCTGTATACTAGCATAGACTATGGAGAAGTGTAGTGGAATTTTTTGCTAGTGTACTAGCATATGCCATTTCATCGACAGCAGCAGCCTGCACTCTTACAAAAACAATATAAATAAATAAACGAGGAAGTGAGAGGCTTGGCTCAGACTTTCGTTTGCGAAGCTTTATAACTAAACTAGAAAACCTGGGCGCGGCATTGCCGTGCTATCTTCGATAACCCATGTCATTTTATTGGCCTATGGTTAAACAATAGGGTATTGAAGCTCACAGGAAGCTCTAGGGTGTTAGATATCTTCTCGAGTTCTTTACAAACATGAGGGAGCAATACGGGATTGTTGGAGACGTGAATCCATGAGCTTTAGTATGATTTATTGTATTCGTAGTAATTAAAATGCAGTTCATCTGAAATTGAGCATTTGGTGAAATTTAAGAGGATTTCTTCACACGACTTGCAGCGAAGAATAAATATATGGCACGGCTGAGGTAATGATTATCAGAACTGGAGCTAAATTTTGCTCCCAATATGTGACAACACAAACTCAATAGATTTAGAGTGTTCAGCTGAATTGAGAGCCTACAACTTCCTATCTATATTTAAGTACTTACATCTATATAAAATTCTTGATGAAAATTAGTATATACCTAGGAACTTGGTGCCAATTGCCAAACCACGAGTCAAAAATAGCATAGAGCCTTGCATTAATGTTTATGTGACAGTGAATCAGAAAAGTAAATAAGGTATCCCACAACTTCATATAGGGGGTTGCTACACTGTCACAAAAACGACAGGGACCCTTGTAATTAATAAAGCGTATAAAAGATTAATAAAGCTAGCAACAATTCCGTCAAAAAAATTAGTATGGATTTTCTGCATTACACACTGACCTTGCATTTTTAGGAGCGGTGCTTCAAACCTTCATGGAAAGCATCGACTACCAAGCTTGTCCCAAATGTTTTTTTTATACTATTTAAAATGGGAGGCATTTCTAATCACATGTTGTCCATGAGTGATAAAAACTGAACAAAGAAAAAAAATGTTTATGATCTGAATCTTCCAGAAGAGCATCTCTGTCACACACCAAGAGAAGGCTCAAGGCATAGCTGCAATGGGCACGGCATGGACATGATCTGAGGGTGGAACCCGCTCTCGTGCTGTGCTTGGCTTCGCTGCCGATACACGGACATGCTGGGGAAGGGGTGTATTTATGAAGTATTTCGGGTTTTATTTCCAAGGGAAAAATGCGAGGAGGGAGGCGGCGAAGGGGAGTTGCGGACAGGCTGCGGCACACCGGAGCGAGAGCTGCTGGCTGCGCAGACGCGCGCTACCATGTGCTGATGGCCGCGCGGGTCCGCGGGGCTGCGGACTGGCCGCGGCGTAGCGACGCGGGGGCCACGCGGACGGGTGGCTGCGCGGGGAGCAGCGGACAGGCCGCGGCACAGGCGCACAGCGGCGTGGTCCTCCCTCGTGAGCCCGCGAACAAACGCCGACATATGTGTTAGATTTTGTCGCAATCAAGGCGGCTACTTATGCATCGTGTAATTACCATGTGGATAGTCCAAAGCACAAAGTGAAGCAAAACAATCAGAGGGTTTTGGTACTACTTATACATACATCACGTAGTTTTCTGTTTGTGGTCATCTAGTAGTATCAAATTTCTGTTCACTGGATTTTTTTTAGTATCTGCATCCTCAGTTTGCTTCAGACTATATGGGCCTTGTTGGTATTGCTTATCTTATATCTATCAAATAGTGAACTGTTTTCTGCAGGGGTTACATGGAGCACTGGAATAACAACTAACGAAACAAAATGAAGTGCTATGATCTGGGTTTACTTCAAAGACCCATACATTAAATATAGAAAACAAACTAGATTTAAAGAATTAAGCCGGTAGATGCTAACTTAGTAACTTGCAAAAACTAGAGATGGATATATGGTATTGCACGTGCCTTCGAGGAATATACTAGTACTGAAGATGGGCGCACGAAACAGCCAGATAGAGTTCTGAGAGTTCTGACTGTTGAATGTTGATATGCACCACAATCAAGTGCTGAAGATGGGTAATTGTTGGGTAGGTCTACATACTACAACAGATCCATGAAAAACGAAGCAAACGAGATTCAACAAGAGTAAGGAAGCACCTTCCCTTCCTGCGAGTGTCGCTTCCTCGAAATCCTCTTCCTCCTCGTTTTTGTGGGATTGTACTTGCTGACGCGTTTGCGTTTCTCCCCATGTATCCTGGCGGAGGCCATCCTCACCAATCCGGGTCTCCCCCAGCGGCGCTCGCGGCCGTAGCAAAACAAGAAGAGAGCAACATGGTCGGCGGCGCTAGGCGCTCAGTGGGGTCAAGGAAAGATCAGAGGCCGGGGCGCCCCGTGCGCGGTTGGATGGATGCCCTAGGAGAGGGGATCCTAATGCCCAAGAGGAGAAAAGAAAAAGGAAAAAAAAAACTCCCTCAACTACTGGTTAAATCAAATTTTAAAACTAGATTCTTAGAAAAAACTCATCTGACTGAGCGGTTTTGATTGATGTGTGTGTGGCACGTTAGTGCCAAGGTCGCGTCCGGAGACCCGCGGTGGACGAGAGTGGCGGCTGCAAGTGGAGTGAGCGACGCCGCTCGGAGAAGGTAGCTCACGTCACGTGCAGCGTCGACGCCTCCTCTTTTCCCGCTGGGCCGATGTTGGCGCTCACGGCGGCAAGAGGACACGAGGAGGCGGCGGCGAGCTAGCGCAGGGGTCGCCAGCGACGGGAGGAGCGCAGGGTTCGCGAAGGCTCGGTGCGGGCAAGCTGGACGGTCGGGATCATTGATCGACATTGGCACGGGAATTGGACGGTTAAGAAAATACAGACAACGTGGCCCAATAAGAGCATAGGATGTATGGTGCAGGATTCGTAAAGTAAAAGATTATGCTGTCGACGAACCACAATACCATTTGCACCTTCTTTTTTTTGAGAAATTCATTTCCAATAATATTAAGGAATTGGATGTGCCTGAACCGACTACTGATGTCAGGAAAAAACAGCTAGCATTGTTCCCACTACACGCAAAAAAATCACAGGGGTCTACTGCCATACATCATTACACACAGTTTCAATAGAACATCTGATAGTTTGAGGCTACATGAAGCAGGTTCGGTCGGATTAATTGGGCTTGATCCATAACTAATCTAGCAATTAATCAAATAATTCTACAAGTAGTCCTAAGAGCGAGTGGAATTATAACCACACCAGGAACCCACTAGGAAGGTGCTCAACTTAAATAGGAAGCTATAGTGTGCTTCTATAGACATGTTGAGGAGGAGAGTTGGGAGGCCACGCGCACATCTCTATGACGTGCCGTGCCATACCAAGCCACGCCATGCCCAGCCTATAGCCTTGGGCCTTGTCCGAACATGATGTGCTGAGCCACCTTGGGCAGATGGTCAAGGCAAAGGTGGTTGTGATTTCGTCGGCCCCCAACTAGAAGACAAAGGAGGACCGGTGTCGCCAAGAATACGAAGACAGAAGCATAGGGCGCAAGAAACCCTAGGAGAAACCATTCGATTTGTACTCCCATCGCCTTTCCAGTCTATAAGGGAAGACATGGGCTCCTACAAAAAGGGACGGCCGGACAACGATAACACCCTAGATTAGCATAGTGATATCCCCTACACCTCTCACTCTCTCTTCCTTTATTGTAAGAACTCTCGATTGGGCATTCCTAACATAAAAGAACACCACTGTTGGACATAGGGCTTAGAGGCCTGTTGACAGTCATTAACATCAATTATAAACCGTCAACATATCCTACATATATACATAATTCCATCGCCAGACATAGGTATAGGGTTTAAACTGACAAATTCCACAAGTTTTGCTAAATCTGTGTTTTCAGCAAGGTATATCCAAAAACATCAAGGGGGACCTAAACGTCAGAATTAATCATACTTATCCACGACGAAACCAGTACCAGAAGGTTCCAGAAGACACCAAAAGGCAACCCTCCGTGATAGACCTCGAGAGGCTAACATGTGGGGCCAACTGGCCCCACCTGTAGGCCGGCCGGCCCATGGGACCCATATGTCATGCTCTCCTTTGAATGTCGGTTCTCCACCGCCTCCTAGATTACATCTATGCCATCCTTTTAAGTCGGTTTGATTCGAGGGTCCGGAATTGATGCTATCCCCTATATATACGGCCCTGTACCCCCTCTAGCAGAGCTATCCTGAAAACCCTAATTCATATCCTCCTTATTAGGATCAGAGCCAGCTATCAAGAGAAGATTAGTCCTCCTTAGGATCTAGTCTTGTAAATAGAAATAGTGAGAAAGAGAGTGAGGAAAGAGTTTGGAGGAGGTGTCGGTGCTCTCTCTCTACGGCTTGTACCTTGATGGATCCAAGTTCTATCTGAGCTTACCTCTGAAATTTCTCTGGTAATCAACTTCTGATTCAAGTAAGCATCTTGTTTATATTGTTCATCAGGATTGCGACTCTTTTGAGTGCTTTATTCTTGTTCTAGAGGGAGTAAAGTATTAATCATAAGTGTAAGCGTGGTTCTTAGACTTGGGTTAATCGTGGATGCACCCTGCATTCCGGATCGGTGGTAGCTCGCGAGGGTGACTTTTATAGCCTCGTTGAATCCTTTGTAGTCCACCTCCCGTTTGTAGGCCAAGTAGGACCCGGTTACGAAGGAAAGTATCCTCTGCTGGTGTCTTTCCTTAGTAATGTCCCAAGTTGAATAGTAGAAGACATAGCTTACCAAAGTCAGAACAAGATAACATTAGTTATCCTCTCTACGCACCTGTTTATCCTAACCTTGTTGCTACCTTTAGTTAAGTTAGACTGTAGTTAGTCTCACACGTTTCCCTATGGATACAATACTTGGAATACTTCTGGATGAAAGCTACAGCGGTATCCGTGCGCTTGCGGATTTGTCTGTGTGAGTTGATAAATACTAACAAGCTTTCTAACGCTGTTGCTGGAGAAACGGTTGCTGAATTAACTATGAACCTAGCTTAGGTTTTTGTCTTTTGTTTTACTTTTTTTCTTTTAGCATGGATAACACACCTATATATCAGTATGCTAAACCCACGAGCGTAAGCCTAAAGTCATCAGAATCTTCAGAGCCTATCCTAACACCTTACTATGAGTTGCGCCCGTGTTTAATAAAATTGATTTGGGAACCATCCTTCTCGGGAGAAGACAATGAAAACATATACTCACACCTATGGGAGTTTGCACAAACCTGTACATGCTTGCATATCGCTGGCATGTCTGATGAAACCTTAAGATGGAAGTTGTTTCCGTTCTCTTTGACGGCTTGTGTCGTATTAATATAAGCTAATTATTATTTTTAGAGATTAAACTAGATTTTATTAGTTTCAAAAAATAGAAAGACAATATTTGAAACCAGCTAGAGAACCAAATGTGTTCTGTTACAATAGTTGAAGGGTGTTTGATATCCCGTTTGGTATATACTTCAGGATTAAAAACAGGACTAATATGCAAGTGGGAGGTTGAAAATGGAAGTTTACCCTCTACCACTACTGCTGAAGTTTGAATCCACAAAAAGTTCTGTGTTGGAAGAGAAGAACATATATACCAATCTTGAGAATAGACAACACGGCAGGGATATACCACCAAAAACTGACGAATCCAGCGTTGCTCATGAGTCATGCCATCATCTGTTCTTTGCTTGTCCGAGTAACTGAGGCGTCTTTCTCTAGTGTTCTTGGTTCTATAAAAAGACTTCACCAAGGGACACTGGTTTATTGCACTACCGGAAAACCTTAAATTTGCCGACTGTTTTTATGTTAGCCGAGTGCATTCTCTAGGGCACTCGGCAAACAAATTCTTTGCCGAGTGCTATCCTAAAAACACTTTGCAAAAAAAAACATTCGGCAAAGAGGGGGGTTTGCCGAGTGTCAAACAAAAAACACTCGGCAAATAGGGGGTTTACCGAGTGTCAAAAGAACACTCAACAAAAAAAGAGGTTTGCCGAGTGTCCAAAAACAACACTCGGCAAAGAAAAAAATGAAGAAAAAAAAACCCACCCGCCCCTCCCCTCCCTCACGCACATGCACCGTGCCCCAAGTCACAACGTAACTTTCCTCCTCCATCCATCCCTCCAAATCAGATCTAATGGCTCAAAATAGATCCAGCCCTTCAACACATGAGACTTGGCTGTTTTTCTCAGACATAGATAGCAGATAGCAGCAAAAGACAGTAGTTCACAGTTTCAAAAAAAAGGACAATAATTCAGGTCCATAATTCAGATGGACATGTACATAGCAGCTCACTGCATTTTCAAAGCACAGTAAAACACAGAAGTTCAGACACATTCATACATCAGCTTATACAACAGCTAATCAATTAAGTGACAGGACTCGGTCAAGTGCTTACAAAGCTTCCATCAACTACTTACAAGTGTTGTTGCTCCTACATTCTGACATTCAGATGTCCACTTGATGGGTATTGTGACATACTTCACAAAATACTATAGTTAGCCCACAAAATACTATAGTTAACCTGTCAAAAATACTATCTAACTAGGTGATAGAAGCTAGAATAGATCTTGACGATCTAAATTTGCCAAAGTTGGAACAGTTATGAGCTGAGTAAAATTGTCACTGACAGTGTACTCTTGAAGCTCAACTTCTCCTTTGTTCTTGCCATCATGTTCTCCTTCTACTTGAGGCTCTGCACCACCTTTTTTCTTTTTTTTGCTGCCAAGAAATTGCAATTAATTAGAAATGTCAACATTTAGATTGCAATGACAACATATAGAAATGTTCAGATTGCAATAACAACATACTTTTGCTTTCTTCTTTGCTGGTACAGCAGATTTGGTTGGTTTGCGCTTCACCTTACGCAACTTATTTAACCAAGTTCTCTGTCTCTTTGATTTCTTTGACTAAACTTCCTTTTTCTTCAGCTGTGCAGCACTAAGGGCACCAAGAATTTCCATGCCTCATCACGATTTCTGAACCTCAAACCAATTTCAGGTATCTTCCTATCAGATTCTGTCATTCCCTTCCAGAACTCAGATTCTAAACTTCCACAACTCAGATTCTGAACTTTCACAACTCACAAAACCCAGGCATCAGCTAGTTCTGTAAACCAAACAATGCACATATGTGCTTGAAAATTCTAATTCCACTAGTTCTGTAATACAACAGTGCAAAAAGCTAAAACGCCTAACAGTCCTATAATGAAATCAGGCAAATTAACCTTTCTTGGTTCACTAAATCTCAAATTTGGAAGCATTCTTGTATATGACTTCGTTCTATTTTGCATCAGTAAATACCAATGACAAGGAACCTAGATTTAGTGGTCGGCAGGGGATTCGTCTCCCATGGCGGCGCGACAGCACCACGGGCTGGCGGAGACGCGCGAGGAGGCCGGCGGCGGCATGGAGGCCAGCGGGGTCACGGGAGGCTGGAGGCGACGCTCGAGGTGGCCAGCGGCGGTGCGGGAGGCCAGAGGGGACGGTGCGTGGGAGGCCGCCGGCGACGCGCGAATCTAGCAGGGTCACAGGCGCGCGGGAGGCCGGCGGCCACGGGCAAGGCCCGTGGCGGCGCGCGAGGCCAGCGGGGTCGCGGGACAGCGCGAGTCCGGCGCGGCCGCGCGGGAATCTGGCCCTCGCTCTCGCGGCCGCATACACTGTAAAAAATTGGATAGATATTTGTATTTTAATTGCAAGTGTTGTGAGCCTTTGGATGTGCTTGGACGGCGGATGAAGGGTCGCAAGTTACGCTGTGACTTGCCTCAGCTACGTTACTGAATCTCTGTCCACGCACACCCCCTCTCCCCTCCCTCCCAGCTCCCTCCCTCCCATCCTCTCCCGCGTGCAGCCGGTGCCTCCCCTCCTCCCGCAGGCGGCCGGCCCCCTCCACTCCCTCTCTTCCCCGGCCCCTCCCTCACAGGCGGCGCCCCTATATATAACGTTTACTAGCTAAGGGCTAGTACTTGATAAAATGTGATACTGCTGTACATGTACATCACTTTAGTAAAAGAAAAACTGCAAGAATGCATTTGTTCAGCTGAATATAAAACAGATTTAGCAAGGCATTTGTTTGAACTTCAGTTATTTTTTTTCTTAAAGCCACAATGTGGACGAGTATATTAGAAGGAGCGAGAGCAAGGCACCAGAGGTGTGGCAGCATGCATTAGCGCTCTTGATGCTTTGGACAGTTTCAATGCATAAGTAATATACTATATGTAGCGTTGGTTTAGAGTAGATTTCAGGAACTTACCGTCCAGTATGTGAAGAACCTCGGGTTGCTATCTCCATACAGTTCAGGGCTCACCTGAGTAAACAATGGAAGCAGGAAGTTAGCACTGTCTCCAGCAGAATCTGTTTGACTGACCCAAGCTAGCATGCTGTGGAACTGGAACTAACAGCATTTCAAGTCAATGGGCACACATTTCCAATCGAGATCACAGTGATGGAATCTAATTAATGAGCGCCAGTTCTACATCACCTTAATGTACTACCAAAGTCAACATACAGCCACATGCATATGCATCCCTCACCGGCGGCGCCCCCCCTCCCCTGGATCTGCCGCCCCGCCCCTCCCCTCCCTCACCGGCGGCGCCCCTCCCGCGGATCTGCCGCCCCTGGCACTCGGCAAAGTAACTGTATCCCGTAGTGTTGGCTGCGTTGATCGATCTAACAGTTGTTGTTTCTCCTTGCATGCCTGCCTCCATCAACGTCCAGCTGCCAACTGCCAAATTATGGAAGCAGGTATTAAAATCTCCTTGTTTGTTGTACCTCCCACAAATTAGAGCTTATTTGATCCAAGGGGCAAACAACGAGTTAATCCTTTATAAGCATATAATTTCATAATATATAGGAAGCACACTAGTAGGTGCGGTGGTGCATAAATTAATAACTGGTGAGCATTGTGGTGCGTGTTTATCCCTGTGTAATGGGTGGGTGAGATATTGTATACTGTCGTGTGCATATTAATTAGAATCTGAATATGTGCACAAACGGACGGCCGATTCAATTCCGTTCCTGTTTCGTTATTACTGACAATTATTGAGAAGACAGTTCAATACTTTTCTGGAACAATATACTGATTTTCGATCCAACAATTTATTATTTATATCTAGGGAAAAGGACAATGCGCTTGTTCGGCTGGATTCATACCAGCCGAACACTGCCAACGATGATGGACAGACGGCTGCTTGATGCCGCGGCATCTGGTGACGCGACAATGATGAAACACTTGGCCCTTCATGACCCAGCCGTGCTGCTTGGAACAACTCCACAGGGCAACACCTGCCTCCACATCTCCGCCGTGCATGGCCATCATGGATTCTGCATGGATGTCATGGCCCTGAACCGGTCGCTCCTCTCCGCTGTCAACAATGACAGGGAGACTCCACTTGTCGCAGCAGTGACAAGTGGCCGTACCAGTACCACTTTAGCTTCATCTTTTCTCAGGTGCTACAGTGATCTCCATCTGAGCGAGGCAATCTTGATGCAAGACGAGCATGGGAACAATGCATTGCACCACGCCATCCGAAGCGGCCACAGGGAACTTGCGCTGGAGCTGATCGCAGCGGAGCCTGCTTTGTCCAAAGCTGTGAACAAATACGATGAGTCACCCATGTTCATCGCGGTGATGAGAAATTACAAGGATGTCTTCGAGAAACTGTTGGAGATTCCTGATTCTGCCCATGGGGGGATGAAGGGCTACAATGCTCTTCATGCTGCGGTGAGAAATGGAAATTCAGGTGAGACATGCCAGGTCCTATACCTTTTTGCTTCTTCTTTTTTTCGAGAAACTAAAATCTGTGTAAGGGGTGACGTACTATTATTCTTTTGGTTTTAGTCCATGCCAAGTGAGTGAGCCAATCCAAAAATTTCTGGGGAATAACAAAACATGGCAATAAAAAATTTGTTTCGATTTTGTGGCCAAGCCAATCTATGAGAGAGAAGATTGCCTTTTTTACTATCCTTCCTACACTACTACAATAAACTTAGTGAAGGCAGGCGTTTTTTATTTTCGGATGCGGGCAAAGGCAACCGGCTCCGTCAAAAGATCATGGTTAATCCATGAATAACAGAGGTGGTTGCCTTGCCCGCCTCGGTTAATCAGTTAGCGGGGTAAATCGATAAAAAAAAACAAAAGAATTTAGGCCCGACGCCGAGCCCTCTCAGGCCCAACGCTGGGCTCGCTTCCTAGAACGACATGCCGCCGCTGGTGGTCGGATCCACGCCCACGCCGCTGCTGGTTGCAGGATCCACGTCGGTGGGGGTCGATCCGCGCCCTCGCCACCGTTGGTGGCCAAATCCGCGAGCCCGGATGCCGGATCTAGCCGAGCAAAATGCATGCATGATGGCCCGTGCAATGTCCTCCTCATTCCAAAGCTAGGCATGGCAAATATTAGTTAGCTGGGGCATGTCAAACTATATTGGCCACGAACCAATGCAAATGGGTGACAAAATTTTTCTGACTAGCTTGTCAAATATGGCTTGGGCCGAAAACAGATACAAAGCAGACGTGCCCTTTAATTTATTACCACCCCATCATATCACACATGTCGTCATTCGATGGATGTTGACCTTCTTTAATTACTTAAGGCATGTTTAGTTTCCAAAAATTTTTACCCCAAAGTGTCACATCGAATCTTGCGGCACATGCATGGAGCATTAAATATAGACGAAAAAAAACTAATTACACAGTTAGGTGAGAAATCGCGAGACGAAACTTTCGAACCTAATTAGTTCATAATTAGACATTAAGTACCAAATACAAACGAAAGTGCTACAGTAGCCAAACCCAAAAAATTTCACGAACTAAACGCGCCCTTACATGATTTGCAGCTATCGCTAAACAGATTATGGAGACACGTCCTGCGCTCGCAACAGAAGAAGACAAGTATAACAAAAACACTCCACTGCACCTGGCTGTACTTCGGGACAAGATTGACGTGCTAAGTGTACTGTTGGATCATGATCGGTCTTTAGGGTATGTAGCCTCCTCACTTGGTGCCCCTCTTCTTGTTTCTGCTGCATTCAGAGGCCATGTTGGTGTTGCCCGAAAGCTTCTTAAACATTGTCCAGATGCGCCCCTTGCTCAAACAAATGGCTTGATATGTCTGCACGTAGCTGTGTGGGAAGGACAGATGGAGTTCGTAGATTTTGTCCTGGGTTTGCCACAATTCGGTAGACTCATTAACATGCGAGATAAAGATGGAGATACTGCTCTGCACCTCGCAGTCCAAAAGTGCAATCCGAAGATGGTCGCTGCTTTACTGCTTCACCCAGACATAGACGTCACAGTGCTTAACAACAGAGGAAGCGATGTAATAGGGAAATTGTGGACTACCACCGACCATTCCAAGACATTAAACTGGGTACGAACGTTACGTCGTATATAAGTTTTCTTAATTATTAGTACGTATAGTACTACTTTCATTACTCCACTAAAAATCAGTGCTTATGCCAATCTTCTCTGCACGCGCGTGTCGATCCATCTTCCTTACCTGAAACATCAGATTTAGACTATCATGGTTACCAAGCTCCTTTTGCATCTTTCTATATGCAGAACGAAGTATCCATGCTTATGTTGAAAGCTGATCCTCAAAACGCAACACATATTTATAATGTCTGGAGGGAAGCCCACCATAAAGTGACAAAATCATCTAGGGAGGATATCAAGTCACTGACTCAAACATATACAGGCAACACTTCACTGGTGGCGATTCTCATTGCCACCATTACCTTTGCTGCTGCTTTCACTTTGCCCGGAGGATATAGCACCGATGCTGGAACCGAGGGGCTTCCCATCATGGCAAGGAAGTTTGCGTTTAAGGCATTCCTGATCTCCGACACCTTGGCTATGTGCTCCTCACTTGCTGTTGCCTTTGTATGCATCATAGCCAGGTGGGAGGATCTTGAGTTCCTGCTTCACTACAGGTCTTTTACAAAGAAGCTTATGTGGTTTGCATACATGGCAACCATCACAGCATTCGCAACTGGTTTATACACTGTTCTGGCTCCTCGTCTCCTATGGTTGGCCGTTGCGGTATGCACTCTGACGTCTTTGCTGCCCATTCTGACTAAGATTCTTGGTGAATGGCCCATCTTGAAACTTAGATTTCGGTTGGGTCGGAATTTCAATTCAGAGCTCCTCGATATGGTCTAGCTTCATCACCTTCAGTTATTGGTTCCATCTGCTTTATGTTGGAAACATAAGGGAACAACATATGTTGAAATGTTTGCCAAACAGCACTATTGTTTGGGTAGTTTGGAATCGCTATAATAAAGCCTGTGTAGATGAGTGATAGTATTTTATTTCCGAGTTGGACATCCTACAACTCTGCTACTTTGTTGATGAGAAATATGTTAGGTTCCACAGGGTTTGTCATCATAATTCATATTTTTTTCAAAGGTAACTGTTTGCAACAAAACTTATGGGTTTTATATTTGGAGTCGTAGACAGGAAACAGAAGTGCTGGCCTTTCGAGGAAGAAATATACATTAATCAAAAGGATGCATATCTCCATCTGCAGGGTTAAATATTCTTCTGTTAGGGATGGACACGTGTTCCATAAACTTATTTCAGTAGCACTCTCTCAGAGTGAAACACAGAAATGATATGAGAGGTCTGCTGCTGGCTGCAGCGTCATCTGGCTGTTGGAAAGCAGCACCACAAATCAAATAAGAAATATGCGCCAATTATATACGTAAGCCCCAGGATGTAAATCATGTAATGTAATATATAAGTACCACATCGTGCATATACAAAACAAAACACCCGGCCAGGTGCCTACCAGCATGTCCCAGACCTTCTCGAACTGGTCTAACATTTCAATTTAGAAAGGAGTATGAAAATGATACAGAAATGCTAAGCGAAAAGCACCACAATGCTGCAGATGCATGACTGGTCACTGATGGGCCAACAATGTTTCACATTGCTACGATTACAGCTAAAATTTGGATGACGATACAGCTGATCCATCTTACAACACAACGAGAAGACAATCTGGAGGATACACAGCAAGGCAAGGATGTACAAATGTAAACACCACATATCGATAGACATTACAATAGAATCACAAATCCTAGTGCTTGCCTGATAAAAGATAGAGAAATGATTCTAATCAACCTGATTATTCCAAGTTAAAGCAACTCCTATCATATTTGGTATCTGACAAGCACATACTCATCACATAGGTTCAACTACTTTGCTACAATAAGCTCATCTTCAGGATTGGCATTTTGAGGTTGCATCGTCAATTCATCATCAGCTGCACTGAAATGATATTTCTCTCCAACAGCTCTCAGAAGCTGGTAAACCTCTAACACTGTAGGCCTTTCCATTGGAGAAAAAAGCACACAAGAGCAGGCAAACTTCATGCATTGAAGCAGCTCAGCATTGTTGTCCTTCCCAATCAAAGATCGTTGGCATCCTGTAGTATAGAGTTGTTTGACAGGTAAGTTATCCAATCCACCAAACTCCCTTTGAAGATCTGTGGCGCATTTGACAATCCCAAAGCTGTAGACATCCCCTTTTGTAGCGGCCACAAGAGTGCGTGTATACTCACCGTCCACAAATGTGCTCAGGTGGATGTCAATGGGATTGGAGTTCTCACCGCGATCCATCTAATAGAATCTGATAACCCAACCATTATTGGCAAAATTAATTCCTTGCTTCGTTCTAGACATCTAAGTATCTTTTTTTTACTTTCCCCTTTCGCCTTTGCTTTTCCTTTTTCCTCCATTGCTTTTGTATTTTGCATATAAATAGGCTGCTGCGAGGGCAGGAACAAATTCCATGCGTGTGCCTAGCTACCCTCTTGTCTGATTGAGTACTCCTTGCCTCATCACTTGTATATTGAGATCTATGTATCTTTCTTTTTTCTTTTCCCCTTTCGCTTTTCCTTTTCCTTTTCCCTCCATTGCGTTTGTATTTTGTATATAAAGAGGCCGCAGCGTGCACTACTGGAAACTCGAATTGTTCTGTGGATGATGAATTTTTCTGTGCGTTTTTCGGTACACACAGAAAAATTACGATTTTTCTGTCGGTTACAAAATCACACACGGAAAAAATCAGCATTGATAGAAAAATGCAATTTATTCTGTCGGTTCTTTAAAAACGCACAGAAAAAATATGTGCATGCACAGAAAAATTCTAACCCTAACCCGCCGGCCGCCGCGCCCCCAAACACCCTCTCACGCACACACTAGACCGCGCCCCCTCCCTCACTCTCTCCTTTCAGCGCCTCGCGACTTAGCGCCGCGCCCCTCCCTCTGCGACTCAGCGCGGGGGCTCCTCCCCACCCCGAGCAGCGCCGCCACTCCTCCCCTCCCCGAGCAGCGCCACCGCTCCTCCCCTCCTCCCTCTCCCTCTTCATCGACGCGGCTGGCGCGGCCCCTCTCCTTCACCCCCGGATCCGGCCAAATCCATGGCAGGCGTGCCCCCAGGCGGCTGGATCCGGCGCCACCACCTCCACTACGGCGGCCGCGCGCATCATCATCAACTCCGGCGGTTCTACTCTCCCTCCCTCACCGGTGGCGCGAGGACGAGGCAGGGCCGCATCCAGATCCGTCGTCGCCACTGACGACCGAGCAGATCCGCGCCCTCCCCTCCCCCTTCTTCACCCGGCCGGATCCGGCCCTCCGTCTCCCGGATCCCGCCGGTGGCTGCGGTGGTGGTGGTGGTGGTGGCCGGTGGCGGGACGTGGTGGTGGCGGCGGCCATCCCCTCCCCCTTCTTCTTCCCCGGCGGGTGCCCCTCCCCTCCTCCTTCTTCACCCGGCCGGATCCGGCCCTCCCTCTCCAGGATCTGGCCGGTGGCTGCGGTGGTGGTGGCGGTGGCCGACGGCTGGGCGTGGTGGCGGCGGCGGCCCTCCCCTCCCCCTTCTTCTCCCCCGCCGGCGCCCCTCCCCTCTCCCTTCTTCTTCCCCGGCGGGCGCCCCTCCCCTTCCCCTTCTTCTTCCCCGGCGGGTGCCCCTCCCCTCCCCCTTCTTCACCCGGACGGATCCGACCCTCCCTCTCCCGGATCCGGCCGGTGGCTGTGGTGGTGGTGGCCGGCAGCGGGGCGTGGTGGTGGCGGCGGCCCTCCCCTCCCCCTTCTTCTCCCCCGCCAGCGGCCCTCTCCACTTCTTCTTCCCCGGTCGGAGTTCAGCTGCCTTGGTTTCTCAGTTCAACTGTAATGCAGCGTGTGTGGTTCCTCTGACTGGTTGACAGATAGCTGCTATTGAGTCTGGACAACAAGTTCGTCATCAATCCGCTGAAACCAGTACCTGCATCTCCTTTCAGTGTATTAGTCACCAGGAGTACTAGGAGTTCAATAGCTGCAATCAAGCAGGAAAACACTGGTTGTAGCTGGGCCAACATTGTCTATGCACTCCATAGCTTGTGTAACAAATTTGTGCTATTCTGGAATTCCGAATGCATGTAGTGTTCTATCTATTTGCTTCTACTTCCTATATGACTCTAGACAAAGGAAATTAGTAGCCATGGTTGATCCTATCTGTTTTACCTTGCATCCATTGTAGACACAATCTCACTTTTTGTCAACTTAGTTACAGTTGTTCTGTATTCTTACTAATAACTGGCACTTCTGTACCCATAGATTGGGTTCACGCGCACTCAATAGCAAATTAATTTTAAGTGATGCTACAATCTTGGTCAATTCCTCATTTTTCTTCACCTGCAGCTTCTCTATATGTCCTTGTTTTTTCTCAACATTGCTATATCTATATTGACACAAATATCTGCACTGCATGGAGACTATAAGATGTAGTGCGGTGTAAATTGCTTGATGAGATGTCTCTCAAGGTTGTATTGAAAAATCTGGAAGGCTAGCTACTTACACATAGAAACAGCTTTAGGTTTATATAAAAAATCTTTGTGGTTTAATTTGCATTTGCACATTCAAAATGATTTCGGTATTACTGGAATGAAATTTAGGTGTGCATACTGCTGCTTGGGTTCTCTATTTTCTTTTTCCTGCTGTATGATGATTCTCAGAGACCTGCAGAATGCAGGTTACTTTTGAGCAGTCTCATTTACAATCGTATTTGAATATAGTAAGATTTTGTGTTATCTCAGCGTGATAATAGGAGCAAAGCATGTTTATTTCATCCAGCTTACAGGAACCATGCTAGTTGATTTTCCTATTATACTACTTTTAGAACGAATACTTGGAGCGTAATTGGCAACTGAATTATGCTACCTCTAGAATAAAAGTGCTATATACATTTAGAATGCTATCTTGGTTATGCTATTTTTAAAACTTTTGCATGCATGGATGCCTTGTTATGTTAGCAATATTTTTCTTTCTTTTTTCCTTGATTTGAATCTGGGGAAATCACATCAGCAGCCCTTCTAAGAATCTGGGGAAATCACATCAGCAGCCTCCTATTTATGTGTTATCCATTTACATGCCCATCCACTTGCAATGTGTGGTACGAAAAAGTAAAGTTAGTGTTTGTTTCTTACCTGTTGCGTATTTAACCAGTTGAGTATTAACAAAATGTTATCTGAACGCTTAGTTATCTGCATGGGCTTTGGCTAAACAAATTTCATACTTTCCAATGACAAGTTACAACTGTGGGATATGTAGGATGGCTTTTTTTCTACTAAAGTCTGGAGGAACTTAGCAAATATTACCTCCTGTATCGCAGTGACATTTTGGTTTTGCCCTAAGTTCTAATATGTGTTCTATGCTTTCTCAAAGTGTATTAAGGTTGCTTGTGTTTACGGCACAAAACATGTGTCTCGAATCAGAACAAGAGCTTAAATGTTTTTTTAGCAACATGTTGATAACTTTTGAGATAAAACAGCTAGCATGAAATCCCCTAAATATCGCTGATAAATCAATTAAAAGAAGCTCTCATTGAACAGGTCTTATGCACACTTTCATTATCTTCCAAATGTTCCATCTCAGTTACATATGACTCATGCTTTTCGAAATTGTCTTTCCTATTTCTATAACAGGAGTCAAAGTCAGAAATTCTTCGCAGCCAGTTGCAAGTAAGAACTATTCTTTATGCCCTATTGCATGATGGCTTTTCATCTGCTATTGTTCCTTGCAATCATGTCCGTCCACAGCTATGAAAGTGGGTACTATTAGAGGATATGTGTAGAACTTCAAGTAGAGAGACCTAATCCGTTCATTTCCAACTGAATTCTTGTTTTCATAAATGGCACCTGCACTAGTAAGCCATGAGCATGTGTGTTGTCTGAGCCATCTAGCATCTTTATGGCACAAGTATGCCTCTTGCCAGTTCTGATTCCTACCTGACCAAACCCATGTTCACTTAAAACTAATTATTAATTCCACTGCTCACTTGGACTATTTATTTATTGATTACAACTTAAGTCTGTTATGTTGAGAAAACCCACCTAGAGTTCTTTCTTAGCACCTTGAGATTAAGCCTGTTATATTGAAAAAGCCCACCTAGACTGCTTCCATAGCAACTTGAGATGTTTGATCACCTTTCAGAGTGGTCTTCACATCCTTCTAGTCTAGCCTTTGCATTTCTCTGTTTTGTGCCTTGGGTGATGCCGACATGCATGTCTTGATTCCAGTCGCTGCTTCTCAATTAGCTCCTTTCTTTTTTTTCTGAAATTTATTTATGGTGTAATAATCTTTTAGCTGTCTTATGACATTATTGGTAACCCTTTATCTGATTGCCATAACAGGTTGCTCGAGCAGAGGCTGAACATGCCATTCAACTTAGGCAACGATTTGATGGTGCCGTTGTCGCAAATGGCACATGATCTAGTTCTAGTCTACTAATGATTACCCCAACAGAACAAACAGCTGCTATGATACAGGGTTCTGGAGTATTCATGTTGAACATGTAGATGACCAGATATCATATATGTATATATATGATATATGTGCTGATAGATCAGACTGATTCTATTTTTGACATAAGTGTTGACTCCATTCATGATGAACTACTGATTTGCGTATTATTTGAATGAAACCTTGTTGGTCATGCACATAAATTACTGTATGGAAAATATATATTTTAATATGTTGTTGCTACTGTTTTAAAATAATTTTTTTGTGTGTTTAACTCTTTTTTCCTGTGAGGCTGGCTACACATAAATATTATTTTTAATCTGGGCGAAATGAATTTTTTCTGTGAGTTCACCTAGACTGACAGAAAAAAGACGTGTGTTTTTCTGTGTGTTTATTTCTTTTTTTCTGTGTGGATTAACACACAAAAAATTAGTTTTAATCTGGGCGAACATAATTTTTCTGTGCGTGTGAGACCCACAGAAAAATTGTTTCTGACGGTGAACCCACAGAAAAATTCGATTTTTCTGTCATTTTATTTCTGTGTGTTATTTTCTGACGGTACACTGTTAGAAAAATATTTTTCCATGGGTATTCGAATTTTTTCGTGGGTTTTTGCACACACAGAAATATTCGAATTTCCAGTAGTGGTGGGACAACTTCCTTGCGTGTGCCTAGCTAGCCTCTTTTCTGATTGAATTGAATAGTCTAGACCGTTGTAGCTCCTTGCCTCATCACTTGTATTGCGTCCACACTACAGGGGCCATATTCAGCAGCCAGGTATTTTTTATGGGTATCCTTATCCTTATATTAAAACTTCATGTCTAATACTGCACTAGTGATGATAGAGTGTGTATGTGCAACATAAACTAGAGCTATTATTGTTTATCTTTTCTTCTTAGAAAAAAATATAGGTAAAGTAGCCCCGCAGTTGAGTTAGTTTCCGGATCATCTCTTGCCGTCCATACTACAGCGGCCACATTCAGCAGCCAGGTATTATATATGGGTATCCTTATTCCTTATATTAAAACTTTATGCATGGCTAATATATGGGTGTGTATATGCAACATACCAAGAGCTATTGTTCATCTTTTGTTATTAGAAAAAAATATAAGTAAAGTAGCCCCGCAGTTTCACGGCCAAATGCACCCATCCACCGTATATCGATGGGAAACATTTACTAGTGTATATGTTTATTACCAAAATCATTAAATACTAGTGTAACTGCTATGCAATGATTATATCCTCATCAAACAATATGACGTGCTTTAGAATCCAGTTTAATTTGTCACAGCGTCCTGCCATCCATAGATGCTTCCCCTGACGAACTCACGGCGGCCGGCCATCATGAGTTCGTCAGTATGGACCGGCGTCTCCTGGAAGCAGCCACATCTGGTGACTTTCCATCGTTGAAGCAACTGCTGGCTCTTAACGATCCTGGCGTGCTGCTTGGGGCAACTCCACAGGGACATCTCTACCATCCAGGGCCACGAGGAATTCTGCAAGGATGTCCTGACGCTGGATCAATGCTTTTCTCGTTGTCCTATGGTCGGACTCCGAGTCAAACAAAACAAAATCTGACAACCACATCAGTAACTATTATATTAGAACAATCGATTCTTTGCTTCATTCTAGCGATCTTTCTTTTTTTTCCTTTTTCCTTTCTCTTTCTCTTTTCCTTTTTCTTTCACTGCTTTATTTGTCGGTGTTTATAACAAGGCTGCTGCGAGGGACAACCGGACAAGGAACAAGTTTCTTGCCTGCCTAGCTAGCCTGTTTTCTCGTTGAGTACACGAGCCTGTTGAAACCCCTTGCCTCTTCTTCACCTGTATTGAGGAAAACGAGAAATTGAGAGCGTTGAAGTTACTGGATCATCTCTTGCCGCCGTGTCCATATACTATACGGCCACATTCAGCAGCCAGGTACTATATATGGGTATCCCCATTTAATTGTTTCTTATATTAATATTGATACTTCATGGCTAACACTCCACTGATTATGATTGAGCATGTATATGTCATTAAGTCAAGCTCAGCCTACTGTTTCACGCGGCTCAAGTAAAAAACTTCAAAGGATGAAACATTATTTTCCGATTTTTTTTTGCGAACTACACAGTACAATGCAGGCACTCACAAACCACGCACACTCACCCATATAAACATACTCACGCAAACCTTTGAGATTGATGAAATCATCACAGACGTCTCGCTATCCACGGGAGCATCGCCTAAAAGACAATGCCATTAAATCATAGAAAATTCACTTGTACGGAGAGTTGAACATTGGTCGGTGCTACTGTGGATCGGCCTTGTCTACCAGGCACCAGGTGCCACGCGCCCGGCGCACATTGACCCCACTTTTTTTTAGAGCAAAGCACATTAACCCACCTGGGCTAGGAGCAATGCAACCTCCCGCAGGCCTGCTAGCACTGGAGCCACTCTCCACCGTCGGATCATAATCGACGGTCTAGGCGACTCCGTCCTCGAACAAAACACGAACCCACCAAAACCCTAGCACATTCGTTTGCTCTCCGTCCTCTGCTTTTCACTCTCTGCTGCCGAGAGAGCGCGATAGAGCCGGCCGGCCGGCCGGAGTGATGACCACACGAGCGCTACCCAGCATCGGCGTAAGGGTGCGGCGCGGGACAAGAAAAGGTCCCGGCCCAGGGCCTCTCCCCGGCGCACGCACGCGGCCACGGCTGCGTGCGGCTCCGTCGAGCGCCCCCAGCCAGTGCCCAGGAAGATGGCGCGTGGGGAGACTTCAGCCGCGGCAGGGAGGCGGCTTGATGCGCTGAGCGGCGGCGGCGCCCAGATCTGTGCGACATCGGCGGCGGCGCCCCTAATGTGCGTCTGCGGCGGCGGCGTCTTATCCGCAACGGCGGGCTGTAGCAGGCCCTGATGCTCGGCGGCGGCAGCGACCCCTTGATGTGCGGGGGCAGCAGCGCGATTGCGCCGCTCTGATTCGTGTTGGCAGCAGCGGTGCCCTCATCCGACACAGTAGCCAAAGCTGGTACTAATTCACTGACTCATGCCACTGGTCTTGAGATTTTGGGTTCAATTTTGAGCAAAGGTTTGGGGATTCGTGATCTAGGGTTTTGAAATTTGGGGAAAGCTTCAACTGAACTGAGATTCGCAAATTCCCCTCCTTCTGTGCGCTAATCCAAAACCCTAGCCCCAAATGCTCCTTAATGCGCGTTGATTTTGCATGGTTCATCATGGTCAAAGACTTTATCAACCTTCAACGAGATTGAGCCGAGAGCAATAGGGCTAAATGCTGAGCAGTAGGGCACCAATTTGGCACTAATTAATTAATTTACCTCAAAATGAACTTAATCCGAGGCATAAACCACATCTTAGGGTTTCACAAAGTAGATTAGGAGGCTCGGATGCCACAATATTGGAGAAAATAAGGAGTTAACCACAGGAGAATCTAGTTGCATGAACACGATAGTGGATTGGAGATTAACCATGATCAGTGAGGACGAAGGGGCAGTATTGGATAAAATAGGGAGTTAACACAGGATCTCTAATCTAGTTGCATGAACACGACAGTGGATTGGAGACTAACTCATGGCTGGCTCGACTTAATGATGTCCGCCCCATTATATTGTAGTGCCGTTCACCCTGGGGCTGCAACCATAGGTCGTTAGTTGCATTTCTGATGGTGGCGCGAGGTGGGAACGTAACACTCCCCTTGGTGTGCAACGGGTCTAGTGTTGGCCCATCCTCTCCAAAACCGGAGATCATTTTCCAACACATGTATATGTAACATAACATGAGCTCATGTTTATCTGTTGTTAGAAAAATATAAGTAATAATGGTGCCCGGGAGTTTCAATGGCCAAGTGCACCCATGGGTATAGGCACAAATACAAAGGTAAAAACAAATTAGTTTGGTTAATCAACATGTGTTACGAGAATGGGGAACTTACATTTAATATATGTATTATATATGGAGTAACTTTTTTTTGCGTAATTAAGTAACGGTTTTTGACATAGTTACCTTACAAATATCAGTCTTTAACTGTGTATAGGTTTATTACCTCTGGTCAAATGCATCAATTAGTACCCATTTGGTACAGATTATATGAACAAAGCAGATCAGAGCTGTTAGTTTCATGCCATGAGCCCCATAATTTCCACTGAGACAAGCCAGGAGGGAGAGCAAGAGCTGAAATATCTGGTTTCTCCTAGGGTGTCCATTGCGGCCATGATGGGCTTTGTCCCCCATGGTTCGTTCTGCGAAAGCACAAGACCATGGCGGTGTGAGGCCAACATGGGGCGTGGCAGGGTCACAGACTTCGTCTTTGGGAGGGTTTGTGACACAAGCAAGATGTCTTGTCTTTGTTGGGGATGGGCATGTGTCTTGGCGGGGGGCGGAGGCGGCGTGCCTGCACGGGAAGGGTGGTAGTGCAGCAAGGGCCAGGGCATAAAGGCGTGCGGGCACAGGGGTGCTACCAAGGATAGTGGGGCATGAAGGGAGGCGTTGATGCTGTGGGGAAGAGAGGCGTTGAGAGAAAGGAGAAGAAAGGCTGGCGTGGGGAAGAAAGTGGAGATGATGAAAAGGAAAAAAAGGAAGAAAAGAATGAAGAAGGGTATAATGACTATTTCATTTTTTTCATTGACCAAAAGGAGCTGTTTTTCTATTGAACGGTTTACCAAAACAGCTTCATAGAATTGTTTTGAGTTGAAGGCAAAAAAAAAAAAAAAGCTGGCACGATACAAACAAAACAAAATCTCACAAAAAAACAAATAAAACAAAAGATGATATAAAAATATATTTTTGCCAAGATCATTGGAACACTTAAATACTTGATATTATAATGCGTTGTTACAATTTTAGGAGTCTAATTGCTGGTACTATATGACGTGCTTTTAGAATCCAGGTTTTTCACGTCGCGTCGGGCATACCAAAAAAAGAATCTTGATCGCACTGAAGGTACACGTATCATGAGTTCGTCACAGAAGCGTCTATGGACCGGCGTCTTTTGGAAGCACCACATCCGGTGATGTTCCATCAATGAAGCAACCATCGGCTCTTGATGGCCCGCGTCTTTGCTCGGGACAACTCCACAAGGAAACACTTGCCTCCACATCGCCTCCATCCGAGCCACGAGGACTTCGCAAGAATATCCCGACGCCGGACCATTCTCCGGCTCGGCGCTCTCCTCCACCGTCAACAAAGACGGCGAGACGCCGCCGCTCATCGCGATGGCAAGGGCTGCGCTTTCTTTAGCTTCGCTTTACTCGAGTATCGCCGCTACTACCAACGGTGAGTGAGATAATCTCAAGCAAGACAAGCACGGATGCAACGCTACCGCACCATGCCATCCGCAGAGAGGACACGAGATCTTTGGCACTCGAGCTGATAGAGGCACTGCCTACCTTGTCGAAAGCTGTGGACAGTCGCAAGTGTTAGCCCACAGGATCACTGGCACGGATGAGTCGACCACTCACCAGTGTTGCCGACCACACACTATGGCTAGAGGTAGAAGAAGGGAGGGAGAACATAGCACATACACACGGCACAAGTACCAACGTTGGCAGGAAGCTCTGCAAAGGAGATGGCAAAACTGAATTTGCTCTTGTTACTGAGTTGCAGTGGCAAACTATATATACAACTCTATCCATCTAGTCCTAGTATAGCTGCCATGCTGCTACAGCGACTAGATGTGACAGCAGGGCTGACTTTGGCGCCTGCCCCTGCTGTGGCTACAGTGCGGCAGGTGAGCCGTTCGGCGCCTACCCCTGCCGAGGCTACAGTACCACAACAGGAAGCCTTTTCGGCGCCGTCTTCCCTTGCCGTGTGTTCACACAGGGATACAGCAGATTATCTAACAACAAGAAGTCACCTCTGTTCATTGCGGCAGTGAGAAATTTTACAGAGGTGTTCCACAAAATTGTTGGAGATTCCATATTCTTCTGATTCTGGAGCATTTGGCTTCAATGTTCTCCATGGTGCTGTCAGAAATGAAAATATAGGTGAGACTTTCGCTGTACGAATGCCCATGCGGCTAACTGATTAATATGCATCCTCGAACTCTCTGTATTCTTCACAAAGTTATCCATCAACCTTTGCTCCCGCCGGGGCTAGAATTTTAGGAGACATAAGCATTAGACGTTACTGTTTAATATCTATGACTAATAAAAGTTATTTATATTAGATTGCAAGTTTTTACTTTTTGTTCATTTTCGAACGCAATTGGCTTAATAGGTTCTCCCTCCGTTTCGTTTTATAAGGCGCAGTATGAAATACATATTCTCCTAAATTACACTGATCATTCATTTGTTTTATATTATATTGTCTACACTTATAAATTTATAATTATTGGATAGTAAATTTGATTACAAATCTAACCGTATCAATTTCATATTATAATAGTTAAAAATTATTAGCTTACTGGTTAAATATTTTAAAGTTTAAATATCGATATGCATGTGCGTCTTATTAAAGAGAATGAGAGTGCTCTCTAGTCACTATTTGGGATAACTAATCAACTACTCCCTCTGTTTGCAATTGTAAGCAGTTTTGGTTTTTCTAGATATATAGTTTCTTTTATTTATCTAGATACATACTATGTCATACATTACAAGAATTCAGCATCAATAAAAGGCCAAAGTAACTTACCATATGGAACGCAGGAAGTACTAATATTTTTCCATCCATAATAGATAATGTTGATAATATAGATGTGGATTTGACAAAATATTTCTGTATTTTGAAGATGGTGCGTTCAGTTGAAACATTAGCTTAAACTATGATGGCTCTTGTCTTACCTTGTATCTTGACACAATGAATCTAGATAGTTACGTAGCTTTTAGTTCTTAATCTTATTCTTAGTTACAGATTTTTTATCCTCAAGTTAAGCTTAAACTCATTTGCAAGTTTTATCTTTTATTAGCCATCCTTTTATATTTTATTTAAAATAATGAAATTCATGTGCATGTTTTATCTTTTATTAGCCATTCTTTTATATTTTATTTAAAACAAGGATTCTACGTTGTAAAATGCATTCCTCGGTACTATAAAGGCATAATGGTTATTTAAGATCTATACACTAATGCTTATGATCGGTGCTAGACTCTAAAGGGATATCTAAGATGGGGTAGCGGTGCTAATCTCTCAAGAGGATATTAATCTCAAAGATTAGACAGTTACAGCACCTTTGGTCATCTACACTAAACCTCGTAACTTAACCTCGTAACTTCTCAAGTTGTTTGAATTTTCTAATCAAGGATTATATGTGTGATAATGTCTTTATTTAGAAAAATGAGCTCCTATGATTATACTATCAGGATATAGACTAATGTCAACCATTTTAGTTGAAATATATACATTTATCTTAAATAACCACTTTTGTAAGTTATATGTCATGTTTTTTAATATAATAATTTTAAATGATTTGTTAGTATTCGTTAGTATATATGTTGCTATGAAAATATTTTTCATGATTACTAAAACATAACAAATATATTTATCGAATAGGTATGCATGCGTACTTACGACGCAACTTGTATGTTTACTTTAATTATATTTTTAATATGTTAATATTAATATTAATATAAGTTGTAATATGGAAACATATATATATATATATATATATATATATATATATATATATATATATATATATATATATATATATATGTTTAACTTGGTATGTCATAATGCTTCTATCAAAATGTATAAAGTGATAGAAAATTTAATATCTGGAGTACTAATATAATTTAAAGTGTATTGTTTGTGTCTTTAATATTGATATGTGGTTTGTTAAAGGAATATTTTCCATGCTTGATAAACTAGTAAAACAAAAATTAATCCTGAAGTAGATCATTACTTAGTCTACACTGCGGAACATATAGCATAAATGTGGTAGAAATATGTTATTTAGAAATATAAATATAGCATAGGGTTATTAGGCTATTTTTGTTAATAAATTATATTAGTATTTATTTGTAGATTTAGAATATATTTTAATTTATTTTTATTACATCGGGAATGGATAACTTAGATCAAGGTTAGAAAAAGGTATTAGACGCTCTCTAAACGGTAACCTCCAATTCCACCTAGAGCCTAGAAACGACTAGGAGCGCCTAGGTGTTTCCTAGGCGCCGAGGGGAAAGTAGTAGAGATAAGGAAGATGATAGAGAGTAGAGTCATAGGTGCATAGGAGGAAGGATTCAAGGAAGATACTGAGGACAGAGGAGCATAATTTTTTATAACAACAGAGGTGGATAATTTATATAAAAAATATGGGGTTATATTAAAATATCTTTCAAATTTAGGATTTATTTTTTTGCATAAACACAACTTTTGAGAATTAACGTGAAGTCTTCTTTAGAGTACAACCATTACTTATTGTCAGCTAGCTTTCATCGTTCCATGGTTCTCAACCATTTTCTGCTACTTCATTTGGTTTCAGCTATCGTTAGAAGGATTATGGAGATGCGTCCTTGGCTAGCCAGACAAGAAAGTGAGTGGTCGACGTGCTTACAGTACTGTTGGAACATGATCCATTTTTAGGGTACCTAATCTCCACATATGGTTTTCCTCTTCTTTGTATCGCGGCATCTAAGGGCCATGTTGGTGTTGCTCGAGAGCTGCTTAAGCATTGTCCCGATGCTCCCTACTGTGATGCAAATGGCTTGACATGTCTTCATGTAGCTGTATTAAATGGTCAGGCAGTTTGTAGAATATGTCCTGGGGTCTCAGCAGCTTCACCATCTTATAAACATGGCAGATAACAGTGGAGAAACTGCTCTGCATTCAGCACGGAGGAGAGGGCTAACGTGGATAGCGTCCGTTCTAGGTGACAGAAAAAAATATTAACAACAACCCGGTAAGTATTTTGTTTCTCTGTATGTGACTGTAAAAAAATATACTAACAGATACTTCTTTCCATGACATTAATCTGTAGGTCCAAACAATGGTTTGCTAAGTATTCTTTTCTGCAGTATATAGGTCATTATTCGGAAGGTTTGCAAACAGTTGATAGTGTTTTTATTTGCAATTAGGCTTCGGTTAGTTCGTCAGAAGGAACGCCGATGGATGGACGGGTTCTGGAAGCAGCCGTAACTGGCGATGCTAGATTAATGAAGGACCTTGATTCTCACAATCCATGGGTGCTTCTTGGAACCACTCAGCAGGGTAACACCTGCCTCCACATCGCCTCCATCGATGGCCACCAGGGATTCTGCAAGGATGTCCTGACGCTCAGCCAGTCCCTTCCTCTACTCAACGCCATCAATGCCAATGACGAGACGCCGCTGCTCACCGCCGTGGCTAGGGGCCATGCCACTTTAGCTTCTGTTTTACTTAGGTTCTGCTGTGATCAGCAGCTGAGCGAGACGATCCTGAAGCAAGACAAGCGTGGATTCAACGCACTGCACCATGCCATCTTCAGGGGATATAGGAAGCTCGCACTGGAGCTGATAGAAGCAGAGCCCGCCTTATCGAAAGCTGTGAACAAATGTTACGAGTCACCCATGTTCATCGCGGTAACGAGAGATTATGGGGACGTCTTGGAGAAGCTGTTGCAGATTCCTGATGCGGCTCATGGGGGACCCCATGGGTGCAACGCTCTACATGCTGCCGTGACAAGTGGTAATGCAGGTGAGACCTATGCATCGCCTACAGGCTGTGAAATTCATTTATTACTTTATTAACAGACACTTGATATCTAATACAGTACTATATGTCCTCAGCTTGGTCACCTATAGCCTGTTTCTTGCCTTGGTTTTGTTTCAGTTATGGCTAAAAGGGTTATGGAGGCACGTCCATGGCTAGTCAGACAAGGAAATGAAGAAAAGTTATGGCTTAAAGGGTTATGGAGGCACGTCCATGGCTAGGCACACCAATGTACCTGGCCGCAATTGAGAACAAGATTGACGTGCTTAGAGTATTGTTGGAACATGATCCGTCTTTGGGTTATTTCATCTCCACAGATGGTGATGGTGCTCCTCTTCTTTGTATCGCAGCATCTGAGGGCAATGTTGGTGTTGCTCGAGAGCTTCTTAGACATTGTCCTGATCCTCCCTACTTCGACGCAATGGGTTCGACATGTCTTCACATAGCTATATCATTTGGTCAGGAAGATTTTGTGAGGTTTGTCGCGAGATCTCCACAACTTCAGCATCTTATTAACCTGCCCAATGACACAGGAGAAACCGCTCTGCAACTCGCAGCCAGAATAATGCCAGCAGGTGACGAACGAAAAAGACAAACAATGATGAGCATGGTCGCTGTTTTACAGTTGTACCTTAGTAATCTAAGTATCCACGCAGAGTTCACTTCGGTATGTATGGTTTCTCCGTGTAATCGTGTATGTTATGTCAATTGTTAAAACGTACTCCTGTTTGTTTGTGTAATAAGCTGTACATCCTCCGGGGATGGAACGACCCATGGAAGTAGCAGTATCTGGTCATGTCGCAGAAATGAGGCACCTGTGTCTGCATGTTCCGGGCGTGCTTGGAACCACTCCTCAGGGAAACACATGCCTCCACATCGCCGCCATCCATGGCCACGAAGTGTTCTGTAAGGAGGTCCAGGCTCTGAACCCGTCACTCCTCACTGCCATCAACTCGGACGGCGAGACCCCTCTGCTTGCCGCCGTGGCGAGTGGATGTCTCTCTGTAGCTTCTGTTTTGCTCAGGTGCTGTCGTGATCAGCAGCTGAGTGGGGCGATCCTGAAGCAAGACAAGCGTGGATGCAATGCGCTGCACCACGCCATACGCAACGGACACAGGAAGCTCGCGCTGGAGCTGATACAAGCAGAGCCTGCCCTGTCGCATTATGTGAACCAGTACGGTGAGTCACCCATGTTCATCATGGTGATGAGGAAATACGAGGATGTCTTCGATATTTGAGATTCGTGATTCTGCTCATGGAGGAGCCGATGGCATGAATGCTCTGCATGCTTCGGTGTGGAACGGTAATTCAGGTGTGACCTACTACACAAGAGGGCAACATATTTATTTATTTTTTTACCAAAACTCATCTTTAACTAATACATACATGCAGTTGCCATTATTCCATGGTTGCTAACCGTCCTTACTGCATGCTTGATTCGCAGCCATCGCTAAAAAGATTATGGAGGCACGTCATTGGCTTGCCAGAGAAGAAGACAAGAGTAGCAACACTCCAATGCATCTGGCTGTATGTTGGCACAAGAGTGACGTGCTAAGTGTATTGTTGGAACACGATCGGTCTTTAGGGTACCAAGTCTCGACATTAGGTAACCCTCTTCTTGTTTCTGCCGCATATCGTGGCCATGTTGATGTTGCTCGGGAGCTTCTTAAACATTGTCCAGATGCTCCATGTTACAATACAAGAGGCTCGACATGTCTGCACATAGCTGTACAGTCTCAACAGACGGAGTTCGTAAAGTTTGTGCTGGGTTTGCCACAGCTTCAGAAACTCGTTAACATGCGAGATGAAAATGGAGACACTGCTCTGCATGTCGCAGTCCAGAAGTGCGATCCAAAGATGGTGGCTGCTTTATTGCTTCACCGAGACATTCTAACAACAATGGTTGCCCAATAAACAGGACATTACCCACCGACCGTGCCAAGACTTTAAACTGGGTGCGTATGTTTTCTCTCACGTTAGTCCATAAATCAGTATGCATGCCGATCATTTGCAATGCCATGTTCTCCTACCACCCATATGCACTTCTGGAATTCAGCATGTCCTTTGCATCAATCATATCTTGCTATACTGGTTGAATTCCCCATGCGTTGCTACGCAGAGAGCAATTTTATATTACATTGGAAAAAAGAAGTTTTTTTTTGAAAAATCTGGTTACGCAGCTTTGATTTATAATAAGAGAGAGTTAGCAACAACTATTACATGCACGAGAAGTGCTCCCCCTCACAGCCTAGGCTACAAGGGGTACAGAAATATTTCAAAACTTATTATTACACACTGGGATTTTGCACAACTATGAGGGGCTTCAGAAAGTGCCCTCCCGCTAAAGACCACTGCTGCACAAATCCTTCAAGTCCGAGAACAGAGTCTGGTTCCCTTTTCTGCAATCCCTGAACACCACTGAGTTTCTTTGCTTCCAAATGCTGCATAGAGTCAAGATAGCCAAGCTGTGGCCATGATTTTTGAGGCGTTGCGGTGTCCTGTGGCGTTGGGGGTACGCCTGGATGCCTAGGCGCCTTCTAGGCGACGCCTAGGCGGTATGGCATAACTAAAACCCTGTGGCGTCCTGCGGCGCCCGGGGTATGCCTCAATGCCTAGGCAACGCCTAAAAAACCATGGCTGTGGCTTGTTTTGTTTCCGGCTGTCAACAGTTGGGAGAACCAAGCTAATTGGCCTTCAAACTGGACATTGTACGCCGACGAAGCTTGCCTGAACCTTCTCATCTGCATCCGGTTTAGATTGTTATTGTTTTTGTCCTGGGCTTCATAGATCAAATTAAAATCCCCTAGGCAGACCCAAGGCATGCTGGATATCGGTTGGTTGGCAATCAGTTCACTGAGAAAGGTTGCTTTGTCGGCATTGTTTGTCGGCCCATGGACTGAGGTGACCACATAATTTGCACAGGATGACAGCTCACCTACTGTGCCACCATGGCTTGCATCCAGCTTACAGCTCAACTATGTATGTAGCACCGTAACATCATTTAGGTTTGTGATGTTGAAGCCTGTGTTCTTAGTTAGAAATATCGCTGTCTAGTGCATTCAGGAGCAAGGTGCTTTGCTTTCAGACTGCAGGAGCAGCGTGCTTCCAGCGGCGGGAAAGGAAGGAGCATGACTACGTGAGCTATATGTATATATCACCAGCGGCGGGAAAGTAAATGCAGTTAATGGGATCTATATAGTTCATGGCCTAGTGATGTTGAAGCTGCGCAAAATATATATATGGCCAGCTATTTCTCCCATCGTTTCGGCTACTCAACGCCATTCTCCACATTCCACCGATTACAGTTTTGTTGGAGCCCATGCTTGGCTACTGATTATCTTGCCATCATTATTAATTAAATGAGTTATTGAGAGATAGCAAGTGAGCAAGTAAGCGCAAGTGGGAATTCTCAGCTCTGTGGGAGGTGAGCGGAGTGGCACATGGACAGACGTGTCTAGCTCATTTTCAAATTGTGATCCAATGGTTACAAAAATTGAAGCGGGGGAACCATTGTGTTGAGACTTGAGCTGACGTGGCTCACTGAGAGTTGAGCATTAGAAAAAGTAAATGCAGTTAATCGGTATGAACTATATAGATCTAATAATAATAATAGATTACCCACCTATGCTATTAAGAAACATGATAATACCCACATGTTATCGTAAATTTGCATCTAAGTACACACTTGTTGTTATGATTGATAATCTATGTAACCCTTTGAATTTGCATCTCAATTAACACTTTTCACATTGTTTAAAAAACATAAATATCTTCTCAAATCCACATCTATATTATCAACATTATCTATTAAAAATGTTTAAATACCCATAATACATATATATTTTTCTGTATTTCCCAATTCTACTAATATTAATATATTAAATTTTGACTAAAGTATACATACATGTTGTACCATCATGTGGATCAAGTACACATGCATGCATGAATGATATATGTTATGTTTCAACGATCATGAAAATATTTTCTTAATGGTTCATATTCTTATGATACTAAAAATTAGTGACAATTATTTTAATATCCATGACATGTAATTCATATAAGTTGTTACTTTAGATTTATGTATACATTTTCACAAAAACGTATGGCATATCAATATTGATAGTATAACCATTATTACACATATAATTCCTTCATAAGAAATTCAAACACTTTAAAAACAGAGGTTAGTGCAGATCGTAGGTAGTTGTATACCTTTTGTCCTTTAAAAGTTCTTTACAGTAAATAGTCATTATAAAGCTTAGATATTAATATCCTCATAAGATTAGCACCACTACCCCATTCTAGATCTCACTTCAAACTCTAGCACTGATATTACGCAATGTGATGCCGGTTATAAATGATTATTTATGTCATCATAGTACAAAAGTAGAGTTCATAATAGATATTATAAGTACAAGAATTTCAACTTTATTTGAGGATAAATTGTTTTAGCAATTAATAAGATTAAAACTATAGATATGGATGAAAAATATTTAGTTTAAGCTATGTTCAGTAATTGATAAGTTTATCACAACTAGATAGGGACTATAGAGTATACATTATACCTATTGTATTAGAAAAATAGACAAAGAAAAACATACATTTTGATATAAGTAACTTTTATTAGTTAAAGGTATTAAGCAGTAACTAACATTGATTCTAACCCATGCGAGAGAATGGCTTCATGGACTAGTTAGTACTAGTGTGAAAACAATGCCAAAGCGCAGGCGCAGTTTACTAGTTCCCATAAACAACAACTAAGATCCACTTTGAAGGAATGAAAAGACAGATTTTAAACATAAATGACTATTTGGATTTCTGCAACCGTGACAACAAACTATGGAGTAGTAGGTTTTCATTTTTTTCCATTAGTGTTATATTAATTAATGCAAGCACCATTCCCATTTTTATTTACACTAATGCAAAATGTTTCTTTAACCTTAAGCAGAATGAAGTGTCCAAACGCATGCTGAAAGCTGATCCTCAAAGTGCTCCTATTTTTAATCTCCTCAAGGACGCCAAGGATGAAGTGACCAACTTATCAAGGAAGGATATCAAGTCACTGACTCAAACATACACAGGCAACACTTCCGTAGTGGCGATCCTCATCGCTACGATTACCTTTGCTGCTGCATTCACTTTGCCTGGAGGATACATCACTGATGCTGGAAACGAGGGGCCTCCCATCATGGCAAGGAAGATTGCGTTTAAGGCATTCTTGATCTCTAATGCATTGGCAATGTGCTCCTCACTTGCTGATGCCTTCATATGCGTCATAGCAAGATGGGAGGATCTTGAGTTCTTGCTTTACTACAGGTCTTTTACCATGAAGCTTATGTGATTTGCTTTCATGGCAACCACCACCGCATTCGCAACTGGTTTATACACTGTTCTGGCTCCTCAACTTCCATGGCTGGCTGTTGCGATCTGCATTGTGACATCTTTACTTCCCATTCTTACTAAGCTTCTTGGTGAATGGCCCATCTTGAGACTGAGATTTCGGTTGGGTTTGGGTCAGGTTTTCAAGTCGGAGCTCCTCGATATGCTCTAGCTTCATCGCCTTCAGTTACTGGTTCCATCTATTTTCTTGTCTTTATGTTGAAAACATAAGGATACAATATACTGTTGCAATGTTTAACCGCTGAACAACACGATTGTTTTGGTTACTTGGAATCTATCTTCTAATAATAAAGAGACAAAATTTCTGGTTCGTTTTTTCCAGCCCATTCTAATCTGGCCTAACTGTTCAATCCACTCGTGATTTGCTCCAGCTACTGACTGTCCTGCCGGCCCACTCACGGCCCACCTGCGCAAGCGAGGGAACTCCAGCTACCAGACTGTCCGGTCAATTTTTCAGCCCAGTCCACTCCACCCATCAGGAAAACAACTGGAAAACCAGACAAAAATTCCGGCCACACGAGGATTCAAACCGTGCCTTCCACCATGCAATTAACAATTGCTAATCACTAGACCATGTGAACTCACGTGATGTCAATGGATCGTTTTCTATTTACCCTCTACCACCTTCAAACCTTTACATTGAATCTCTTTTTTGTTTTTTTCTTTCTGATTCTGTTTTTCACTTGGTTCTATTTTTTATTTTCGTCCATATTTTTTCCCTGTTTTTGCATCTTTTTTTCTTTTTTGAACCTTTCATTTATTTTCTTTCCATGTTTTTCCCCTTCTTTTCTCCCAAAGTTTCTGTCTACTCCGAGTTTTCTTTCCATAGTTTTGTTTTTTTTCCAAGTGTACATCTCATTTTTATTTTTTACTTACGCTTCTATCTCCAATACTAAACGACTTGAGTATTTCTTTTCTAGTAACAAGTATCTTCTATTCAGCGCTAGGCCTCCCCTCTCTTGGTGCTTCTCTGACTGGTGGCCATGGGCTCGTCATCTGGATTGGTGGCTCGTATGGATTTCTCTGTTGGCGAAGAGTTCGAGCGTGAAGTTCATCGTCGCTTTGGCGTCCAGGTGCACCATGATTCTCCTAGCCCTAGAGGCTCGTTTTTCTTGCTGGCTGCTTTTCGTCGTTTTCTCTTTCGGCTTACGGAAGACAGTGTCTCTCTGGCGCTCCAATCCTGTCTGGGAGGGCTTGCATCAAAGTTTCACGTGGTGGAACTTAGTCACAATCATTTCCGATTCTCAGTGTCCTGCAAGGCTGTGGGTTTTCATGTTTGTGCTTTGAGACGATTCATTGGTGAAACTTTTGATGTTTATTTTCATCTGTTTAACAATGGTGTTCCGCACTGGGAACGTGAGAAGAGATTGTGGGAAGAAGAGGAGGCTAAAAAATGGACGTTAGTTCTTTCTAAATGTCAGAAACGCAATGCCAAGTCTCAGTCTGCTAATGCTTCTGCTAAGAAAGTTCGTTTTGCGCCTAAGCTTGTTCTTGCTTCTCCGGTCAAAAAATTTGCTCCTCCTACTCCCAGAGTTCAGTTTATTTCTTTTGGGGAGTTCAAAATGTCGGTTGATATCTATGATTCTTCCTTCGAGCCCTTCACTGTTCTTCCCCCTGAGAATGGTAGGGCTCTGCACAACTCTGCTCAGTTCAACTCAGTTCAGTTGGAGTTCGTTTCAGAGGACAGGTCAGTTCAGAAGACTGCCAGGCTGCCGCCCTTGGATAGCTCGTTCATTAAGTCTGCCTTGAAAAAGGATATTCTTTCGGCTAATTTGATTTCTGGCTCGGTACCCGATGCTGATAATTATGAGCAGTCTAATAAAGCTGAAGATTGGGGGATATCTCGTTTTAATTCTGCGCAGTGCTCTAAGTGTTTACGGCGGGGTCATCTGTCCCGAGACTGTCGCTTCATTGTTCGCTGCATAAAATGCTATAACTACGGCCGATGAGAAGGCGTCTTTGCTGGAGGCCCAAATCTCCTATGCTGGGCTATACTGAATCCTCTCCTAAGTTATGCTGGAAACCCAAATATCCATTGGTCCGGGGGCCCATTAGTGATCAAGAGTCGTTATTGACTGGGGATACGTTCACATCCCCTCGGGAACTGCAAGCGCCGGACGCCTCCGAACAGGCGCTTGGTGACCTGGGGATTAATGTGCAACAGATGCAGGACATCAACACCCTGTTCACTTAATTGTATCAGCTATGCTTATCAGCCATGATACAGTGTTTTTATCTCACAACAAAACAGCATCAACCAGCTTATAAGCCAAAGAAACGATCTAAGCGAACAGGGTGCAACTTGGAGATCAACCCCGTTGGTCATGATTTTGCTCATCAGAACAATGGTATGGAAGTGGACCAAGATGCTGAAGATGATGATCAGATGGAGATGGATGTGGTGGAGAATTGGGTCCCTCAGCACCCTGATCAGCCACAGGATAATATTACATTCAATCAGTCAGGCAGTACTACTAACTATCTTAGGGCGACTGGCCCTGACATTCATCTGTCTGTGGAAGAAGTTCTTGCTGGAATTCAGAACAGTGGTGGGTCCTCGTCCTCCAATGACTCGGGTGTTGTGACCTCTGACAGAAGTGCACACCTGATCATTCCATCATTCATTGTCAAGGCGTGTCAGAAGCTTGCTGTGGATGATATTCTGGCATTCACACGGGAGAAGATGGTGCAGGAATGGAAGGAAGATGTTAAGAAGGCTATCTGTTCAGTTGCCCCAGTCATGGATTGCATTCTTATCAGGCTGTGGGTTTTTCTGTTTGCTGACAAGGACGTTGCTCAGGGAAGGGTTCCTGTTAGGCCTATATCCATCCCAGTGATCGTTTTCAAGAAGCCGGGTTCTAAGACGCCGCTAGTTGACACTATGGTTAGAAGGAGCTCGCGTCTGAATCCTCAGGCTAAAGATGGCTTTCAGATTGTCAAAATCAAAGAACCTGCCTCAAAAAGAAGGAAGACGGCGGCATTGGTGACTGACCTGGATCAGCCCCCCCAGAATGCAGAAGAAGCTGCCAACCCGATCCCACTCGACAACCTCCGCGAGTGGGGTGTCAAATGCGGAGTGCCTCCTGAGGAGCTCTCGGAGGATGCCCTTATGCAAGGGCGCTCTGAAGATCAGGATTAATGTCGCACCAAGTTATCTGCGCTGGCTGCCGTTCTATTTTGTTGACCAGTCTTTGATATATTGTCGATGTCTATGTTGGCTACTTTACCTTTAAGTTGCATGTGATGTACGCTGGTACTATGTGGGTTGATATTATGTCGTTGGCTACCATGGTGCTCTTATTTGCTATTACTGTGTTAATGACCTTCTATGAAGGTTGTTATGCTTTCGCTCTGTATTTTGGTTTCCCCAATGAATAGATCTTGGAACATCTTATGTTGTAATGATAGGGGGATCAACGCTGCTGAGAAATGGCCTAGTATTCGTAGCAAAATTGATGAAAGTAGCTGTGAGATCTTTTGTTTTCAAGAAACTAAGAAAGAAAGCTTTGATCCCTCGTTCATCAGGAACTTTGCTCCGAAAAGATTTGATAAGTTTATCTTTGCTCCTTCAGTTATTGAGATTAAACCTTTTGCTATCTCAGTAAGCTTCTCCTCCAGGCTTGATCTTAATATTTGGAATCTCACCACTGTTTATGGCCCATGCTTAGAACCTGCTCGCTCCACCTTCGTGTCCTAGCTGCGTAATCTGGATATTCAGGATAATGATAACTGGATCTTGATTGGTGATTTTAATTTTTATAGATCTCTGGAAAATAGAAACAGAGCTAGTGGTAACTTTCAGGATACTCAGATTTTTAACGAAGTGATAGACCACTTGGGGTTAGTTGAGTTACCTTTGAAAGGAAGAGCTTTTACTTGGAGTAACATGCAGTCCAATCCTCTTTTAGAGCAGCTTGATTGGTTTTTCACATCTGTGAACTGAACTTCGGATTTCCCAAATACTATGGTGACCCCTCTAGCCAGACCAACTTCTGATCATGTGCCATGCAAAATCTCCATTGGAACAAAGATTCCTAAATCCAACATTTTTCGTTTTGAAAACTATTGGACAACTCACAGTTCCTTCTTCAGCACTGTGCAGCATTCTTGGGTACAGCCTACCAGCAACAGGGACAACATTGTATCTGTTCTATCAGCTAAATTCAAGAGGCTGAGGTATGATCTGAAACAGTGGAGCAAGGGCATTTCCAATCTCAAGTTGCTCATTGAAAACTGCAACAAAGTAATTCTATATTTGGATACTCTTGAGGAATTTAGGCCTCTTTTTAACACTGAATGGAACTTGACACGATCAGTACAAAAGCAGTTCAGTAGGCTTCTGGAGCAGCAGAAATTGTATTGGAAACAGAGAAATACCATCAATAGAATAAAGCATGGTGATGAGTGTACCAAATATTTTCATTCCATGGCAACTATCTCTTACAGAAGGAACATGATTGCCCAGATACAAGATGACTATGGTGTTTCTTTAATTCACCATGAGGACAAGGTCAACCATTTGTGGTGCTCCTTCAAAAATAGGATGGGTTTCTCTAATAATGTTTCAATGGATTTTGATCTTGGTTCACTGGTACATATCAATGATGATGCACAGTTAGACAGTCTTGCTTCCCCTTTCTCTGTTGCTGAGATTGATAACATTATAAAGATCATGCCTACTGATAAAGCCCCGGGTTAATGGTATGTTTATTAAGAAGTGTTGGCCTATCATTCGGGAAGATATGTATAAATTATTCTTTGATTTATTTGACAATAAGGTGAATCTTGCTCCCATTAATGGTTCACACATTGTGCTTGTTCCCAAACATAGTAACCCGGTCTTGGCATCTGACTATCGCCCAATCTCTCTACTGAATTGCTGTATTAAAATGATCACTAAATTATTGGCAAGTATCAGTACGGTTTCATTTAGCATCGAACAATCCAGGACTGTTTAGCCTGGAGTTTTGAGTATATCCACTAGTGTGAGCAGTCTAAAAAAGAAATAGTTATTGTGAAACTGGATTTTGCAAAAGCTTTTGACACGGTAGAACATTCAGCTATCATTGAGATGCTTTCTCACCTGGGATTTCCATCTCTATGGATTAATTGGGTAAAGATGATTCTCTCCACTGGTTCCTCATCTGTCTTGCTTAATGGTGTGCCCGGCAAAGTTTTTAACTGTAAGAGAGGTGTACGGCAGGGTGACCCTTTGTCACCACTGCTGTTTGTTCTTGCTGCTGAAATTCTTCAGTACATCATCAATGGGCTAAAAGACAAAGGTGTTCTGAAACTTCTTATCCTGCAGCCAGGCACTGACTTTCCTATTGTTCAGTACGCGGACGACACCTTATTAATCATGCAAGCTGATGCTAGGCAGTTGTTCTGTCTTAAAGCAATTTTGAATTCCTTCGCTGCTTCCACAGGGTTGGTGGTAAATTTTGAAAAAATCTCTTCTAGTGCCGATAAATGTCTCTAATGAAAAAAATGATGATTCTTGCTGGAACTTTGGGTTGTCAGATCGGATCTCTCCCCTTCACTTATTTAGGCTTGCCTCATGGGACTACTAAGCCAAAGATAGAAGAATTTGCTCCACTCTTGGACAGAGTTGAAAGGAAACTATCAGCTTGCTCTTCTCTTCTTTCTTACTCTGGCAGAGTGGAATATATTAACACTGTTATCACTCCCACAGTTTCGTATGCTATGTGCACCTTCAAGCTCCATAAAGGTGTGATCCATAGCATTGATAGAATTAGGAAACAGTGTCTCTGGAGAGGGAATTCTGAAAGAAAGAAGGGTGGTAACTTGGTTGCTTGGCTACTTGCTCAAAGACCAAAGCAAAAAGGTGGTCTTGGAATAAAAAATCTAGCTTTACAAAATGATGCCTTGTTGATGAAACAGCTGCATAAATTCTATCCTAAGGCAGATGTCCCATGGGTGCTGCAAGTATGGTTCAAGAACTACAACAATAGAGTTCCTCATTCTCAAAAAGAAGGAAAGATGTCTTTAGGCTTGAAGATCTCTATGGTTTTATTACTACTTGCCAGCTTGGGGATGGCACCTCGGTCCTCTTCTGGAAAGATAATTGGGCAGGTGAAATTCTCATTGATCTGTTCCCTAATATTGCCATGTTTGTTAAGCATCCAGACATCTCAGTCAAAGAGGTTTGTGAAGCTGAAAGTCTTGATAATTTATTTCATATCCCTATATCACAAGCAGCAGCAGTTGAGCTGGACGACCTGAGAACTTTAGCACACTCCTTTGAGCTGTCTGAGGACACTGACATGAGAATCTTTTGTTGGGGCAGCAGTATGTATTCGGCTGCCAAGCTCTATAAGTTAGCATTCCTAACTATGCAGACACCGGCTGATTTTCGTTTCATTTGGAAGTCCAAAGTAACCCCCAGGGTTAAATTCTTCGCGCTGGCTAATCCTGCTAGACAGATTAAACACAAAAAATATGCTTGCTAGAAGAAATTTCAACGTGCAGCCCAACAGTTTATGTGTTCTATGTGACGAAGGCACGGAGGAGACCATTGATCATCTCTTCTTCCAATGTCGTTTTCCTAAGCAATGCTGGGATAAATTGGGAGTTAGCTGGGTCACAGAGGATGATCTCTCCAAAAGAATTGAACGTAGCAGACAGATGGCTGGATTGCCCTTCTTCATGGAGATATTTCTCATTGCTGCTTGGGAACTTTGGAAGATCAGGAACAGGTTGGTATTTGACGGTATACAGGCTACGTTCAGCAGATGGCTACGAAATTTCAAGGAGGAAGCTGGTCTTCAGTCCTACCGCTTAAAAGATTCAGATAGAGTCCTAGTCTGTTTATGGCTTGACGCGTTGTAATTTTTCTTCCTTTTCTTTGTTCCCTGTCCTTTTTCTATTGAGCAGTTGTAATTCTGTAAAGTCCTCCCCCCCTCTCTCTCTCTCCTTGTAAGTATCTCCTGGACCCCTTTGTTTTGTTGCCTTTTTATAAATTTTTTGATTCACCTTGGGGAACTCCCCCACGGTTTTTGCGTAAAAAAAGTATCTTCTATTCTTTTAATAAATATTTTTCACCACTAATTTGTTGCATCCATTATATCATTTGCTCAAGTTACATTCGTCTGTCCGCTTCCTAATCAATGTGTTTGTCACCCGTTTTATCTTCGTGCCGAACGAGGTAGCTTTGTTCTGCTCCCTCTCCTAGGTCCAAACCCATTACACCTCTAGAGTCTCATTAGCACGTGCGCTATAGATTGTCATAGACCTATGACCCTATAAGAATCGGAGCCCTCGAGAGAGCATAGGAGATCAATAATGATGAGACAAGGCAAAAGACACATCAAGCATACTGAAATTATGTGGACCTACGGTTCAGAAGACCGACGTGGAGCAATTGATTGACCCTCACGTGATACATCTACTCCTTGCCAGGCTTATCAGCACCAACTGTTGCGTGTTGCGTCGTTGTGGGCACTAATGGCACAACTAGATCTCACATGGACGTCACTCTTCTAGATCGTTCTGAGCACCATAAGGGTTGCACGCTCTCTCGATTGCAATCGACAGGCCATGCCTATGCCGCTGCAAGGAGCCTGATCCGCTCAGCCACCACAAGAGTCACGCCACACGAGCGCTGTGCCGCCCTATCACGTAGTTGCGCAATGCTAGCCCATGTCTTAATGGTTGGCGCACCGGCGTCCTACATTGTTTGGCCGTGCCCGACGACACTAGGCGTGCGTGCTATTGTGGCCACTGTGCCACACACGGCTTCACCATGCAACAACACCCGTGATGCCGATGATATAATAAATTGTTCTCCCGTTGCAATGCACTTGCATTTTTGTTAGTCCATATAATAAAGGCATAACTATTGTTCTTTGAACACAGAATATTTCAAGCATGGGCAGGCGAGCGATAGTATTTTATTTCCGAGTTGGACATCTACAAGTCTGCTACTTTGTTGATGAGAAATACATTAGGTTCCACGGGTTTTGTCATCATAATTCATATTTTTCAAAAGGTAACTGTTTGCAAAAAAAACTTATGGGGTTTTGTATTTGAAGTTGTAAACAGGAAACTGAGGTGGTGGGCTTTCGCGGAATAAGTATACTTTAATCAAAAGGATACATATCTCCATCTCTGCAGGGATAAATATTCTTTTAGGGATGGACACATGTTCTATAAACTTAAGGTAGCACGGTTCTCTACCTCTCTGAGTGGAACACAGAAATGAAATCAAAATCTACTGCAGTGTCATCTGGCTATTGGAAAGTAGCATCTCAAAAAAAGAAATATGGGGCAATTATATACATAAGGCACAGGATGTAATGTAAATATGTACATATAAGTACCAGGTACCTACCAGCATGTTCCAGGCTTTATCAAACTAGAAAATAAAACTCCCACCTCTGAAAACCAGTCGACACTGGTCTAACATTTGAAATTAGAAATAAGTATGAAAATGATACCAAAATGCTAAACGAAAGCACCACCGAAACTGCAGATGAATGATGGGACAACATTGTTTCGCATTGCTACCACTACAGCTAAAATTTGCATGTTTCACATTGCTGATCCATCTTACAACAGCAGGAGAAAATAATCCTGAGGATACAGAACAAGGCAAGAATGTACAAATGTAAACAGCACATTTTGATAGACCTTACAATCGAATGACAAATCCTAGTGCTTGCCTGACATGTAGCGCCAGAAGTAGAGAAGATATAGAAATGATTAAAAACGACCTGATAATTCCAAGTTAAAGCAACTCATATAATATTTGGTACAAGCACTACTCATCACATAGGTTCAACTAGTTTGCTACAATAAGCTCATCTTCAGGATTGGCATTTTGAGGTTGCATCGTCAATTCATCATCAGCTGCACTGAAATGATATTTCTCCCCAACAGCTCTCAGAAGCTGGTAAACCTCGAACATTGTAGGCCTTTCCTTTGGAGAAGAAAGCACACAAGAGCAGGCAACCTTCATGCATTGAAGCAGCTCAGTATCGTTGCCCTTCCCAATCAAAGACTTGTCAACTGCATCCTGAAGAATAGAGTTGTTTGACAGGTAAGTTATCCAATCCACCAAACTCCCTTTGAAGTTCTCTGGCGCATTTGACACATGTGTGGGCTCTTCACGAGTAACAAGTTCAAGTAAGACAACCCCAAAGCTATAGACATCCCCTTTTGGAGTGGCCACAAGAGTGCGTGTATACTCCGGAGCTACATACCCTAAGTCACCAAATTCACCGTTCACAAATGTGCTCAGGTGGGTGTCAATGGGATTCATAAGCCTCGCCAGACCAAAATCGGAGATCTTAGGCTCATAGTCATCATCAAGCAATATGCACTTGGAACTAATGTTCCTATGAAGAATGCGAGGGTTGCAACTGTGATGAAGCCACGCCAATCCTCTAGCACTCCCAATGGCAATTTTTAGCCTCAATGACCATTCCAATGCCTTTTTGTCACTGTTTTGTTGGTGTAAATTATCATAAAGTGAACCCTTTGGCATGTACTTATACACCAAGAGCCTCTCATTCTTGGCAATGCAGTATCCCAAAAGTGGCACTAAGTTACGTTGCCGTACACTTCCCAGTGTTGACATCTCAGAAGTAAATTGGTCCTCCAAATGCTGAGTGTCCTGCAACCTCTTGATAGCAAGGAATGAACCATCTGGAAGTGTTGCTCTGTACATAGTTCCTGATCGACCAGTTCCAATAATATTGTCCTTTGTAAAATCATCTGTTGCTTTCATAAGATCATTCAACTTCATCTTTGAAACTGATTTCTCAAACATTGATACCTAAATGACAAAATAAATGTGAAAATTCAGCAAACCAAACCACTCATCTAAGCAAAGCTGAGGGATGAAGGGCACATTTGGTTCTAGCAGCAAGGCTTGCTTCTCCTTGCCTAGTGAGATCTGAAGTGAGGGTAGATGTTTGGATTGTTTGCTAAGCGCCTGGGAGCTTGTGCTGGCAAGTTTTTTCAGCCATTTTCCTTGCTACCATGAGCGAGCTAGATCAGCTCGCTGGGGCTGGCAAATTTTTGGGAGTTTGTGCAAGCTAGGCAAGGCAAGGCTGCTCTGTGAACCAAACATGCCCAAAAACTGTAGCATGTACAATAATATACCTAATGTTTGTCAGACATATCTACTCCTAGTCAAAGACAACATAGCTTCTTATTTGATAGCACAGGTATATTGAACTAATTAGCTACATACAACATAACATAGTTATCAATTAGAGAAAAGGTGTCAAGCGTTAACCAAATTAATGGCTGATAGCATGTGTGGAATGCAGGGCAGGGTATGACATGACTGCATAAGAAAGTAGGCATCCTGACTCGGTAGTAAAGATGTCCCACGACCCAATATACAAATTTAACCATCCTATAAGTATGGTAAGATCTTGTGTTCCCAAACTTTCCATATGAGGTTACAAGACACTGGAGAACAAGAAAGCAAAGTTGATTGTTAAGAATAATGGCAAGGCTATTGACTACACATTTATACAAAATATAAACTGATATATATCAAAATTATGGAGTGAAAACATACCTTTACTCCTTTTGATCCCTTAATAGTCTTTGCCCACTTATTTTCTTCTACATCTTTTAACTTCTTCTTTGCAGGCATTTTTCGCAAGACAATGAATAAAATAACAGCAACTATTATTAAAGTTATAACTGCACCACCGACAGCAGAACCAACAATTACCCCTGTTCGGCTGCTTGAAGTGGCAGTGCAGTCATTGCTTAGAGGCCTACCACAAAGGTCTTGATTTGCAAAATTGGAGACTGGAAATTTGCTCAAAGATGAAGGAATCTGCCCTGACAATTGATTGTCAGCAACATTAAACTGGGCTAGGCGACTGAGTGCAGCAAGCTGACCTGGGATTGTTCCAGTCAATTTGTTATGTTGTAAACTGATGGTGTTGAGATAAGAACAATTAGCTAGTGCTTCTGGTATCTCTCCTGAGAAGCTATTATATGACAGATCAAGGTTTGTAATGAATGGAAGTCGCTTCGAGATGTCAGCTGGGATCGGGCCAGAAAGGCTGTTGCTTGAGAGATCCAGCGAAGTCAGGCTGCTACAATTCTCAAGCCCATCAGGGAATTGGCCCTTAAGACCAAAGCTACCAAGATGAAGCGAAAGAACCCTGTTCTCATTAGGATGCCAGCACTCCACACCATTAAATCCACATATGGATCCCTCTGTGTTGTTATTGAATGTCCATTCTAACTTATTGTCCAGATCAACTGATGCCTTCAGCTTCTTCAGACATTGGATATCAGTTACTGTGCCATAGGAAAGCTGACAGATCATAAAACAGAAGAGTACAGGGAGAAGAGCAGTACAGGAACACCAAACAGCCATCCTGTTGTTTTCTACTTTCTGAATCCTTTCACCACCCAGAGTTAGTCATAAATCACAAGGATTGCTCAGTGCCCTGAGGGACAAGAGAGTTTTCTTGACAAGAATACAAGATAACCTGCAAATTCCAAAGAATATATCAGGTTTAGCACTGAATTTACAAATCACAAGATCACCAATTTATCCAAAAAATCACCATCCTTAAGATACACGGCTAGGAGACTGAATGTCTGAATGCATCAGAAATGTCAAATATATAGATTCAGCTACCGGATTAAGTTTGTCACTGAGAACAGCTAGAGGGGCCAAACACACAAGCAACGTAGAACAGAACCATTGGCGGACCCAGCACTAGGGCAACTAGGGCCATGGCCCTAGTCGTGGCCCAAGTAATCAGGGAGCAGCTCTTCAATTTTTTGGCCCATCAGATACCAGCACAACAATGGAGGGGTCCAACTGAAGCGAGGGAATACGGCAGGGGTAGCGCTCGCTCGCGTCGCGTCGGAATCGCGCTGCCTCGCTCGTCTGGAGTCACGCCGCACGCCGCTGGTGCTACGCGCTTCCGCCCGTCGCACCCTCCGCTCTATGCTCCGCGCCTCCGCCCCTCACCGGCTCGCCCCTTCCCTCTGCTTTCCGTGACTCCGCCATCGTCCCTCGGCCGGACGCCACCCGCCCGCCGCTGCCCAGCCCCAGCACCCCAGCGGTGGCCGCCCCGGCCCCGCTTGGCTGCCAGGCGGCCAGGGGCCGCTGCCCGCTGCCCGCTGGCCAAGACAAGGAGGAGCAGGCCGCAGGCATCCAGGCGAACAGGAACAGGGACCTTGGTCGCGGAGGCCATCCGGCGCATAGAGGCCGTCAGGCAGAGTGCAGGCCTTCAAGCGGGAGCAACGGTGACGTGCTGCCCTGGCCAGCGGCTTCCTTGCGCCACGTATCCATGCTCAAAGCTCACGTAGTCACAGGCCATCACGCAGGCCGCTGCTCCCCTCCAACGATTTGGTCTCATTTGAGGTATTTTTCTACGCCAATTTTCAAATCCCAACCATTTATAGACTTGTAGTGTACTAGTATCAATTCAACAGGATTGAAAAATGAAGTGAATGCTTCATCTTGGACGGATGTAGCAGGTGTTATATTAGGCTAGGAACGTTGTTTTATGTAGAGAGAGATGAAGAAATTGGGGATTAGATGCTCAGCTCGGCGCCTCAGCTGCAGTTTAATCGAATCGTTTTGGTCTTAAAAAAAACGAAACTGAAAGTGATCTAGCTTTTTGGTGATCGATGCTGATTGTTTCGTGATTTAGTCCTTTATCAATTGTTTCTGATCGTTTCACCTCTATGGGGTAGTTATCGTGACCTGAAAGTGGCCCTAAGAATTTTTGGGTCCACAACTGCACAGAACAGCGGATTCGCGAGAGCAACTTGGGCGCTAACCATGGTCAAGTGGTCAACAAGCACTAGAACACGCAATTATCCGAACCGACCTATCGAACGCAATCAGATTATGCTGAAGATGGACACTTTTACACTGTCCAGGCGGTATTCCACACCAACATTTCGATCCAATTGCTCGCAGGAGAGCGCAGACCAGAACAAATCAGCCCTGGTAAGGGGCCGGCGGGTCGTTGGGAACATGAACAGCAAAGCACATGGACTTTGACCAAGAAATGGTGAGACGCCGGAAGCCTACCTCAGCGTTCCGCCGCGCGCTAGTCTCTCCGCCGCCGATGCCCGCCTCAGCTAAGCCGGTGCTCAGCGTTCAGCCGAATCGAACCGAGCCCGTCGTCGATCTCGCCGCCTCCCACCCGGTGGAGCCTCGCCGCAGATCAGGTTGCTGGCCGGGCTCGCGCGCTCGCTGTCGATCCCTGTCGCTCGAGGTCGCCGCCAGCTCCAGTGGCGAGGCGAGCGGTGCCCAAGGAGGGAAGGGGGGACGGACCAGCGGGGTGTCGAGTGGGGCGGCGGCGTGATTCCAGGGTTTGGTCGAGGGGAGGGTGGACCGTGGACTAGACTGACTGGACTGTGACTCTGTGGGAGGGAGAGGGGCAGTTTGGTACTTTTGTCAGACGGTTTGTGCTGATTGCGAGATGTATTTGACAACACTGTCCATCTCACACAAACGGGTCGTATCGGCTGATGTGTCACATAAACGGTCCCACGCAGCACTGTATTGGAGTGTTTAGATATCGGCTGATGTGTCATAAATTTATTATTTCTAAAATTTAGTAAAATAATCGCATATTCTCTCCGTCTCAAAATAAATGTTAGTTTAACTTACTAAGAAGTCAATCACCATGTTTGCTTATGCTAAAATTTGGTTGATGCTCATGCTTATGTTGAAATATTACGAAAGAAAAACATTGTTCTATGACTGAAAAGTAGCTCAAACGAACAGTGCTAATGTTTTTAACTTTATCCAAATATATATAAGAAAAATATAAATATGGTGCATAATTAGTATCGTTAGACGAATAGTTGAATATAATTTTATAATAATTTATTTTGAGATATAAATGTTACTCCTATTGTCTATAAACCTAGTCAAACTTAGAAAAATTTGACAACACGTATCCTACATTGACACTTATTTTGAGACGGATAGGGTATATCTTATACTAGTCCGTTTGTCATAAAATAATTGACGTTACAAAATTTCCCTAATATAGCTTTTTCAATACATTTGTATCTCTATTTATCTCTCTCTATGCGCCACGCCTTTTTAATCTTTTTAAATTTTCGTGTGCAAACCTAAAACGTTAAATATTTTTAAGATGGAGGGTGTACTAATTATTAGCTTACGAGGAGCAAGGTCATAATAGATCAATTTTATAATTCACTAGGATTATGCCCATGCGTTGCAACGAGAATAAAATAATATCACAGTAATTTTAAGCTTAATCATACATATTAGCCTGTGAGTGTTATTTCTTTATGTGATTGCAGCATTTCATCAGATTTCTTAGCTTTTCTTCAACAGTCTCCATAAGGGAACCTGTGCGTCGTAGAGATATGATTTTCAACGTGGAAGAGTTTGTTTCTAAAACGGTTTTTTTCCTACTGTATCTTTTTTCGCAAACTCTTTTTTACCGTATTTTTTTTGGAAACGGGGATGTGGAAGAGTTTGATTTTTTTTGCCTTATATATGTTTTTTTGGAAACATTTTTTTTGCCATATTTGATTTTTTTCGGTTTGGAAATGGGGATGTTGGTTTTTTTACTGTGTTTTTTTTTTTGTGGGGCGGGGCAACGCAGACGATAGCTGTAGGAATTTTTTAGGTGTAGATAGATAGATAGAAGATAGCTACCTATGTGGACGTGACGATTACATACATAATGATCGTCTCCCTTTTTGGGTGGTCCGATCCGGATTACATGTGAACAGGCTAAGACTGATCTAGAATTTTTCTTTTGGCCAAGACCAATCCGGATTTTGCATGTGGGCATGCACTTGCACCGTATATCTCGGGGGGCGAGCGTCCGGAATTTTCTTTTTGGCAAGACCGATCAACGTATTCTCGGGGGGCAAGCATGTACACTCTGAGGTTTTTTAGGTGGTACTAATTGGCGGCGTGGGGTGATCGCGTAATTGATCACGATTATTATGTGAATTGATTTTTGCCTTCCTGATTTGCTATGGTTGTTATGGGGATTGAGCTGATCGCATGGAGCAAGTGCACGTTGCCTTCCTGATCTGATCGCATAGAGGGAATTGATTAGTGCACGTTGCCTTCCTGATCTGATCGTATGGAGGGAATTGATTTTTACCTTCCTGGTTTGCTGCGGCTGTTATGGGGATTGAGCTGATCGCATCACTACTGGACTCCTTGAGTTTGCCGAGTGCCCGAAACACTCGGCAAAAGACATAAAACACTCGGCAAATGGTTCGCCGAGTGTAACACTCGGCGAACAGCACTCGCCAAAAACAGTGACGGCAAAGCCAACTTTGCCGAGTGTCTTTTATCAGGCAATCGGCAAAGCCTTTGCCGAGTGCCCGACACTCGGCAAAGTTGAAACCGAAAAAAACCCAAAAAAATGGGAATATTTACCCAAAAAAATGGAATTTTTTTATCGATAGAGGCCCCCACCGGTTAGCGCCCACCCATCTACGATATTTTTCGCGTGAATTTCATGGCTACGCGGCCGACGCGATTCGAACCCGAGACCTCCCGCTGTGCACGTACCTCCTATATCACTAAACCACACTCTCACTTGTGTCTGGATTCCGTTTTAGTTCCCAATATATTATACTAAACCGAGTGTAAATTACATGTTTGAGGCCCTAAACGAATTCAAATAAAAAAGTTGTAAGCTACAAAGTTTCATAACTTTTCGAGATCTACACTTTTAGTTTAGGAAGTTTTTCTATCAAGGTCATTTACAAAATTTAAATTTTAAAATTTTGAAATTCAAACACAGTTTTGTACGACAAGATGTTTTCAAATCAAAAAGTTGTTAACTACAAAGTTTCATAACTTTTCGAGATCTACACTTTTAGTTTAGGAAGTTTTTCCATCCGAGGTCGTTTACAAAATTTGAATTTTAAAATTTTGAAATTCAAACACAGTTTTACATGACAAGATGTTTTCAAATCAAAAAGTTGTCAACTACAATGTTTCATAACTTTTCGAGATCTACAGAGTTTATTTTGGTTATTTATTCATCCGAGGTCGTTTGAAAAGTTCGAATTTTAAAATTTTGAAATTCAAACGCAGTTTTGCATGACAAGATGTTTTCAAATAAAAAAGTTGACAATTACAAAGTTTCATAACTTTTCGAGATCTACAAAGTTTATTTTAGTTGTTTGGTCATCTGTTCATCCGACATGGTCGTTCTAACATTGTTCACAAATCTTATATATCTCTTGTAGTTTCATAAACTATAAGAGAGATATGTTAGATTTGTGAACAAATTTATTTTCACTTTGTCGTATGAAGAAAAGACCAAAACAAACATTATACATCTTGATGAGTTATACAACTTTGTAGTTGAAAACTTTTTCATTTGAATTAATTTACTGCTTCAAAATGTGCTTTGAAATTTTCTTTGCCGAGTGTAAAAAAAAACACTCGGCAAAGAAGCTCTTTGCCGAGTGTCAAAAAAAACACTCGGCAAAGAAGCTCTTTGCCGAGTGTCAAAAAAAAAACACTCGGCAAAGAGTCTCTTTGCCGAGCGTAAACTGTTATGCCATGAGTTGTGTCTTTGCCGAGTGTCGTCTTTGGGACACTCGGCAAACACGAAATCTTGCCCACGGCAAAGGTGGGGACACTCGGCAACTTAGGTGTTTCCGGTAGTGCATGGAGCGAGTGCACGTTGCCTTCCTGATCTGATCGCATAGAGGGAATTGATTAGTGCACGTTGCCTTTCTGATCTGATCGCATGGAGGGAATTGATTTTTGCCTTCCTGATTTGCTGCGGCTGTTATGGGGATTGAGCTGATCGCATGGAGCGAGTGCACGTTGCCTTCCTGATTTGATCGCATGAAGCGACTTTGGTGTAGCACCTATGGACGGAAATAGTTATGAATGTTTTAGTTGTAGATATTCTATTTCACAAATGAGACAAAAACCTAATGAATGAGATAATGACATACTACTCCATTCTACAAACACCCACTATATGTACTAGGAATGTATCTATATTTATACCAATAATTATATTTAAAAATAAAAAATCTTAAAACTTTGGTGTATCGTACTCTTTAAAAGCATTCGAGTTCTAGCGGGCTTTATTGAAAGTAGTAGTATGTGGTGAATAAGATATTAGACTCCTCACCCTTAATTGAGCTTTTCACGCGTTCACTTCATGTTCTTCGGCTCCTAATTCGACTCCCTGATCAGATCATGCTAGACCTTTTACTGATACATCAGGCGCACATGATCCTTGATCAGCTGCACCCGGCGACGAAATAAGACTCCGGTCAGGCTTTCACCTTCATGCCTAGGACTTCAGCTCGTTAATCTCCCTCGAGATGTACAGCCAATGCTTGTTCCATCCCGCATTGGAAGATATAAATGGGTTGTTGAAGTAGGTACTCTTGTGTTGGAGCTACAAGTTCAAGCCCCCACTAGTAAAGGAGTCCCATGGTAGCTTTGGAGTCATCCCCCCCCCATTAACTCCTTCCGAAAACGTGAAAAGGGGCTCAATACCTAGGTAATCCTCATAGAGAGAAATGAAGATTGAAATATGTAGGACACTATTCAGTTTAGATGATGGACCTAGGCCTCGTAGGACACTATTCGGCATGAAGAATCCCTGCTCAAAGAAGGATACGAAGACAACAACCTCACCAATGTATGGAGATAGGGAACCTCTCCCTCGCGCCGGACCTCCATCCGACGAGCTCCCACAGTCCTAGCCAGCCCTTCTTCACTAGATCACGGAGATCGACCTTCACAATCAACGGTTCCTAGAAACCTATCACATTGAGATCCTCCAGCCTCGTCGACAGTGAGCCCTTCAGGTGCACTTCCCCTTCCCCATCTACTTTGGTGGAGGCGAGAATTGAAGATGTGCTCGCCTTGGTGAATGAGGCGGCAAACGAGCAAGAGTGCGAGAACCGATGGAGGAGTTGGAGTTTAATACGGATTGGGAGTGGAAGACGAAGTTACGAAACAACAAAGACGGTGGAGTGGAAACGATAAGGTCTCGCTGCCACTCTTATTTTTATATCGGGAACTTAATGGAGTGGGACTCGACGGTTCTCCTTCTGCCCCCACGTAAACGGTTAGGTTCGCACCATAGGCCCAGATGATGGGACCACTTACATGACCCGGTCAAACTTACAGAAAGGGGAGTATTCGTGATTGCTGTCAAACGGTCCTAAAACTGTGTCGCACATGTTCGGATCCTGCAGTATGCAAGTGGGCTCCCACTTGGATCTTTGAGCATGCTGTCAAGGGAACACAGAAGGCAACTGATCGACTTGGACCAAGTATGTTGTTTGAGATCTAACCAAGAGTTTATGGCATACCCCAAGCTAGGACATTGGAGCCGGTTGTTTTACGGTGAGCACTCGAATGCCACTCGCTCATCCTATTTGTAGCTCGATGAGCATAAAAGTCATTGCTCATGATGCAAAATGTTTATTGCTCAAAAGATGATGTTAATGGAAACCATTATTACTGTCAATGTGTACCATGAACTCACTAATCCTTATGGTCGATCCGTAGGGAGGATAGTGTAGCCCTAGTTGAAAGTGCTCAATGTACTCGGTAGGTAGTGTTAGTCGAATAAGATTACTCGATATGTTACTATGCTCGATGTACAATGACAACCTTTGAGGGCCACGCAATGTAAAATATTAAAGACTTTTTGAGCATTGGATTAACCAAACTCAACTAAACTACCTGCTGCACCCGAGAGCACGAAACCAGTTGGGCTCATCAACTAGAAGAGAATTTGCATACATAGGGCGGTCAAATTTGCTTACATGACCTTATGCCGAACTCATGTTTTGCCTTCACCTAGGGTTGCCATAGATTTAGAGCTCATATGATCAACAAAGCATAGTGCACGAGCATAGAGGCACGTTATGTGTCTTGTTCTGGTTACTTCTGGTGTGCTCCCCATTCTCTACACGAGGGAAGGGGCAACCCCCCAAAAAAAATATTTGTCAAAATCCAATCCTACTAAGAATATCCACTTCTATGACGATCAGCTTTCATCACAGAAGGAGCCAAATTCGTCATAATTTCAGTTTTATGATGAAAATAGGTTCGTCATAGAAGTCGCATCATACTTGAACTTTTATGACGATTTTCCCAAATCGTCATAGAAGTGGCTTGATCTGTGACAAAAATAGAATGCCATAGAACTATTTTGGCATGCGTGGCAGGGGGCTGCCACGCTGGTGGGTGCTTCCGTTGAAGATGCTTTTCCACGTGTACATGCTATAGCCGGTTGCATTGGAGATGGTTCGGGTATGTGTCACCTTCTTATTGCACAACGTGGCCATCTCTGGTTCTTGCATGTTTCAGGTTCTTACTGGACCATGTGTTGGTTCCTTGTTCCACATGTCAGTTTTCTACTGGCACACGTGTCGTGTTGCAGTTGGATCATGTGTCACTTCTTCATTGGACCATGTGTCGTATTTTTATTGGTCCACGTCATGTCCGTTTCTTATTTGACCACGCATCACGATGTTGGCCGTCTAGGTGTCATATTTTTATACGTCCACGTGGCTTGACGATTTCCTTCCACGTGTCGGATTTTAAATAGCCCACGTGTCGTGCCCTGGCCAATTCACGTGTCATGCACTAGTTGGTCCACATGTCGCATTTTTATTTGGTCACGTGGCCTATCCTAGTTCTAATGTGTGTAGGACTAATTACATCAGAAAAGTAATTTGAGATCATTACTACTGCATAGATTGATAACATAATTATTAAAGCTGGCAATCAAATACCAATAATTAACATTTCACACATTAGCAGCAAGCCACTGACAGAGTTTCACCATAACAAACCATCACATGAGTCCACACAACAGACCACAAATGTTCACCTCATCAAGCCGCAGGAGTTGAAGACTGAGAGTTAATTACCAAGAGAGCTTAAGCGCATGACTTGCTCACAGAGCCTATTGTACTCCTCCTGTGTCGCTATTTCTTGAATTCCTCAAACTCCATTTTAGACTCTTCTGTCTTTCTCTTCAGTTCATCCGCTAGTTCGACAAGGACAACGGTACTTTCCTATTCACTAGCAAGCTGCTCCCGAAGTGTCATCTCCATCGATGTCTCTGTTCTGGTGGAGCTTCTCAGGATACCAGCATTCTTTCAAAAAAAAGTTTTTGTTGCTTGCCTAGGAGGGGGCGCTTGCCCTAGTAGAGGCAGAGGACCTTGGAAACAACATCAGCACTAGTCATTGGTTGCTGCCCATCAGTAACAGGTTCTGCTTGCATAGCTTCCATGACTTCCTGTGAAATTCAATCAGTAAAACATTAGGTTACAGATAGTGGAAGAGGACTTCAACTGAAAACCCAAGAGATTAATTTATAACAAGTAATGCATAGGACTTCCTTAGACGACTGCTGATAGAGATTACATAAGCACAATGCATAGGTCTTTTGTAGCCTACTGCCGATAGAGATTACATAAGCACAATGTACAAGTACCATATTGATTAGTGTAAAATTGCAACTACAAAATTAAATAATGTTGCCACATTAGGCTCCTGCTGTGTTTCCTTCTTTTATGGCAATGGGTTCAGTAGATTTTAAGGAAAGCAAATGAAGGTACTTACAACTGCTGCTCTTGCAGCATCGCTCAGGCCCTTTTTCGTACTAGTATGGAAGTCCTTGAAGACTTCCACAGCATTAACATCTTCATCAGGTCGACCATGTTGTTTAAGTCCTAGATCATCTTGTTGTTCATCAAGTCCTTGATCGTATTTTGTGGCCTTTTGAAAGGTCCTAATATGGCTAGAGGGGAGGGGGGGTGAATAGCCTATTTAAAAATATACAAGATCACTAGAGCAATTTGATTAGTATGACAAATAACGAAATACAAACTTGCTCTAGCTTTATAAGGGTTCAAGCTTCCTATCAAACAATTCTAGTTACTATAATCACTAGGCACACAAATGGCTAAGTCACTACTCACTTAGAGCTCTCACACTTGCTACACTAAAGAGCTCCACTAGATGATCTTAAGCTACAAAGCAAGCTCTTAAGTCTAGCTACACTAAAGAGCTTGCTACAACTAGTTTGCCAGGAATGTAAACGAGTGAGTATGGTGATTATACTGCCACGTCGAGGAATGAACCAATCATACGATGAAGATAATCCAACCACTGAGAGAAATCCAATCACACAAGAGACACAATATTTTTTCCCTAAGGTTCACGTGCTTGCAGCATGCTAGTCCCCGTTGTGTCAACTAACACTTGATGGTTCGACGGCTAAGAGGTGTTGCACGAACCTCGTCCACACAATTGGACACCGCAAGAACCTACCCACAAGTGAGGTAGTTCAATGACACGAGCAATTTACTAGAGTTGCCTTTGGCGCTCCGCCAGGAAAGGCACAAGACCCCTCACAAGCAACCGATCGAGGCCGGAGACAATCACCAACTCTGCTCAATGATCCTCTAATCACTGGGCCGTCTAGGTGTCGGCAAACACCAAGAGTAACAAGCTCACAACTAGCCCAAATCACCCAACTAGTGCCACAAGATGATGCAACTCAATGTAATGCACTAGAGGCTCTCTAATCTCACTCAAGATGATGAAATCAAGTGAACAAATGAGTAGAGTGTGTTGATCAGCTTCCAAAGGGTGTGCACAAGTGTATGAGGTGCCAAGGCCAGCCACACCCTCTATTTATAGCCACACAAGCAAATAGAGTCGTTACCCCTTGGAGCTGCTTTCTACGAGGGCACCGGACAGGGCGGTGCGGTCACCGGAAAGGGTTACTATTCCCCCAACGGTTGAATTCCAATGGTTGACCAACGGCTAGTTGGTCACCGGACAGGGTGACGGTGGCACTGCCATGGTGGTGGCGGTGACCACCCAGCCGAGTCCCCTATTTTTGTAACACCCTAGTGTTAAGCATGGCATTTGGCACTTACATTTCATGAGCACAAGCACCATCCAAGCATTCATGAACATGAGCATATGAAATTTCATCTCATTCTTATACATTATGGCATGAAATGTTGATTATATATATATATGTGTGCTTATGCTTGTAATCATGTATGACCAATGTATAAAATGGTTGTAAGGTCATAACAATACCTTATATACATCTAGGATGGTAAATGGAACAACTTTTGTATTCATGACATGAACCAATTTTGCTTCTAAGTGTTGGGTTACCTTGGAATGCCATTTTCATGATACTAGTTTGACCAAAATTGAACAGTAGCTTAGAGTATTTACATGGCTATGTGACCTAAATAAAAGTTGTAGTTCACATCAAGGTTAACAAACTTTATTTAAGGGTCATGAGTTAAATCTATGCCTAACATGGTCAAATAGAGCTCATAATTTTTGACTTAATTGTGTTTGTAACTTAGAAAATTTTTCTAAGCCTTGAAGCTGTTTTTAGTTTCAATGTAGCCTATTTTGGAGCCTTATAGTTTGAACACCATTGCGATTTAGACAAAACTCCTTTAAGAAATCTTGTAGTACTCATGTAGCTCTACACTTTGTATTAATGAAGTTTTCACTGATTCGCCACGGTTTGGGAGATTTGGAGGTTTGAAAATCGACTATCAAATGGACTGAATCGGCCCTTGCAGATTCAAATCGCCGGCCGTCGTGGCCGACCGTGCCCAGGCCGCTCGTGCCGCGTGGCGGCAGTCTGCCGACGCTGTCCCACCCTACCGCGCCAAAAGGGAGAGCCCTCGGCTCTCCACTCACCCACGCGTTCACTCTCTCTCTCGCTCGCATGCCTTTCTAGAGCAGAGCAGCACTGCAGCAGCGTTGCCGCCGTGCCTCTGCCATGCTCGAGCGCCACCACAATAGCACCACCGCTTAATCACTCGCGCCCATAGCTCCACCATCACCTCCTCCACCTCGCTGACCTGTCATTGCCTTAGCTTGAACCAAGGTAAAGGCATACAGGCCATCGTCGTCACCGCCATAGCCACTATGCGCCGCCGATCTCCAAGCTCACCTGTGGCCAGCCCTATGCACCACAGCTCCTACCTTCTTCTCCATTGGTCCGTCGTCACCTTAGGTCATAGGTGCTCACGCCGTAGCCTAGTTCACCATTATCGCCGCCGTCTCATGGGAACGTGCGACTACACTACGCGCACCTGCCATGGCCACGAGCTCCAGCTCGCCGCGGCCGACCTTAGCTAGACCCCGTCGTTCCCCTCTAGCACGTGTTTTCGCACCTCCACTAAACCTAGCACCATCACTAAAGATGGAGACTCATCACCCATCATCGGCTCACCGGAACGGCGACACCACCGCCGTGCTCTATGCGCCGCCGCGCCGCCATGCACGTGGCCAAGCTTCACCGCCGCTCCACCGTCGCCCTAACCAAACCCTAGAGCTCCTCTAGGACCTGCTGATGTTGTAGCCGCGCTCGCCTGGACATGCCGTCACCGGAGACGACGAGTCCGCCACCGCACGCCACCGCCGAGCCGCCATGCTCGCCGACAAGGTCACTGTGGTGATATTTGATAAAAATATGAAATCTACTGTTTAGGGTATTTTTCTGGGAGAATTAAATTGAGCAAGATCAGTGCTTTTAAATTAGATTATATATTGTAAAATGCAAAACTTGAGCTAGGAAGATGATAAAATTGTGATTCTAATTTTGCTGGTCTTGTGTTGACATGCTCTAGCTAGGAAAAAGACTAAACCTATAGTAGGCATACTTGAAATAAGGTCTTCATATTTAATCCTAATTAATTGCTAGTTTCTAGTGAAATTAAATGGGGTAAAAATACATAACATATGATCATGCAAATTTTTATACAGTATTCTTGTGCTAAGACGAAAGTAAGAAAAATATTAAATCTGTTTTTTTGACACTTTTCACTATGCTAAACTATTTTTGCTAAACTAAGCATATGCGGCTTTTCATTTTTGTAGAGGTGGCTATAATTATGAAAATGGCACGAAAATTGTACAGTAGACTATTAGGGTCATTTGTAGGCTACTGTAATTTTCTCAGCATTTATTGAACACTAAAAATATTTGTCCTTTAAATCACCTTGTTATATATGGAAATTGATAAATATATATAAATAAATTAGTTAGGCATAACCATGATGTTTTCTATGATGCTTATGATGCATATGATCTGTTGGTGCTATTAGTTAGGCTTAGAAGTAATTGGTTATAGGCAGCTAGTTAATTATTGCTTTATAATTCAACTAGATGGCTGCATGTATAGTTTCTGTTGTGGGGGTAAATTCATGATGATAATGATCTTTTCTGTGAAACTTGTTAATAAATAAGTTGTAGATAACTTACTTTTCTACCTTGTATTAAATTTCATAGTCATAGGCATCATGGTTTGAGAATTATAGCTGTAAGAATTCTACTGTCAGAAATACTTGTTCTCTAGATAGATCTGAAAGATGGAATTGTTTGGCCTAGATAATTACTGAATCACCTGAAGATGATTAAAAGAAAGTTGTAGGAAATTTCTTATGCTTTCCATAAAGTACACAACCATATTATTTATATTTGTATAACTCCAGTTATGGTCAAAACAAGTGGCTGCTATCTTGTAGTCCAGAAAATTGCTTAGATGAGAATTTGTTTAATTACTAGAGAAGAGATATACACCTACTAAGTAAAAGAAAATTTATCTTGTTACCACCTTAATGCAATGCTGTTGAGAACACTTATGAGGATGCATTTCATCACACCATATCATATCATGCATGTTAGTATATATGCATTCGTGATATCTTATTTCATGCTCATGCATATAGGATCATCCGAGGGGATCACTCTATTGGAATTCAATGAAGAAGAAGAGGAACATCAGGAGGCACCTCAACCTATAGCTTCAGAAGGCGAGGAGCAAGCTCTTGTGGACCTACCCGAGTGCCTAGATCATCAACCAATTTCTTTTCTTAAAAGCAAGCCCAGAGCATTTTAAGCCTCCCATGTTTTATAAAATATCACTTGAGTCCTTTATGTTTGATGCATTAGGTTATAAGAGTTGAATTAGAAACACTTGATGCATAGAACTACCTTGTCTAGATAAATATACCTTTAACCCTGTGTAGGCACATGATTGAATATATGTTTAGTCATGCTTAGACCGGTAGAAGTCGGGTGATTTCCTATCACCTGCGAGATATAGATGGATACCGGAGCACGGTTGGCTATATTTGTTATAGTGGAAAAGAACCATGGGGTAATTAGTAGGTTGGCTCATGTGATTCCGTATGTGCCGATTAAGGATCGTATCATTGTTGGAATTTCTGTTGAGATTGAATGCATGCCTCTCACTTAGCTAGCCGGATAACTCGTTTCGACCACGAAGCTAAGTAGCTCAACTTAGGCCAGGCCCAGTTCTATTAGAGTGCACACTCTGGATGGTAGTAAGGATGTGCAGGGAACCAGATGTGAGCCCACGGGTAGGGTAGTCATGATCGTCCTGGTAGTTGGTTGTCCCTGGTTGTGCGACGCTGATCGAACCCATGAAATGTGTACCTGAGTTGAACCAAAGGTGACCTAAAGCGACCGTTGATCTGGTTTGCCTGGGTTTGTGTTAGAAATAAATTCCTAGCTGGTTGAAATCGATTCGAATCGCTGTCTCTCCCGGACAGTGAGAAACTTGGCTAGCTCCAACATCGTAGTAACTAGATTATGGAATGATGGTTATGGTGAACTTGGAACTTTTACACCGGCTATGGTTACTACTGTATGCTACTAAATGATATACCATATGTTTGGCATAGGTTAGTTGCTAATCTAGAGATGAATAGCTATAATTAACTTGATGACTGAATTATAAATGTATAACTGAATTAGTAGCTTTTCATGAAAAATGTTGTCAAGCTAGCTCCACTTATAAAGCCTTGCATGAACCTTGGAGTCACTTTCTTTTTGGTTTATGACGGGTAAGTCTAGCTGAGTACCTTCTTGTACTCAGGGTTTATTTTCCACTTGTTGCAAATGGTACAGTCTATCATGGCTACTATAAGAACTGCTTCTGTCCTGCCGTGGATGAGGAGTAGGGCCCTAGGCAAGGCATCTCTCATTAATTCCCTCTATCATGCTTTTGTGGTTGTGATCATGGGCTAGCACTGTAATGGAACAATAATGTGAGGTGTTGGTTTTCAAACTTAATTGCTTTCATGACTATTTTATTTGAACATGGTTTGTAATAACTCTTAATCGTACTCTAATGTATGACGTTGTATTTGTGAACTGATGTAACATGTGACATGTCTATTAATCATGTACGATCTTGGTTGTATGTTGATGGTTAATCAAGACGCTTCGTTGTACTTGATGGACTATCGGGTTTATATGGGCTCAAGTACGATAGTGTGACAGCTTCCGGGCTACCATTGTACTTGTGCTCTTATAAATTGAACGGTTCTACTACAGCTGGTATCAAAGCAAGATTCAACATTAATTATCACATGTGTATTTAAAACAAAGGTTTTTGTTTTCCAAAACTAGTTTTTAGAAACTTGAAGCTATATATATAGGTGTTTAAATATAAAGTTTGAATCTAGAGTATGCCAGTGATCACTTCCTTTATGCCCAGTTAAGGATTTCAGGTGGCTAATTAAGTACTAACTTGGGGATTTTTATTTTCGTCATCCATACGACGTGCTATTGTATGGATGCCATTCACTTGAGTGGTAATGTATGGATGAAATACCTCTATGCCCAAGGTAAGATGATGAGTGGCACCACAAGATGTGAGCGTGCGGTATAAGGGGAGAGGTAGCTTTGATACTAAAGTATATATATGTCTGATATATATACGGAGGTATTTAATTGTGGGGTAGCTTTGATACGGTTATATATGCATATTTATATGTATATATGGACATTTACTTTCGGGTAGCTTTGATATGGAAGTATATATAAATGGGTATATATATATGGAAGTATTTAGATTGCAACCTAGAGCCCATATTTTCATTTCTGCATATATAATTGTGGGGTTGGGCTGGAATGAAAGTCTTATGCTGGTATGCTAATAGCGAAATGTGTAGCCCAACTAGTTACGTTATATATGAGAGAACGCATGTATGCCACCGTGTATGCCGTTAGAAGTTTAATTCTCCTAAGTTTGTGAGGACGTATGGAACGTGCATGCATCATGATAAATCATTATTACATACTTGCTTTGTTTATCCCCTTGTAAGTTTGTTATTCGGTTAAGTAACTCTTTTCTATTATAAGGTTATTCTCACGAGAGTTGCACCATTTTGTTGGTACGGATGGCAACATCAGCTAGGAGTGAGACCTTCCTAGAGATGTTTGGTACCCCTGCCCTGCTTTGGAGGGTCCTGCATTTTGTTGGGTATACCGAACCGCTCCTCTATTTTCTGGAATAAAGAATACCTGGAGGGACAGCCATGGTATGAGGTGCAGCTAACCATACATGCTCATACCCAAGCACCCCTATGGCAGGAGTGGAAGGCGGATTCTGAAGGGAAAACTCCTTGGGAAGCTGCCCAAGTAGTGGCTTTTGAGGTGCTGAGTCAGATATGTCAGCAGCACGGGGATGAGCTTACCGGTAGTGCCGCTGGTACTTTTCCTTGGGTGTATCCATCTACAGCAGTATGGGCACAGCGCAACCGCAATGCATTGATCCGAGATCAGGATGAGCAGGCAGATAGTTCTAATCCCGCTATGAGTGCCATGTTCATCATGATGAAGATGTTCTATACTCGTCAGGATACCCGGGACTTCTAGCAAGAGTCCTATACCACTTGCAGGGGCAAGCTCATGAGAGCCAAAGCTGCATAGCGTAAACTGAGGAAGCATGTACGCAAGCACAAAAAGGCAGCAAGTGAGGCTTGTTGGGACTCCGATCAAGCTTATGTAGCATTGGGAAATCTCCACACTTAGATGGAATAGGTCGATCAGCAGAGAGCTACCGCCCAAGAGGCAAGAGCTAATGATCAGGCTGTGCTAGCAGGACTCTAAGAGCAGCTGGAGGCCGCTCGTGCCAGGCACTCATCGCTACGTGCCAGCGGATCCAAGCAAACAACTGTGCAACAATGGCAGAAGCAGCACGAAACAATGCCGAAGCATTAGCCACGTAGCAGGACTGAGTCGAAAGGGACTTGTGCCAGTAGCTTGCACATACCCAGAACATGGTGGTTGATCTTCAGCATGAGGTGCATTATCTGAACAACCAACTGCACCCGCTCCTTGATGAGGAAGAAGAAGATCCGAAGATGTTAGTTGAAGATGACGGTTGGGAGGAAGAAGTGGATCTAGAGGATGAGGATGATGCTATCTTCGACCTCGACAGTGAGCACGCTGAAGAGTAGAGCCATTTAGTGACTAGTTTGACGCGCTTGTTGTATCTCTATTATTTATGTAACGGACTTGTAGTTTGAACTTTAGTACTTTTGACGTAACTTCGGTGTAATATTGGTACTTTGCATGTTAATCTGTGATGGGTTGAACTTTGATGAAATTCTAGTTTTATTTTACTGGTGAAATATGACATGCATGTTAACGCGTAGCGAGTACGATAAGTGATCAAATTGGTGATGTTATGTTGCGAGAATGAATTATTGTGCCTCTATTTTATTGTATGAATTTAAGATTCTCTCTAGTAAATTTAGTTTGGCTTGATTACATAATTCATCTGCAATCTCTTGACATCATCCAATAATCACTTATTGTTGCAATTTTGCAGATGACTCTCACTCGTGCTGGAGCAGGCACCAGCCAAGGTGGTAATGATGGTGACTTACCACCACCGACATCACCGTCTACGAATGAGTTTTTCACACAGTTCCTAGGAAATCAGAGAGCAATGGAGGATACACTGAACCTCATTGCATAGAACACTGCTCACGCCTGCCAGCAACATCAAGGGCCAGAACCAAATCAGTACAGTTCATTCAAGGACTTCTAGGACACCAAGCCTCCTATCTTCAAAGAGGCCGAAGAACCACTCCAAGCGGATGAGTGGCTAAACACGATCGAGCTGAAGTTCTGCCTGTTGAGGGTCACGGAGCATATGAAGGCCGAATATGCATCCCATCAACTGTAGGGACCCGCAGGAATATGGTGGACCCATTTCCTATCCTCTTTACTTGCAAACGCACAGGTCACATGGGAACAGTTCAAGGCATCCTTTAGGGGGCATCACATTCCCCCTGGGCTGGTGCGCATGAAAGCAGCTGTGTTCATGAGACTTACTCAAGGGACCAAAACCCTTACTGAGTACATGCATGCCTTCAACAATTTGTCCAGATACTCCCCAGGGTTTGTTGATACAGAGGAAAAGAAGATAGAAAGCTTCAAGAGAGGCCTTGGCACATAACTAATGAAGACTATGGCCAACTCAAGATGTGCTACCTATAATAAGTTTGTTAGTGATGCCTTAACCTAGGAGAACCAGAACAACTTATACGCAGCAGTAAAGGGTCACAAAAGTGTAGCTGAGGCAGGTGCCTCAGGATCAACCCAGTCTAGAGCTCCAGTGGTAGCTAGGCCATAATTTCATCCACTAGCGCCTAAGTTTAGGCCGCCTCCTATGAAAGCTCAGGCCAATCGCCCCCAGAAGACATTCCACAGGGCGTTCACCATTGCCCTACCCAAGGATAACATAGGCCAAGGTAGCTCAGCAGGGCCAAGAAGCAACCAGCCGTGCTTTAGCTGCGATTAGCTAGGTCATTGGTCCAAGGAGTGTCCCCATCCCAAGAAGGGTGGCAATCAAAACCAGGGTAATCAGAAATAGGCCAATCCTAAGGCACATGCTAGATACGTGCATTACATAGCTATGGAAGAAATCCCTACAGGAGAAGTTGCCACCACCGGTATGCTTCTTATTAACAAACATCCTGCCATTGTTTTATTTGATTCTAGAGCTTCTCATTCATTTATGATCCAAACATTTGCATCTAAGCATGATCAGAAGATAATTGAGGTAGACAAGGGTGGTTATAGTATAAGTTCAGCTGGGGCTACTATTTCTACAAATCAAATAGTGAGAGATGTGCTCATCTCTATACAAGAGAGGGAGTACACTATAGATCTTATAGTATTGCCTAGACTAGCCATAGATGTGATCTTAGGCATGAGTTGGATGAGTGGTCATGGAGTTCTTATTGACACTACCTCTAGAACAATTATGTTGTAAGAACCAAAGAGGGGTAATGCTTTTCTAGTGCCACTTCTCTGGAGTTTTAATCTTTGAAACATGTCTTGTGCTATCCAACTCACTACTCTCTATGATATTCTAGTGGTTTGCGAATTTCCTGATGTATTTCTAGATGAGTTGCTAGGTTTACCGCTTGATAGGGATGTGAAATTTAAGATTGAGTTAGTGCCAGGTATAGCACCCATCTTAAGAAGACCTATAGGATGCCACCAAATGAGTTAGCCGAACTTAAAATCCAGTTACAAGAACTTTTGGACAAAGGTCTCATTCGACCTAGTTTGCCTCCATGGGGTTGTCTAGCCTTGTTTGTAAAGAAGAAGGATAAATCCTTGCGGATGTGTATGGACTACAGGCTGCTCAATGCTATCACCATTAAGAACAAGTATCCTTTGTCCCGTATCAATATTTTGTTTGATCAACTGGCAAAAGCAAAGGTATTCTATAAGATTGACTTGAGATCAGACTATCATCAGATTAAGATCTGGTCAGAAGATGTACCTAAGACAACTTTCTCCACTAGGTATGGCTTGTATGAGTATTTAGTCATGTCTTCTGGACTAACAAATGCTCCTGCCTACTTCATGTACTTGATGAATTCGGTATTCATGCCCGAGCTCGGTAAGTTTATGGCCATGTTTATCAATGATATCTTGATTTACTCAGAGAATGAAGCAAAGCATGCAAAGCATCTAAGAGTTGTCTTGTTTGGATTGAGATAGCATCAATTATATGCCAAATTTAGCAAGTGTGAATTCTGGTTGAGGAAAGTACCTTTCTTGGGTCATATCTTATTTGAAAATGGAATATCTGTAGATCCAACTAAAGTACAAGAGGTCATGGATTGAAAGGCCCCGACTTCGGTTCATGAAGTTCATAGTTTTCTAGGGTTAGCAGGCTACTATCGTCGTTTCATTCCTGACTTTTCCAAAATAGCTAAGCCCATGGCCAGACAACTCTAGAAGGATGAAAAGTTCAATTGGACTCTAGAGTGTGAAGCTGCTTTTCACACTTTGCGAACCTTGCTAACTACAGCTCCTGTTTTAGGACAACCCAACTTTGAGATGCCTTTCGATGTGTTCTGCGATGCATCGGGTACAGGTTTGGGGTGTGTGCTCAAGTAAGAAGGTCAAGTTATTGCCTATGCTTTCCGACAATTGCGAAAGCATGAAGTCAACTACCCTACACATGATTTGGAGCTTGCAGCAGTTGTTCACGCCTTGAAGATATGGAGACATTACTTGTTGGGAAACGTATGTCACATATACACTGATCACAAGAGTCTCAAATATATCTTTACTCAACCTGAGCTAAACATGAGGCAACGTCGATGGTTAGAGCTGATCAAGGACTATAATTTGGAAGTGCACTACCATCCAGGAAAAGCCAATGTTGTAGCAGATGCCTTGAGCCAGAAGTATCATTACAATTCTCTATTGGAGGATGGGTTTAATCTATTACATCCTATGGTGCCGCACAATATCACCGTCAGTTGTTCACTTGAAAGCAAAATCATCGAACTACAGAAGACAGATGTGGGTGTATTTCACATAAAGAGAAAGATGAAAGGACAGAAGACCAAACATTTTAGGTTGGATGAAAGAGGTGTGCTATGGTTCAAGGACCGACTTGTGGTACCAAAAAACCATGAACTTAGAAATCAAATTTTAGATGAAGCTCATTCATCCAAGTTGTATATCCATCCAGGCAGTAGCAAAATGTATCAAGATTTAAAAAACCATTTTTGGTGGACCAAGATCAAGAAGGAAATTGCAGCCTATGTTGCTAGGTGTGATGTCTGTAGCCGAGTGAAGGCAGATCATCTGAAACCTGGTGGACAGCTCCAGCCATTGTCCATTCTAGGCTGGAAATAGGAGGAAATAAGTATGGACTTTATTACAGGCCTCCCGCAGACACAACAAGGTCATGATTCCATAGGGGTCATTGTAGATCGCCTCACCAAGTCGGCATATTTTGTACCGGTTAACACAACATATTATGCTGGGAAGTACGTTGAGCTATATGTTTCTCAAATTGTGAGGCTACATGGAGTACCAAGGACCATAATCTCAGATCATGGACCATAGTTTATAGCTCATTTTTTGGAACACTTGCACAAGGCCTTGGGAACCAAACTAATCAGAAGTTCAGCATACCATCCATAAACTTCTGGACAAATCGAGCGAGTGAACCAAATCTTGGAATATATGTTGAGAGCTTGTGTTATATCCTCCAAGGGTTCATGGAAAAAATGGCTGCCGTTAGCCAAGTTCTCCTATAACAACAGTTATCAAGAGAGCATCAAGATGGCACCTTTTGAGACATTGTACGGTCGCAAATGTAGAACTCCTTTGAATTAGATTGAGCCCGGAGAAAGGAGGTACTATGGCATAGATTTTTGTCACAGAAGCTGAAGAACAAGCTTGTGTTATCCAACAGCACATGAAAGCAACCCAGTCAACACAAAAGAGTTATGCTGATAAAAGAAGAAGACCACTAACCTTTGAAGTGGGAGACTATGTGTACTTAAAAGTTTCGCCCATGAAGGGAGTGTAGAGATTCAGAGTGAAAAGGAAGCTTGCGCCTAGATATGTAGGCCCGTACCAGATTATTGAGCAAAAGGGAAATATCGCCTATAATTTACAACTTCCCCCAGAAATGAGTGCTATATTCAATGTCTTCCATGTTTCTCAGTTAAAAAGATGTCTTCGCATAACTAAGGAAGCTATTGCACCCACCAACATTAAGCTCTAATCGGATTTGACCTATGAAGAGAAACTAATCCGAGTGCTAGAAGAAATAGAAAGAGTAACCCAGAGCAAGGTCATTAAGTTCTACAAGGTGGTGTGGAATAACCACAATGAACAAGATGCCACGTGGGAACAGAAGGATTATTTACGTGAGGTTTATCCCGCTTTTTATGAAGAATGGTAGGTCTTTCAAATCTCGGGACAAGATTTCTATAAGGGGGAGGGTCTGTAATACCCTAGTGTTAAGCATGGCATTTGACACTTGCATTTCATGAGCACAAGCATTATCCAAGCATTCATGAACATGAGCATATGAAATTTCATCTCAGTCTTATACATTATCGCATGAAATGTTGATTATATATATATGCTTATGCTTGTAATCATGTATGACCAATGTATAAAATGGTTGTAAGGTCACAACAATACCTTAGATACATCTAGGATGGTAAATGGAACAACTTTTGTATTCATGACATGAACCAATTTTGCTTCTAAGTGTTGGGTTACCTTGGAATGCCATTTTCATAATACTAGTTTGACCAAAGTTGAACAGTAGCTTAGAGTGTTTTCATGGTTGTGTGACCTAAATAAAAGTTGTAGTTCACATCAAGGGTAACCAACTTTATTTAAGGGTCATGAGCTAAATCAGTGCCTAACATGATCAAATAAAGCTCACAAATTTCAACTTAATGTTGTTTGTAACTTAGAAAATTTTTCTGTCTTGAAGCTGTTTTCAGTTTCAATGTAGCCTATTTTGGAGCCTTATAGCTTGAAAACCATTGTGATTTAGACAAAACTCCTTTAAGAAATCTTGTAGTACTCATGTAGCTCTACACTTTGTATTAATGAAGTTTTCACTGATTCGCCATGGTTTGGGAGATTTGGAGGTTTGAAAATCGACTGTCAAACGGACTGAATCGGCCCTTGCTGATTCAAATCGTTGGTCGTCGTGGCCGACCATGCCCAGGACACTCGTGTCACATGGCGGTAGTTCGGCGGCGCTGGCCCACCCTGTCGCGCCAAAAAGGAGGGCCCTTGACTCTCCACTCACCCACGCGTTCACTCTCACTCTCGCTTTCTCTCTCGCCCACGCGCCTTTCTAGAGCGGAGGAGCACCACAGTAGCATCGCCTCCACCGTGTTCCAGTGCCGCCACTGTAGCACCACTGCTCAATCACTCGTGCCCATAGCTCCACCATCACCTCCTCCACCTCGCTGACCCACCATTGCCTTAGCTCGAACCAAGGTAAAGGCCTTTGGGCCATCTCCATCGCCGTCATAGCCGCTGTGCACCGCCAAGCTCCAAGCTCATCCGTGGCCAGCCCTATCCACCATAGCTCCTACCATCTTCTCTGTTGGTCCATCGTCGCCTTAGGTCATAGGTGCTCACGCTGTAGCCTAGTTCACCATTACTACCGCCGTCTCACGGGAACATGCGATTGCACCGCGCGCACCTGCCATGGCCATGAGCTCCAACTCACCGTGGCCGACCTTAGCTAGACCCCATCGTTCCCCTCTAGCACGTGTTTTTGCACCTCCACTAAACCTAGCACCATCACCAAAGAAGGAGACTCATCACCCATCATCGGCTCACTGGAGCGGCGACACCACCGTCGTGCTCTGTGTGCCACCACGCCACCATGCACGTGGCCAAGCTTCACCGCCGCTCCACCGTCGCCCTAACCTAACCCTAGAGCTCCGCTAGGACCTGCTGATGTTGTAGCCGCGCTCGCCTGGACATGCCGTCACCAGAGACGACGAGTCCGCCATCGCGATCCACCGCCGAGCCGCCATGCTCATCGGCGAGGTCACTCCGGTGATCCACCGAGCTAGCCAAGGGTACCAATGGGTGTGCAAGGGTGTGGAGAGCACAACGCCAGTGACGCTACCGCCAGTGACCTCGCCGTCGGTGAGTTCACCGCCGATCAACCGCACGCTCTACTCTGGTTCCACTAATGAGTGTTCCCGAGTTGACTACGGGACCCATATGTCAGTGCCTGAGGGTGTATAGACCGGGTGTACCTAGCATTTACGGTAGAGTTGGTTTTTGAATTATTTTCACATATTTCAATACAAACTTCAAAAATTCATATCTAGAGCTAAGAGTATCCAAATGTGGTGAACCAAAATTTGTTGGATTTATCTTTAAGTGTGCTATTTGATAAAAATATGAAATCTATAGTTAATGGTAATTTTCTAGGAGAATTAAATTGAGCAATATAAGTGCTTTTAAATTTGGTTATATATTGTAAAATGCATAACTTGAGCTAGGAAGATGATAAAATTATGATTCCAATTTTGATGGTCTTGTGTTGACATGATATAGCTAGGAAAAATACTAAACCTACAGTAGGCATACTTGAAATATGGTCTTCATATTTAATCATAATTAATTGTTAGTTTCTAGTGAAATTAAATGGGGTAAAAATACATAACATATGATCATGCAAATTTTTATAGAGTATTATTGTGCTAAGCGGAAAGTAAGAAAAATATTAAATCTATTTCTTGACACTTTTCACTATGCTAAACTATTTTTGCTAAACTAAGCATATGTGGCTTTTCATTTTTGTAGAGGTGGCTATAATTATGAAAATGGCATGAAAATTCTACATTAGACTATTAGGGTCATTTGTAGGCTACTATAATTTTTTCAGCATTTATTGAGCATTGCAAATATTTATCCTTTAAATCACCGTATTATATAAGGAAATTGATAAATGAATATAAATAAATTAGTTAGGCATAACCATGATGTTTTCTATGATTCTTATGATGCATATGATCTATTGGTGCTATTAGTTAGGCTTATAAGTAATTGGTTATAGGTAGCTAGTTAATTATTGCTTTATAATTCAACTAGATCGCTGCATGTATAGTTTCTGTTGTGGTGGTAAATTCATGATGATAATGATTTTTTCTGTGAAACTTGTTAATAACAAAGTTGTAGATAACTTACTTATATACCTTGTGTTAAATTTTCATAGTCATAGGCCTTATGGTTTGAGTATTATAGCTGTTAGAAATCTGCTGTCAGAAATACTTGTTCTCTGGACAGATCTGAAAGATGGAATTTTTTGGCCTAGATAACTACTGAATCACCTTAAGATGATTAAAATAAAGTTGTAGAGAATTTCATAAGCTTTCTAGAAAGTACACAACCATATTATTTAGATGTGTATAAATCCATTTATGGTTAAAACAAGTGGCAGCTATCTTGCAGTCTAGGAAATTGCTTAGATGAGAATTTGTTTAATTACTAGAGAAGAGATATACACCTACTCAGTAAAAGAAAATTTATCTTGTTATCACCTGAATGCAATGCTGTTGGGAACACTTATGAGGATGCATTTCATCACACTATATCATATCATGCATGTCAGTATATATGCATTCGTGATATCTTATTTCATGCTCATGCATATAGGATCGTCCGAGGGGATCACTCTGTTAGAATTCAACGAAGAACAAGAGGAGCATCAGGAGGCACCTCATCCCGCAGCTCCAGAAGGTGAGGAGCAAGCTCTGGAGGACCTACCCGAGTGCCTAGATCATCGGCCAACTTCTTTTCTCAAAGCCATGCCTCGGATATTTGAAGCCTCCCATGTTTTATAAAATATCACTTGAGTCCTTTATATTTGATGCATTAGGTTATAAGAGTTGAATTGGAAACACTTGATGCATAGAACTACCTTGTTTAGATAAATATGTCTTTAACCCTATGTAGGTCCAGGATCAAATATATGCTTAGCCATGCTTAGACCGGTAGAAATTGGGTGATTTCCTATTACCTGCAAGATATAGATGGATACCGGAGCACGGTTGGCTATATTTGCGATCGTGGAAAAGAACCATGGGGTAATGTAACTGGAGATCAGACGGAGTCTATGCATAGGTTGGCTCATGTGATTCCATCTGTGCCGATTAAGGATCGTACTATTGTTGGAACTTCTGTTGAGATTGAACACATGCCTCTCACTTAGCTAGCCGAATAACTTGTTCTGACCGCAAAGCTGAGTAGCTCAACTCAGGCCAGGCCCTGTTCTATTAGAGTGCGCACTCTAGATGGTAGTAAGGATGTGCGAGGAGCTAGATGTGAGCCCAAGGACAGGGTAGTCCTAATCGTCCTGACAGCTGGTTGTCCCTGGTTGTGCGGCACTGATCGAACCAGCGAAATGTGTACCTGAGTTGTACCAAAGGTGACCGTTGATCTGGTCTGCTTGGGTTTGTGTTAGGAATAAAGTCCCAGCTGGTTGAAATCGATTCAAATCATCGTCTCTCCCGGACAGTGAGAAACTTGGTGTCGATGTTTTACCATCGGCAACTTGCCACGGGGGTACCTAGGGCGGTGATTTGTTCGGAGGAGTATCGGCGTTTGTAGGAACTCAATGGTAAACACAGGGAGACAACGATTTATACTGGTTCGGTACGCCGGAAAATCACGGCGCCCTACGTCCAGTGTGGAGTAGATGGTATGTTGCGCCCTGCGCTATGTTGTCCTCTTGATCTCTATCGAGATCTAGAGGTTTTTGTTGTGTGTTGTATGGTGTGTTCTTCTATAGGTCTCGATCTAGGGACCCCTGCCCTCCTTTATATAGTCCAGGAGAGGCGGGAGTCCTAGTCGGTTACAAAGTAGAGATCCTAGTAGGATTATGTGTAACTAGTCCTAGTAGGATTACATGTAGAGAATCCTATTTGGACTAGGTTTTCTTCTCTCTTCTCCGTGGGGAACCTTATGGGTCCCGCATCGACACTTGGCTAGCTCCAACATCGTAGTAACTAGATTATGGAATGATGGTTATGGTGAACTTGGAACTTTTACACCGGCTATGGTTACTACTGTATACTACTAAATGATATACCACATGTTTGGCATATGTTAGTTGCTAATATAGAGATGAATAGTTATAATTAACTTGATGACTGAATTATAAATGTATAACTGAATTAGTAGCTTTTTAGGCAAAATGTTTTCACGCTAGCTCCACTTATAAAGCCTTGCATGATCCTTGGAGTCACTTTCTTTTTGGTTTATGATGGGTAAGTCTAGTTGAGTACCTTCTCATACTTAGGGTTTATTTCCCACTTGTTGCAGATGGTACAGTCTATCATGGCTACTATAAGAACTGCTTCTGTCCCATTGTGAACAAGGAGTAGGGCCCTGGGCAAGGCGTATCTCGTTAATTCCCTCTATCATGCTTTTGTGGTTGTGATCATGGACTGGCACTATATTTGAACAATCATGTGAGGTGTTGGTTTTCAAACTTAATTGCTTCCGCGACTATTTTATTTGAACATGGTTTGTAATAACTCTTAATCATACTCTGATGTATGACGTTGTGTTTGTGAACCGATGTAACATGTGACATGTCTGTTGAATCATGTATGATCTTGGTTGTATGTTGACGGTTAATCGAGACCCTTCATGGTACTCGACGGACTACCAGGTTTATATGAGCTCAAGTACGATAGTGTGACCGCTTGCGAGCAGCCATTATACTTGTGCTCTTATAAATTGGACGGTTCTGCTATAGTTTCCCTACTCTCTGGATAAATGGGGCGGTGCACCACGGTGCTAGTGGCGGTGACCACGACGGTGACCCCCTGCGTCCAAGTCTAGAAACCCTAGCCTCGGGTGAAAAGTGGCGGTGCCACCAGATAGCCCATGGTGGTGCCACCCCCATGCCAGTGGTGGTGCACACAACCATGTTCGGTGACCACCCCATTGGTTGCTTCTCTGCCGAGCCTAGGTGGGCACCACCCTAGGGGTGGCGGTACCACCAAACAGGGGTTGGCGGTGCCACCTAGGCACCTCCACTAGCTTACCGAGTTGCACACTTTTGCGTGATTCGATCCACGTCAACTCGAGCTACTCCCCGCAAGCGATGCTAACTCTCAAAGTGTTTTCTCAAAACATGTTAGAGCCATGTTAGCATTTCTCAAAACATTTCGATAAATATTTTTGCTTGCTCTCTGAAGTGCACTAGGCCTAAATGCAATGCATGAAGTCCAACACCTAGTGGCACTAGATGACCGAATTGTCTAGTTAAGAACCTCTCTTAATAGTACGACCATCTACCCTAAACGTGATCACACTCTCTATAGTGTCTTGATCACGGAAACAAAACCCCTAATTATACCTTTGCCTTGATCTCAATAGGGTTTTGCTTTTCTCTTTCTTCTTTTCCAAGTTGAGCACTTGATCATCATCACATGTGGCCATCTCATCATTTCATGTGATCCACATCACCATTTGAGTGTCACCATGCTTCACAACTTGGATGGCACCAACCTAGCTCATATCACAACTCATGAGAAAGGCTAGTGCATAGGTTTCATCAATTTTCTAAAACCAAACTAGGGCTTTCAATCTCCCCCTTTTTGTTATTGATGACAACCTATTTACAAAGATATTCAATAAAATCTTTTTGGATTCAAGTTGCTTGCCCAAGCATATTGTCACGTGTAAAGGTTATGGACAAGTTTCATAAACCCAAAATTGGTAGCATTAGCTCCCCCTACATATGTGCTAAGAGTTTGGATTTGAAAGCTTGCACATATGCATAGAATAGAAAGTTGGGGAGAGTAATAGCTACCAAATGATGCTAAGGTGTAAAGAATGAACCTTTGAAGTGTGATACCAATCGGAGTTGCCATTTGTACACCATCCTTAGCACCATTAGTAACTAGACATACACACAAAAACTAGACAACCCCGTGAGATCAAAATTATATGAAAGGATCTAGTTTTTACAAGATAAGCACAAGTCTATTTACTCTTCCTATGAATGCTAGTGCTTCATTCATCATTCAAGTTACTACTAGCATACACCACACAAGCATGGATATGGAATTTAAAACCTATGCCATGCATGCAAACATATGTAATGCACATACAAATGCAACATACAAGTTTATGAGCTTGCTCCCCCTACTTGTGTGCTTTAAATTTTAATTGATCCCCTTACAATGTCATTTCATTTGTTTGCTCCCCCTATCTCTTACTATCTTTGTGAATTTCTCTCCCCCTTTGTCAACAATTAGCACAAAAGGTGAGCTCAAATTTTGGATAGGTTGGGGTGAAACCATGTTAAATGAGGATCATTTTCCCAATTTGGTTCAATCTAGATCACTTGCAAAAGATATTTAACTCTGTTTGATCCAAGGGAAAGCTTCTTTAGACCTCCAAATAAGGGTTATCATGCACCATGTTGAGTTAAACACTTATAGCTCATTTTCTAGATTAAACACTTGGTTCATAAGCCCACAAACATGTTGGGAGCATCAAATTCATTTCAACACTTGGTTCACAAGCCCACTAGATCATTTCAAGCATACAAGCAATAGTGGTACCATACAAGCATCAAATTCATTTGATTTTCATGAATGAGCCTAATACATGTGAGGAATGACTAGATGCACTAAACAAGTCCTTAGCAAAAGATGAATGACATGCCAATCAATTTTACCTTGCTTTGCTTGAAGGAGAGGCATGTCATATAATGAGGGCGCATCAACACATATTTGAGAAGTCAAGTATGTTCGATTCATTCCTTAGCTTGCAAAACCTCTTCTCATCAAGTGGCTTGGTAAAGATATCGGCAAGTTGATCATCGGTGCCCACACTCTCAATGCATATATCCTCTTTTTGTTGGTGATCTCTTATGAAATGATGGCGGACATCAATGTGCTTTGTTCTTGCATGTTGAACCGGATTGTTGGTGAGCTTGATTGCACTCTCATTGTCACATAGCAATTGCACTTGCTTGAACTTGATTCTAAAATCACTCAAGGTAGCCTTCATCCAAAGTAATTGTGCACAACAACTACCGGCCGAAATGTACTCTGCTTTGACGATTGAAAGCGCTACACTATTTTACTTCTTTGATGACCAAGATACAAGTGATCTTCCCAATAGTTAACATGTGCCCGATGTGGTCTTTCTCTCAACTTTGCATCCCGCATAATCCGAATAGGAATATCCAATAAGCTCAAACCTTGCACCTTTCCGATATGACAATCCAATATTTTGTGTATGCTTCAAGTACCTCAATATTCTCTCTGTTGCTTTCAAATGACTTTCTCTTGGTGAGGCTTGAAATATTGCATACATGCATACACTAAACATCACATCTAGCCTTGATGTGGTCACATAGAGTAGGCTTCCAATCATATACCGATATAACTTTTGATCCACCATGTTGCCACTAGCATCACTATCTAAGTTTTCATTTGTCCCCATTGGTGTACTAATTGATTTTGCTTCATTCATGCCAAACTTCTTGAGCATGTCTTTGATGTACTTGCCTTGACTCACAAATGTGCCACTCTTCAATTGCTTGATTTGTAGACCAAGGAAGTAACTAGGCTCTCTAATCATAGACATCTCAAATTCACTTGCCATCATCTTTCCAAACTATTCACAAAAATCTTGATTGGTTGATCCAAAAATAATGTCATCAACATAGATTTGCAACACAAACAAGTCATTACCTAGCTTCTTGGTGAAGAGAGTGGTGTCAACCTTGCCCATCTTGAATCCCTTAGAGAGTAGGAAATCTCTCAATCTCTCATACCATGCTCTAGGTGCTTGCTTCAAACCATATAATGCCTTTCTTAGCTTGTAAACATGGTTGGGCTTCTTCTTATCTTCAAAACTGAGATGTTGCTCAACATATACTTCTTCATTGATGTAGCCATTGAGAAATGCACTTTTCACATCCATTTGGTACAACTTGATGTTGTGGGCACAAGCATAGGCTAACAAGATCCTATTGCTTCCAATCTTGCAACCGGGGCATATGTTTCTCCAAAGTCAAGACCTTCAACTTGAGTGTAACCTTGAACCACTAATCTTGCTTTGTTCTTTACAACTATCCCATCTTGATCTTGCTTGTTGTGAAAGACCCATTTGGTTCCTATCACATTATGATCCTTAGGCCTCTTAACTAACTCCCATACTTGATTCCTTGTGAAGTTGTTTAGCTCTTCATGTATAGCATTTACCCAATCAACATCCAATAAAGCTTCATCTATCTTCTTTGGTTCAATGGATGACACAAATGAGAAATGTTCACAAAATGATGCCTATCTTGATCTTGTTTATACACCTCTTGAGATATATCCAATTATAGAGTCCAAAGGATGATCTCTTGCAACATTGATTGGTTGGAGCACTTGTACTTGATTGCTAGCATTTGATTGATCACTTGGTTGAGATGATGAACTAGCCACTTGTTATTTATCTTGCACTTTGTCATCACTAGCACTTGCTTGATCATGATCATGAGAACCACTAGCTTGCATATTTGAGTTAGAGAGCACTTGATTCTTGTCATCTTCTACATCAATCAACTCTCTAGGCCTTATATCACCAATATCCATATTCTTCGTTGTATTAACCAATTGAGTGCCTCTCACATCATCTAAATTCTCATCTTCCTCTTGAAAACCCTTGGTTTCATCAAATTCCACATCATGAACCTCCTCAAGAGTACCACTACCTAAATTGCAAACTCTATAAGCCTTGCTAGTAGTGGAGTAACCAAGCAAGAAACCTTCATCACATTTCTTCTCAAACTTGCTCAATCTTGTGCCTTTCTTCAATATATAGCATTTGCAATAAAAAACCCAAAAATATGCAATGTTGGGCTTTCTTCCATTCAAGAGCTCACATGGTGTCTTCTCCATCATGGGGTGACAATAGAGTCGGTTGCTATAGTAGCAAGCCGTGTTGATTGCTTTGGCCCAAAATGAATGACTCACATTGTACTCACTCAACATTGATCTTGCCATGTCAATTAAAGTTCTATTCTTCCTCTCAACTAGGCCATTTGATTGAGGAGTGTACATGGGTGAGAATTGATGCCTAATCCCAAACTCATCACATAGCTCATCAACTCTTGTGTTCTTGAACTCACTTCCATTATCACTTCTTACTTTCTTGATGATGGTCTCAAACTCATTGTGAATTCTCTTGATGAAAGTCTTGAAGGTTGCAAACACATCACTCTTGTCAACAAGAAAGAACACCCATGTATATCTAGTGAAATCATCCACAATCACAAATCCATATTTGTTTCCACCAATGCTAGTGTAAGTGGTTGGTCCAAACAAATCCATGTGCAACAACTCAAATGCCTTAGATGTACACATCATGCTCTTCTTAGGATGTGTGTTGCCTACTTGCTTTCCAGCTTGACATGCACTACAAAGCTTATCCTTCTCAAATGTGACATCTTTCAAGTCTCTAACTAAATCATGCTTAATCAACTTGTTTAATTGTTTCATTCCAACATGACCAAGCCTTATATGCCATAACCAACCCATGCTAAACTTAGTGAGCAAACATGTTGACAATTGAGCTTCACTAGCATTGAAATCAACCAAGTATAGATTCTCATATCTAAAACCTTTGAATATCAAGTTAGAGCCATCTACACTTATGATCTCTACATCATTAACTCCAAATATGCACTTGAAACCAAGATCACAAAGTTGAGCTACCGACAAAATGTTGAAGTTCAAGCTCTCTACTAGTAGCACATTGGAAATGCTCAAGTCATTAGATATTGCAATCTTACCAAGCTCTTTGACCTTGCCTTTGCCATTATCACCAAATGTTATGCCATCAATCCCATTGTCATCATTTGAGTCGATTGAATTGAACATTCTTGAATCACCGGTCATGTGTTGTGTGCACCCACTATGAAGCACCCAATGCCTTCCTCTAGCTTTATAATTGACCTTGGTGCCCTTGACCATGAAGCATGATGAAGTGTCAAATAGTGAAGGCTTGTTGTTGATAGCAATACTCGCTAGAGCCTTCTTCTTGGATGCCTTGTCATCATCACTTGAATTATCATTGGTGGAGGCATCACTATCCCATGTGACAACATAGGATCCACCCTTCTTCTTCTTGAAGGTCATCTTCTTCTCTTTCTTCTCCTTCTCTTTCTTGTTCTTCTTCTCATTATCCTCATTGTCACTATTGTAGGGACAATCTGCTACAACATGATCAGGACTCTTGCACTTGTAACACAACCTCACATACTCCTTGTTCTTCAAGTGATCTCTTCTCTTCCTTGCACCATAGCCTTTCTTCTTCATCATCTTGCCAAACTTGCGCACAAAGAAAGCTAGTGCTTCATCATCACTATCGTCAGTAGAGCATTCTTCATCACTTGATTCTTCCTTCTTAGCCTTGCCCTTGCTCTTGTTCTTGGAGGATGAAGTGCCGGCCTTGAATGCCACACTCTTCTTCTTCTTGTCTTCCTCCTTCACAAGCTCTTCACCATCACCATTGTATTGGTCCTCGGTCATCACATCACTAAGCACCTCATTTGGAGTGACATCCTTCAATCCATCTCTAAATATGATAGTTCTCAATGTCTTGAATCTCTTTGGCAAACACATCAAGAACTTGTGATAGAAGTCCTCATCCTTCACCTTCTCACCCAAACTTTTGACATCATTGATGATGACTTGTAGCCTATAGAACATCTCCGGAATGGACTCATCATCCTTCATCTTGAAGTTTGATAGCTTGTCTTTGAGCATATTGAGCTTGGCACTTTTTACCGTTGAAGTGCCCTCATATGTTTCTTCTAGTCTCACCCAAACTTCACTTGCCTTCTCCAGATCTTTGATTTGCTCAAACACTTTTGAATCAATGTCATTGTATATTGTGTTGAGTGCCATAGTGTTACATTGCTTGTTGATCTTGTCATTCTCGGTGAGATTGGTAGGGTCAATGATCACAAACTCATTCTCTACCACATCCCACACCTTGTCATTGATTGAACCAAGGTACATCTTCATTTTTTTCTTCCAATAATCAAACGATGTGCCATCAAAGAATGGTGGTTTACCCCAAATTTGGTTGAACACTATTTGAGATATATTTTGCACCGAAGGTTGTTAAGCCTTGAATCAAACGGTGACCATGGCTCTGATACAACTTGAAAGGTCCTAATATGGCTAGAGGGGGGATGAATAGCCTATTTCAAAATCTACAAGATGACTAGAGTAATTTGATTAGTATGACAAATAGCGAAATGCAAACTTGCTCTAGCTTTACAAGGGTTGCAAGCCACCTATCAAATAATTCTAGTTACTATAATCACCAGGCACACAAATGGCTAAGTCACTACTCACTAAGAGCCCTCACACTTGCTACACTAAAGAACTCCACTAGATGATCTTAAGCTACAAAGTAAGCTCTCAATTCTAGCTACACTAAAGAGCTTGCTACAACTAGTTTGTGGGAATGTAAACGAGTGAGTATGGTGATTATACCGCCGCGTCGAGGAATGAACCAATCACACGATGAAGACAATCCAATCACTGGGAGAAATCCAATCACACAAGAGACACAAGATTTTTCCCTCGAGGTTCACGTGCTTGCTGGTATGCTAGTCCTCGTTGTATCGACCAACACTTGGTGGTTCGACGTCTAAGAGGTGTTGCATGAACCTCGTCCACACAATTGGACACCGCAAGAACCTACCCACAAGTGAGGTAGCTCAATGACATGAGCAATTTACTAGAGTTGCCTTTGGCGCTCTGCTAAGAAAGGCACAAGACCCCTCACAAGCAACCGATCGAGGCCAGAGACAATCACCAACTCCGCTCAATGATCCTCCAATCACCGGGCCATCTAGGTGTCAACAAACACCAAGAGTAACAAGCTCACAATCAGCCCAAATCACCCAACTAGTGCCACAAGATGATGCAACTCAATGCAATGCACTAGAGGCTCTCCAATCTCACTCAAGATGATGAAATCAAGTGAACAAGTGAGTGGAGTGTGTTGCTTAGCTTCCAAAGGGTGTGCACAAGTGTATGAGGTGCCAAGAGAGTGGCCAAGGCCAGCCACACCCTCTATTTATAAGAGCCAATACCCCTTGGAGCTGCTTTCTGTGAGGGCACCGGACCAGGCAGTGCGATCACTGGACAAGGGATGAATGTGTCCCCAACGGTCGACCAATGGCTAGTTGGTCACCAGAAAGGGTGACGGTGGCACCACCATGGTGGTGGCGGTGACCACCCAGCTGAGTCCCCCATTTTCCCTACTCTCTGGATAAAAGGGGCGGTGCACCACCGTGCTAGTGGCGGTGACCATGGCATTGACACCCTACGTCCAAGTCTAGAAACCCCAGCCTTGGGTGAAAAGTGGCGGTGGCACCGGACAGCCCATGGCAGTACCACCACCCTACTAGTGGCGGTGCACACAGCCGTGTCCGGTGACCACCCCATCGGTTGCTTCTCTGCCGAGCCTAGGTGGGCACCGCCCTAGGGGTGAAGGTGCCACTAGACAGGGGGTGGCGGTGCCACCCAAGCACCTCCACTAGCTTATCGAGTTGCAAACCTTTGCACGATTCGATCCACATCAACTCGAGCTACTCCCCGCAAGCGATGCTAACTCTCAAAGTGTTTTCTCAAAACATGTTAGAGCCACATTAACATTTCTCAAAACATTTTTGATAAATATTTTTGCTTGCTCTCTGAAGTGCACTAGGTCTAAATGGAATGCATGAAGTCCAACACCTAGTGGCACTAGATGACCGAATTTTCTAGTTAAGAACCCCTCTTAATAGTACGGTCATCTACCCTAAACGTGATCACACTCTCTATAGTGTCTTGATCACGGAAGCAAAACCCCCTAATTATACCTTTGCCTTCATCTCCATAGGGTTTTGCTTTTCTCTATCTTCTTTTCCAAGTTGAGCACTTGATCATCATCACATGTGGCATTCTCATTATTTCATGTGATCAACATCACCATTTGAGTGCCACCATGCTTCACAACTTGGATTGCACCAACCTAGCTCATATCACAACTCATGAGAAAGATTAGTGCATAGGTTTCATCAATTATCCAAAACCAAACTAGGGCTTTCACCTTCCTCTTGTTCTCCTTATGTTCACATTGCACATGAGTTTCTATTTATAATTATACAAAGGCAAGAGTAACAATAAAACACAACCATCACTTACAAATGTTTGTAGCTGGACAACATAGGAGCGAGATCCTGTAGACTGGTCGTACTTCACTTTTGCATGGTTTCACTTGTTCATCTTAGATGTTTCCTATAGCTTCATTTGTGTTAGACTACATCACAAGTAGACCATAGCAAGATTAGACAGGAAATCGATGGGTTCACACACACCTTGTTCTTAGCACTAGACCAAGTCTCGACAAGTTCACACCACTGTGCATCGCTCATGCACGGGACAGGAGAGGTCGTACAGATCTGATTAGCAGAGACACCATTGAAGAAGGTTTGCTTCAACCTATAGCATGCCTGCCATACCCCACATTGCAATACATTCCAGCAAGTTCTTGTGTTGGTGGGTGAGCCTTGTCAATGTCCAGCCTTGACTGCACTCAGTAGTGTGAATGAAAAGTAAATCCGTTAAACTTGCTCAAAGCAGAGTTGAATGTCAAGAGAGGATACCCATACATACAGTTAGTCTCTCCATAAAATTCCTATAATGGACGACACCAGAGGTCTTCTTGTAATGTTTTCAATGTGTCAAAATTGGTATTTAATGTCTGACTACTACACCTGCCTCTAAGGCAAACTTGGTAGCTTGTACTAGATCATGTGGCCTTCTGTTCCCTCGGTAATAGAGATGGGCTTCCTCAATCCTCCCATTGATTTGCTTGTTTTGTCAAGCAAAATTCCACGAGTTCGAGGCCTCGGCTTCCTCGTACTTCTCGGCAATGGTACTACAAAGTTTTCATACATTCAGATTATTTGAAAAGTAACATGGATATCAAATAGCTAGTGCGAATTGATTGATAGACATCTGTAAGGTAATACCAACCTAGGCAACTTTCATTGTTCTGCAGGTGGGTGGAGACGGGAGTTTGCTCAAAGGGCTCCTCTTTGGTGTGGCTATCATCATCTGTTCATGGGTAGTCTCTCATAGGGCTAGGTAGCTCAGATGGTCCTCTTCAGCATGGCTATCATCATCTAGCCATGTGTAGTCTCTCATAGAGCTATGTAGCTCAGAGGGCTCCTCTTCAGTAGGGCTATCATCATCTGGCCATGGGCAGTCTTTCATAGGTCAATTCATGAAGTTTGAATTGATCCCTAGGTATAGGTGTCCATGGTGATGGAGGATTATGTTCACCTAATGCTGATACCTCCACCCTTTTGCCAGCGGTAGCCCTCCGAGTAAGAACTCCAAGAGCAAACTCTCCTGGTCATGTTGAATTCAACCGCTTGGAGTGCCTTCGCCTAGGACTCATGGCAGCGCACCTTTTGTCCTGTTGGCAGAGCCTCCTCTATGGCTCCTTCAACCCGGACATTGAAATTAGAGATACAAACTTAAGTAGCAAGCATGTACAAATTACATTGCTATCCAAACAGTAAAGCTTGCATTGCTACCTACACTTCCTCTCTCTAAACTAAATACAAGATAGAACAAGCACCTCAATTGCTAGGGGTACTGGCTCATCTTTTAAATCTGAATCTATTTCATCTGTAACATCAAATCCCTCAACTACCTCCCTTGGTTCAGGGATATATTCCAAATCTTCACCTTGTCTACCCTTTGTGCTTGACTTTTTTGCCTTTAGAGACATAGGTTTTGGGCCCACACGTATTCCAAGTTCTTCCATCTTTCTAGATCACAAAGGCATTTATTAACTAAAGCTTCTACGGAATGTCAACACGATAGAGCAAGAGTACACAAATAAGCACCTAACTAGTAATTATAGCTTATACAGAAATCATTAATCCAATAAAGCACATATCAGTTACACTCAACTATACGAAATATGTAACCCCATCGCTATCTACATATCCTTGGTTCAGCCTCTATAGTAGAGCACACATCATAAAAGGAATTTGGGTACCTCTTCCTCCATGTCCATGTTTAGATCTGGTCTTGTCATCATCGTCGTGGAGCTAGTGCGGCCGACGTTGATGAAGGGGTAACAGATCTGGCTCTGGCTAGGGTTCAGATCCAGTCGGTCGGGGTAGGTGCTGAGGTAGGGGATCCGGATCTAGCTTGTACCGTCGTCGAGACTAGGGTTCAGAAATGTATGAGAGAGGGTGTGGCTAGAGAGTGGAGAGGGAGTCGAGCTGCTGTGCCGATGATGCCTAGGGTCCGGAGCATGGTGGCAGAGGGGGTGGCTGGAGAGTGGGGAGGGAGGCCATGGGACTAGGATTTGAAGCTGGAGGAGAGATGGTGTGGCTAGAGAATGGAGATGGAGGCAGAGATGGCGACTCGTTATGCTTTTATGTGGCCCTCATATTACCACAAATGCCCTTGTCTGAAATCGATGGCGTGGTAAACCTATTTTCCACGCGGAGGGCAAAAGAGAGACATCTAATTTTCGGGGCGTGTTGGCGGGACTGCTCGGCACGGTGCTCAGCAAAGACCGAAATTTATTCCGTGTTTTAATAGGAAATGATTATGACAAAATGTTACTTACCTAATATCTATCTTTTCATTATTTCTCCTGTGCACCTGTTTATATATCCGATGAGTTAGTTGTTGCCTTTTTAGTTTTTTCATAATAATATCAACAAACATAAAACTAAAAGAGGATGATAATAAATAATTAAAAGATGCATTAATTTGACATCTAAAAATTACCAAAAAATAATAATAAGCCTACTCGCTATAGCTTGTTGCGCTGCATCTGCCATTTTTTTTATTTGTGTAACTACATCTACGACTATTTGAACTAAGGCCTATAATTTGGAAGCAAGAGAAAGACATGCCTAGGGATGGAAAACCATCCATAAATAACTAAATGGGTTATTGATATCCCCATGGATTTCCCAACCTGGAAAAAGTCATGGATTCTAAGGGATTTGAGTTTCCAGAGAAAGAGAAAAAAGCATCCTCCTCCTCGATAGTGCTCTGGCGATTCGCTAGACGAGTCACAGTACTCTGGATCATCCTCCTCACTGGAGTCGCAGTCGGTGCTGTACTTTGCCATTGTTCGAGTATGTTCCCATTGCTCGTCGCTGTTACTACTCGAATCGCTAGTGTAGTAGTCGAGGGGTTGACGCATTTTTCTGCTCTGATAACGAGAAAGTCTGCAACTCTATGTATTTAACGCGTCGGACTTTCTCGTCATCAGAATAGGAACATGTGCCCACCCCTCGACTACTACTCATATTCTAAATCTATTTTATTAGTAATTAGTAACGCTACAGGGACTCATGTCTTTTAACATTTGTTAGCATCTGCGTCGAGTATAAATATCATTCCTGGTCTCGTTTACTTTTCACTTGCAAGTTGCTAGCCAGGGAAAGAAGGCACTGTTACAACTTCGCTAGCAGCTGTTGCCCATAGAACTACAGTGATTGTCCTTGTTGAGGTGAGTTTTAGTTTCTTTGTCATTTTATTCTAGTCAGGATCAAGATCTCAATCGAGGCTAAGATGTGGCCTAGGCAATATTCTGTTGCTTTGTACTAATTCTTGCTTGTTCTAGGTGTAGTATTTTTTCATATGTGGTTTTTTCTAATGATTTTGCCTTGTGTTTTTTTGTTCTGTATACAGAGAGATGTTGTCGTACACAACACCCATGTTTACTCCACCAACAAGCCTGCGCTTTGGTGGCTAGGAGTGTCGCCAGGTATCATAGAAGGGGTGCTTCTTGCTTGGGGACGTCATGTTCATCAACAGCCCTGACTAATCATTGTTGAAGCTGTAGTTCGTTATATGCTTGGTAAAGATTGCTTTGTTATAGTTGTCGAAGACAATGATAGTAGCGAGATTTTTGTCCGTGTTAGGAATTTCGAGCAAATGAAAAGTCTTAGTAGTGTTACCGTGTTTGTGGGAGGAGACTCTGTCATCTTCACTCATGTTGATCGACTTAATGCAATTTGTCAACCGTCTGACATGAGCCCCCTTGGAAAGATGAGATGTTTTAGACATTAGAGATTAGAGAAATACTACGTAATGTACTTTTGTATATAAAGCAATGAACTTATTATGTTGGTCCAACTATATTTATCTTCCTTTATTTCTTTCATACTTCATATACTTCGGTTGATTCTTATTACATTGAGTTTTTTTATTTGGTCACATTTGACAATTCTGACTCCTTGATTTGGGATGGAGGGAGCAGTTGAATTCAGATTTGGGCTGATCGCAACCATCAAAGGATGGATGCATAGCCGTTGAAATGTTTGTGCACCGAGTCCAGGCGTCCTGCTCCAGCACATCGAACTGTTCCTTGACCCTCCGACGGTAGTCTGCAAGCATTACAAGGTTCCATTAAGCAAGGAAACTACTTCAATAGTAACTCTGACCAGGAAGTACTCACCGTTCAGCTCCTCGGCCAGTTTGTCTGCTCGCCTTGTCTCCTTCGTTTTCTCCTCTCGAAGTTGCTCGAGGGCCTGGCGTAGCTGTCCGAGCTTCGTGTCTTGCTCTACAAGCACAACATTCATCACCAAAGATATGGCTATTTGGCAAAACAAAGCACATTCACCGATATGACTTACCTTTCTTCTGCTCGGAGACTTTCCGCAGCTGCTCCAACTGCTCAGAAGCTCCCGTTAGTTGCTTGGTAACAGTGGCCAGCTGCTCAGACTTGCAACGCACCTGCTCGGTCGTAGCCGCCAGCTGCTCAGATAGGAACCCCTTCTGGTGTTCCAGGTCCCGCGTGTTGGACTCAGCAAGGTCTCGCTCGCATCGGGCCCTCTGGATGTTTCTCTCCATCAGGTTCATCGCCTCTCTGAGTTTTTCATTCTCTTCGGCGAGGGGTTCCATCCTCTTTATCAGCTGGTACCGCTGCTCGGCAGTCCGAGTTATCCCCTACGACCATGCACAATTATAGTGATGAACTCCAATCTCCAACGTCAAAGCTGAGCACTCCAGATGTAGTACTAACCTTGATTTGTTTCATCACTCCGGCAAGAGCGGTCTTCAATCTCCTCATCTCCCTAGTGGTGTCTTCCTCCTCGATAACCACCACCTCGTCGCCGTGCTTGCGGAGGACTCGGACAGGCTAGGGTTGAGGTTCAGCACGCTTGATCTCTTCCACATTGTCCTCTTCTGCCATAGCTCGAGGCACCACTGGGGGGCTCCATGGCCTGACAGCGGGTCCGACCATGCCCTGCGACACCTCAGGAAGCGTTGTTTGACCCTCCAGCGCATCGCCGGCAACTCTAGCCTCTGCTGCCAAAGAATCGGCGGTTCCCGCCGTTGCCTTGGGCACTGCCGCCGATCCGTCCGTTGTCAACACCGCTCGTTCGTCGTCGCCAGGTTCGCCAGCAGCGGTGGTTGATTCCTCCTCTGGCTGCCGAGCTCTCCGGGACTTTGGGGCGGGAGCCGCCGGTGTTGCCTCCACCATGGGATAAACCCTTGGCAGTTCGTCAGTCTGGACTAGTGGGGTTAGACCCTCCGCACGTTTTGCACTACATCATGTTAGTTCGTCAAGCGCCAAAAAAGCTAAGAAATGACAACAAAGTAACTCCAAGGCAAAGATACTTATGGTTTGGTCTGCCGGTACAATTTCTTGAACCGGTGACGCCTCCCCGAGCACCTAGGCACGGCCATGGGATCGACTTCCATGCTCTAGGGTGGAGGTCCCATCTCCTCCACCGTCGGCCTCTGCTTCGCCTGCCGCTCTGGGACTTCCTCCGCCTGTTGCTCGGGGGCTTCCGTCGCCTGCTGCGTCGGAACTTCCCTAGCCCACCGCTCGAGGACTTTTTCGCCTTTCTTCTCTTGTTCCTCCGCGCGTGTGCTGTGCGGAGGCGATGTAGTGTTCGGTGGAGGAGCCACTGAAGTTTTGTCGTCATCTGACCACTCGAGCACCGCGGTCCTTCACGTTCGAGCGGTCTAGTCGCCACCAAGCGAGATGCCGCCCGGTTTGAGGGTACCGGCGGCCGCCGTCTTCCTCTTATTTCGGGTCGGCTCGTCTACCGCTGCCCTTTTCCCCCGGACTTTCTCTGATACCGGAGGTGAACTCTCCGTCCAACCAGCGTCGGTGCCCCTAGACTCTGATGAAGCGCTGGCAGCATCTTCCTCAGGCCGAGCCGGTGGCCGGGCGTCTACACCCCTCGGCCAATCACCCCTCGGCATGCCAGAGAAGTACACCGCTCTTTTCTGTGAATGGATCTTTGCATAAGTGAATCAGTTCACTGCTCGACAATGCTTCAGGATTAAAAGTATCGGGAAAAAACAATCGAGATGGTTACCTGAGGAGGCAGATTTGTACAATTGAAGGCCCTCATTTGCTTTGGCCAGCTGAACGAGGCGTTGGGAGCGAATAGCTCTGCGGCTTGCTCTAGGACAATTTTTTTCGTCAGACGTTCCGTCCTCTCCCGGGTCCCGTCGTCATCACCTCTGTAGTCAAAGCCCAGGTGGGCATTCTCCTTGTAGGGCTGGATGCGGCGCACTATGAAGCTCACTGCCACTAGTTCACCGCTAATCTCCACACCTTTAATCAGGTTGAGGAGCTCCCTTACTTGTTCCATGTCAGCACTGTTTGGTTTCTCCGACCAGCTTTACTGGTTCTCCGGGATATGGTGGGCGTCACAGCAGATTGCAGGGTGACTCTGTTTCATGTAGAACCACTTGGAGTTCCACCCTTTCAGAGAAGTGTTCAGTGGTACATTAATGTCCTCGCTAGCCATTCCATCCCAGAGTTGCAGATATATGCCGCCGACCACCTTAGAACCACCGCCGCCCTTCTTCTTCAACCAGAATTAGTGTTTGAAGAGGTTGAAGTGTAGCAGAACTCCTAGAAAAGTCTCGTAGAAATGAATAAAGATCGAGATATGTAATATGGTGTTGGGGTGGAGATTGCACAGACTAATTGTCTAGAACTCCAGCAGATCTCACAAGAAAGGATGAATAGGGAACCCCAACCCACGCCAGAAATAATCCTCAAAGACTACAGCTTCATCAGTGTTAGGCATCAGGAAGGGCTCACCACTGGCTGGTCGCCATCTGGCGGTGACGCGGTCAGGAAGCACGCCCGCCTCCACCAATCTCTCGAGCTCCGCTTCCCCCATGCGCGACTGGCTCCCACTCTTGCCTTCTTTGGGCTCATCTTCTTCGGGTTCACAGCTCTCCTCTTCGGTGCCATCTCTCAGATCTGGATGGGGACTGGCATCGGGAGCGTGCGTGGATGTGAATCTGGAAATGTTAGGGCCGAGGATGAAGACAGAATGGCAAAGTGTCAAAGGTATGAACGTGAGATGCGGTGGCGCAGTTATAAAGCACTTTCCCCACCCTTTCGCATTCGAGGTTTTTTGGGAAACCGTTCCCATGATTTGCGCCCCTCCGAATTCTCCGACGTGGCTTAATGGGCCGTAACCTGGGCTTTCACGCAACCGTAGCCCACGTCGCTCATTTATCACCGCCGTTGGTTATCACTCGCCGAATAATCGCCGACTTCTCCGCCATTTATTGAGGCTCAGTAGCAGTTATTGTACAACCATTATTCCGGTTTTTTCTCCACGGTTGGATTTTTCAGATATCTCTGTAAATGGCTCGGGGAATGGCTGCCTGCTTGGCTGGTTTTTTTTACTGTTTTTCTATTTTTGACCCTGGCACTACGTGACTACGTCACCTACTATCAGGCTCAGGGACTAAGTGGGCACACTTCACCGTGCGGTGAATGTGCTCTCTATCATTTCAGCGCTACGCTCGGGGACTGGTTGCCTGCTCGGCTGGTTTTCTACTTTTCTTCTACTTTGGACCCTGGCACCACATGACTACGCCATCTACTGTTAGGCTCAGGGACTAAGTAGGCATATTTCACCTAGCGGTGAATGTGTTTGCTTTGTTATGGAAGACTCCGTGTCTCTTGAGGCTGAAGAAGATTATCTCCTTCTCTCGTGGTCGGACTCTAAGTGGGCACACTTGGTCCACTTCGAAGAAATTTTTAATTCTAAACTTGAGCTCCTTACACCCTTATGGCAAGCCGTATTTGGATCATATTGCTCGGCTATGGTCCTCGCTGCTTGGCGATGGTTCACGCTGCTCGGCAACTGCTCGCAACTGCTCGGCAACTCATCACGGTGGTCGGACTATGAGTTTGACTACTCAGCTTTGTTCACACCTGCTCGGACAAACGCAAGACGGTGTTGCACAATGGGTACAAGGCGCTCGGGGACTAGCTGTGGGGGGTATGACCCTAGATACCCATGGCAGACCACATGGGCTGCGCCCCCAGGGGCGGCCCAGCCCACAAGACGAAGCCTTGTGGGGCACGACTCTGCTCGGTGCCTTCCGTAAGACATCTGGAAGATATCCTGAAGATACTACGAGATCTGTTAGGATATGTATGATCCCAAGATTCCTGTAATCAGTTATTACTTTCCGGTTATCTCTTAGATCTAACCGACTTGTAACCCTGCTCCCCGGACTATATAAGGTAGGCAGGGACCTCCCCAAACATACGCAATATCATACGATAGCTAATACAAACCAACAGACCACAGGAGTAGAGTATTACGTTATACTAACGGCCTGAACCTGTCTAACTCGTGTGTCTCTGTTGCCTTCTTGTTCTTAATCTCACACTCCTCTACCGATAAATCTACCTTCGTGGGATACCCCTCGGAGGACTACCGGTGATATTCTGTCGACAACCGGGCCCACTACGCCAGCGGGGGAGCGAGGGAGCGCATGAGAAGGGATCGCACGCATGGCAGACCGACAACGCGACATCGATTGTCGCACGAAAAAGTTATCCACTGTTCAGTCTTTTTTAGGTGTGAGAGACTAGGAGAGATATAATGCTATGTTTTACGTGTTGATTGTCTTATGATATGTAATACTATGCTTTATGGGTTGATCATTTCGGTGAGTGAAAAAAAGTAGGAAGTGTCTAGTTAGGTGTTGATAGTTTTTATGTGGTCAAATCTGTTAGATTTTTTAAAACGTGACCCTATAGTGACAGTTGTAGCATAAATCCTAGAGCACAATCAAACGTATAGAAACCTGATAGATTTAGTAACAAAAAAATCTGTCAACAGATAAATGGCAAAAGTCAAAAAGGTATTAGGGCCTGTTTGGATCATACGAATTGAAATGCTTCTCATTTTTCTATTAGATTACTTTTCAATTCCTTTCAATTCGTGGGAACTAAATAGGGCCTTAAAGAAGACGAGGTGTCCATCAAAAATCCAAAGGGATTTTAAGTTTTTACCATCGTTACGGATGGCACTCCTCCGTTTGCCACTTTTATACGGGCAACTACATATTTGCCACACAAAACAGTAAAACTCCTAAATATTTGCCACTTTAGCAGACGTGGCACTCTTCGTAGTCAGCCAGCGTGGCAGCGCTCTCAAGACCATTGCTGCTTCTCTCTCCCTCCACTCGGTGACATGTGGGCCCCACCAGTCAGGTCCTCCTTCAACCTCCAGCATCAGCCATCAACACGCAGCCTCATCCCTCTGCGCCTCCTCGGTCATGGCCGGCGCAGCGAAGCGCGTGCAGGCAAGGGCGTTCGTGCGTGCGGCCCATGGGGTGCATCTGTGCATGCAATTGAGTTCGACATGAGCAGGAACATAGGATGGGATGGCTGCGGAGTTCGGTGCAATATCAGCATGGGCAGCGGTCGGCTACGGAGACGGAAGACTCGGGCATGGCGGCGCGGGGAGGGTGGAGCCGCTCCGACGGGCTTGGGAAGGGCTCCGCAACTGCAGCGGAATCTGTGCTTGCGCGTTGAGCCTGCACAGGAGGCGCAGGGGAGGTAGCACGGCGGGCTACGCGTCGGGTGTTGCGGGAGGCCTACGCGTCGGGCGGTGCTGGAGGGCGGCACGGCGGGCTGTAGGTGAGGATAACGCGGGGGCCGCGAAGCTCCGGCGCCGGCGGCCACCAACACCGGCACGCCCACAAAGCTCCAGAGCTAGCTCAGATGTGGATGAAGGGTGTGGTGGCGTGCGGGAGGCCAGTGCGCACGCGGGCCTGACGACGCCGAAGTCGAGCACGGCATAGGCGGGCAACGCGCGTTGTACAACACATGAGTCCTTGCCGCCAGCCGAGAGCAAAGAATCGTGGTTTTTGGCGGCGGCGCCCGGCAGCGTGGCCGTGTCTGCAAGTTGTGGCGGTGGGAGAGGTTGAAGGAGACCGCCGACCTTGTCATGGCGCGCAGCGCCCAGAGCGGCCTAGGCGCGTGCAGCCTGGGCGTGTGCGGATGGCAATAAGTGGCGTGTGCTCGCCTCCTTCTTGTTGGCCAGAGGTTGAAGATGAACCTAACTTGTGGGGCCCACATGTCAACGGGTGGACAAAGAGAAGCAGCGGTGATCTTGAGAAGCGCTGCCACGCTGGCTGACTTCGTGACGTGCCACATCAGCGAAAATGGCAAATATATAGGAGTCTTACTGTTTCATGTGGCAAATATGTAGTTGCTCGTATAAAAATGGCAAACGGAGGAGTGCCATCCGTAACTATGGCAAAAACTTAAAAATCTCAAATCCAAATGGCACGGAGATGACGAGAGGTTTTATGGTGTTGGAACCACAACCACATGTCCACAGGTGGATTCTTTGTGTTCCGTTTATTTATTCATTCGTTCATATCATAATTATTAAGGACACAGTAAACACGTTCGAATTCCTTGTTGGAGCAGCTGGAGGGCAGCGTCCGATCAGAGATCAATGGTTTGCGATGATCTGCTGCCCCTGGATCTCGTACTTGAAGCCGTAACTGCTCTGCTTGGAGCTGTCCGCTGACCAGATGAAGAGCCCCGGCAGCTTGTTCTGCCTCTGCAGCTCCTCGGCCGCGCTGATGCCGAGGTCCGGCGAGATCAGGCCGGTCGTGTTGCCGGTCATGAAACTGGCGAGGACCTTGCCGCCGGGGTAGTTCGCCGACTGGTTGTTGTAGAACTGCACGTACGTGGGCACGTCGGTGTTGTCGCCGTAGCCGTAGAACTGGAAGTTAACGTAGTCGATGACGCCGGAGTATTTGCTCCACAGCGGCTGGTAGTACTTCTGGATCACGGGGTCCTCGAACGGCGCGATGGAGGTGGTGATGTACGGCATGTTCGTCTTGAGCTGCGTCAGGAGGCGGCCGATGCACTCAACGAACGTGTTCACGTCTACGCCGTCGGCGAAGTGCTCGTAGTCCACGTCCACGCCATCCAGCCCGTACGTGTTGATGATGCCCGTGAGCGACGTCACCGCGTTGGCCACCCACGAGTCGATGGACTTCGGGGTGAAGACGGCCTTCACGATGTCCTGCACGCTGTCGCCGCCGAGCCCCGCCATGACGGCGACGTTTGGATGCGCGGCCTTGATGGCGGCCACGGCGGCGGGGGACAGGTTGCCCGTGTCCCAGAACGGGCTGAACACGCCGTTGGTTGGCGCCGGCGTGGGCTGCTGGTCCACCGGCGTGTAGTCGATGCAGAAGGAGAGGAGGAAGTGGAAGCTGAGCATGGCGTTGATGGGCACGTCGGTGAACTGGACGCCGGTGAACTGCGCTCCGATGTACTCCCGGAACAGGTAGCCGTTGGTCATGGCTGACCGAGATTTTGAGACGAGCTCTGCTTCTGCTTGTTCTGTCTTGAAGCAAGTAGCGCCGCCATATTTATAAGCGGAGTGTTTCCTTCTTATGCAAGTTGTTGTTATCTGCACGGAGGCGTGCGGAGAATTAAGAGGTCACGTCATGTTCATGGAACCCCTTTTTCTTAGCCAATACCACCATTTCCACACATCATGAAGCAATAGGTCCATTTTGTCCCAACGACTTTGTGGCATATCTGCATGGCAAAATGATATTTGGAAGCAATAGGTCCATTTTGTCGTTCCTGAGATAATGTGGACTGTTTGCAAAATCCAGTTATTGGATAATATCCATTGTAGAACAGTATCCACTGCCGACTTGTGCATATCTTTCCTATAGAGTTGTCATGGAAAAAAAGATACCAATTTCGAAACAGGCAGTTAGGTACCATGTTGCCGACCAGACCAGCAATTAGCGGAACGAAACAGGATACACAAGCGGTGATTCTAGCGCCCAGACGTCCGGCACGCGAGTGCATCCGGACGCCAGTCCGCTTCCCACCCCCGACATGGAAATAGAACGGAACCCACACGCCCCCCGGGGTGGGGAACGGAACCCGTCCCTGTCCTCCGCTCCCCACCGCGCTCATATCCCCCGTTCCCAGCGCACCCCGTTCCTCCACCGCGCCCTGTCCCAAAAAAGAGCACAAAACACTTCAAGTGCAACATTACAAACATATGAAAAAACTATGTAATGTAAATATCGGGATATAAATACTGCAACACCACAAAAATAACTATGACTGAGGCACCATGTTGCCGACCAGACCAGCAATTAGCGGAACGAAACAGGATACACAAGTCCTTTCACTATACCCGGCTTCCATTGAAGATGAGTATGCAATTCCACGGCTTTTCCGTTGACCACTGATTGTTACTTACGAGTAATCCCGAAGCGTAGCTTTTAGATGCTAATAACTTGTTTCTAGTAGTAATTACTCCGATCCTCTTCATCACACAATTTATATATGACCCAATTTGAAGTCCCACAGCAACCCCAACACACGGTTAATCAAATATAGTGTCACGGGTTGGGAACTGCGACAAGCATGGGAATTGTTAATCGAAAATCAGTGTGTGGGTCTCCGGCGGCTCAAACACTCAAAACACGGAGGGACACATCGGTTTATCCTATTTTGAACTTCTGAGCCCCTACGTCTAGCAGTGTAGTGATCTTCGTGTTAGAAATGCCCAATCAGATATCACAATGGTAGAAATTGAGAGAGTGATAGAGGATCCCATGGTACTATCCTAGAGTTCTTCGGTGTGTTCTTCGGTCCCTCCTTGAACTGAGTTGAGCAGAGGGCACGGTGTACAAGTCGGTTCTAGTTCTATCTATATGGTCTATACGCCAGGCGTACATGTCCTCTGCCGCGGTGTTACTGGACATCGTCTGGTCATGTAGGCGAGCCGACAGTGCTACAACCAACTCCTAGCGCCGCTGCCTCCGTTCTGGCGCTTGCCATCAGGGGCTGCCTATGGACGTGCGGCCTCCCACCGGTGAGCCTCCTCAAAGCTTCCTTGGTGCACGAGGAGCGTCCCCCGCCTAGAGGGGCTGACGAGCGGACCCAGAGCCCTTCGCCCTTTGAGCTTGGGGAGTTCCTTGTCCTAATGTCGTGGCACGCCTAATGCGTGATCTTATCGAGAGAGTGGCCGACAGGGCCTTGCGACCATTGAATGTGCAGACGGTGCAACATCTCCGTACCTATCTATTAGGCTCTGGGTGTCTAACATATTCTTGAGCCGGCACTACTAAAGATTGATCTATCACCAATGCCTCTATCACCGCCAGTATCATTAAAACTGGTGGTGATAGTTATCAACTATCACCAACGGTTCGTAATAACCATTGGTGATGAGAGTTTCACTGTCGGTTCGTAAGAACGTCCGGGTTGATAACTATCACCGTCGCTTCGTCTTACCAACCGGCGGTGATAATTCATCATTACAGCCGGTTTGCACCATCAACCTGCGGTAGTGATGTGCTCCATATCACTGCAGCCTCGCCATATGAGTCGGTTGTGAAGATGTATCGCCAGCTTGTTGTATGATACGACGGTGATAACCATGTTGCAACAAAATAAAATTCATAACTTTTTTCAAATAATGTTCAATGAAAACAAATTTTATATCAAAGTTGTAGATCCTGACGAGATCGGCAACTTTGTAGTTGATGACCTTTTCATTTGAAACCATTTACGGTCCCAGAATTCTGTTTGAAGCGCTCAAATTTTGAAATTAATTTTTTTTTGAATTGTACATATGACCTCAGATGGAAAAACGACCAAAACCAAAGCTGTAGATCTTGATGTAATATACACAACTTTGTAATTGACAACTATTTCATAAGAAATCAACCTTGGATGGAAAATCGACCAAAACCAAAGTTATAAATCTCGATGAGAACAACAACTTTATAGTTGATGAGTTTTTCATTTGAAATTATTTGAGGTCCCAAAAGTCTAGCTGAAGTTTTGATGTTTTTAAATTCAAATTTGTCAAACGACCTTGGAGGGCGAAACAACCAAAATCAAAGTTGTAGATCTCGATTAGAACAACAAATTTTTAGTTTATGACTTTTTCATCTAAAGCTGCTTAGGGTCCTAAATCTTAAAAAGTAAATACTAAGGGAATGGATATGCTATAAAGACACAAGTGACTTAGGGGTGGAGTGGTTAAAGGAGAATGGTTAGAGGAGCTACGCGCATGGACAAAGGTCTCGAGTTCGAATTCTAGCACCGTGTAGCGCGCGGATTTTCGCGTGACTTGGGACTTGCGAAATTTTTTTGCTATTTTTTGGCCCGTTTTTGGGATTTTTGAAAATTTAAATCAATGCTGGCTAGTAATACGAACCGACTGCGATATACTATTATCACCGCCGGTTGCAAAATCGAAAATGATGAGAACGTCATCACCAACGATAACTCACCGTCGAGACCAAAAAGCATTTGTGATGGACTTTACGAACCGCTTGTGATAGGTCTGATTGTAGTAGTGCGGCTACTAGCCTGTGGCTCGGGACTTCGGTTATCGCCCGGGCACTGGCCCAGACAGGCGCCGGGGTGGAGGTTAGGCTCAGGCTACCGTCGCTCGGTAGCTTGCAGCAGTGGCTGAGCCCCGAGCCCCGAGCGATGGTTGCGAGCATGCTCGGGCTCGCCCCGACTCCTCCGGAGGGTACTCGCGAGCATACCCGATGGGTATAGCCCCAAGCCCAATTCATATAGGATCGGTCGGGGGTTCTGTCTGTCGGCTTCTTTTTCACGGGAACTTAACATACCCCTATTTCAGACTCTCGTCATATAGCAATACGAGAAACCCAGTATGTATTTTTCCATATGATCAACAAGGATTTTTTGCAACTAGAAAAATTCACCGCCGGTCCTTAAGCTTGGTCGGCGGTGTCATCTAGGTGCCTAAACTTCTAAAGTGATATATGTGGGTCCCTAAACTTAGCAGAAGGTATCATCGAGGTCCCTGAACTTTCAAGGTGATCATCGCATGTCTCTAAACTTGGCCGTCGGTGTCATTCCGGTTCCTGTACTTTCAAAATGATCATTACATGTCCCTAAACTTGACAAACGGTGTTATCCTTGTCCAAATATAATAATATTAAAAGTTACCTATAATATTAAAAGTCTTCTCTATTAAAAGTTACTCCTAATTTTATTATTCTTTTAAAAGATTTAATAGTAGTATTATATAAATAACTTTTCTCTGTTATTAATACTATAACACTATTATTAAAACTTTTAATACAATAATACTATTATTAAAAGTTCTGATACTATAAAACCACTATTAAAAGTAATATAGTATTATAGTTTTAATAATAGTGAAAAGTTACTTCTATAATATTACTACTAAAACTTTTAAAATAATACTAAAATTAGAAATAAGTTTTAATATGATCTACCGCTGTTGAAGGAGGACAACGTGCCGCTGTTGAAGGAGGAAGGGGGCCGTGATAAGGACAGGTCTACCATGTCACAATAATTTTCTACATCTTTCACGGTACAAGATAAACTATAATATAAATTTCTAAATTTTATATGAATGAATAACTGCAACAATTTTTCTTTGGCTAGCACAAGTAAGCAACAGGAAAGAAACATGTGCCGGGGAGGCGGGGACTGCTCAGAAAACAGAATATTTAATAACTGAGCAAATTTACCAACTGAGGAGCAGCACTAGTTTAAGAGCTAGAGCCCCACTGCAGCTGCACTGTATCAGAATAATTCGGTAGTCCAGAAGAGCCAAACTAATTTAGTATTGACCATAGCACCACTTGCACAAAGGTGAATCCCCAACCACAACGATCAACCAAATATACTAGAGAATAATTTTATTTGGTCAGCCAATCAAAAGATCCATTCCAATAACGGCATACCTAGCGCCCGGACGTCCGGCCCCTAGCGGTGTCCGGACGCAAGTCCTAGATATCGTATTCATTCTGTCGCGCCCCTGTCCCCCACCGCGCCCCATTCCCCACCATGCCTCTGTCCCAGGCAAATTCGACCGCGACGACCGACGAGAGCACGAGATGGCGATGCGGACCAAGCTGACCTCCATCCCCACAGCCTGCGCGCCCCCACGGTCCCCGCGGTGACCGGCGGCGTGCGCCTCCTCAGTGACGGGAAGGGCCGCATGCTCAGAGAGGAGGAGCGCGCCAAGGAAAGCGTCTACATCCAGGTCCAAACCCTGAACCCCATTTCCCCACCGCGCCCATGTCCCCGTTCCCCACGCGCGCCCCTGTCCCAAGAGCATGAACCACTTAAGTGCAACATCGCAAATTATGTAAACTATGTAGTGCAACATCGGAATATAATACTGCAACGTCGCAAACTATGTAGTGCAACATCGAAAAATATGTACTGAAGCATCGAAAGTTATGTACCGCAACATCGAAAATTATGTACTGCAACATCTCAGACAGTAGTACTACACCATCGCAAAAATCAACCATGAAACATGAAAATGGAAACATCTCAAAACATCTTTCAGTGCTGCAACATTTGAAAAAGGTGATTTCAACAATTAAATTCGCTTGCCACAGCATGTAGAAAAAGTTAAAACTTACAAGTTGCAACATTAGGGGAAAAATACAATCCCAACATTAAAACTTCCTTTCTGCAACACATGAATCACACTATTGCAACATTCAAAAATCATCTGTTGCAACATCAAAAAATCCCCTTGCAACACGAAGAAAAACAGTAAAACAGACTGCTCCAGCCCCTGCCCATCACCTTCGAGCTCGCCGGAGGGAGAAGAGAATAGGACCCCAGAGCTCACCGGAACCCTAGCCACCACCTCATCCCTCAGATTCAGAGGAGGCGGAGGAGAGCTCAGATACAGAGGAGGAACGACCTACCTCGTTGGAGCCACCGTCGCCGCCGTCGTCCTCGTCTCCGGTGGGGGGGAGCGGGAGCCAAGTCGCTGGGGAGCGCGGGGTCGCAATGAAGGTTGCGGAGGGGGAGGGAGGGAGGGAGCGCAAGCAGGCTTGCCGGGATCTTTTCATGGCGTTATTTCGTGGAGGTCACCGTGGTGAAATTAATTCGTGAGAGTTTCAAAACTCAGAGGAAAATAGTATTTTGTGAGAGGGAGAAATCACCACAAAAAAAATGTTTGAACCATCACAAAATATAGTATTCAAGGATCCGGGGGATAATCTTCAGTACGAAGAACCCATGTTGGCTTTCTAGAGTGGTGGCTCGACAAGGTAATTACTACGTAATAAAATCAAATCCTAATTTATTACATGCCGCTGCTAGCAACTTATAGACTCATTGAACTTATATCAGCTGCAGAAACCATCAGTCGAACAACTCATCTGTCTAACTCGATTCGGTTATGGCACACACACAACACTCGATTTTGTCTTCCCACATCACGCCCGTCCACAAGCGTGGTGCGTGCCGGCCCCCATCCACAGCCCCCAGGGCGCCGTGCGCTCCATCTCCCGGCCCCAGCACGCCTCTTTCGCAGGCCCCCCGGCTCGCTGTGCCCCATCCCCTAGCCCGGGCCGTGCCCCCACGACTCTATCTCTGAAACATGAAACACTTGCGACATGAAAACACTTGAATGCAACGTACGTCTGAAGGAGATTAAACATTTGGAATATACACAGGCAACATATATGTGAAACATATGTAACATCTGGATTAAGCATTTGCAACTTGCAAGAAGAAAACACTTACGGCAACATAAGACTAAAACAACTGAAACATACTGTTGCAGCATATATGTGAAACATATGCAACATTCAGATCAGAACGCTTGCAATATAAGTCTGGAACAGATAAAACATTTTGTACAAACGCTCACAACACGTCTCTGAAACACCTGCAACATATGCAACATGTGCAAACATCCCCGATCTACTTTTGCAACATCCATATAAAACGATTGCAACATACCTTTGAAATGTTTGAAACATATGCATTTGCATCGTAGGGAAGAGGAAGCCTGAGCCGGTCGATTTCGGCTGCCGGGTAGGAGCAGACAACCAGCGGCGGCACACGACAAAGTGGGGATAGCCTTTTAATTTGAAACAGTGAACACAGCACAAGAGTATTAGTGCGGCATATATATGTTGTCCCGAAGCAAGCCTTTTTCTGCTGCATAGAGTAGCAGACAGTGGACAGAAACCGCCAAAACCCAGGCCATGAACAGGCCTAGTGGATGTATACTACCACTATATATGTCAAGGTCGACATTCATGCATGCGTGCACGGTGCACATGCATGTGTAGTCCCGCTACACAAGCGTTGAGTTTTAAACTTCCATGATCGACCAGGACCGTACATACATCTCCAGTTGTCACATGGGCTCTGTTACTTGTCAACGTCGTCATAATGGACTCAACATATATGGCGTATGGAATGGGGGGAAAAAGCAAGTCGTCATAATGGACTCAACATATATGGCGTATGGAATGGGGGAAAAAAGAACACATGCATGTGTAGTAGTCCCGCTACTACCGCAAATCTGTAATGCCCTTGAACGCACGACAAATGACACTAGAGCCACCGTGGTCTGTGGGACACACGTCGAAGACGATATTAGGAGCACAGCCACACGCGTCCTTGCGTGCATGGAATGGGATGCGCATGCACCCTTCCACGAAGCTGACGAAATTTTAGCAAAGAAGATTTGCAACGAACCGAAACGCGTCTCTCGCCGCAAGCCACGCAGCTGATGGCAGCCTCCGATGTTGAACAGCTTTCCCGGCGTATATTCGCTTCATGAGGACTTCTTCAAGATCGTCGACTTCGCTAGGCCTAGGGATGGGAATATCGGATATAGGGCGTTGAACAGCGGAGTCTTTGACATGGGTCGGCGTCAGGACTCATGGCGCCGAGGTAACACGTCTTGCCGCCACAGATCTTGGCTTCGAGGTGCCTGACCGAGATTCTACGTGGCGTTGACGTGGACGGTACCTCGGCGCCATAATACATGGCACCGAGGTCGACGCCAAGATCTGTGGCGCCGACCTCGGTGCCACGCACTCTGGCGCCGAGCATGGATGTCTGCGGCGTCTGCCACTTTGTCTGGTTTTAATTCAAAAGCTAGCGTGGGTGGATGGATGACTAGATGAGACAGAGGCGTATGACCCAACAGGTTGCGTGCCCCGTTGGAAGGATGCTGTGATCGGCTACAGGAAAAAAAGACTCTGTTGCCGCTGTCTTTTTCTCATCTATCAAATCACTGGTGGTGGCAAGCTGCTGCAGCAGAACAGGACGGGTCATACATCAGATTGCGCGTCTGCGTCGACGCATTCGCGTCGTTCGAGGTTGGCCGGAGGCTCTTCGACCGCGACTACTAGTCCACTAGTTCCTCGATCGGTGTCATCGTCATCTTACACTACAGCAGACGCGTGCTTTGTCTAGTACAATTGCACTCGGCAAAGAAGGCTTTGCACTCGGCAAAGGATTTCCCGAGTGCCACGATGGCACTCGGCAAAGAAAAGACGCCGTGACGGCCAGGCCACGGTGACGGCCCCTTTGCCGAGTACCACGCGTCGGCACTTGGCAAAGAAATGTGTTTTTTATTGTTGTTTTAAAAAAATTCTTTGCCGAGTGCCTGCATCTGGCACTCGGCAAAGCTTGTTTTCTTTTTTTTTTGATTTTCTTTGTCGAGTGCCTTGAGCATGGCACTCGGCAAAGCTGGGAAGCTTAGTGTCCCAGATTCCCAGCTTTGCCGAGTGTCATGGTCATGACACTCGGCAAAGAAGTGAATTTTTTTAGTCTTCCATCATTGCAAACAAGATATACATCATATATATATATAACACAACTATATATCACACAAATATATATAATACAAATGTATATCACAATCCACCACAAACACAAACATAGCATACAAGTATCATAATCTCGACTCCCAAGTCCAAAGTCCAAACACACAAGCATAGTTCACAAAGTTCACAAGTGCATTATATCACAACGGGCCAACGGCTGCCATTTAAAGCTCACGGCGACGGTCCGGGTTGGGATGGCCCAACGTGCGATCCCAGCGACCCTCCGAGGTGGTTCGACGCCGCCCCCGATTGATGCTGCACAAAATAGAAGAGATTGCACATGAGTGACAAGAGAAGAGATAAATATGCAAGATAAATATTCGCCACCACCACCACCACCACCACATCACCGCCATCACCAACACTTCACCACCAACACTTCACCACCACCACCACCACACCACCACCACCACCACATCACCACCATGACCACCACCACCACCATGAGCACCACAACACCGTGACCACCACCACCAACACCACACCACATCACCACCACCATGACCACCACACCACCACCACCACTAGGTTTCTCTAGGTTTCACTAGGTTTCTCTAAGTTTCAGCATAGAAAGTAAAACTTCGTACTTATACTCACCGGGGTAGAATCAGGACGTTGTGGAGGTGGATCTGGAGCAAGCAGCGTTTGTGGAATCGCCCAACCTTGTTGCTGGCCAATTTGCTGCATGAACTTGATCATCTCGGCCATCTACCGTTGATCTTGCTCCCGCTGGGCCTCCAAAGCCTGTAGCCTCTGCCGCTCGGCCTGTAGTTCCTGCACCTGGGCCTGCAGCATTTGACCCCAATGTTTCAATAATGCACAGGTAAGGTATGTAAAAGTCAAAGAACGATGAATGAAATAGGAATGCTTACCTGGAGTGCTGACACCGCGGTCGGCCGTTGGCGTATGGGCACGCTTGAGCTCGTGCTCGCTGCTCGGAGCTGGTGGAGAGGAGGAGTAGAGTCCGTGTCGAGGACGTCGTCGCCAATCCAGAACCGCCCATGTTTCTTGCCTTGCCCCACCCTCATCACGAGCTGAGGATCAAGGCGCTCCTCGGTTCTCGGATCGTAGCCCGACCCATGGACTGACCTTGCCGCCTCCGTGTACGAAGAGAGGCGGGGTGCGATCACATGTGGAGATGTCTGGGTTTTAGGCATTGTACGTCACAACTTGCTCGGAAACTTCTAAATTTTTTACCACAGCCTCTACATGCGATGACACGACACCTCGACAAGTTTTGTGATTTTCGGACTTCGTTTGCATTTTATATAATTAAAAAACACTTTTTTAACAAGTTGTTGGTCATGTTTCGTGAAATAGATGTTCGAAATTTCACGAATGTCCCTGCACATGGCCTCAAAATACACTCAAAAACATGAATACCATTTTTTGAATCGCTAAATTTCAATATTTCATGCACCTGCAGTTCAAATTTACTTTTTCGAGAAAAATTCAAGTAAACATAAAAAATTTAAAAAATATACCAAAAAGTCATAGAAAAGTTCCAAATTGGAACATGTGCTTCAAGGTACTGTATAAATGCCACAGAAAAAATTTGAAAACAAAAATAAAAAAAATAAAAATACTTTGCCGAGTGTCGAAATTGGCACTCGACAAAGGAACCTCTTTGCCGAGTGCCAGTCCAGACACTCGGCAAAGAGAGCACATTTGCCGAGTTCTAACGGCCAGCACTCGGCAAAAGGATGACGGAGGGGCCACCGGCGTCGCCTGGGGTATTTTGCCGAGGGTTATTCTTTGCCGAGTGCCTGACACTCGGCAAAGAGGACGTTTGCCGAGTGTTCCTCTTTACCGAGTGTTTGACACTCATCAAAGACGGCCTTTGCCGAGTGGGGCACTCGGCAAACTTCCTCTTTGCCGAGTGCCCGTGTTTCGACACTTGGCAAAGCTCCGAGCACTCGGCAAAGAGCGCGTCTCCCGTAGTGTTAGCTCCTTACTTGGTGGCGTCCTTTGTCCTCGTTATCGTTGAACATCCTCTCGAGCATTGGCGTACGATGATTCGCGTGGTTTGTCGACGCCCATTTGGGAGCTAGTGTTTGAAATTTGAATTGTCGTCCTCTGGAATCTTCGCCTTTTGCTCCTAAAACCTCGTTATCTTCTGCTAATATGTTGAATGGACTGCTTTTTCACCATCATGGATGCCATAAAGCCTGTACATGTGACAAAGCAATCAAAGAAAATAAGTAATTACTCCCTCAGTCAAGCCGAAAATTGTGTATAGGTGGGACAAAGGAATCAAAGGAAAATAAATCAACTTTTAAAGTTATCCTAAACTACTTAAAATTTAATTAAATTATAAAAAATACCATCAATATTCACAAGGCCAAATTAATATCAATAGTACATTGTAAAACAGATGTTATTTTTTTCTCTAAAATTAGTTAAATTAAAAATAGTTTGACTTAGGATGATTCTATGAATTGATTTATTTTAGGTATAGTCCGATGAAGTTTACTACCTCAGTTCTATAAATGAAATGAATGTAATTAAAGAAGTGTTTAGTTAAATATTCTTAATTTATCAAATTTATATAAATAATTTATCAGAGTGTCCCGTTGAAGAGCCTCCGGCGAACTTCGAACGATGCGAAGGCGTCGACGTAGGCGCGCAAGCTGACGTATGACCCGTCTTGGTCTGCTGCAGCAGCTTGCCACCACCAGTGATTTGAGAGATGAGAAAAAGGCTGCAGCAGTAGAGTCTTTTTTCTGTAGCCGATCACAGCACCCTTCCAACGGGGCACGCAACCTGTTGGGTCATGCGCCTCTGTCTCATCCAGTCATCCATCCACTCACAAAGTGGCAGACGCCGCAGACGTCCATGCTCGGCACCAGAGTGTGTGGCACTGAGGTACCGGCCACGTCAACATCACCTAGGATCTCGGCCAGGCACCTTGGATCTAAGATCTGTGGCGCCGAGACGTGTTACCTTGGCGCCATGAATTCTGACGCCAATCACCAAGGTCCAAAGATGAGTTTATTTCTTCTAGGAGGCCAAACATAAATTTTTTAAAAAAAAGAGCTAAATCGTAAAAAATTGGGTCATCACAGCTTATGTGGCTGTCATGTACTTGTGGTACGTCGGGCTTGTTTGGTTCTCTCCCCGGCAATGCTGCCTAGCGATAGGTGCGTCTGCCGTTGGTAGCAAGGACAAAGGAGAGGTGCACCATCTCTCTGTTCCATAGTTTTTAGGGTGTGTTTGGCATGAAAATTAGTGATGGAAGTTAATTGATAGAGAGAATTAAGGTGGGAAATTGACTTTTGGTCTCAATTTCTTGTTTAGTTCTTGGAGGAAAATAAGAAAGGGAAGTGAGGAAGGAATTTGTATCCCTTGTTTGGTTCGTGGAGGGAAATAAGAAAGGGAATTGAAGAGGAAATTTGTATCCCCTGTTTGGTGTGGAGGGATTGAGGAAAAATTAAAAGACAAATTATAATGGATGGTGAGGATCTATTTTCTTTTATTAAGAACACAATTTCCACCCAATTATTATTACCACCTCTTCCCTACGACGATGTCACTTTGCAGGCGTCGATTTCATTGACAGGCGATCAATTTGTGGCCATTATCTGCAAGGGGATGGGTGCTTCTGGGCACTCCCAATAAAGATAATTACTCTGGATCGTCGATCTAATTGTTGATGGTCGCGGAGAGGAAATCAAGAATTGAAGGTGATGAATCTGCGTCATATGTTGTGCTTGACGATGCAACTGCCGATATTGTTTCATCGACTCAAATGCATTTTGGGCTGGTTCCAGAACGTTGGATCTTGCGGCTTGTCCAATGTTTTGGGGTTGATTATTGTATTCGACATATGGACTGCACTATGGCTTCATGTTTGATAAGGCTATGTTCATCTAAAGCATCCAGCCACGAGGGAAAAAGATGGAAGAATTTAGATAGAATATTGTGCCTTGTTTGTTTCAGTTTTTTCTATATAATTTTGGGTGTACTATGCTAAGTTATACTGTATTTCACTTTTCCATATAATTCACTTTTCCATTCGGCAAAAAAAACAGCAGTCCACGAACATATAAGTTTTGCAGGTCACATATTGTCGGGTTCATAAACCCGGGGTCCCTCGCGGCCGGTTTCCCAAACAAAGGCTCAGCCCAAGCAGACAGCGCGCGACTCATGGGTCGGCCCAAGTATCTGAACGATAGGCCAGAAGGAAGGTCCAGTCACCGACCGGAAGGTCTGACCGAGGAGGAGCAGCACCTATTTTTTCCTACTCTGGTCCACCTCTCCGATCGGAGCGCTCGCTCCGACTCTAGCCACCTCCGGACGGCCTCTCCAACCGGAAGGCCTGGCAAAACACTACCTCCGACTCTGACCCCACGTCTCCAACCGGGGTACGCCGAAACCCTGCCCGCTACTCTTCTACAACTGGCGCAGCCAGAGCCGACCGGGACCAACCGACCGGGACCAACCGATCGGGGACACCCGCTCAGAAAGGACCAGGAAATGAACGAAGAAAGTGAGGCAAGGCGCACAAGTCAAACCACGATGCCAGGGACTGTACCCTATACACCTACAGGAACAGTACTCTACAACTGCCCTGACACAAATAATGTTGTAGGCACCGACATTTTCCCTACAGTATTGTGGGCGCCATTTAACTCCCTTACGGTAAGGCCCCCCACATGCCTCTGGGCATCGATAGTGTTTTGGGCGTTGGCTTTTACCATACCAGGAACATGGTAAAACCCCTTGCATGCCTCCAGGAATCAACAGTATGGCGGGTGTCGACGTCTGTCGCGCCCAAAAAAGATGACACAAACCTCCCGCATGCATCTGACATTCAACAGTGACGTCAACAGTGCTGTGGGCGTTTATAGTCGTCCTATACCCGCCGTCGTAGGCAGCAAGACTTAGAAACATACGAACTCTCTCCCTCTCACTTGTAAGGCCATCCCCTTCATCTATAAAAGGGGATGCGCTCCCTCCAACATAGGCAGTTCCAAAAAAGGTCAATCTAGGCTCTCCAAGCCATCCTAGATTCATTAGATCAACCAGGTTCACTAGCTCACAAACACAGAACCGCCAGGTTTCGGACCTCAAGCACACGCTTGAACACTTAGCTTATAGTGGAGCTCCTGTCGCTCTCGGCCCTTCCGACCGGAGTCTGATCGGACCTCTCGTACACCCCATCTTTCTCCTTCTTGTTTGTAACCCCACTGCAAACTTCGAGCACTTGGGCTCAGGAATAAAGTCACCGACTGACTCAAACTGGACGTAGGACACGTTGCCTGAACCAGTATAAACCCTGTGTCATTGAGTGCTAGGCCACCTCCGATCACAACGTACGGCAAAACTACAAATATTTACGTGTTGGTCACTTTCTACACTGACAATTGGTGACTCATGGGCCAGCCCAAGTATCTGAATGACAGGCCAGAAGGGCGGTCCAGTCACCGACTGGAAGGTCTGGCCGAGGAGGAACGGCACTTGTTTTTTCCTACTTCGGCGCACCTCTCCGACCGGAGCGCTCACTCCGACTCCAGCCACCTCTGGACGGCCTCTCCGACCAGAAGGCCTGGCAAAACACTACCTCTGACTCCGACCGGGGTACGTTGAAACTGTGCCCGCTGCTCTTCTACGACAGGCGCAGCCAGAGCCGACCAGGACCAACCGACCAGGGACGCCCGCTCGGAAGGGACCAGGAAACGAACGAAGAAAGCGAGGCAAGGCGCACAAGTCAAATCACGAAGCCAGGGACCGTACCCTGTACACCTACAGGAACAGTACTCTACAATCGTCCTGACACAAACAGTGTTGTAGGCGCCAATATTTTTCCTACAGTATTGTGGGTGCCATTTAACTCCCTTATGGTAAGGCCCCCACATGCCTCTGGGCATCGACAGTGTTGTGGGCGCCGGCTTTTACCATACCGGGAACATGGTAAAACCCCTTGCATGCCTCCAGGAATCAACAGTATGGCAGGCGCCGAAGTCTGCCACGCCCAAAGAAGATGACACAAACCTCCCACATGCATCTGACATTCAACAGTGATGTCAACAGTGTCGTGGGCGTCTATAGTCGTCCTGTACCCGCCGTCGTAGGCAGCAAGACTTAGAAACATACGAACTCTCTCCCACTCACTTGTAAGGCCATCCCCTTCATCTATAAAAGGGGATGCGCTCTCTCCCAATAGGGTCAGTTAACCCAAGTTGATTCAAGCTCTCCAAGTCATCCCAGATTCATTAGATCAGCCAAGTTCACTAGCTCACAACCACAGAACCGCTAGGTTCAGACCTCAAGCACACGCTTGAACACTTAGCTCGTGGTGAAGCTCCTATCGCTCTCGGCCCTTCCGACCAGAGTCCGACCGGACCTCTCGTACACCCCATCTTTCTCCTTCTCGTTTGTAACCCCACTGTAAACTTCGAGCACCTATGCTCAGGAATAAAGTCATCGACTGACTCAAACTAGAAATAGGGCACGCTGTCTGAACTAGTATAAACCCTATGTCATTGAGTGCTAGGCCACCTATGATCACAGTGTATGGAAAAACTACAAATATTTACGTGTTGCTCACTTTCTGCACCGACAGTTGGCGTCGTTCGTGGGGAAGACGTTGTACGTTAAACACTTTTTTGGTCATTGGATGGCCCACTTTTTTGCCACCCTCACTGCGGCGGGCTCAGGCGATATGATTTGCTTCGGCTCACTGGTGTTTTCCACACTCTCACCTATTGGGATGTGGGTTCCACCCGTCTTTGAGCCATCCTAGGCCTTCCTCTTCGAAAGGACCAGGCTCAGCATACTACACCTCCGCGAGGAGGCACTCACTCTGGCACCCGTCGGAAGGGCACCCTCCATCGACTCTGGGATGCATGACTTCAACGGCGCGGCACCCGCACTTCATTCTGAGCAAACTCTCTGCTCAAACCCCGCTGTGAGTAATGTACATGCTGCTATTTACTTGTTATTTTCTATCTTTCGCCAATTACCCGGAGGGATGCCGTTGTCCCCGTCGTGGCCGCCATACGGCCGGTTCCCCTACGGCCTTGTGTCTCCCACGGATGCGTACGCCCAGGGGCTCCAAAGGATGCCAGCGCCGCCCCCTCTCACATCTGAATTCATGGGGATGGTGAGCTACGCTCCCACCTGTTTCCTTGACCTCATAGATGACGATGTCAGGAGTGACGGCTCCAGCATCGGCGATGTGGCACCTAGCCACCGTCCGTCCCGGGAGTGCACTATGGCGAACACTTCGGGATAGCCACCATGGATAACGGGGTCCTTGTAGACTCACGCCCCTCCGGACCCTCATGCGGAGACCCTCGAGCTCACACGTGAGCACAGGAAGGAACTACAACAACAGTGGCTGCATCAGCCACCGACTACGCCAGCGCACTCGGCGCACCACACTACGCCCCGTGCACATAGACCAGCGAGCGGTGCCCGGGGTCATGCCCATTGGGTCTAGCACAACACCATGGACAGGGGGAACGATCCCCCATAGTTCGCTCAGGCCAATCGGAACATCGCCGCCGTGGCAATGCTTCTGCGTGGCCTGTCAGAGCCGAACGACCCTCATGAATAGACGATCCACCGGAACCTCCAGACAATAGTGGAGACCGCCACCATTCAACAAGTGGAGAGATCCATATAGCGACGTCAACTCGTGGCCTCACCCCTCACCAAGGGAATGGGGACACAACAGATGGGTCGCTCCACCCGATCACCGCTACAATCACCGAGCATGGCACAGGAGGCCACATTGGCACCTCGTCTTGACTTGACAACCGCTCTGCACCGACCGCCTATATACGCGTGGCTTAGACCGAACCAAGACACACGCGCCAGCGACCGGAGTCCCAGCCCTGATGGCCCAGGACCACGGACCTTTGTCCAACACCCCCAGCAAGCGCCGCTCCCGCCGCGCTCCAACGGAGGCCGGGGCAAAGGCAAGGCCAAGCGCCAGGAGCAGGATGAGGGCCCCTTCATGCAAAGGGGGAAAAAGAACAGAAAGGATCACCGCCGACCGGCCAACTCCGCGTTGGTCACCGTGGCTGATCACGCGGGCACGCAGCCCCAATAGGACCCTCCGGGCCACTTCCATGAGCTCATGGAGAGCCCGTGCACCAACAACGACTACCCCACCAAACACCTCTAATGGGACTGCCAGCTCCTCAAGCGCCTTCTATGGCAGGCTAGCAGGCCAAAGGAAGAAAAAGGCGAAGAAGCAACGATCGAGAAAGGGGCATAGCGGGCAAGGATCCGGACGACTGAAGGTTGAAGTGATCCGACCAGACTCCTACCGACTGAAGGACAACAACGACGACATTCTCTCCGAACGCTTGGAATACTATGTCATTTTTCTTCCCCTAAGTTTTAGTCTTACCATTGTTTACTTAATGTATGCTCCTATAAAAGCACCCCGACCCGAACACTTTTTGGCCCGGGGCGCTCAGGGGCTCCAATAGGGGGCACTACTTCCTCTCTGTTTTGTTTACTATCATATGGTGAAATTCCTTCCTACCCGATCAAAAGGGGAGTTAATTCCTTTAATTTCCCTTACGTAGCTTTGCTTTAAAACATTCCGACCGATCGCACCCTGCCTTTTCCTATGATTACGAGCAGCTGAGCCTCATGGGCCATGCCCTGGGCTCCCAAGGTTGCAGCCTACGAGACAAACGGGTAGGTACAAGAGAGAAAGAATAAAAAACAAAATTATGCTAAGGGAAAACTAAGGAACAAAAGGGAACAAGCTTCCCCGAACGGAGTAACTCCATCACAGAAAATGAAACCAACTGTAGTCATTAAGCACATAGGAATGTTTACACGGGGGCTCCCCCACGAACTTAAACTTTTTTACGTCCACTAAACTACTTATATTTCATCAAGCTATTGGACCGGCTCGGCGGCATCTGTCGTTGGTGCGACCGACGAAGGCGTGGGCTGCTCACTCCCCGGTGGCACGACATTCGGCTCAGTCGAAGTCGGGGCGACATCCACCTCCGACCTAGGCTCCGTGCCATCTGTAGGTTGGGCAACATCCTCCCCACGCATGCTTCTAGCCATGTCTTCATGACGGGCGTCCATCACCCACTGAGCAGAGACTTGCTCTGCAACCGACCTTGCGTGTGGCAGCAAGCTCTCCCCGATCAATTGGATGTCCTCCGTGCTCAATCCTTCAGCATACCCACTGCAGATAGTAGCGAAGTCCAGGTTTGGGTGGTGCGTTGCCACTAAAGTCAGCACCCTCGACGCCCCGTAGAACAGTCCGCTCGTGATAAGGTCCTGGACCACATCTAGGACCTCCGCCAGCTAGACGGCGGGCACGCTAGTGCTTGGCGCCGACCCAAAGACTTCTGAGACGACGAGCTAGGCAACATTGCGGATCTGGTCAAGTTCCCCCTCGAGAGCACGTTGCTCTTCACGAGACTTGGCCAGCTCCTCTGCATTACGGCTGAATGTCGCCTTGATCGTCTCCAGGTCTTGCTCCAGCATCTTCACCCCTCCACCCAGCTCTGAAAGAAGGGCGACAAGCTCAGAAATAGGCTGAAGGAAAAAACCAACACGATGAAAAATAGAAAAGGTACATACCGACGTGGAAGTTCTCCAAGACGGAGAATTCCTCCGCCTGTTGAGTCACCTGCGCGCACAGCCAGGCGTTCACCTCCTCCATCCCCATCACCTAGCCCTGAAGCGCGAGCACCTCCTGGTCTGCCTCTGACCGGGCCATTCGCTCCAACTCCAGGGCCATCCGTGCCAACTCCAAGGCGCTCCGCTCTGACACCAAAGCGCTCCGCTCCAACTCAAAGGCCACCAAGGACTCTTGGGGCGCTGCCTCGGTGTCCGCCAGGGATGTTCGCAAGACTGCCTCGGTCTCCGCCTGGCGGGCCTTCGCTACCTCTACCCCTTGCTCGGTGGCAGTCGCCCGCTCTACTGCACGCTGCCCCTCCACCCGCGCCGCGGTCGCCTCGGCCGCCTGGTCCTGGGACTCACGGTGAGCAAACTCTAGCTGACGCTCGAGCTCAGCCATCTGGGCGTGCTCCATTCGGAGGAAGCAGGACTTGCGGGATGACATCCCCTTTAGACTCTACGAAAAACAAGCATGCTAAGGCAACCATCAAAAGATTTAGAGGTCAAGGACAAATACGAAAAACTCACCTCCACGGCGAGCTATAGGTCAACTTTGACTAACTGCTGGGCGGACTTAACCTGCTCCTGGGCGTCCCCAAGCTTGGTGGATAGGTTGGCAAGTTCGGACACCGCGGCCTGTCCTTGCTCCCTAAGGATGTCCCAGAGCTAACGCTCCTAGGAATCCCGAAGGACGAACCGCGCCTTTGTCGGGTCCTCAAATCAGGGCCACTCTAGGTCACCCTCCGGCAGCCCGCCAGAGGGCCCCGCCTCCGATCGAACCACCGCCAGCTCCCGCGATGATACCGGTAGCTCCACCACGACATCCGCCTCGTCGTCAGATGGGATATCCACCACCTCGGTTGCACGGGCCACCGTCGGGCGTTCTGACTTTGTCCTGGCCACGTCTTTCCGATGCCTTCGACTCCAACCACGAGGGTGAGCCATGCAGCCCTCCACCCAGCAAGATAGGGAGCTCGGTCTCCCTCTCCTCTTCCGCCGCAGCTGGAGGAGGAGGGGCCGTGAGAGTTACCTCCGACGCGACCTCCGCCGTCAACACCGGGATCGCCATCAACACCGCCACCGCCGCTGCCACCATGCCAGCAACCGACCCGGGGGGCACCACCCCCGGAAGGGAAGGACTCGCCACCACCACCCTGTTCCCCCCGTCGCTCGTCGCGACACGCTGCAGGGTGGGCCTCCAAGTCTCCTGCACGGGAGTTGGGGCGATGCTCAACCCCGTCATCACCCGGCCACTAACAGAAAGTGCAGGTAAGTCACACTCCAAAAAGACTCAACAGCAAAAGATCGAAAATAAACAAAGAAAAATGTACCGGGAGGTGAGCGGCATGACTCTGAAAGCAAGACCCGATGTCAATAGGCCTGTAGGGCAAGGACCACTCCTAGGCTACGTCCCGCGCCCCCTCACTTCAGCCGGGGGTGGAGTCGTCCCAACCAGCCCCTGCCTAGCCTACGGGTCGCCGTGACTGTCGGCTCGAGACTCCCCGATCGGAGCGGCAGGCGGGGCATCCACCGACTACGAGTCGTGCAACGCGCGGGTGCCAATGTGCTCCTCAGACCACTCGGCTTCCTCGACCGCATCCACGGTAGGCGGGGCATCCTCCGGCTGCAAGTCACATGCCGACATCGGTCCCGGTGATACACGGGTGCCAGTCCGCTCCTCGGACCGCCCGCCTAGCTTGACCACATCCGCGGCAGGCGGGGATGGGACCAGCGACGCTGCTGAGGGGCATAGTGACCGCGCCTACTTCGCTTCCCATTCGTCGACGGCGCCCACGCTCGCCGCACGCTTCCACGGCGCGAGAACCACCGCGCGCCTGTCCGCCCCCTGATCATCACTAGCGGATGTCGTCGTGGGGTCGCGACGCTCCGCCGATGTCAAAACGACCTCCGGACTTTCCTGCTGCTCGGAGAAAATCATGTCGTCCACATCTGTGGGATCCTTCGACTCGAGCTCAGACTCAACGTCGCTCTTTCTCTCCCCGGCCTTCACACGCTGGGCAACCTCCTTCTCCTTGTACTTTCGCTGAGCCGTCTCAGCTTTCTTTTTCTTCCTGGCATCTGCCGCCTCCTTCTGGGCGGCCTACCGGGCCGCGCCCTCCGGCCCCTTCAGAAGGTGTGGCCGGGACCTGTAAGCCTCAAGCCCCTATGCAACAGGCGGCTCAGGATCAAAAAAGTAGGAAAGCAAAGGGGAAAAAGAACATGAAGTAAAGAAAATGGAGCATACCAGTTTGGACACCACTGAGTCATTGAGAGGTATGGGCTTTCCCTTGACCTTCTCTTTGGGCTTCAGCTACAGCACCCTGCCAAGGCGACTCTAGACCTCGTTGTCCGGTAGCTCCTCCGGCGACACACGATCAGGGTCCGACGCACCGCTGTACCTCCACATCGGTCGTGCCCTCTCCGCTAATGGAGCGACCCAGCGACGGTAGAGGGTGTGGAACACCCACACCCTATCAAGACCGCGCCGCACAAATTTCTAGAGCTCCTCCTCAATGATCTCCACCTTCTTCTTCTCCTTATAGGGGCAACCCCATGACCAACTGTCCTGCTTCTCTGGCCTCCCACCGGTGACACCGGGAACGGCGCCGTCGCCAGATTCCTGATATAAAACCACTCCCCGTGCCACCCCCAATTGGAGTCGCAAGGGATGTACGCGGGATACAAGCCTCCCGCGCTCGGCTTCCTCTACAGGGTGAAACCCCCCACCGGCGTGATCTCGGACGGATTCCCCACCATCAAAGCTCTCCTAGAGAACAGCCACCGGAAGAAGTCCGCGTGTGGCTCCATCCTGAGGAAAGCCTCACAGACAGTGATGAACCCAACGATGTGCAGCACCCCCGTCGAATTAAGGTGCTGCAACTCTAGACCCCACTCGTTGAGGAGTCCATGCAGGAACCAGTGCGCGGGGTATCTCAACCTGCGCTCATGGAAGGTAAGAAAGGAAACCACCTCGTTAGGCCAAGGTTGCGGGTACTCCTCCCTCCCCGGAGCCCTCCAGTGTGCCACCTCCTTCAGCGGTAGAAAGCCCTTCATGGCGAAGGCCTTCAACACCGATTCCCTCATGGTGGACGACCTCCAGTCCGACATTTCGCTCCGAGATCGCAAAAGGATTTGTGAGTTTTTCTCTTCACCCTCGCTCTCTCCCTTTTCTTTTCTAGAAACCGCCGCAGCTCTCAAGAACGCTCTCGGCAAGAAGGAAAAGGAAAGGAGGCGGCAGATGAGGAATAGGCGAAAGAACAGGACAAAAACCCTCTCCCTTCTCCTACTTAAGGAAAAGGCACAGCAGTTGGGGAAGGCGCGCTGATCGGGAGAGATGAAACGACAGAGCGAAAACCCCTCTCTCTTTCCCATTTAATGCAGATGAGACGCGCCCTGCCCGACGGAATGGCTCCTGATCAGACAGGACGTGGCCTAGGCATGGCCCACCACTACCGCACGTCAGGCACTACCGCACAATGGGCACCAGAACCAAAGCACCACCACATGTAGGCAGCTCTCCGCATCCCCAGGCGGGACTTGGAAAAACCCAAAGCGGGATCTCCGCCGGGAGAGACCATCGGAATTCCTAAGTCAATCGAACGGCTCAGAAAAAACACATCGAGAGACAGGTAGGAAGCGAAGGGACACCCCATGTAGGCCATGCCAACTCTATCACGATGTGGCAATGCACGTAGACCCGCCTGACGCCTGCCTTATCCTCACGCTACTCTCTGCCTTATCCTCTCGTTACTATGTCCCGTGGCCTCCTATTCCTCTTCCCCACACCTCCGCCACCCCACGCCGCAAGAGACCAAGGACCGTGCCACGAGCGGCTGGCCAGTGGAGCTCGAGCACGCACGGCCGGTGTGAAGCACACGCCCGTGGCCGCGAAGGCCAACGTCGCACCGCCTCTGCTCCTCCCTAGGCCAACGTTGCTCCATGCCCGCGTGCATGGAAGAAGGAAGGGGCATCCACGGCCAAATATGCCATGGGCCCACATGCTCCTGACAATGAGCCGGTGGAAGCTCGATTTTTTGGCTCCAACCGACACGCCTGGCGTGTGAGAGCGCAAATCACACGACTCTTTCATCGGAGCTGGTTCCTTCTGGCCCGTTTGGCACTCGGAGCACAAAAACAGCTCCAGGAGCTATACCAAATGGCCCCTTAATTGCTTGGAAAGAGATACAAATAGAGGTCCATTATGTCAGCCATGACGAACGGCCACCTGTTCCATGAGTACATCGGCGCATAGTCCACTGGCGTGTAGTTCTCCGATGTGCCCATCAACGCCTTCGTCAGCTTCCACTTCATCCTCCCCTTCGCCATCGACTACATGCCCGTGGAGCAGCATCCCAAGCCAGTGCCAACCAACGGCGTGTTTAGCCCGTTCTGGGACATGGGCAACCTGTCCCCCGCCGTCGTGGCCGCCATCAAGGCCGCATACCCCAACGTCGCCGTCAAGGTGGGGCTTGGCGGCGATAGCGTGTAGGTGATCGTCAAGGTCTTCTTCACCCCAACCATCCTACCGCCACGAGCCCTACAGTGAGCCACGTCGTTCGCCGCTCACCACCCTAGCCGTACTCGCCATGAACGCCACCGTGTTCCCGCACCTAGGGGATGCAGAGGCGGAGCATTTCCACTCCTGGACACGCTGCACATGCACCGCACGCGCACAAGCCCAAGGCCTGGCCTCACCAACCCCTAGCGGCTTGGGAACACCGGCACGACCACCCTGCACGCCATGGCCGAGAGCACAACCATGGCGAGACCATCGCGTCTTCTACATCGCGGTAAAGGCGACGTTGACACCCCGACTTGCTCCGCCATGACGAGAGGAACACCGCGCTCACCTTAGCCCAGGATGAAGCCCACTGGAGCCCTGCGTTGCCGCACCGCACCTCATCGGAGTGCCACCACCTCCGCTTTGCCCCACCACCGTGGCCAGAGGCGTTGAGAGCTCCCGGAGCCCCTTTGACCTGCTCGCCATGGTCGTAGCAGCGTCGGGGAGCTCGTGCGCACCACTAATCTCGGGTAGCGCCGCCACAGCCACCACACCGCCACTCGCCGGTGTATGAGGACCGCCGCCACCGTGGCCAGCCAACTGGAGCCACCCGGCCACCACATTAACTTCACCAGGGCACCCGCCATGGCATGGCCAAGCTTTTGCCCACCTTAATTGTAATAGAACCGCCCAATTTATACAAGATCAAGTATGGTTGTCTCCGCTAACACGTTGACATACACATACCTTCACTCATATAAACCCGGTAGTCCGCCGAGTGTCTCGAAAGACCTCGGTAAATCAACATCACAACCAAGATCGCGTGATTAAACAAATACACATCACATACGCAGGGTTGCAGCGGAAAATAATATTACAAATGAATTCACAAATAATAGTACAAGTTTGGGTTTCAAAACCGATTAGTGAAAACAACATAGCTTTCAAAAGATTACATTAATATATGTTCCAAATACATTGCTAGCATAAGTGACATCATCCGACAAAAGCATATAGATGAGAAGTAACTATAGAATCATCGAGCCACCGGCGGTTAGCCACCATCTTCACAGGCCGAGAACTTCACCTGCAACATGGTGGGATAAACCCTGAGTACTCGAATGTACTCAGCCAGACTTACCCGTTGAAAACTAAAACAAATGACACCAAGGGTCATGCAAGGCTTATGAGGTGGGCTAGCTTGACACATTTGCATAAAAGAGCTTATGAGCATAGTAACCAATTTAAACTTAGCATCAAGCTTATCATCATTTACCTGTCCACTAGATTAGCACCTATACTAGAGCATTCACTTATTAGGAGCAATCAATATTAACCATAGCAGGTATAATAAGGCTGTCATCATCATATCATCATTTCCAAACCATTATGTTATTTTAGTGTATCTACTTTGGAGATAAGCCCGTCAAGTTCTCACTAACCGGGAGAGACGGCGACTCGAATCGAATTACAACTCAGCTGAGGGGGTATTCCTAACTCTCACCCTGGCATACTTTGCAAGGGTAGCCGTGGGTCACCTTTGGGACAACTTAGGAACCAAATTCGCGGGTTCGATCAGCGCCAGCACTCTCAGGGATTACCCTTCTACCAGGACGATCAGGACTTTTAAATCACCTGCCCTTGGACTCACGCCTACGGCTCCCTTCCGAGGCGCACTTTATACTTATCGACTCCCGGCCTGAGTTGAGCTACTCGGCTTCGCGGTCGGTCTTCGGACACGGCCAACTAAGAGAGAGGCATGCATTCAACATGAACAGGAAAGGCTCCAAGATTCAGTCCTTAATCGACACAGACGGAGTCACTACAAACCGGCAAGCCTTCGTCTGGTCTTCATTTCAAATTAAGACTGGTTCTTTTCCACGATAGCAAATATAGCCAACCCTGCCATATGTATCTTCCTATATCTCGCAGGTGACAGGAAATCACCTAACTTCTACCATGTTTAAGCAGGGCTAAGCACTACACGAGCCTGAGCTACATAGGATTCAGGGTATCAATATCTGGACAAGGATTGGATAACCAATGCAGCAAGTGTTTGCATCCAACACCTAAACTTAATGCAACAATATATATATGTAACAATAATACTTTAACTGCGTTTTGGAAATTAGGAGGCTTAATATGCTCCGGGGCTTGCCTGGGATCCGACACAAGTCAGTTTAGTTAGCTTGCACCGTCATGGTGACATCTCTGGTCCTAGCACTTGCTTAGTCCTTCCATCTTCGGGATATATTCACCAAACCAAATCTTCGGGTTTGGCTCCAACATCACATCCTTCACGTGGTGCATCTAGCGTACCTAGATGAGATGCAATATACAAGTGCATAAATATGAAGAATAGTAGCATGAGACGCATCACAAAATAGCAAGCAAGACAAGCATAGTTTACACTAACACACTTAAGTACTTTGCGATGCTTAACTTAAACATCACACAATCTATCATGCTAAGATGGCAAAGAAGACGACAACACCAAGCATGACACAAGTTTCCCAAGATCTCAGGTGCTCTAACTCAGTCATCATTCAAGGCATAAGTCACACTTAACAATATACAAGCAAACACTATAATTGGAATCTGCCAATTTCTGAACGTAAACAACAGCTACAAGATTTAGCTATAACTAGAGTTACACAAATCCAAATGACTTACAAGAAGACATTTTGGAAATATTATGAAATTTTCTACAATTCATTTTTAATCATCTTAGCATGATTCTCAAGTTAACTAAGTCAAATATACCCATTTACAGAAACTGGTCCACAATTGATAGAGAGCAATCAATTCTGTAACCCAAATTTAAATAGGCATAACTCACAAACCACAAAACCAAATGCCACCAAATTTTAACAGCAGCTAGATACATGAATTATCTCCAACTTTGTTATTATCACCAAAAGCTCATTCAAACCCTAACTAGATCAAACACTAGCATCTTTCAGATCTACTTAGACTACAATCAAAACCTGACAGAAGACTTAAAAGTCATGTAACTCCTACACTATCTGGCCTATGACCTTACAATTTGAACACAAGCAAGATCATGAAATTTGATACAACTTTTGTATTCACTACAACCATAGCAAACATCATCTACACCACGAAAATAATTGCACAAGCAAAACTGCAAATGCAACCCACCAGCAGTGGTACAGAAAACTGATAGGAACTTCAGAGAGGCATAACTGGAGTTCTAGACCTCCAACAAACATGAACCATAACTTTTTGAAAATCTTAGGAAGTTACCTACAACTTTCCTATTCTCATATTAAGATGATTCTACAGTTAGAAGGGTCAATTAATTCAATAATTGCATCTCTGTCCAAAACATAGACAGAAACTGACATGCCACTTTAAACAGCTATAAATGGAGTTATACATGTCCAATAAATGTGTTTATAGACTTTTTAGAAATATTATCAAATTCTAAACCACTTTGTTGTAAACACATAAAGCTAATTCTACTATTAAGAAGGCTCCACAATACCAACAAGGTAACCCTATTAGAGTTTGGGAAGAAACAACCACTGATATTTAAGCAAGTATAACTCAAGATCTACTTAACCAAAAATCATGATATTTAGCTTTTTGAAAATATTAATAAAAGTACTACAACTCATGTATTATAATAAAGTCATGATTCATAACTTAACTAATCCAATTAATTTAATCTTGCAGACCTATTCAGAATAGGGGTAAGGCAATATAGGTAATTTGTTATTTTTATAGATCTTAAACTATCAAGCCTAAAATACTGAAATTTTTACCAGACATCACTACTCACATCAGTAATACTCCATAAAATTTTCACATTTATTTGAGTAAAATAACTGCAGTTATCAAAACGACAAGACATGACTAGCATTAAGAACCTAACTGCCTAAATCTATTTTTACAGCAACCTATTTAAACTTAAACATGTAATATTATAGATCTAGTACATAGAGAATTTCACAAGGATTCCAAAAAGTCCACATTTACTATTTTACGATTTTTCTACAAATTACTACGAATTTTCAAAGTTCAGCACAGAAATCTGTAAAAATCAAAAGAAAGGAATTTATATCTTGCATCGGGGTCCCTACAGAAAACATAAATTAAATGCTAGCGAACCGGTCCTTCTCAGCACTATTTACAGGAGTCACGGGTTCGCAGTTCAGCCCTCCAACTTCATCTAATTCAAGTGGCGGTGCTGGGGGGCGTGCGCACACTCTAGGGGGAGCCCACACAGCTGGCCAAGGGACACATCTCGACCACAGCGACTCAGGCCAGCTTGGCCACGGCGTCAGTGCGTACCGAGACGGTGACCGCCATGTACGGCAGCGTGCGGTGCTCGAAGGAGAGGCACAACACGTGCGCTTGGTGGTGGGGGTAGGCAGGACGAGGTCCAAGCAGGTGGAGGAGGACTGGAGCGGCAGAAACAGTGGTGCCGCAGGAGCTTCGTGCAGCCATGGCAGCGGCATATCGTTCTGCACGCACGGTGACGACGAGAGTGAGCAGAAGAGCGAGAGGTGGCGAGCGCGAGTGAGAAGGAGGAGGAGGCTCGGGCGTACGCTTTGGAGTAGCAGGGGCGCGACAGGGCAGCAGGACACGCGGCAGTGGCGCGCGGCAATGGCGGGGCGCGAGCTCGGCATGGCTGCCATGCGCTGGCCACGCGGCATTTCGACGAACAGATGGCAGGCGCCGGAGTGGGCGAGGTGGACGTCCAAATTGGGCCTGCTACGGGCCGATTTAGTCCATAGGCCTAAAACAAAGTTTGCTCTACACGGCCTGCTCTACGTTTCTTATTTAAGGTGCCGGATCATTTGAGCGGGTAATTAAGCCTCAATATGATAGTGTCAACATGTTGGTAACGATCACGGAAACTTGCCTTCAGAGGTGAAAACTCGGTCAAACTCAGTGCAACTTTTTGTATGCTCTTCTCCATAATATAACCTTCAACTTTTATTTTTGGACCAACTCAAGTTGCTTAGCAAAATTTGGAGAACGCGGGATGTCAATGTTGATGTCGTTGAATTCCTGGATGCGCAAACACCGCTTCGGCTTATTTCAGCTTTTCTATTAGACTTTGAGCCTTGTTTTGATCCATTTGGAAACTGAATCATGACTTGGTCTTTTGACAAAGTTTGTTATAATCAAACTTTTATTCAACTTTCATTTTTGGTCAAACCTCATATCTGGTCCAGAAGTCAACTTTATTTCTTGGTCAACGCAAAGCCCTTTTTGCTATAGAATCTAGGGTTTCCATGATTTTTGAATATTTTCTCCATCTTTGCTCAACACGAACCCTTCATAACTTTTGTTGTAGAGTTCAATTATAGTTGTTGGAGCAAGGTTGCAAGGTTTGGTTGATGACCTACATTTCCATTCACTTAATAGTGCAATTCAAGCACTTAGTAAAGTCATTCCAATAAGGATATAACTTATCATTTCATGTGACTTTTTGATTCCAAACTTCATGAAACTTTTCCAGTGATCCATATAGATGGGTATTGATGTGAGACACATGAAGATATTCCAATAACACTAGCCAAGCATATATCTTTAAAAGGGCCTATATGTAAAGCAAGGGCGCAACATCCGAGTTTAGGTTGGGGCTCATTCCCATAGGTTTGACCTTGACATCTCCATCACCACTTAACATGCCATGGTTGAGTTTAAACTCATTGCTTAACTGGTGACAAACACCTGGGGTGTTACAGCCCTCCCCCTTAAAAGAATCGCGTCCCGAGATTCAGGACGAAAGACTTTTTAAGGGAAGAGAAACTTGTCATCCAGTTTCCAACATCAGTGATAGCATTAGGCTACTTAACTTTAGAGTATCAGAGAGGCTAATTTGGTCACGACACTTTCTGATACTTGCTCTTTGTCATAAGCTATTGTCTGAAGAATTTCCTTCTTCGGCATCCAGAAAGCATTGTTATATTGGAAGGAATCCAAGATAGCACTGTCCTACGTACTTCGTCCTCGATGTACGAAGAGTGATACCAGCGTAGACTAAATACTTGTAACATCTACTTCCCTAGTGGATATAGCATAGACCTATGGACTTTGCACTAGACCACAGTCTGTTGATAGATATTCCTTGCAACGATGCTATATTTGTTCCTAAGGTTTGAAAAGCAGTTCTCTACTAAAGTGGCTTGAGCACAACTTCTCATAAAGGATGTGATCATAGATGGGGTAAACATCCTTTGAGGGTATGAGAAGCTAGTTAACCAATATCCAAACTGGTTGTAGTGGTGCAATCACTTAGATGTCAACTGATGGAAAGCTACATAATGTTCCATGTATGTAGTGCTCTTCCTCTGATAACGACACTGTATTATCTGAGTCTATTGAGTGAGGGGTAAATGTAATAGCTGACTCAGTCGGCTCAATGTTCTCGATGATCATTCCTTAGGGAGCCTTTGGATCCAAGTAGCAACAGTGATCTGGGTTGAATCTGATGCAACCTATTGGGTAAAAACACATATAAGGTACCAAAGGCATGTCAGCATTGGAGAACCATTGACGCAGAAGGATGTTAGTGAGGTTTGGAGGACAACACAAGTTGCAAGTAATCACAAAACTAGGGACTAGTTCACTACCAAGTAGGTTAAGTACAATTTGCCTTCGTGGTGCAGTTGCACAGCAAGTTGGGTTGACTTGCATCGTAGCAAAACCAGCTTTCTTAAACTATATTTGACGTCGAGGCTTCCATTCTTAGGTCAATCAATATCTCACAAACTACTGCTTCAATATGCACAAATTTTGGTGGGCATGTAGATCCATGGGTCTTCTAACTACTCACCAAAATTCAACTCAACCGGACACCGTTTGACCATCTAAACAATTCATCTACCAAAACTGCTCTGTTCTGAAATGGCAGCAACCCGAGCCGACAAGATATCTCTCAAATCCGAGGTTTTACTCAACCAATACTCAAACCAACTTAATACATTGAAGGGTCCTACGCATGGAATGAGATCACCAAGTTTGGGGTCAATCCAACTTCGTTTGAGTCACTAATCGCCGGCTTGATGATAACCGGTTTAGTGCCACAAAATCTAAATAGATTGCGTGTTCTTCCTTTTCTTTGCTTCACACGTTGAGGTGTGTGTTTTGCACTCTCTAACCTTTCTCATAGCAGCAGCAGCAGCCTTTCCCTAGCTGAGGATGGAGGCTAGAGTTTTTCCTCACATGCTTCTCTGGTAACACTTCAACCATCGTTCTAGACACCAACTTGACTATGCACAAGCATTGGACTTGTGGGCTGTTTTCGCCAGGCACAAAGCATTATTCCACATGTAGGGCATCCCTATAGAGATAAGGAACCGTTTCTAAATTTTCTTTGGCACTTCATCCAATAGAACCTTGAACAAATCCGTTTGTGGTACCTAGGGGCACAATGATGCTGATCGAAACTAGGGATGTGTTTTTGCTAGCTCCTACATAGTCGATACAACGTCTTGTACTATCTGTGTGATTGTTCAAGATGGAATTGACTGGATAGCACAGGTTTTGGAAAACAAAGCAGTAGCTACATTGCTAAATGGCTTGCTATTACATTGCTTATCATTGCTCTATGAGACATAACCTTTGTAATTAGCAAAAAGTTGTCACCTAGCTAGAGGTTAAGCTTCCGACTAGTAACTAATCAGTTGTCTCACAACACTAGAAGTTCTCAACCCTCACTTTTGCCAACAATAGTTGTGATTAACGCATAACAGATGGTCGCCATCGAAGTCAGCAGACAAGGGGTCACACTAGAGATTGTTGATCTCAACTGTGTGATCAACATGCACATAATAGTCAAGACTTGGATAGCCAAGTCATAATCATATTGTGATGTTCGATTCTTATCCGACTAACCATTTGTCCAACATTAAGTGTTGTATGCCTTTCTGATCCAACAACGATGACATAAGTTGTTCACTAGGTGATGGACGTCAATACTGGGACAACCAAGTGGAGTCACTTGTCTACCACCTCTTGTAGTCTGTTAATGTTTATGTCGATGACCAGTTCTTCAAAGGTTATCCTTTTTGTGACTTCAACCGGAAGCTCTACTACTTTCGGTCTGATATAGGGATCTTCGATAAGATATGGAGAGATAACCAAGAGCTCACGTGAAAATAACACATCGGTGCAGTTCGGCAATGGATCATGACTAGAAACCTCGATACCAGTGCGCACCCAGTAGCACAACCATGTGTCAGCCGCCCACAAGGAGGCCCTAGGTTCCATCGTGGCACCGTAGATCACTAATCGTGGCACCATTACTGGACATACAACCAAAGTGAAATTTCCAGTGGCACTAATTAGATTGTAAGAACAAGCATTGTGCAAAAGAGGGATAGCAAACAAGGATAGTCATAAGGTTAGGAATCAACAAGGAGGCAATTAGAAGATCAAAACACAGCGCAAAAGAACATAGCCTAATTGCCGAAGGCAACTAAGCAGGAGACTCTTGCTAATTTCCATATACGTCTTGTGTCCACCCAAGTGATTACCAGATAAAGATTAACATGAGATTTGGTCTTGTCGAGTAGCATCATAAGATCAAGACTGATAAACATCCAGAGACTTGAAAGGGTTGGAGGCAAAATACACGAGATTCGAGGGACAGAGCCATTGCACTCACTAGGGATTCAGTTGATAAAGCAATGACATGATCTACGCAGAAAAGGTTCCAAAGCCAGGGCAGATAGCGATTAGCGTTGCACTAGCTCATCCGTAGGAGAGAGAGCAATAAGGTCCAACAAGGATTTTTGAGCAGGGTCCTCCCACATAAGAGCGGGACAACCACGAAACATGCAAGCATTCAAGGGAACTAAGCTTGGACCTAAGGTCAAGCAAAGGCATAGATAAAGTCTTCGTAGCACAACGTTCAAGGCTAGCAACCATGTGTACAGGCTTAGGTTCCTAAGAGAGAACTTAATTGTAGACGACAACCCTAAGATTACTAAAACTTGGACGCTGCTCTAGGATAGCGCTCTTCCACACTCATATGCTTACCGAGGACAAAAGGGTGACAACTACAGCACTACCTAGATAACAAGCATCCACGCCTACATCATGGTCTTAAGCGAGCATTTCGAAACACTCAATCTGATTAGCTTAAGCGACTATTACTAAGCACAAAGCTTGTACATAATAAGCAGTCACCTACAGTAACACCACTACACATAAACATGCGAACCTGGTGGTAAGGTACTGTTATCTTTTATTTCCTTTCTACTAAGTAGGTGGATATCTCTACAAAAACAAGTTTTACTTACATTTAGCAATTTAGTTTTCAAAGGGGTGAAGTTTTTGCTAATTAATAACTTGTCATCTATTTCCTTTGGAAGCCAACATACGAGGCAAGGCTAATCACACACTAACTTCAAGCATAGCTATTCAAGCAGCATGGGACAAGGCATTTTGGCTAGCTTCACACAGGGAAAATAGTGACATCACATTGATCACAAGTTACTTAGCATTAGAACAAGGTGAGGGAAGCATATTTATGCACAAGCATAATCATGATGCATGCTCGTCCTATTCGTCCTCAAGAAATTGCCAGCCTAAGGTGGCAATCACGTTCTATGTCGGTGGCATAACATGTACTCTCTCAATATATAGCTAGTCGTCAGCTATATTCAATCTATGCATTCGTGGTTAGCGTACCTGCAGGCAAATTCATTGCAGCCCATCCCCACAAGAGATAAATAAGCACACAATGAAAGCAGTAAACTAAGATACTCTCCATATATACATCCCCCGATGTATATACTTCGGTATCCATAGCTACCCGATAAATATACCCGTAATTAAGTACCTTCATATATACATGTGTGTAACACATAAATATTCCAGTAACCAAAGCTAACTCTCCCCTAGACCGACAGTGGGACGGTCATGCTCTCACAACTCACACTTACCTGGGCGTAGAGACAATTGATCCATACATTACCATTCAAGCGAATGGCATCCATACAATAGCACGTCGTATGGACGACGAAAGTAAAAACCCCCATGTTAGTACTTAGATAGCCACCTAATAGTCCTTAACTGGGCATAAAGGAGGATGTCGCTAGCATAGTTTTGCAAATTAGTTTTGACAAATTTGCCTGTATCTAAAGTTTTAGTTAAAATAGGCTTTTTAAAACTAAAACTTTGTTTTTAAAACAATGTACATGACAGTATTATGCTTAATCTTGCTCTGATGCCAGCTGTAACAGAACCGCCCAATTTATACAAGATCAAGTATGGCTGTCTCCGCTAACACGTTGACATACACATACCTTCACTCATATAAACCCGGTAGTCCGCCGAGTGTCCCGAAAGACCTCGGTAAATCAACATCACAATCATGATATTTAGCTTTTAGAAAAGATTAATAAAAGTACTACAACTCATATATTATCATAAAGTCATGATTCATAACTTAACTAATCCAATTAATTTAATCTTGCAGACCTAATCAGAATAGGGGTAAGGCAATACAGGTAATTTGTTATTTTTATAGATCTTAAACTATCAAGCCTAAAATACTGAAATTTTTACCAGACATCACTACTCACATCAGTAATACTCCATAAAAATTTCACATTTATTTGAGTAAAATAACTACAGTTATCAAAAAGACAAGACATGACTACATTAAGAACCTAACTGCCTAAATCTGTTTTTACAGCAAACTATTTAAACTTAAACATATAATATTATAGATCTACTACATATAGAATTTCACAAGGATTCCAAAAGGTCCACATTTACTATTTTACGATTTTTCTACAAATTACTACGAATTTTCAAAGTTCAGCACAGAAATCTGTAAAAATCAAAAGAAAGGAATTTAAATCTTGCATCGGGGTCCCTGCAGAAAACATAAATTAAATGCTAGTGAACCGGTCCTTCTCAGCACTATTTATAGGAGTCATGGGTTCGCAGTTCACCCCTCCAACTTCATCTAATTCAAGCCCGAGGTACTTCTCTGCTTACACAACCGAGAACAGGGGAAGATGGCCGGCTCGGGATGGTGAAGCTCGCCGGCGGCGAGTGGCGGTGCTGGGGGGCATGCGCACACTCTAGGGGGAGCCCACACAGCTGGCCAAGGGACACATCTCGACCACAGCGACTCAGGCCAGCTTGGCCACGGCGTCAGTGCGTACCGAGACGGCGACCGCCATGTACGGCAGCGTGCGGTGCTCGAAGGAGAGGCACAACACGTGCGCTTGGTGGTGAGGGTAGGCAGGACGAGGTCCAAGCAGGTGGAGGAGGACTGGAGCGACAGAAATAGTGGTGGCGCAGGAGCTTCGGGCAGCCATGGCAGCGGCATATCATTCTGCACGCACGGTGACGACGAGAGCGAGCAGAAGAGCGAGAGGTGGCGAGCGCGAGTGAGAAGGAGGAGTGAGGAGGCTCGGGCGTACGCTTTGGAGTAGCAGGGACGCGACAGCGCAGCAGGACACGTGGCAGTGGCACGCGGCAATGGCGGGGCGCGAGCTCGGCATGGCTGCCATGCGCTGGCCACGCGGCATTTCGACGAACAGATGGCAGGCGCCGGAGTGGGCGAGGTGGACGTCCAAATTGGGCCTGCTACGGGCCTATTTAGTCCATAGGCCTAAAACAAAGTTTGCTCTACACGGCCTGCTCTACGTTTCTTATTTAAGGTGCCGGATCATTTGAGCGGGTAATTAAGCCTCAATATGATAGTGTCAACATGTTGGTAACGATCACGGAAACTTGCCTTCGGAGGTCAAAACTCGGTCAAACTCAGTGCAACTTTTTATATGCTCTTCTCCATAATATAACCTTCAACTTTTATTTTTGGACCAACTCAAGTTGCTTAGCAAAATTTGGAGAACGTGGGATGTCAATGTCGATGTCAGTGAATTCCGGACTGCAAACACTGTCGGGCTGATTTCAGCTTTTCTATTAGACTTTGAGCCTTGTTTTGATCCATTTTGAAACTAAATCATGACTTGGTCTTTTAACAAAGTTTGTTATAATCAAACTTTTATTCAACTTTCATTTTTGGTCAAACCTCATATCTGGTCCAGAAGTCAACTTTATTTCTCGGTCAACGCAAAGCCCTTTTTGCTATAGAATCTAGGGTTTCCATGATTTTCGGATATTTTCTCCATCTTTGGTCAACACGAACCCTTCATAACTTTTGTTGTAGAGTTCAATTAGAGTTGTTGGAGCAAGGTTGCAAGGTTTGGTTGATGACCTACATTTCCATTCACTTAATAGTGCAATTCAAGCACTTAGTAAAGTCATTCCAATAAGGATATAACTTATCATTTCATGTGACTTTTTGATTCCAAACTTCATGAAACTTTTCCAGTGATCCATATAGATGGGTATTGATGTGAGACACATGAAGATATTCCAATAACACTAGCCAAGCATATATCTTTAAAAGGGCCTATATGTAAAGCAAGGGCGCAACATCCGAGTTTAGGTTGGGGCTCATTCCCATAGGTTTGACCTTGACATCTCCATCACCACTTAACATGCCATGGTTGAGTTTAAACTCATTGCTTAACTGGTGACAAACACCTGGGGTGTTACATTAATTGCACACCCACGCCGCTGGAGGGGCTCGCCAGTGAGCTCACCACCGGCGGGAGCATGCCGGGGAAGAAGATGGATATTTTCCCCTCGCCGGCCACACGTCCGTGCACTTGGTGCACATGAACCGAACCCTGGGAAGGAGTAAGTGGACCAAGTCCTTCATAGACCGGCTCTGCGGTCTATGGACCAACGCAGGCGGGTTCACCATGAACCGCGCCTCACCTGTTAGTCACCGTTTGACCCCGGACCCACCTGTCAGTGACCAACCGAGATGTTGATGTCATGCTGACATCAGCGGGACCCACCTATCAGCCGCGATTTAGCTCTGATGACGCCACGCTGACGTCATGCCGGAGATGAGACCACGCCAGAGTCGGGGACCTCGGTGAGTTCTCCGACCACCTCGGCGATCTCTCCGACCACCTCGGCGAGTTCTCCGACCACCTCGGCGAGTTCTCCGACCACCTCGGTGATCTCACCGACCACCTCGGCGAGTTCTCCGACCACCTCAGAGGTCTCTCCGACCACCGCGGTGACCTCACTGACCACCTCGGCGACCTCTCCGACCACCTCGGCGACCTCTTCGACCACCTCACCAGCTGATACACCACTCCAAGTCCCTACATGCCACATAAACCAGTCACAGTGTGACACGAGTCAGCCCTGAATTAATCAGCCTTAATTATTTTCAGAAATGGATTTAATCTTCAAAAATTCATAACTAATTCATACGAACTCAGAAAAATACAAAACCAGGACCAAAATTCATATAAAATCGAGCTCTATGCAATGAACCCATGTTTGAGTGCATTTGGCTCTTTTGAATTTTCATTGCTTTTTGTGCTATTCTATAGACGTCGCTAACGCGACTATAATGCGATCATTTGCAGACTCGGAGGAGAACCAGACGGACGAGGACCGAGAGTGCCATGAGGAGTATGGAGATGACTTCACTAAAGGTGCCACATCCCACCCAACCTCATAGCACCTATTACGCATGGCTAATATAGAACTGCTATTGCTTTATTTTATTGTTACATTCACACTATGATAGGACTTACATGGTAGTATGCTTTCTTGATGGCCTTTACCTTGATGCAACCTTACCTCTGCTCACCCTGTTGTTAGGCTAAGTCACACGCTTGCTGCTATATTTCATTGCTTATTACTTCTACTATGTTTGTACTACATTGATGCGTGGTGGAAACTGGTGTTATCTAGACTATGGGGAGAGTGCTGCGTGTGTGACTTGGGTGCATGGAGGGTGAGGGTTGTGTCGACCAAGTTGGAATATACGACAAATCTGGGGCAAGTCTTGCCGTGGGGTGCTACCTGGGCACCCCTGGAATGGATACCTGTGGTGGGTAAATGGTATATGAGGTGGCCCTAGGTGTGAACCTATGATGGGAGGAGCCTAGGGCGGAGGTACTATGGTGGCACGGTAAATGGAAACCCTAATGAAGACATTCTAGCTTGGTCATCCCTAAGGACTTACTAGTACTCAGATTCACCGGGAAGCCTTACGTACCACTCGCCCTATATGGTGCGGGACGGCCGGACTACTGGGTAGGATATTGCCACTACTGCTAGATTGATAGCGGACAGTGTGAGGGAGGTAGGGGGCGTGGAGGATTCCCCCCACACCCTTCCGAGACTTCATGGAGACCTTGTGGACCCGGCTCATGACTCACAGTTTCAGCCACCCCAGACTAGACTTGGGGTGTACTAGGGCTGAATGGTAGAGTGGCATTATCCTAGGCTAGCAAGCGGCTGGAATCAACCCAGTTGACGACGGTCAGTGAGGAAGGCAGATCTTATGGTTATGTAAAACCTCTGTAGAGTGTATGGTTGATCGATTGATACATATGCCGACTTGTTGGCTATGGACCTTTCCTGGGTTTCGCTTAAACTAGATAGTGAGATGAGTCCTTCTCTTCTCCCCCTAGGAGTGAGTGTTCGGACGTAACCAGGGGCTACGGGCCATGAGACAGTGCCGAGAGGGAGTTGGCCTATCGACTGAGCGATGGTATGGTTGTGATGTGGTGATAATGTGGAGATGGTGGTATATCGATCCCAGGATCGAAACCTGGCTCTGGACGGGAATGGGGTGGAATGGGTGTGGGATTGGTGTTAAAACTTGACCAACTGTTATTATATACTTGATATGCTAAAACATAGGAAACCCTAGCCTTGTAGGTTCCTTTTGAATATATCCAACTTGCATCCAATTTCCACAAAGCAATGCTCATAGGGTGGGAGTGGCCGGTACAAATTGTACTGATAAATTTTGGCACACAGGTTCTGCTGAGGAGTATAGCTCTGAGGAGTTTGACGGTTGGGGGGTTCGTTCCTATGCTCGAGTTTGGCAATCTTGTCTTCAAGCTATTCTGAATGAATGCTACTTTTGATTCCGCCAATGCGACAATGTAATAATTTATGTAATTCCGCACTATTTGTACTCTAATATTACATTGTATGGATGTGATATTCGACTGGAATTTTGGGTAATATGATCTACAGAGGTCTTATTACACTTCGACTCTGTGGATTTACCTTCATGGAAATCAGGTTGTTTCAGTTGGTATCAGACCCATACTTGACCCTAGGACAAAACCCTCAGAAATGGACGATAGAATAGGACGTGGACAGCCCTTCTTTCAGTTATATACCGACCTTGCATTTACTTTCATGCAAGGCTTATCTATTTATTGACCTGCTAACACCTGATTCCTTAAAACATGCAGATGGCAACGAACGTCGAATGGCCGCCTCTAGGACAGCTACCTCTGGACCATGCCAAGCTTACCTTCGACCTACGTGAGCTCGGGGGTTTTGCACAGACCCTCTGCCGAGTTCTCGTCATGTTAGGAGTCCCTGACGAGCTTGTCAAGGTCACCTACACTGGGAAGTCAGCTCAGGAAGGAGGAATCGAAGGACCGGTTGTCACCTCAGTTGAGTTCCCAGCTAGCACTACCTTACCTTCTGTCCTAGCTTTCACCGAGTTGACTATAGAGGACACAGTTGAGGAGGGACTACGAGCTGTCTCCCACAAGGCACTTCGCAAAGTGATGAGGGACCACTATGAGCACCTGAAGATGACAGAGTTCCATCTACTTCCCTAGGCCCTCGACCTCAGCCGTACCCCTAGTGAGCAGAGTTTCACAGCGGGCAGAGTTATCTTTGCAAAGGAGGATAGATGCCTTCACGTCTCGGCTATCCACCTACTAGAGCAGGATAGGTACGTGACCTAGCTTGAGCAGAGGAGACGTTAGGACCGGGCTCTTCTGTGGGAGTACCAGGAGCGAGACTCGCAGGGAGCACAAGAGCGAGCTAGTCTGCTTGAGACAGTTGCCAAGCTATAGGACGAGCTCAACCGTCGTGAAGAAGTCCACAGAGCCGAGGTCGCTAACTTACAGGACAAAGCCGCCGACCTAGGCAATAGGAACTGCTACCTTGATAGCAAGGTCTTGGAGTTGCAGAGAGAGTTGGTGACAAGAAGGCCGAGTTCAACCACAGAGGAGATAGAGAGAGGTCCAAGGGGATTGATATGCTGAAAATCCAATCTCAGAACAAGACCATGACTCAGAAGCTAGAGGAGTTCAGGAAGAAGGCCGTTCGCAACTAGGGTCACCTGATTGAGGCACTCAGGCAGAACGAGTACCTACAGGACAAGTGTGAGAGGACTTGACAGGCTTGGCAGAAGTCTGACAAGAAGCGCCTCAGGGAGATGAAGGGTATGTGGCATCAGCTACCCAAGGAGATTCACAGCAAGACGAAGCCTAGGATAGAGGAGTTTGAGTTAGCTCCGACTTGCCTCAACCTAGACGCCTGCCCTACCCTACCTGGAGCCAAGCCTACTGAGGAGCTCGCCGAGGCCTTGAAGTACATGTCCCGACTTCACAAGTCTGACGAGGAGATCGAGATCAAGAACGAGAACAGTCGTACCCCAGCTGCGGTGTATGAGTTAGAGTAGATGACACTGCCTGGTCATGAGTCATGTCAGTGGCTTCCATAAGTTGTACCCCATGATGTACCCCTTATGAGATGTAATATGAGACTCTATGCGTAGTACGATTCTCGCGAGTCTTCAAGTGTAGCTACTGGAGATGATGCTATGTAATAAAACCCATGTAATGAATGTTTTGGATCTTATTGCATCTTATGGATCTTATTGCTTCTTTGTAATGAGTGTTGGATAGTATAAATGTTTTTTCTTTAAATCATCAAAATCATGTAATCATACTAAATTATAAGCACTTATGGCACAAACACTAAAATTCCTACGATCCGTGTTGCAGATGTCAAACCGCCGATCTGCTCGCCTAATGAACCATAGACGCGCGCCCACCCCCGAACTAGCCAAACCAAACGAGGGGCATGGTGGCAACAACCGTGGCCATGGCCATGGCCGTGGACGTGGAGGGATACCCTTCAACCTGGAGAATACCCCGCCGCCTGTTGAGGAGAACATTCCGCCACCACCACCACCAAACCTGGCAGAAGTGATGGCGCAACAGACCCAGCTTCATGCAGCTCTTGTAGATGGAGCAAACCGTCGCCAGGGAGGTCAGCAGAATGACTTCCAAAGGAAGCTGGAGGGATTTCTGAAGCTGAGGCCACCTACCTATGATGGCACCGACCCTGACCCGCTTGTAGCCGATGACTGGCTCAAGGAGGTGGAAAAGAAGCTCGACCTCACCACCTTCACCGACGATGAGTGTGTTGGAGCTGCCACACACCAGCTCACAGGTGTAGCACGCGCCTGGTGGGACAATTTTAGTGATTCCCATGAGGACCCTACCAACATCTCATGGGATGAATTCGCCGAAGCATTCACTGAGTATCACATTCCCAAGGGTATCATGGAGGCCAAAGCCGAGGAGTTCCGCAACATCAAGATGGGAAAGGACAGGGTGACTGAGTACACCACTCGTTTCACCAACCTTCTATGCTATGCACCTTCCTATGTTGTGAACTCTGAGAAGGAGAAGCTATACTATTACCACAAGGGACTTAACCCGCACATCAAGTTGAAGTTTGGTGGTATTGAGAGTAGCACGCTGCGTGCTCTAGTGGATCATTGCATCCAGATTGAGAAGGACCGTGCTGAAGCTGGAGAGGAGTACCGGGAGAGGAAGCATAAGCCTGAGGAGTCTTTCCGTGGCCATGATCGCAAGAGGTTCCGCAGAGATGCACCATCTAGGGAACGCTCTTGCCTCAATAGGGATGACAACCCTAGATCGAGTAGGAGTGGTGGAGGCTACACCACCAAATACTTCCGCCCTACTCAGGACCATTACACCCGGGACCGTTATGCTCAGGACCGCAACACTCAGGATCGTTCCAACCGTTCCCGCTCAGCGAATGAACACCCAGCATAGAACCGCTCTGCACCAAGCACTTTGAAATCAGAAGGCACCAGCGCCAACCCCTATAGGCGGTCGCGCTTTCACACCGCTTCGCTTGTGGCCAACCGGGTCACAAAGCCACCGACCGCCTCGTAACTCAAATTGCTCGAAGTCTCAGTTCAAGGGATCTGCTACTCGTGGATGTCTCAACCATCTGGACGCCGAGGAAGCACAGGCTGCCCTTGACGTTGTGTACGGTATGTTTTTAGTTAATGGCAATACTGCATCAGTTCTATTTGACTCTGGAGCAACTTGTTCTTACATATCATCTAAGTTTGCACGAGAGCATGACCTGCCTGTAACCCCATGTGGAAAGCCTATCATCACCAGCTCACCATTAGGAGACCTAAAGTGCACCCACATCTGTAAGGGAGTGAGTCTTACCATTGAGGGTCTTATCTTTAAAGCTGACCTAACCCTGTTACCTTCCACGAGCCTAGATGTCATCTTGGGTATGGATTGGCTAACCATTCACCGAGGTATCATATCATGTTCACCTAGATACGTCCAAGTGACCCACCCATCAGGCCAAGTTATTAGATGTGAACCCCAGTCCGGAAAGTCCACTTCTATCCTATGTGCCCCTAAAGCCAGTTTAGAATCACAAAAAGAGGAGAAGACAGTTCATGATGTGCCTATGGTCAGAGACTATCCCGATGTATTTCCTAAAGAATTGCCGGGTATGCCACCAGACCGTGATGTAGAGTTCATCATTGATCTTTTACTGGGAACAGGACCCATTGCCAAGAGACCCTATCGCATGTCAGTTGATGAACTGGCCGAGCTCAAGAAACAGCTTGATGAGCTCATCTCGAAGGGATATATCAGACCTAGTGCTTCACCATGGGGATCCCCTATTCTGTTTGTTAAGAAGAAGGATGGCTCAATGAGAATGTGCATTGATTATCGGAAATTGAACGCAGTCACCATCAAGAACAAGTACCCTCTGCCAAGAATTGATGATCTGCTTGACCAGCTCAGAGGTGCCAAGTATTTCTCCAAGATTGATCTCAGATCTGGCTATCATCAGATGAAGATTCAAGAGAGTGATATTCTGAAGACAGCTTTCGTGACTAGGTATGGGCAGTTTGAGTTCACTGTGGTGTCCTTTGGACTCATGAATGCTCCCGCGTACTTCATGAACATGATGAATAAGGTTTTCATGGATGAACTAGATAAGTTCATGGTAGTATTCATTGATGACATCCTTGTCTATTCACCCACCGCTGAAGAACATGAACATCATCTGAGAACTATGCTTGAGAAACTAGCCCAACATCAGCTCTACGCAAAGTTCAGCAAATGCGAATTCTGGCTACAGAAAGTTGCCTTCCTAGGCCATGTACTATCAGCTGAAGGTGTCGTAGTTGACCCAGCCAAGATTGAAGCTATGAAAGAGTGGGATCAACCTCGTAATGTGATAGAAGTCAGAAGTTTCTTGGGATTGGCTGGATATTATCGCCGATTCATTGAAAACTTCTCCAAGATAGCCTGTCCAATGACCAACCTTCTAAAGAAGACTAAGGAGTTTGAATGGACGCCCGACTATGAACAAAGCTTTCAAGAGTTGAAATTGAAGCTTACCACAACTCATGTGCTAGCATTGCCCGATATCAACAAAGATTTTGTGGTCTACTGTGATGCATCCTGTCAAGGACTTGGCTGTGTATTGATGCAAGATGGAAGAGTGATAGCTTATGCTTCTCGATAGTTGAAAAAACACGAGAACCGTTACCCCACTCATGATCTTGAGTTAGCAGCAGTTGTACATGCTTTGAAGATCTGGAGGCACTACTTGATAGGCAACAAGTGTGATATCTATACCGATCACAAGAGCTTGAAGTACTTTTTCACTCAGGAAGATCTGAATATGAGGCAACGCCGATGGCTAGAATTGATCAAGGACTATGACCTAGAAATTCACTATCATCTGGGAAAAGCTAATGTAGTCGCAGATGCTCTCAGTCGCAAGAGCTACTATCACACCTTGATCACTAAATCCGTACCACCTAAACTCAAGGAAGAGATTGATTATTTCCAACTTGAAATACTACTGCATGGCTTGTTGAATGATCTCCGCATGCAATATGATCTCACAGATCGCATCCGTCAAGCTCAGAAAAATTGTGAAGAGATTGAATATCTCTGTGGTCTGATGAAACTAGGCTACAAGACCAACCACCATGAAGATGAACAAGGAACCATCTGGTTCAAGGATAGGATCTGTGTACCTTCTGATCCAGCACTACGAGAGGAAATTCTGTCAGAAGCTCATGATTCTAAGTACTGTATTCACCCTGGAGGTTCAAAGATGTATCAAGACTTGAAGAAACACTTTTGGTGGAAAGGCATGAAGACAGACATTGTGGGACATGTGGCACGATGTGACACCTGTAATAGAGTCAAGGCAGAACATCAAAGGCCTACAGGATTGTTAAAGCCTCTTGACATTCCCGAGTGGAAATGGGAGCGCATATCCATGGATTTCATAGTCGGGTTGCCCGGTTCATAGAAAGGCAATGATTCCATTTGGGTGATTGTTGATCGATTGACCAAGGTTGCTCACTTTGTACCTGTTAAGACCAAGATCGATGCCAAAAAGTTAGCAGATCTATATGTTGAGCATATCCTCAGACTGCATGGAGCTCCCTCTAGTATTGTATCTGATCGTGGTCCTCAGTTTATGTCCCAATTTTGGGAAGCTCTGCACAAGTCCATCGGAACCAAACTTGATTTCAGTACCGCTTATCACCCACAGACAGATGGACAAACTGAATGGGTGAATCAGATCTTAGAAGACATGCTCCGCGCTAGTGTACTGAATTATGGCTCTGATTGGGAGAAATGCCTACCCTATGCAGAGTTCTCTTACAACAACAGCTACCAAGCCAGCATCAAGATGTCGCCGTTTGAAGCTCTGTATGGTAGACCTTGTAAGACACCTTTGATGTGGTCCCAACTGGGAGAAAGATCATTCTTTGATTCCGCTAAGATTCAAGATGCCGAAGAAGGAGTTGCTCAAGTAAAGGAGAATTTGAGAATTGCTCAAAGTCGATACAAGAGCTATGCTGACAAAAGAAGAAGGAAACTTGAGTACAATGTGGGAGATTTCGTCTATCTCAAGGTATCCCCGCTACGTGGAACTGTCAGATTCCATGTGAAAGGAAAGCTTGCCCCTAGATTTGTTGGCCCATACAAGATTTGCAAGAGGATTGGAAAGCTCACCTACAAACTCGAGCTACCTGAGGAATTGGCGGGTGTACATCCCGTATTCCATGTCTCACAGCTACGCAAGTGTTTGAGAGTGCCCGATGAAGTGATCCCGACTGATACACTTGACATTCAAGACACTCTTGAGTACAAAGAACATCCTATCCGAATTCTGGGTAGAGATACCAAAGAGACCCGAAGCAAAACTATTCCTATGTGCAAGGTCCAATAGAGCAATCACACTGAGAGAGAAGCAACATGGGAGAAAGAGTCTGACCTCCGGCTACAATATCCTTATCTCTTCGAAGGGAACATTACGCTTTAATCTCGGGGACGAGATTCTGCTAAGGGGGTAGGACTGTAACAACCCAAAAATCCACACACCAAAAATCACAACTACAAAATTTTTGTTTAAACCCCATGGGATGATGAGTGACATTTGTAGGAGCTAACCTTAAGTGTTGCATTAGTCGTAATCTAACCAAACCTACATGACTTGCACAAGTATCTCACCCCATCACCTTGAATTTATTTTACCACATAGCATACATCAAGTTGCATTACATTCAACATGGTGATTTGGATTTTATTTGGGTTTATGTGTTGATTAATAAAAGCTAACAAATATTTGCTTATAATTAAATGTACTAACATGGGATTAATATTCCAACACATACTATGACCAATGTTTATCACCATGGAACAGTATACCAAAGGAGAAATAAGCCACTTTGATTTATATACATGAAAGAAGTGTAACATAATACAAAAAGAAATAGAAAAAGAAAAGGAAATAGGAGATAGGGGAGCAGCAGCAGCCCAGGCCTGCTCGGCCTCATAGCCCAGCCTGTTTGGCCCAACTCGCGCCGCCTTTCACCCCGCGCACGCGCTGTGGCCCGCCAAGCCGGCCCATGAAGGTAGCCCAGCAGGACACCCACGCTAGCATGCCCTTCACCGACCGAAGCCGCTGCCAACCGGACCCCACGTGTCAGCCACCCCAGCAATAGGATCATCTTCCTCCCCACGCCGACCTCTTCCTCGACCGGGGGCTGACCAGTGTGGCAGGTGCGGGCCCGGGGTCACACACATCACATGACCCTGTTTCCCCCTTGCGCCGCGCTTATGCTACCGCCCGTGAGTCATCGGATGCGCCGCATGCATCACCACCGCACGATCGCCGTCCGCCATTGGAGCCCTTGGAGCTCGGCTATAAAAGACAACGTCTGGGAGCCCTAACCCTCAGCCCGTTCGCCACCGCCGCTGGTGGCACAGCACCACACAGCGTCAAGCCAAGAGAGAAGGAGGAGGGAGAAGCAAGGAGAAGAAGGAAGCCGCTACGGAACCGGACCTCGCCGGAGCCAGGAGCGCCGCCCCGATCGGCTATAGCGACGTAGCTGCTCGGCACGGCACTGCATCGCCTCATCACGGCCTCGCCTCACCACCGCACCGCCATCCTACCGCCATGAGCCCTACGGTGAGCCACATCATTCGCCGCTCAACGCGCTAGCCGTACTCACCAAGAACGCCACCGCGTTCCCGCACCTAGGGGATGCAGAGGCGGAGCATTTCTGCTCCTAGACACGGTGCACACGCACTGCACGCGCACAAGCCCAAGGCCTGGCCTCACCGACCCCTAGCGGCTCGGGAACACCGGCACGACCACCCTGCACGCCATGGCCGAGAGCACAACCATGGCGAGACCACCGCGTCTTCTACGTCGCGGTAAAGGCGACGTTGACACCCTGACTGGCTCTGCCATGACGAGAGACACACCGCGCTCACCTTAGCCGAGGATGAAGCCCACCGGAGCCCTACGTTGCCGCACCGCACCTCGTCGGAGCGCCACCGCCTCCACTTTGCCCCCACCACCGTGGCCGGAGGCGTTGAGAGCTCTCGGAGCCCCTTCGACCTACTCGCCATGGCCGTAGCAGCGTCGGGGAGCTCGTGCACACCACCAATCTCCGGTACCACCACCACAGCCACCACACCACCGCTCATCGGTGTACGAGGACCACCGCCACCACGGCCAGCCAACTGGAGCCGCCCGGCCACCACGTTAACTTCACCGGGGCACCCGCCATGGCATGGCCAAGCTTTTGCCCACCTTAATTGCACACCCACGCTGCTGGAGGGGCTCACTGGTGAGCTCACCACCGGCGGGAGCACGCCGGGGAAGAAGATGGATATTTTCCCCTCGTCGGCCACTCGTCCATGCACTTGGTGCACGTGAACCGAAGCCTGGAAAGGAGTAAGTGGACCAAGTCCTTCATAGACCGGCTCTGCGGTCTATGGACCAACGCAGGCGGGTTCACCATGAACCACACCTCACCTGTCAGTCATCGTTTGACCCTGGACCCACCTGTCAGTGACCAACCGAGATGTTGACGTCATGCTGACATCAGCGGGACCCACCTGTCAGCCGCGGTTTAGCTCTAATGACGCCACGCTGACGTCATGCCGAAGATGAGACCACGCCAGCGTCGGGGACCTCGGTGAGTTCTCCGACCACCTCGGTGATTTCACCGACCACCTCGGCGAGTTCTCCGACCACCTCAGCGATCTCTCCGACCACCTCGGCGATCTCAACGACCACCTCGGTGATCTCACCGACCACCTCGGCGAGTTCTCCAACCACCTCAGCGATGTCTCCGACCACCTCGGCGAGCTCTCCGACCACCTCGGCGACCTCTCCGACCACCTCACCAGCTGATACACCACTCCAAGTCCCTACATGCCATGTAAACCAATCACAGTGTGACACGTGTCAGCCCTTAATTAATCAACCTTAATTATTTTCAAAAATGGATTTAATCTTCGGAAATTCATAACTAATTCATACGAACTCAGAAAAATACAAGACCAGGACCAAAATTCATCTAAAATTGAGCTCTACGTAATGAACCCATGTTTGAGTGCATTTGGCTCTTTTAAATTTTCATTGCTTTTTGTGCTATTCTATAGACGTCGCTAACGCGACTATAATGCGATCGTTTACAGAATCGGAGGAGAACCAGATGGACGAGGACCGAGAGTACCATGAGGAGTATGGAAATGACTTCACTGAAGGTGCCACATCCCACCTAACCTCGTAGCACCTATTATGCATGGCTAATATAGAACTACTATTGCTTTATTTTATTGTTACATTCACACTATGATAGGACTTGCATGGTAGTATGCTTTCTTGATGACCTTTACCTTGACGCAACCTTACCCCTTCTCACCCTGTTGTTAGGCTAAGTCACACGCTTGCTGCTATATTTCATTGCCTATTACTTCTACTACGCTTGTACTACATTGATGCGTGGTGGAAACTGGTGTTATCTGGACTATGGGGAGAGTGCTGCGTTTGTGACTTGGGTGCGTGGAGGGTGAGGGTTGTGTCGACCAAGTTGGAATATACGACGAGCCTTGGGCAAGTCTTGCTATGGGGTGCTACCTGGGCACCCCTGGAATGGATACCTGTGGTGGGTAAATGGTATATGAGGTGGCCCTGGGTGTGAACCTGTGATGGGAGGAGCCCAGGGCGGAGGTGTTGTGGTGGCACGGTAAATGGAAACCCTAATGAAGACATTCTGGCTTGGTCATACCTAAGGACTTACTAGTACTTAGATTCACCGGGAAGCCATACGTACCACTCGCCCTATATGGTGCGGGACAGCTGAACTACTGGGTAGGATATTGCCACTACTGCTAGGTTGATAGCGGACAGTGTGAGGGAGGTACGGGGCGCGAAGGATTCCCCCCACACCCTTCTGAGACTTCATGGAGACCTTGTGGACCCAGCTCATGACTCACAGTTTTAGCCACCCCAGACTAGACTTGGGGTGTACCAGGGCTGAATGGTAGAGTGGCATTATCCTAGGCTAGCAAGCGACCGGAATCAGCCTAGTTGACGACGGTCAGCGAGGAAGGCGGATCTTGTGGATATGTAAAACCTCTGCAGAGTGTATGGTTGATCGATCGATACATATGCCGACTTGTCGGCTATGGACCTTTCCTGGATTTCGATTAAACTAGATAGTGAGATGAGTCCTTCTCTTCTCCCCCTAGGAGTGAGTGTTCGAATGTAGCCAGAGGCTACGGTCCATGAGACAGTGCCGAGAGGGAGTTGGCCTGTCGACTGAGCGATGGTATGGTTGTGATGTGGTGATAATGTGGAGATGGTGGTATATCGATCCCAGGATCGAAACCTGACTCTGGACGGGAATGGGGTGGAATGGGTGTGGGATTAGTGTTAAAACTTGACCAACTGTTATTATATACTTGATATGCTAAAACAAAGGAAACCCCAGCCTTATAGGTTCCTTTTGAATATATCCTACTTGCATCCAATTTCCACAAAGCAATGCTCATAGGGTGGGAGTGGCCGGTACAAATCGTACTGATAAATTTTGGCACACAGGTTCTGCTGAGGAGTATAGCTCTGAGGAGTTTGACGGTTGAGGGGTTCGTTTCTACGCTCAAGTTTGGCGATCTTGTCTTCAAGCTGTTCTGAATGAATGCTACTTTTGATTCCGCCAATGCGGCAATGTAATAATTTATGTAATTCCGCACTATTTGTACTCTAATATTACGTTGTATGGATGTGATATTCGACTGGAATTTTGGGTAATATGATCTATAACGGTCTTATTACACTTCGACTCTGTGGATTTACCTTCGCGGAAATCAGGTCGTTTCAAGCATGCCCTGTTAGATTGATCTCTAATCCCAAACTGGGCCTTTGATCCGTGCCCTGATTGGGGGCGCCCAGCCCACTATGGCTGGAGGGCCCCTGTCACACTGCGCAATAAATAGAGGTGGGGGTCGGCGGCTCAAGTCATGAGGTTCGCCTGAGCCGAGCTCCCCACCGACACATAAACCCTAATCCGATCTAGAGGGGCACAGCCAGTGACAGGAAGCCACCAGCCACGCCACCCCACACCACTGACGTCGACGGCTTCATCGACCACTTCCCCGAACGTCGCTACCCGTGCGCAGACTTCACCGACGAACGAGATGGCCGACGCTTCTAGACCTCCCTCCGCGGTGTCAGGTTCGACACCTTCTCCTTTCCCTCTTTGTCTCTCTAGTTCCACATGTATTAGGATGTGTTGCGTCTTTTATCCCGAATAGAACCATTCTACCGGCTAGATCTATGCTCCTAATGATCCTAGAAAGTTCAACAGAGCCAGGTTTCTAGGGTTTTAGATCTAGAACGGGTGAACGATTAAACACAGGGTAGATCCATTCGGATCTGAGAAAAGAAGAGGGTCACCGAACCCTAACCCTAACTAGGTCAAAGAAAGAATAGAAGGAGGGCTCGGCTTCAAGTCTACTCGAAACCGAACCCTAAACCCACAATCAATTCGAGAAGAAGAAGAATAGAGCGAATCCCTAACTCTAACCCAAAACCCTAACCCTAGATCCCCAATCGGTTGACCCAAAACCCTAACCCTAGATCCCCAATCGGTTGAATCCGAGAAGAACAAACCAAACCCAAATCAGAAGGGGAAGAAGGGGAAGGGGAGGCCTGTCTCGACCGCTGCTGACACTGACGTAGTGCAGCTCACCCATGTGTGGGGCGAAGAAGGCCGAGCCAGGGGCGCTACTCATCGGGCTTTGGCCAAGGAGGCGGCGCAGCCAGGCCACTCGACAGCAGCGCGCTCACCCGCTGGGGAGCGCGCACGCCGGCGAGGGGGCCGGCGACGGTGTTGAGGCCCTACTCGCTCTCGTCGTTGCCTGCTCTTCGCTTGGGCTCGCGCGGCTGAGTGAGAGAGAGAACGGGAGGGATGGAATGGCGCTAGGGTTTCGCCCGCGCCGGCCGAAGGGGGTTTTGTTTACTCGATAACGCCGCTCGGCCATTGGATCGGCGCGGACGGCTCAGATCGAGCAGGCCGTTTCGTGGCCCAGGTAGGAGCGCGCGGCCGTGGCACTTTGCCGGCCCAGGCCCACGTTGCGGCCTAGGTGCGGCCAGGCGCCACGCAGGGCTGGTGGGCCAAGCCGAATTGCCGTCTTCGGGCCCAGTAGTAGTAAAGAGGGAGCCCAATTTTCCTTTTTTTCTTTTTCAGTAAAATTGAAAAATAGAAAATGGCTCAAAAGAAATCAGAAAAAACGAATTTTTCCTATGGGTAAAATTCAAGAAAATGAGTTCACTTTTTTCGATGCGTATTTTAAAGTTGTTATTTTCATTATTAAATTCGAACCAACGGGAGAATTTAATTTTGAAAAATGGATATGTTTTTAGCTTATTATAATATTGTTATTATTCTGACCAACGTTGATTAATGGCAATATTATGATGAGTTTTGTCATGCATTAATTCTCTTTCTGCCCAACGGTGATGCAGAATTAGTGTAGAGGACAATTGTATGTTTTAATTTTGACCAACGTTGGAACTAAGGCATGCAATTGTTATTATTATGTTTATGTTCTCACTCTATATGAATTGTGTTTTTAGGCGGATACAACTTGATGGGTTGTATCAAAGAGATCCCCACTCTCAAAGGTGACAACTACACGGAGTGGAAGAAAAAGATTGACCTAGCTTTCATCTTGGCTGAGGTGGACTGGGTAGTCACCTCACCGTATCCCACTGAGCCTGTGGCACCGGTGAGGGAGACAAACGAGGCTGATGCCGCTTGGGCAACTAGAGAGAGGGATTTTGCATCCCAAAAGATGTCCTATTACCTTTAGCATAGGAAATGGGTCACTGCCAACAAGAAATGTATGGCTGTGATAAAGAACACGATTGAACCTACAATTGTGGGCTCAATCCCAGAGTGTGACACCGTCACCGAGTACCTCGATAGAATAAAGAGTCAGTTCACTGGCTTTTCAAAGATATATGCTACCCAGCTGATGAAGCAGCTAGTGACAAAGGGGTACTCTGGAAATGGTGGCATAAGAGAGCACATACTAAGGATGAGCAATTTGGCATCCAAGCTAAAACCAATGGATCTGCCTCTCAAGGAAGAGTTCCTTATCCATCTGATTTTTGCTTCCTTGCCAAAGGAGTTTGACACTTTTATTGTCAACTACAACATACAGCCCGAGAAGTGGGACTTAGAGAGGCTCATGGCTATGTGTGTGCAAGAGGAGGAGAGAATGAAAGCTGCCAATGGTGGCACTATCAATTATCTGAAAGACAACAAGAAAAAGAATACTAATGCTAACTCCTCCTCAAAGTCAAAGGAAAAGGGTCCCATGCTACATCAGCCTCAGTAGAATAAGTTCACAGTAGAGAAAGACCAGTGTCTCTATTGCAAGAAGATGGGACATTATAAGAAAGATTGTCCCGATTACTTAAAGATGATCATGGCAAAGAAAGGTGAGAACATTATTACGTTCATAAATGAATCCCTGTATGTACAGTATTCCAAATCTACTTGGTGGATTGACTCAGGTGCAACTGTTCATGTTGCTAATTCTTTATAGGGATTCCGTTCGACGAGGACTACGCAAAGAAGAGAAAGACGCGTTAAAATTGCAAATGGAGTCCGAGCAGATGTTGAAGCCGTTGGCGATCTTTCTCTAGAGCTTGCTGATGGTTTCACACTTTTACTTAGAGATGTACTTTATGTTCCCTCTTTACGGAGAAACTTAATTAGTGTTTCATGCTTGGACAATGATGGATATGATTGCCATTTTGGAAATGGCAAATGTAAGACAGCATTTAATAATGCATGTGTTGGTCTTGCTATCTTACAAAATGAGCTTTATTTGTTATCACTACGTGATGATGTGAATGTTGTATGTGATGATGGGAATGTTGCGTGCGACAATGAGAATGTATCCTCGTCTATGGATGTAAACAGAAAACGAAAGAGAGCTCACGATGCGTTGTCGAAATTATGGCACATTCGTTTAGGCCATATTTCAAGGGGGAGAATAGAAAGACTAGTTAAGAATGATATTCTTCCTCCATTAGAGTTCTCAGATTTAGAACAATGTAGAGAATGCATAAAAGGAAAGTATGTAAAGAAAATTAAGAAAGATGTCAAACGAAGCATAGGAATTTTACAGATTATTCACACAGACATCTGTGGTCCATTTCCTGTAAAGAGCGTGGATGGTTATGATTCATTCATAACATTCACAGATGATTACTCCCGTTATGGCTACATTTATCCAATCAAAGAAAGAACAGAAACATTGGATAAATTTAAGATATTTAAGAAAGAAGTTGAAAACCAACACAATTTAAAGATTAAGATAGTCAGGTCTGATCGTGGGGGAGAGTACTACGGTCGACATACCCCATATGGCCAAGTTCTTGGACCTTTTGCAAGGTTCTTACAGGAGAATGGCATAGTAGCCCAGTATTCTACACCGAACGAACCTCAGCAGAATGGAGTAGCTAAAAGATGCAATCGTACCCTGATGGATATGATGCGCAGTATGATAAGTTACTCTACCTTACCGTTGAGCCTGTGCATGGAGGCGTTAAAAACCGCCATTCATATTCTTAATAGAGTACCAAGTAAGTTGGTGCCCAAAACACCGTATGAGTTGTGGACTAGAAGAGTACCCTCACTAAACCACTTACGTGTGTGGGGGAGTCCTGCTGAGGCTAAAGTATTTAACCCAAACATTGGGAAGCTAGACCCCAAAACAGTAAGTTGTCATTTTATTGGCTATCCAGAAAAATCAAAAGGTTTTCGTTTGTACTGTCCAGACAGACATACAAAGTTTGTGGAAATGAGACATGCTGTCTTTCTAGAGGATGAAATGATGAGGGGGAGCATGGTAGCTCGAGAAATTGACCTTGAAAAGAAACGGGTATATGCGCCCACTCCAATGATTCATGAGCCATTTTTCTCACTACCTGCTGTTGCTGCACCGATAGTGCAAGATACTGTGGTGCCAGCACCTGTTGTTATTCCGTCTGTGACAACAATGAATGACGATGAGGAACCTGTTCTTCAGGATCCTGTAGAACCTATTGCCACATATGAGGGGCAGTAACAACAACCTCAAACAGAAGATGTGCCAAATGTGGAGGCCCCTAGAAGGTCTCAAAGAGTTAGAAAATCAGCTATTCCTGCTGACTATGAAGTATACAACACTGAGAAATTTCAAATGGAGGATGATCCCACCTCATTTGAAGAAGCCATGAGAAGTGATCATTCATCAAAGTGGCTTGAGGCCATGGAAGATGAAATGAAATCTATGAATGCCAATAAAGTTTGGGACTTGAAAATAATTTCTAAAGGAGCCAAAACAGTAGGCTCTAAATGGGTCTACAAAACAAAACTTGACTTTCAAGGGAATATAGAGAGATATAAAGCGCGACTTGTGGCAAAAGGCTTTACGCAAAGAGAAGGTATTGATTACAATGAGACCTTTTCTCCAGTCTCATATAAGGATTCCTTCAGAATCATAATGACATTAGTGGCACATTATGATTTAGAATTACATCAGATGGATGTAAAGACGACATTTCTCAATGGGGACTTGGGGGAAAGTGTTTATATGGCACAACCGAAAGGTTTTGTCATGGAAGGAAAAGAACGAATGGGATGCCGCCTAAAGAAATCCATTTATGGATTAAAACAAGCTTCAAGACAGTGGTACTTGAAGTTTGATCAGACAATAAGAAATTTTGGGTTTAAAGAGAATGTAGAGGATAATTGTGTATATGCAAAGTTTAAGAATTGGAAGTTTATCTTTCTTGTCCTGTATGTGGATGATATCTTACTTGCTAGTAGTGATGTCAGTCTACTGCTGGAGACAAAGAAGTTTTTGTCCTCAAAATTTGATATGAAAGATCTTGGTGAAGCTTCGTTCGTTCTAGGGGTCGAGATTCACCGAGATAGAAGTAAAGGGGTATTAGGACTATCACAAAGAGCATACATAGAAAATATCTTAAAGAAATTCAGTATGCACAAATGTAGTCCCTCACCTGCTCCTATAGTCAAGGACGACATATATGGGGATTTTCAATGCCCTAGGAACCAATATGAGATCGATCAAATGAAAGCGGTTCCATATGCTTCAACTATCGGAAGCTTGCAATATGCTCAAGTATGTACGCGCCCTGACTTGGCATTTGTTACCGGGTTACTTGGCAGATTCTAGAGCAATCCTGGAACAGAACATTGAAAATTGGTAAAGAAAGTCTTGCGTTATTTGCAATGAATGAAAAGCCTCATGATGACGTATAGAAGATTAGATTCACTCCATACAGTGGGATATTCTGATTCTGATTATGCGGGAGATGATAGAAAATCCACGTCTGGATATGTATTCACTCTCGTAGGGGGAGCTATTTTATAGAAAAACTCTAAGCAAATCGTCACTACATCGTCCATAATGTATGCCAAGTTTGTAGCATGTTATGAGGCAACGGGGCAGATGAACTGGCTAAAGAAGTTCATACCCGGTTTGAAGGTGGTTGACGACATCTATAGACCACTTAAGTTATACTGTGATAATAATCCAGTAGTACAGTATGCTCACAACAATAAGTCAAGTGGTGCTGTCAAACACATTGACATAAAGTATTATGTTGTGAAAGATAAAGTCCGGGATCATGTCATAAGTCTTGAGCATATAAGTACCGAAAAGATGCTTGTGGATCCGCTTATAAAAGGCTTACCACCCAACGTGTTCAGAGAACATGTAGCCGGTATGGGTTTAAGAGAAAGCCTATAATTCCTGGATAAAAGAAGGCACAAAGTTAAGTATCTATTTCAGAACATAGTGGTGTGTTGTAACGGTTAAATCTATCGGCAATTGATCGTGACGATGAAACATGCTTTATGCGCTAATCTGTAATGGAATAAACAAAAGTAAATAATATGGAATTAAAAGATGGTAGGAGATAGAGGGAGAGATTGTTAGATTGATCTCTAAGCCCAAACTGGGCCCAACGGCCCAGTTAGGCCTTTGATCCACGCTCTGATCGGGGGCGCCCAGCCCATTATGATTGGAGAGCCCCTGTCACACTGCGCAATAAATAGAGGTGGGCCCGGCGGCTCAAGCACGTCACGAGGTTCGCCTGAGCCGAGCTCCCCACCGACACCTAAACCCTAATCCGATCTAGAGGGGCGCAGCCAGTGACGAGAAGCCACCAGCCGCGCCGCCCCGCTCCACCGACGTCGACGGCTTCATCGACCTCTTCATCGAACGTCGCTGCCCGTGCGCAGACTTCACCGACGAACGAGATGGCCGACGCTTCTGGACCTCCCTCCGCGGTGTCAGATTCGACACCTTCTTCTTTCCCTCTCTGTTTCTCTAGTTCTACATGTATTAGTATGTGCTACGTCTTTTATCCTGAATAGAACTATTCTACTTGCTAGATCTATGCTCGTGATGCTCTAGAAAGTTCAACATGCCCAACATCGCCACCTCCATCGGCCGTTCGAGGACCCCGTGGTCCAGGAGTACTACCAGCCGCTGTGGCGCAAGTACTCCGGCGTCATCGACTACGTCAACTTCAAGTTCTACGGCTACGGCGCCAACACCGACGTGCCCACGTACGTCATGTTCTACGACGACCAGTCGGTGAACTACCCCTGCGGCAAGGTCCTCGCCAGCTTCAAGACCGGCGACGTCACCGGACTGCTCTCGCCAGACCAGGGCATCAGTGGGGCCAAGGAGCTGCAGCGGCAGAACAAGCTGCCCGGGCTGTTCATCTGGTCAGCGGACAGCTCCAAGAAGAGCAGCTACGGCTTCAAGTACGACACTGAGGCGCAGCAGATCATTGCCAACCACTGATCTCTGCATCTATGCATCTAGCTTAACAAGGGATCACACTAAATAAATAATAACCTCTCAGGTCAACGACAATTACTTGCAGGTTAATTAAAGAGGTTGGTCTTGATTTAAGGACCAGAATAATGGTGACTGAAAAAAATGCAAGTTTATAAACAGTAATAAGCATGCTGTTTGCGTGCAGTATTAATAAGAGTGAAAACCAGTCTATCCACCGCATGTGTTTGGGTTTTGCGAAGCACTAGGAGCATTGCTAGAAATTGGTAGATATCATCGAGCACTACAATTTTCATACAAAAAGTCAATATTTATCCAACACTATAGAAAAAAAAATTTAATACAACAAACTCTGGTACGTGATTCATATGCTGCTCGAACTTTATATTACTTTTTGAGCATTTTAACAATTTGAAATGACAAAACTCAAAATTAGAAATTTGTAGATCTCGTCGAGAGCTACAATTTTCATATATAAAGTATCTTTATCCGACACCATTCAAGAATGATATGATTTTTCTAAGATGACTAAGCCCTGGTACACGATTAATATGTTGCTCAAACTTTATATCATTTTTGGAGCATCTAAACAATCTCAACTGATAAAACTCAAAACTAGAAATTTATAGAGTTTATGAGAGCTACAATTCACACTTAAAATATTTTTATCTGACACCATACAAGAAAGGTATGGTTTTTTGAAGACGACAAGCTATGGTACACGATCAATATGCTGTTGTATTTTACTTTTTTGAGCATCTTAACGATCTCAAAAGGAAACACGTAACTAGAAAAGTTGTAGATATCATTGAGAGCTATAATTTTAAAAATCTTTTTAATTCAAGATACATGAAATAGATTTAATTTTTCTAAGGTGGAGTCTTGCTGTTAACACGCAGGTCTCATTTATGAGATTTATGCTATATAATAAGATATTGCGTCAGGTAGACGCCCGTTTAGATCTATATAAGACCCGTTATAACTTTATATAGCTAAACATATATTTTGAAACTTTAGGATCTATTGATGATCATACAACTCTAAACTAACTTTGAAATAACTTTTAGGGCTCTTTTGACTTTTGAATACAGTCTCTTTATCAATATATTGTTTCTTTTACTCTAATAAAAAATGAAATAAAATAAATAAAAAATGAAATAAAATAAATGAAAAAAGAAATCATTTATTTAATGAATAGTTGTAGCATCCGGTTTTAAGGACAAAATTAGATACGCACCATATATGAGCCTAGAAAGTCAAATCTCGCATATAGCTACAAATAAGGGTAATATCGAAAGACAATGCTCAATATATAACATACTTATTATAAAGAATATAATCTTAAACAGCAAATAGCAGAAAGACAACTCTGATCTTCGAGTGAAAACTCCAATCCACATGGACAACTGACTGGTTGATCACAAGCCTAACTTCTTCAAACTCTAGCAATCTGGTACACATCCGGGATTTTTCTAAAGTATTGAAAAAGTAAAACAAGCGTAAGTACATGTCATACTCAATAAATATAACATGGGATTCATGAGGCTCAAAAGGTTGACACTGGTTTACTGCGATTAGCTTTTAATGAGTCATGATTTTAGCAATTGAGTAGCAACAAGTTTATCACAAGCCCATGTAAACATATGATCAGGTAAATATGAATAATGAATAGCATAAACAGTAAACATTAGTGAGCATCTTTATCATCATTATCATTAGTGTTCATCATCTATTCCGTAAGGGTTTCAAGGCCGCTCGTGACCGTGAGCACGGCTGATATACCAGTTTTACACTCTGTAGAGGTTATACACTTTCACTGTGAGTCGTGATTTACCCTTTCGTCCGAGGTCGCGAGCCTCTTAACCCACTACCAAGGAAGGTCAACAGTGGTCACTATAAAGCCTTTTAAAGGTTCGTCTAATGAGTTAGGGACGCTAGGTTTCCAATTGACAAACAGATGTAGAGCTCCCCTTTCAAATGGCACAATAACGCGCAGCCTATACACATAAAGACATAGGCCGCACTATATCCGATTCGTCAAGCCCCTCTTGCGCCATAAAGATAACCACTAACAAGCTAGAAAATGTCCTCATACTTGACTAAAGCCAGAGCCATGTGGCCCTCACAGTTGTACTGTAAGTTCTGGATGATCACTTACAGATAAGTCCTTAGGGAGAGAAATCTAGAGCACCATAATAGTAGCCCAATGCCCTAGCTCCCTGATTCTATGTTGCTAAAAAGCATCTTTTAATGTTTATTGCATATATCATTAGTCAAGTTACAAGATCATGGTCTTTAATTGAGCACTAGCATCATACTACCTAATGCAATACCCCATAGGTATCAAGGTGCAAGGTAACAAAGTACTAGGAAATCCTTAGTGGTAATCAAGGTAGACACATGTAGTATGATAAGTGATTAATGGTGAATAGGTAAGAAGAAGAATCACATGCTATACTTGCCTTAAACTCGGATCCTTCCTCTAGTCCACAGCTTCAAAGGAACTTCTTCTTGATCAACACGTAAAGCTCACCAACTGGACAAGATCATAAAGCACCACACAAGCATCCATACAATCATACATGAAGCAAACAATAGAACTAAATTAGAACAGTACACCAAACAATAAAAAGGTTTGAAAACTAATCTACGCATTGCTATGAACACATAGACGCAAAAAGCACGCTAATCAAAGCTACGATAAAAAAGAAACATCTACCAGAAGATTCACATTTATATAAGCAGAAAACTATAGGCTTCATTTATTTTAACTATATAAAATCATATTTATAAGATATTTTAGAGAAATATCCGAATGGAATTAAGTCAAATTATATTTGAAATTAGAAAACTAAAGTAATTTTAATCATTTTTTATTTATAAACCTCGTTGCATAACCATTAATCAAGTTAGGATTTAAATCATGAAATTCCATATCGAGTTACATGGTAAACACTATTACAAACACGTAGATTATGTCATTGTGAATCTAACGCAACTTGAACGGGTCAAAACAGAGTTAAAACGAAGAAGATATGATGAAAACAGTGTTGATGGCAATTTTGTAAATAACCCGAACTGCATTAGGTTTTTAAAACATGAAAACGTATTTTGAATCTAACAGAGAGAAACTACGCTTTCAGAAAAGGAAAACGTATTTCGAAAACATGCTATGGACTACGGGTTTATTTTGTAAAAGTCGGGGGTCTTTTTAGCAAAAAGGGTGGCGAAAGGGTACGTTCTAATCTCGATCGTTGATCTTTGAACAGACAACTATGGGGTCTGGAGCGGTGGTTGCCGACCGGAATAGAAGGGTCGACGCGGTGGACTCCATTGCCGGTGGTGAGATGCTCGCCGGAGTGGGATGAAAACGTCGTAGAGGCCTCGGTTTTCAACGGGAAAAGCATGGGGAGACAGAGGAGAATACAATGAGCTCACCTAGGCAATTTTCTTGGACGGAGACGGCTTGAAGACAATGCAGGACACAGCGGGCGGACGGTGGCTCCCTGCGACAGTTTGGCAGCGATTAGGGACCACACGAGAGCGAGAGAAAGAGGAGATAAGGGCTCGGGAGCTTCGAAACCTCGGCGCAAAACTCGATAGCAAGTCGCGAACGGCTGCGAGGCTTCAAACGGCGTGCACTGCCGCGGCGGCGTCGGCTCCCAACTCAATGAGATCCGATGGAGCAGAGGTGTGGCTAGGGCTAGTAGGTGACTGCTCTAGGGTTCGGGATGGAGGCGGCGCTGACGCTAATGAGGGATAGGGAGGCAGCGCTGTGCAGGCTCGGTATTTATGAGGGCCCTCGGCGTGGGGCGCACGCCAATCGCGAGTCGGCGCGGCGACGGACTCCTTCTCGGTAGAATCCAACGCGGAGATGAGAGAAGGAAGACGAGCGAAGGTAGGAGATGACACTGATAGAGAGGCCCACCTGTCAGCGATAGGGCGAGGGAGAGGGCGGCGTCCGCGCGTTGCTGGGCCGGCCTGTTTAGCTGGGCCTGCGGGAGAGTGAGGGAGACAACGGGGAGGAGCAGGCTGCTAGTTGGGCCACGGGGAAGAAGCGGGAGTAGGCCGGCTGAGGGATTGGGTGAGGGAACTGTGCCTTCAGGCCAAAAGTCAGGGTGAGAGAGGGAGAGAGGTGAACTTCCTTTTTCTTTTTCTAAATTTCCAAAGCAATTTTCAAATGAGTTTTGAATTCTCTTTTGAGTTTTAGATCAAAACCACTCACCACAATAAATCAAATGCAACGGCATGTATGCTCAAACATGTTGCTACCTTATGATAAATTTTAATTTAATGAAAATTTATTATTTACCTATGTTTTCATGAACACAAAATACATAATTAAATCATTTCATTTCTATTTCAAAAAGAAGCAAATTTTAGGGTGTTACAATAGCATAAGATTTATTTTTTTATTTGATTTGGCATTATTCAACAAGATTTTTTTGACAAATTCCTTTTTTTGAAAGTCATGTGATAATTATGAGACCTGTCGAGCATCTCTCATCGCGGTTAGCCAAGTGGATGGACTGTAGGTGGGCTAGGAGATGTACGTGGGCTGCTTTTGGACTGTTGGTCAGTATTGTTTTACTTTCAAATTTCTTCCAAGCGAGCGGTGGCCCATATCATATTTCTATTGAAGATTAGGTATGCCATTTTTCTTTTATGTTTTTTAGAAAAAAAATGATTTTATTCTAGTCTCTTCATAAATTATACATACTAGCAAATATACCCGTGCGTTGTAACAGAAAAAAAAGCTACCAAACGTTTATTAAAAACCAGGCCGAGAATGTTACATTATTTATTTTTTATATTTTCTATAAATTTTAAAATCTATAATTTTTTTTACAATGACAATGACATCCATAACATAATAAGTTCACATTGACAATAATACAACAATATACTATTAAATCTCCATCGAATTAAAATACAACTTCATCGGTGAAATCATTTCTTTTGCTTCGGCTCCACAAGCAGCTCCACAGGTGGAGCTAGAGCTGTTTTTAGACTCCATTTAACGAATAGCTTAACGTGTTAGACAAAACAATTCCTAAACTTTAAAATGACTATTATGCCCTTCTCTTTCCCTTCTATTTTTCCATCTCCTTCTCTTCTCGTGGCCTCTCTCTCATCCGGTGGCCGTCCACCGTTCCCTAAACCGTGGCACCTTGCCATCTCCATCACGCTCATCAATGTTGGCGGTCCTCGCGCCCTCCCCGATGGCCGCACTCACGACACTGGCGGCCTGGTGCGCTCCCTCCCATGTTGTTCGGCTGGGTTGGCTGGCGAACAGCTTCAGAAGCCGGTGCAGAAGCCGTGCAAAACGGGGCCGTACTTGTAAATATATCGCAATTTTAATGTTCATACTATGCATGTGTTGGTAGAATTAGATATCGAGCTTTATGATTTCTTTTGGAACCCATAAAAATACATAATTCTAATATTTGATTAAGTCAGCAAGAAGTAAGTTGTTGGAGACCTCTCTCTCAATTTCCATATGGCAACCCTCGTCGAGGATTGGAGTTGTGTATGCCTACAATTGGAGATACATTTATTTTAATTAGATTAGATAACAAACTGATGAAGATTTTAGTTCACGATTTGATTAGTTGGACCATCAGTTGATCGAGGCTCTAATAATAAATGAGTTTTATATATAATCTTCATCAACAACTTGAAACTTAGTGGTGGAATATTTGTTTATTAGGGGTTATAGAAGGGTCTAGAGTTCAAAGACACATAGTAATGGATTTGTTATTTATGTTTATAAGAAAAACAAGAGATATTAAAAAAAGAAGAAAAAACGAAAAAAGTCACGGAAAGAGAGTTGGTTACCGAAGGAAACTAATACTCTGGAACTTTTTTTGAATTGCGGTAAGGAATCTCCACGGTGTTAATACGGAAAAAAAAACGAGATATATGGAAGTGCCAGCAGGACATAGAAACACAAATATGAAAATGACGCGAAAATGGAAAAATACGAAAATGACACGAAAACGGAACGCTGCCGTGTTACCGGGAAAAAAGGCATAGGGACATCACGAGCCGAACACGGAAATGAGACGATAATTAGGTTGGACGAAAAATTATTAGTGGCCAGAAATTTTGGCTCTTTAGTATTAGGTAGATATAACCATCCATTATTAAAAAACAAACACGGATGAAAAACAGCCTATGCTCAAAGAGCGGCATAGAAACAATAGCCGCCAACTAAACACCAAGTCTATTAGAAGACAAATATCCATTCCTAATGGTGCAACTTTTTATCGCGGGTTCTTCTTTGAAAGTTTTTTTTATCACAGGTTTGTCGTGTTATTTGACCTGTACATAAATACACATCTATAATCTATAAATCCATTATGTGTGTAGCGTAAATATGATAGAAAGGCTTCTCCTAGTTTTTTCATATATAAGTTATTCCTTATTAAAGCTCTTTTAACCTTATATAATTAATTTTATAGTGTGATGAAGATGATGGCATTCTAGGTTTACTTTAAATCAAACCATCTCAAATTATATTAAATTTGTGTAAACTATTATCAACATTTATTACAACTTAGAATAAACAAAAATATCCAAATATGTTTTATGGTAAATTAAATGATACTTATTTCATACGCTGGATATTATTATCCTTTCATATAACTATATAAGTTTATCAAACTTAAATAAATGCTTTAATAATTTATTCTAGGACAAAGCTAAGAACTGCGGGTTTTTTATGGTGGGACCGGCCAGGGCACGAGAGAAACTACGCACGTGGTGGTATATCTACCAGGCACCGTCCACTGAAACGACAGTCCCGGCCCACGATCTAATCTTGCTACTCACTGCCATCCGGGCTCCACACCCGAGTCAACCTCAATGCTCCCTCACCTTCCGTACACCGGGCCCATACACCGTACGTAGAACGCAACCCGCTCGCAACAAAATATCGGACGCCCCACCAACGGACAAACCCACCGCACCATACACCGGGTCCACGCAGCTTTCAGAGCGTCCACCTCCCGCTCCGATCCGGGAGGAGGCGGAGCGTGCCGCGGCGCCGACCGAGACCGATCCCCGCGGTGAAGCAGAGACCTGCGCGTATAAATACCCGACCTCGCCGGCGCCCGCGAGCTTCGAGAAAACCTCCTTCGCCGCGCCTTGCCCTAACAGCCTACTAACTAGCTGCGGCGCTCCACTATCACTCCCTGCTACTACACCTACTTCCGCTCTGGTACTGTTGCTGCTGCTGCTGCTGCTTCTGGTGGCGGTGGCACCCAAACCCTATCCCCTGCCCTGATGTCGCAGCAGGACGCTGCGGACCCGCCTTCGGCGACGGACGAGCGGCCGGGGGGTCTCCCGCGGACCGGCTCCGCCAGCCGCCTCAACGCGCAGGCGCCGGAGTTCGTGCCGCGCGCTGCCGCGGTGCCCCCGCCCCCTCCGCCGCAGGCGGTGGTGCGTCTGTTCGCGCCGCCTCCTCCTCCCGCGGCGTTCTTCGTCGCAGCACCCCCGCCTCCGCCGCCCCCGTTCGAGTACTATGCGGCGGTTGCCACCGGTGGGGGTGCCAGGTTCGGTCCCCCCGCCGAGCAGGACGCCGAGGCTGAGCAGCCGCCGAGGGACGGGAGCTTCGACGACCCCGTGCCCAAGATCAGGAAGCAGGTGGGTGGATGCTCCTCTCCGTCGTCGTTCCTGGTGATCCCTGATACGATAGGTGCAATTAGATCACTAGATCAGGAATAGAATTTGCTCAATTTGTGACATTTTTATAGTCCCACAAGCTGTCTGCGTCATCCGATGTGCTTCCCAGTAGTCTCACGAGGAATTAAATTTGCTTAATGTGGAGTACATCTTTTAGTCTCGCAGATATGCTGGACACATGCCATGAAAATCTATTTGCTACTTTGGCCACTTTAGATGTGTTTGCATTGAACAGAAAGTCAAGCATTGTTCAGATTGAACTGCCTGCTTTTGTTGTGCTAATGGTAATGTAGGGGGCTAGGAGCTGCGTAGTGCACATGTTATTTATTAGTTGAGGCACACATTTTATTTAGTTGTGGTGAAATGGAGCAAGGGGCAGAGCTACATGAACTTACTGGGATCAGCTGACATGTACAAATGTGGAAAATCCTAATACACTATACAAATTCACTGTTTACTAGTATATTTAAGTGATGATTAGTGGGACTGACTCCGGCGATTCCATTTTCTGCTCCGCCCCTGAATGGAGCCGCTAGCAATCGAACTTGTCAAAATTCTGGTATTTTGCTATTTGTGTACTTGTAGTATCTGTTAAGATGGATAATGTTTCATGGTAATTTCCTCATCTCTCTAAGTAAATGATGGTAGGGTAATTTTGGTTCATTTTTTAGTTTAAGCTAATGAATTGAATTCGTACCTTTCCTGTGTTTGGATGTTAATAGATCATGTTTGAGAAATCAGGTAACAAGGATACATCGTGGTTTCAGGATCTATTCTTTTTTATGTGATCTACTTCAATAACTCATTTAAGCCTAGGATGGTAAGGTGTCGCCTCACCTCGCCTTATCATTGTGAGGGGGTAGGTCGCCACGCCTCGCCTCACCTTACCACCTTAAGAACCATGGTTGAGAGGGACTGCACCACTACCGTTGTAATAATGATGCAAGAAATTTAACTTCTCAAATTTATACCTTTGAGGATTGATTTGATTTTGATGGGTTAAGCAGTTAGACTTAACTGATCCTTCTGTTGGGTAATGGCAGTGAAGAAAAAGTGAGCTTTGACTCCCTAATCTTTGGTACTGGATTGATTGTTCAAAGATCCAGTATCAGGGGCTATATTGGTGGGCAGGAAGCAGCATAGAATGTAGCTGAAAGAAGTTAACAGGCAAGGAGATGGAAGTTGTCACTGGTGATGGTGGTGGCAATGGCATCCACAGGGAAGGTAGGGGGAGGAATGGTGGTGCCACTTGGAGGAGATAAGTAGAGGAGGTTGAATCTCTTTTCTTGTTTGATCCAAAATGGGTACATGGAATTTTTTTAAAAAAAAACGGGTACATGGCTTCTCCTATGGAGACCTAACTTGACTCCCAAGCAACTAATAAATTGAATCCTTATAGATTGTGTCCACCCTTTCCTAATAGTCTACTTTCCTAGCTTTAATAGCTAACAGTCTCAACTTTCCTTAAAGAAGCAAAAAACCAACTCATGATATCAAAAGGTATCTTGCCGATGGGGTAAAATTGATGAAAAAAAGGAAAGGATGCGTGCAACCATTCTGGCAGCGGTGCCGCCTTTAGGTTTGCTGGGCTAAGCCAGCCCATGGTGTGGTGACCCATGACATCCAGAGGGTAGATATTTTTATTCATTTGAATGCATGTTGACGGCGAAAGAACTTGACGTCCATGTTTAGAGTATGATCTGTAGTTCTAGTATCCACTCCCATTAGGATCTAATGTATTCCATGCTGCTGAAATGTGGGTTTATAGTGTTAATGTGCTAATTAAATTGAAATTTTCAAATTGTGAACTTATATAGGACTATAGGAGGCTGGATTGTTTGTGATGTTGAACTACTCTAGGCTTATTTAATACATTATTATGGGAATTTTCGGGTGGCAATGGTTTGCTCTATTTGGTTGAGCAACCCCTATTCGATATTTTAATTTGTATTCAAGTTTGCTAACTTCGAATTCCATTTTATTCAGCTATTAGTTTGTTTGTTTCATTAAATTATAATTTTTCAGGCCCTAGAGCTCTGATTATTTAATTATGTTATTTGAACCAAATCATAATGTCATATTTGGTTCCATGATTTTGTGCTATTAGTGTACTTCATGGTTTTATACTTCACAGTTTTGTGTTATATTGTAGTTCATCTTTTTTTTTGTTAGCATTTCTAGTGAGCAATTGTTCATGGGATGCACCAATTGTACTGCAAAAGCATTATAGCAGTCGTCTTGGCCGTTTAAGTTGGAGAAAAGTTGTTGACATGCTTACTTTAGTGCAAAATTGTTTTATGAAATGCAGCAAAATTGTACTTGGAGTTTTTTTGGGCCTTGATCATGTATTCATGTTGATAAAATGGTTCTTAGTGCACATTGGGTAAACTAAAATTAAGTTGAATATGAGGATGCTCTTCTTCTGTTGGTTAGCAAATATCAACTACCATTGGTGCTCTGTAGTTCCAGTCTGATGGTGCTTCATTTTATGTTTTTAGTTCAGCCAGTGTTGAATTTTAATTTGATCTATTAAATTTTGTAGTCTTGTGACTGGTAGTGGCCTAGAAAATCCAGACAAAGACAAATTGTTGCATCTTATTATGTGTTGTAAAATCACATCTTTTTTTTTGTTTTTTTGTTTTCTGATTTCTCAAAATCTGACGTTATAGGTGGAGTATTATTTCAGTGATATAAACCTGGCCACCACTGAACATTTGATGAGGTTTATTTCAAAGGATCCTGAAGGATATGGTGAGTCGCGTGCTTGCTTCTGAAGCTACTTTATTTTGATGTGCACATATGAAGTTATCACATTGATACCAGTTGTTGAATTTATGGTTTTTCTTTTTGAAAAAATATCATTATTTAAAATTTATAGCTTCTTTCCATCATTAGAAACCAAGTCATTTTTAATGACTTTCTATTTTAAGGCGACGGTCAAAATCATAGTAGGCTTTGAAAGGTGATATTGACATAGTCTGGAGGTTTAATATTTGTATATATGAAGGGTATTGTTCAATTACTTACATTGATTATATCCTGTTTAATTTGTGACATTTTCCTACTGCACTAATTTTCTGATAGATGCACTTTTGGTTGGATGCATCTTATCAGGATAAGATCCATTCAGTGTACTCAAAGATTTGGTTCATGGAGCAAATGGTTTTCGGTTGTTTTTGCTTACATCTTACCATGAACTTGGAATCAATTGATTTTCACTAGTACTACAACTAGTTCCCTTTTTTGAAGTGCAATCTATTATACATTTTCTTTTATCGAAATTAATAAAAGAAAAATGGTTACAGTATTTATTAGAATGGTGCCCTCAATCTCCTTATGTTACAGAAATGAGTTGTCTTAGAATAAGACCTTTTGGTCATGACTTCAGTATGCTATTTTTTTTAGTCAACCACTTCTTTTGTGGAAGCTGTTTGTGCTTAATGTGAAGAAATCTAACTTTTATAATTGAAGTGGACAAATGCTTTTTAGTGGGAAAACTAATGTGCTTTCTCATTCAATGTAGTGCCAATATCAGTTGTTGCTGGCTTTAAGAAAATTAAGGCTTTAGTGCAAAGTAACTCCATGCTTGCTTCTGCTCTTCGGACTTCATCAAAGCTTGTAAGTTCCATGATAATCCAATTGTGTAGTTACACTTGACCCTAACATACACTATTGTGTTCTGAAGTTTCTTACTAAATTCAATACTTCATAGGTCATAGGCATAAGATTAGAGGCATCATACCCATCGTACCCTCACTGTTGGTTGTGTCCTCTGGAAATCTATGTTGCTTATGTCCGCAACAATATTTTTTAATTATTTTGGGCATATATACAGGTGGTCAGTGATGATGGAACAAGAGTAAAACGTGAGCAACCATTTACAGAATCGGATTTAGAAGAACTCCAGGTGACTAGCAATGCTTTGTACATTGAATGGCACTAGCCCCATTAATATTGAATTATTCTCTAGTTATAAGAAAACCTTTGCTAGACTGTCAGATAAGGAACACCTCATCTGTTTTGTAGGCCCGAATTGTTGTTGCAGAAAATCTCCCAGATGATCATTGTTACCAGAATTTGATGAGGCTCTTTTCAGCTGTTGGCAGGTAAACGCTAATGTAGGTCTATATCAAGTGGACCACTTTCTATTTACTCATGAAAATGGAAAGAACCATACACTGTATTTGTAATTTATTTTGTTTTGTCATTTGCCAGTGTGAAGACAATTAGAACTTGCTATCCTCAGACCCCAAATGGCTCTGGTCCAGCTACTAACAGATCTGCAAAGCTAGATATGCTTTTTGCCAACAAAGTAATGACCTTCTCTGTTTGTACTTTAATATCATGTTATCTGGAAATGAACTCTAGTAGTTACTGTAAATAAATATGTCTCATAGGGTTCATTGAATTGGAAATAGATATGCTTTTTGCCAACAAAGTAATCGCTATTCCTGATTTTGATACTTAAATATCATACTGCAATTGAAAACTGTTTTGTACTGCTATCCATAAATAACTACTTTTGGTAGGGTCTGTTGAATCTTCCCTGCACCCTGCATGGCTGCACCCTAGGAAAGTAAAAAAGAATAGAACATTGCTCAAGTAGTAACGCGTCTAACTGTCTATGCAGGCATAATTGGTTAATGGGATTTTAGAAAGCCTACTACTTGCTCCTCAACATCTTGTCCTTGCATTGGAGACACTAGACAATGGGTTTATGGGTCTAATGCCCATAACTGTATCAGCCCAGGAGGGTGGTGACAACTGACAACCCTGGGGCAACCACCACTGGCCTTCATGCTGTCATGAGTCATTGTATTTCTAGGAAGTTTTACCTTTTGTAGTTAGGAAAAATGAGATAATCTATAAGATCCCATGTCTATATGAATAGAGGATATGTATCATGATTAATCAAGCAAGAAGGGTCAAGCCCACTTCTGCTGTTAGCCGTCACTCCGAGCCTCTTGTGCCGCCTCTCTGCCCTGCTGCACCACCTTCATGGCCGCTAGTCACATCTCACTCCTCAGTAATGCAGGCACCTAATACCATCTTTTCTTTATCACTTCATAAACCAAGCCCCGATCCTGACATTTGACACATATTGCACTGAGAACATAAAGGAAATATTAGTTTGTGGGTTGTTGGTTCATCAGTCATTTATATTCTGACATTTTTTCTTTTCTTGAACGGGCTTTAAGAGATGCCTGTCATATGTTAAGAGGAATGAAGAACCAGTTTACCAAACAAACCCAAAAATGAAAACAAAATCTGGAAGTTTCTAACATAATTTCATACATCGACACCATATTTAAGTAAAAGGCTAGTGCTGAAAAAATAGGAACACTGCTTCAAATGGCTAAACATATCAAATAATAAGATATGAAACTTGGTTCAAATGAATCATTATATTTTATGCAATAGACAAATTATATGTCTTCCTTTTCATCATAGTCTTGTCACATGACGGTTATGTCCTGCCAAAATAATAATAACTTTTCTTTGATGGCAGCTTCATGCTTTTGTTGAGTATGATACTATTGAAGATGCTGGTAGAGCGGTATGCGTTTTTATATAATGTTTCAATATCACATTTGTTTTGTAAATGCATTATCTTATATTATTTCATGAATTACAGATTGTGGAACTTAATGATGAGAGGAACTGGAGAAGTGGTCTTAGAGTTCGATTGTTAAGCACTTGCATGGTAACCTTCCATTGAACTTCATTAATTGCACACGGGATGGCTTAGTGTTGTATTGGTGTTTATTGTTCAACTGCTTACATCAAGATAGAAGGAACTTGGCATATTACCTCAAGATGTCATATTACAAACTAATCATATTACAAAAATCCTCTGGGGCTTTGAAACTGCTATACTACTATGCGTACCAATATAGCAGTTTCAAAGCCCTGGACGAGTCTTCCAGAAATAGGTTTATTTTGAATCTACTTTTTAGTGAAGCAGAAACTGCCCAACGCCCAAAGGCCAAAGCCAGGATCAGAACAATAGGGTTATGAGGAAAACTTATTTGGAAATTTGAAAGCTCTCTTGAACTGCTCTGCTATAAACATGATGACACATTTTTTTCTTAAAAAATAGGAGAAGTCTATTTTTGCCATCCAACTATTGTCCTAGTTGGTTTTACTGTTTTGGCCAATTAACTAGAAAACCAGGAATCTTTGACCATCCAACTTATGATACTGTTCATATTTGGCGATTCGGCAGTTTTGATGTGGTTTGGTTGACATGGAGATAAATGCTGACATGTGGGCCTGACTGGCACTTGTCGTTCACGTCACCAAAACCACCCATAAAAACAGCCGAATGGTCAAATATGAATGGTGTCAATAGTTGGATGGTCAAAGATTTCTGGTTTTTGAGTTTAATTGGCAAAACCAAACTCGGACGATAGTTGGATGGCCAAAAATAGACTCCTCCCAAAAAAAATAGTGTGTGGAACTCTATGCACTAGTATTAGAGATAGCTGTTGTACATGACTTGTCTTGTACATATCTTGTACTGCAAGCCAGTTCCAGCTATATATATGCAAGGTCAACCAACCCTAAGGGTGTGAAGTATTTTCCTACCTCTCTACATACATGCACTTTAGGAAGATGCATAAAACCATGAAGAACATATTCATTATTTTGATTTCTTATTATCCCCTTACCAAGTTACTGGGGTCAACTGAAAAGTGCAGGTAAGAACTTTTTTGATTAACTTTAGTGTGAATAAATTGAGGAGTTGTCTGTCATGCTCTTTTGTGTCCGATCATGTCTGTCTATTTTATTTTTAATTTTTGCTACTGATTTTACTACAGAAAATTATTAATCCATTTATCGCTTATGAAACCATTGTTTTGGTAGAAGAGTAATAGTCTATTGTAAGTGGTGGAGCCACAGATTGGCTTGGACCAGGTCTCAAACCCTGTTAAATTATGCGTAAGCTTTTGATAATCTTGTTTTTCTTACATTTTTTTGTAGGTGTGCAGCGTTTTTTTTTTTTTGGTCTACGACCTGGGCTGCAGCATAAGCAGCCTGGGGCATAGGTCCGCTACTGACTACCGTTCAACTGTGCATAGACATCCACCCACCTATCTTGTGTTAAGTACTTAAGTATGTCGAGACATTTACCTGAATCGAAATTTTGAGCTTATTAGTCTTAACATGGGCATGTTTTAGCCTTTACCAGCGCATGACTGGTTTGATTCCACCTTGTTTAATCACAATCTATCGCATTTTGAACTTTTAACTGCGACAAAGAAGAAAGAACTCCCATTTTTGTTTGAATTCTGATCTGTTGGCAAACTTTTTGTGAACTTTTTCCCTCGAACACACATGAGAGCTGCACATTATTATATTAAGAAGACCAAAGGGGGGAAAGAACCCCATACAACACCACACACTCACACCTTGGTTTCTAAGATTACAAAATCACCTGGAAAAACACAACAGCGACCCCTGACCTAGAATTCACTCATCTGGGCAGCTGACCAGTCAGCTAAGAAATACCTCTGCACCTGCAATCCCTCCAGTCTCAGTTTATCGGAGGCAAGAGATAAGGCACTATTATTTAGATTTGGAGAAACTCTGTTGAACACACAGTGATTCCTGTGATTCCAGAATCCAGAGTGTCCATGCTCCTAAAATGACATAGAGTTCAGGCTTTTTCTTGCCAAACCAGCAACAACCTTGCTGGCTCTATCACACCATCCTTCAAAGGATGTCTCACCCAGCTGAGGTGAGAGGCTTTGCATACCGACTGTCTGCAGCAGGCCAAACCAAATATCTCACGCAAAACCACAGTGCACCAAAAGATAATTTATCGTCTCTGCATCCTGGTTGCAATGGAGGCAATGAGAGGGATGATGAAGACCATATGCCTTGCCAGCATATCCACAGTCCAGCACCTGTTAAATGTGACAAGCCACATGAAGAAGTGACATTTGCCCGGTGCCACGTCTTCCATATCCTCTCCCAAGATTCCAACCTCACTGCTCCCTTGAAAAATCCTTCATAAGCCCACTTGTGTTGAGTTTCCAAATATGAGAATCATCAACACCAGGTTGTAGTTCCACACTAGACAGGATGTCCCATAATTCAAGGAATTCAACAATGGCACGCACTGAAAGCACACCTTGCACATCCGAGATCCAAGTCTGGTTTGTGAGATCTTCCAGGACGGTTTATTTATTTGCTCTCCTCTTAGGAATGAGAGCAATGAAGTGTGGAGGAAGGTCAGCAATGCATTGTCCATGAAGTCACCTATCCTTCCAAAACAGAGTACATGCTCTATCACCAACTTCAGAGATGACCACCATAGAGAAAAAAGCCCTCACACAGTGATGCACGTGGATAGGGAATTCCAGTATTCCACCCATGGACTACTTGGCTTGGTTTTTTTTTTCAGCCAGAGCCACCTCATTCGTGACAGGCCTAAAGCCTCCAACAGGTCACAGGAACACAGTATCACACAAGAACACACACGAACACAAGTGGTTTGGTTGCTGGAATGACTTAGCCTTTTCTGGTTTTCTCTTCTACTAATATAGCCAACGTGGGCTACAAATCAGGCTGTGATAGCCTCTAATGAATGCAGAATATTACCCAACTAATCGGCCTATTACTTCCTATTACTCCATGCTGAAATTTAGCTAAAGTAAATGCTATGAACCTAGACACTAAGCATGCACCTAGACACAGGATTATTTCCAACAATTCGGAGGGCCCAACTGAGGTTCTGAAGTGCTGAGATGCCAAGACTGCCAAGTTTGCGCACGCAGGGTGGGGGCGGGTGCAACATGCGTTGTGCAACGCTGCCAGGCAGACCTTCCTTTTCCAAAGAAAGCTTCGCGCCTTTGCCTGATCTTATTTATTTCCTTGATTGCCCAAGGTGGAAAGTCTACCACCATATCAAGATAAATCAGCTTTGAGGTGAATAAATTGCACTAAAATCTGCGCGGCCACCTTTGTTAGAAGTTCAGCTTTCCAACCTAGGAACTGATGAGCAATCAGATCGATAATAGGTCACACCTGTTCCTTTGTCAGCTTCCAAAGAGAGAGGGGCAGACCCAAATACATGGGAATTCCAGCAACTCACATGGAAGGTGACCTTGTACTGTACTGATATCAGTGGAAGTAAACTGGATAGGTTAAGAGGCTGCTCTTCTGTACATTGGTCTTGAGACCTGACTCCTGATGCCTCACCAAACATTTGTGAACTATCATAATCAAATCATTTGAAGTTTAGCATTTGTAAACTGCGCTGTTCTGAACTTTTTTGTTTATTGCATGACAATCATGTCTACAGTAAATGTTTTCCCTAACTTGTTTTTGTATTGCAAAACAATTTCCTAATTTATTTGCTGTCTGCTTTTGGCAATTCAGACAAAGGGAGGTAAAGGGAAAAAGGGTGGGCATGAATCTGATGGGTATGGTGAGGAGGAGAATGTCTCCACTTCTGATCAACCAAATGATAAACATTTAGAAGGAACACCTCAAATGTCTGATGTGCCTGGAGAACACATGGTATGACTTCCTTTTACTTTCTAGTCTTATTTATTTTAATAGTGGAAAAGAAAAAATGAAACAGCTATGCTTTGCCTTTGCCAGAATATTTTCAAATATGGGTACTATGTACATGTATCTTTAAGCAGAACATGAGAATGCTTATTCTTGGTTTCAAGGATTGAAAAAACACCAGACGCAGAAAAAAAAATGGACCTCAGCACTGTACTTTGCCTTTTCCAGCTGACCGGTTTTATGCGTGTGGAACGTATCACATCTGTTTATACTGGATGGTTGCCACCACTTTTTATCACTGCTACTCTCTAGACCATTGGTTTGTTAGTTGGTTCAGAATCAGCGATATATTATTGTACAAGGATTTATTGTTTGTGGTTCTCATTAGAAGGTTCAATGATTGATTTATTGAATGTCTGGTTGTTATACCTGAAAGCTCACTAAAGAGGTTTATTTGTGACAAACCTTATATCATTTTCATTTCTTACAGACTGAGGATAGCACTGGAGATATGGGACGAGGACGTGGCAGGGGACGTGGTCGTGGTGGCAGGGGCCGCGGGCGTGGTTTCCATCAACAGAACAACAATCAACACCACCAGAACCACCATCAGCACTACCAAAACAGTAGCCACCACAGTAACAGGAGTATTACCCATCCAGTGGGAACCCCACCATCTGGCCACTCAGTCAAGATTGAGCAACCATCTGGCCACCCAGTCAAGATTGAGCAGCAGCAGGAGGCAACTCAGTCACAGCCCCTCACAGCGGCTAACAAACAGCCTCCAGGTCCCCGCATGCCGGATGGCACACGTGGATTCACCATGGGCAGAGGGAAGCCGCAAACATTGACGCCCAGAGTATCCGAGTCTGAACCTTGAACAATGAATTCGAACCCCACAGATAGGGAGATGAGACTAATGGGTTGCTGTTTGCCATGTTGATACATATGCTGAGAGACTTGCCTTTTAGAAGTCTGTCCTCGGAGGTTGCTTTCTAATTTATGGGAACCATTACATTTCTGCATGTGCTGTGTGTACTTCCAAAACCAGCAGACACTGGTTTTCGACTAGTACGATTGCGGCCATTTTGTAGTTTCATTTTTGCCCCCCTTTTGCAGTTTTGGGAGCAAGACTGAAAAGCAAAAACTCATGTTAAAAAAGCTGGAAAGAATTGAATCATTGTAGAATAAGATTGTTTCTTAGCCGTTTGCAGGAAATTGATCATTTCGATGCGTTTACCATTTTGTTGTAGTTTGTCGATGAAGAACGATGAACGTTACCCACTTGACCAATTGAATTATCAGAGCCTGGCAACTCCCTGTAGTAGGGCTAAGCTAAGCTATGTTAAATCTATATCTATGTTCTATGCTCTATTCTACTTATATACCAAAAAATAAGTCCTAGCTTTTTTAATAATATCTTTTATTATATATCTACAAATAGTATATCTAGATGGATAAAAAAAACTAGAAAAGCCAAACCCTACTACAGATTCTAGCTTATCCCATGCGATCCACATCATCACAAGGACCCCACCAAATCACTATGCTCAAACATCAAATTGCATTTACACCAAAGCGCTGAGAAGACAAAAAGACTACAGTTAACAATACAAACTATTCAACTTTACCAAACTGGTGGAAACCTCTCCATCTTCCTAACCACGTGGCGTGCCCTGCTTCTATAAAGCCGTAAGCACGGTTGGAACCATATCTGACCCAAAATTCACTAAGAGATCAAAGATAGTAGCTACTAGCTAGGGAGGAGAGAGCCAACGATTCACTTTGAAGATCCATGTGGCAGAATCGTTCCAAACACCACGTTTCCGGAGACGCTCGTCTTCTACTAGACACTGAGCACTATGAAAATAAGTTACATCGGGCAGTTCCGTCGAGCACACCCCAAGGAAAAACTCGAACAATCCACGTTTTTCATCCAGGATCCAATAATGAAAACGAGCTTACAATACTTAGTACATTTCATACAACCAGGGTTCTCGAAAATACATTATTACAATACCAAGTTCAGAGTGCGGAATTTAAACAGCGGAATTGAAATAAACAACTAACGATAAGATACAAGGATCTGTCTATGCCCACCAGATGACTCCTCCACACAACAGTCACTCCTCAAGCTGCACCTGCAATAAGAGTAAATAAACCCTGAGTACATAATGTACTCGCAAGACTTAACCGACTAGTGAGAATAATTTCCCAACTCCAAAGGATATGATAAGCTTTATGGTTTGCTGTGTTTTCTTTTTACGAAAAGCATTACTAGTAGTAAATCCTTAGGTATGTGTTTTATTAGCAGTTATGATTAGTTCATTAGCTAACCATTCTATGTAACCACGTGTTCTACTTTCAAGTATGAGTTGAGCAATCAGATTCATTCATCATCCTTCACCTTTCAGTTCTTACTATAGTGCTAGACCATAGCCAAGTCGTACCGCATCACGCGGCGATTCGCGAACCAATGTATCCCAGCTGGATACCCCAAAACACACGTCCCGCTTGTACCCCAGGCACAAGCAAGACCAACCCACCACTCTCCTGTCAAGGGGTCCAGGTCCCCATCCAAACTTGGACTCCAAGCCCCCACACCTGAGTCCCGGACTCGGTGTGGTGCTTAGACCTCCACCATCTCCGCCCCCAGTCAGTCGGTCCGGAAAGAGCCGGAACTCACGACAAGAGAGCAACGAGCCTTCCCACTCCCATAAGTAAGTATGTGCTCAGGATAATAAGTCTACGATCTGACTATCATCCACAACAATGGACGGTCCTTAACTGACACGGACAGGGAAAACATTGTAACCACGCTATGCCCCGTTGGCCGCGGGATATAACCTATTACACCCACCAATACCTGTACTATATCCCTGCCCGGTCTCCATTTTCGTTTCACCATTTTATTATGAGAGCAGTAATAATAATTACCGACTGTGAGTAACGGCAGGTTACTCACGCTACCGAAAAACCTAAGCATAGCAACTACTCGACCTAAGCTAGTAGGACTCCTAGGTAGGTATATCTATGCATGTAGTTTCAACAATAAGCCAGTAACGTAAATGCACATCACATATATATATCCAGTGATTATTCAAAATAAGGGTTATGTACCGGGGCTTGTCTTGGGCAGGCGGGGTGTTAGCAAAGTCAGTCACTGGTGGCTCCGAGGCTCCCTCCTGTATGAGAATTTACTCCTCGTACTCCTCGATCACCTCCTCATACTTCTGCTCACCCGCGGTCACGAACTCCACCAACTCGTTCTTTACATGCATGCAATGATGATGCAACACTTAGTATTACGACAACAACAACTCTTAAAATAACAATACATCTACCAAGCTACTAAGCTAACTCTAATGACTAAGATGCTAAGCTACCCATCCTTTCCACTAAATAGGTATGAAACATTCAAGTATTATCTTAGCAACTAAAATGCATTTCTTCTTTTATTAACGATTTAATGTATATTAAAACAAGGAGCACCCAACTACCTTATTTCTCGGTCTATTATAGGGCCACAAAAATTACAGTGAGCACATAATAATACAACGAACCTACTGTAAAAATTTCATGAACAAAACTATTACAAATTTGCCACAAAAATTCCTACAAATATTAACCTAAATAATGTTAAACACTCTCAAATGATTTAATAAGCCTTAGCATCAACTCAGACCTACATAATCTAGTCATACCATCAGATAGACAATATTTTTAGAAACTCAACAAAATTTATTTCAAAAATTTTGGACACCTATGCGAATTGATATTAATTTTCAAAGTTCAGCTCAGAAATTAAAACATAAAGCTATTTCTAATTCCTTAAGAAAAGGAAAAACGAATTAACTAGCGCGGCTCACAACCACGCGGACTTGGCCCATTTGCGTGCAGCGCGTGCGCACACGCGGCCTGCAGGCGCGACCCACGCACACAGGCCGCCCCGCAGTGGGAGATAGCCCGTGCACTAGCGCTTTTGCAGAGACGCCCCTGTGCTACCTAGTATTCGCACGGCGTTGTTCGCACTATTCCTATAGACAACAACTTTGTAAGAACACCCTCGCAATCTCCCTCCTTTACAATGATACAGTCCTCGACCATCCCCGCACGAGTCGACACGGTGAGCGGTGGCACTGACGCCTGCGCCGACCACACGAGACCCACGCTGACCTAACTACGAGGCTGATGCTCACCTAGGGTTTGACGCGAAGTGATAGGTGGCGGCTGCATGAACTGAGACGCAGTAGAAGGGCCTCTCCACGACGGCGGGCACCCTGCAGTAATGGCGATGGCGTTCCGGTGAGCCACAATATTAACAAGGCAGTAGGGGTAGCGGGTGAGCAACAGGGACTCACCACTAACCTAGTGGAGGTGATGGTTCGGCCGAAGATGCCCCGAGCGAGCCTGACCGCGTGCACGCGGCGAGCTCGACGGTGAACCACGGTGACACGATCGTGCCAGCGGCGAGGAGGCAACGGTAGAGGTGCGGCTTAGGTACGTACGATGAGGAGGGGTTCTAGGCGAGGCTAGTGGTGCAGCTAATTCGGCTCGAGACGTTGAGGAGGGGGCTGGCCACGGTGAGGGCGGTGACGGGTCTTAACGGCGCGATGGTGGGGCGAAGCTCCAAATTGGAGCTTGGCCTTGCACGATTCAAGTCTGGGTGGGGGCGGGTAGCCAGAGGAGGTGAGAGCACAAACGTAGGCATGTGGAATTGATAGGGGGTGGCTTCTCGCTTGTAGGCGGGCTGGCGTGACTCGGCGGTGGCAGCAAAGAATAGGACAGGGGAGGGGCAGGAGACGATGGGGACGCTGTCAAGGCTTGGTCTATGCTTGCTTAGCGGGACACGGTTGACTCGACCGGAGCGACCACGGCCAGCACTAGCCGACAACACGCGCTCGAGGTCTACGTGGCCCACGCGCCGCAGTGCCATAAATGGCATGGCAACGGTGGTTCGGCCTCATGCGTCTAGCGTCCAGGCGAGCTAGTGGCGCAGCGCAGCGTAGCGATGCAACAGCAGCGACAGCGGCATTGTCGTGGCACGACATGGAGGGCAGCAGCAACGCGCGGCAATGGCAGCAGGCGGGGTCAGCGCGATGTGGCGAGTCGGGCAGCCATGGCTCCGCGCAGCGGCAGCCCGAGGCGGCCAGTGATGCGGCTCAAGCACGGGCAGCTCCGGCCGGCCAGCGCGCAGCCACGCACGCGCTTGCACGCACCGAGTGCCACGACGTCGAGGCCTCTCAGCATGGTGATCGCGTCCAGCCGGAAAAAATAGCCCGAGAACACGCTGTGCATGGATTTTAAAGCGTTCGAAACAACTACACAGTTGATCCAATCCCCAAACCACCTTCACTACTCTAAAGAGGGCACCTTAGGTTATCAACAAGAGCTAAAGAACGACACCACTTCTAGACTCAATTTTTATAGAATAAATTACCAAACATAGCTTTGTCAATCTGTTTTCATACTTAAGAAATTGACTAAGTCTTGAGTTAGATTTGCTTAAAATTCGATTTCCAAGCTATTAGAAATGTTAGCTAGCGTTATTATCTTGTTAAAACAAAAGTTGCACTATCTTCTACAAAATGTGTACATCAAACTTTATTAAGATGTCACATATATGTTTTATAGCGTTTTTGTTCAATAAAAATTAGTTAACATCTCTACTTGCTAACTTTATAAATCATGAATTAACTTTTTGTTTTATACGACTCGTTTAAGTTACAATGCTTTACCTATCCATCACACCACGTGCAATATCACTTAAGTATGATGCTCATGACATGTTTTAGCAAGTGATTCACTGTGTAACACCGAGGGTGTTACAACTCTCCTCCCTTAAACAAAATCTCGTCCTGAGATTTCATGTGCCTAGTGTGGGAAAAAGAGATAAGAAATAAATTTCGATTTAAACAATTACCTCGGTGAACCAGAAAGAAGGTGGGGATAATGCTTCAAGATATAGCTTTCTTTCTCCCACGTTGCTTCGTCCTCTGAGTGATTTTGCCACTGAACTTTATAAAAGTTCACCACATTGTTTCTAGTCACTCTTTCTTTTTCATCTAAAATCTTGACAAGATGTTCAATATAAGAGAGATCCTGTTGAAGAGGAAGGTCTTCAATTTCCACCGCTTCATCAAGGACTCGCAAACACTTTTTCAACTGGAAAACATGGAAGACATTATGTACTGCTGACAAAATATCTAGAAGCTGGAGACGATAAGCAACATGATCACATCTCTCCAAAACCTTATAAGGCCCAACATAACGATGAGCTAACTTCCCACGGACACCAAATCGATGCACACCTCTCATGGGAGATACCTTCAAATACACATGGTCACCAACTTCAAATTGCAAGGGCCTTCTTCTCTTGTCCACATAAGTTTTCTGACGACTTTGAGCTGCCTTCAAATGGCTCTGAATAATACTAACTTGCTCTCGAGCTTCTTTGATAAAATCAGGCCCAAAATATCCATGGTCACCTACTTCAACCCAGTTAAGTGGTGTCCTATATTTCTTTCCCTACAGAGCTTCAAAGGGTGCCATATGAATGCTTTATTGATAGCTATTGTTGTAAAAAAACTCAGCTAAGTTCAAGCATTCGTCCCACTTCTCAGGGAAAGAGATGACACAAGCCCTCAACATATCTTTAAGTACCTGATTTACCCTTTCTGTTTGCCCATCCGTCTGCGGATGATAAGCTGAACTTCAGAGAAGACGGGTACCAAGGCATTTCTAGAGTTGCTCTAAAAAACGAGAGATAAAGACTGACCCTGTATCAGAGATAATAGTAAGAGGAACTCCATGTAGGGTCACAATCCGGTCAAAATACAACTTGGCATACTTCTTGGCTGAATATCTAGTATCCACCGAAAGAAAATAAGTGGACTTAGTGAGACGGTCCACAATGACCCAAATAGAGTCATAGCCCTTGGACGTGCCCATAATAAAATCCATGGAAATCTCCTCCCATTTCCAAATAGGGAAAGGCAAGGGCTATAAAAATCCCGGTGTACGCATATGGTCTACCTTAACTCTTCCACAAGTGTCGCATTTCGCGACGTATTTGGTGATATCCTTCTTCATATTTGACCACCAATACAAGTGGCGCAAATCATGGTACATCTTGTTACTTCCTGGATCGATGGACAACTTGGAATGATGAGCTTCATCCAAAATCTTTCTTCTAAGCTCCTCACTTGACGGAACAACCAATCTATTCTTGAACCTCACTACACTTTGATCATCAATACTAAAATGTAGACCACGTTCTTCGACAATTAACTTCTTAATGTGAGGAATTCCTAAAGTATCCTACCTTTGCTCGCTGATAATTTGCTCAAGCAAATTGAGACTAGAGCAATGTGAGCTAGCAACTCAGCATGGTTGAGAGACAAAGATTCTTCTTCAACTTGATAGGACTTCCAGCTCAAAGCATCAGCTACCACATTAGCTTTTCTAGGATGGTAATGAACCTCCAAATTATAATCCTTGATTAGCTCCAGCCATCTCCGTTGCCTCATGTTCGGCTCGGACTGAGTGAAAATATATTTGAGGCTCTTGTGATTCATATAAATATGTACTTTATTTTCCAACAAATAATGCCTCCAAATTTTTAGAGCATGCACCACAACAGCCAGCTCTAAATCATGGGTGGGATAATTCACCTCGTGCTTTTTCAGCTGGTGTGAAGCATAAACTATCACATATCCATCCTGCATAAGCACGCATCCCAATCCAGTTCTTGAGGCATCATAATACACATCAAATAGCCTGTCAAAATCTGGTTGGGCGAGAATAGGAGCAGTGGTAAGAAAATGCTTCATAGCTTGGAAAGCTTCTTCACAAGCCGGACTCCATACAAACTTGACATCCTTCTGGAGCAACTTGGTCATTGGTTGGGCTATTTTGGAGAAGTCTGGGATGAAGCGCCGATAATAACCAGCAAGACCAAGGAACTGACGGATCTGATGCACTAACTTTGGAGACTTCCAATTTAACACATCTTGTACCTTGCTTGGGTCCACAGAGATACCCTTAGGTGTCAGAACATGTCCCAAAAACTGCACTCAATCTAACCAAAACTCACACTTGCTGAATTTGGCATATAGCTTGTGTTCCTTTAATCGAGTCACTACTATCCAAAGATGTTGTGCATGCTCTTCATTATTCTTGGAGTATATCAAAATATCATCAATGAACACAACTACAAACTTGTCCAACTCCGGTATGAAGACTAAATTCATGAGATACATGAAGAATGCAGGAGCATTGGTGAGACCAAAAGATATTACTACGTATTCATACAGCCCATACCTAGTAGAGAAAGTTGTCTTTAGTATATCCTGTGGCTGGATCTTAATTTGATGATACCCAGAACGAAGATCAATCTTTGAAAACACCTTTGCACCAGCCAACTGATCGAACAAAGTATCAATACGAGATAAAGGATACTTGTTCTTAATGGTTACCGCATTGAGAGGGCGGTAATCCACACACATCTGAAGAGTACCATCCTTCTTCTTCACAAAAATAGCTAGACAACCCCATGGTGAAGAATTAGGACAGATAAAGCCCTTCTCCAATAATTCCTCTAACTACTTCATTTTTGCTAGTTCTTTAGGAGCCATGCGATAGGGACGCCGTGAAATAGGAGCAGTGCTAGGTTCTAACTCAATAGTAAACTCCACATCCATATCCGGTGGTAACCTAGGTAGATATTCAGGGAAGACATCCAGAAACTCTCAGACCACAGGAATAGAAGCAAGATCAAGAGAAGCTTCAACATGAGCAACAACTGGTAAGGCTGGATATGAGGGCATAAGGAGAGACATTCTATCATCGAAAGAAGGAAGTCATAACTCAACAACCCTCTGCTTAAGGTTCAAGACTACCCCATAAACTCGCAACCAGCTCATGCCTAGAATTGCATCTATGCCTTACCCAGGCAGCACCATGAACTGGAGGCAGTAAGTGTGAGTGGCTAGCACTAATCTGACTGTGTTCGTCCGAGTATTAACGCACAACTGTGCACCCGGAGTACTTATTCTATAGGCAATAAGAATAGCCATAAGAGATATATTGTGCCTCTGTGCAAATCCCATGCTCATGAATGAATGTGATGCACCAGAATCAAACGACACATAGGCTGGGTGGAAATTAATGGTAAACATACCAGCCATCATAGGTTCATTCTGCAAAATCTCCTCAGCCTTGATGAAGTTGACTTGTCTAGAGCGGCTTACGGGCACCTTCTTCTTGATAATCGTCCTCTTGACTAGATGGAAGTTGGCTGAAGGCTGGGAAGACTACGCAGGTTGGTTCTATGGACACTACCGAGCATAGTGGCCCTCCTTACCACACTTGAAATAAGCACCAGACTTGTTCCCCAGTCCCTGACGAGGCAGAACCTACTGTCCCTGAGGCTGCTGTTGCACCTGCTGAGTAGGCCCACAATACTGGGTGGGAGGTGCCTGGTAAGCCTGCTGAGACTGACAGGATGGATGTCCAGCCGGAGGGTGATAGGACATCCTTCTGACAACCTATGCCTTCTGAGCCTGTGGGTGACTAGAAGCTCCAGTGATCACCCGCTTACGCTTCCACTCCGCCTGAGAATCACGCTGAAGTCCCTCCATAGCAATGGCTGCATTCATCAAAGCACCAAAAGTCTGATATCCCCTAGTGTACAGCTCCTTTTGCAAGATGCAAGAGAGGTCACGGTAGAAACGGTCCCTCTTTTTCTCATCAGTGTGTACATGGGTCCCAGCATACTGTGTAAGATGGTTGAACTTGTTCACATAATCTATCACAGTCATACTCCCTTGCTTTAGATCTAGGAACTCAGTCAACTTCCTATTCAACAAACCAGCAGGAATATATTACTCACAGAAACCAGTGGTTAACTCCTACCAAGTCACATGGTGGTCCGCAGGCTGCATGGCGTTGAAAGTATCCCACCACGCACTGGTAGACCCTAGAAGCTACTGTGCGGCAAAGTGCACCTTCTACTCTTCAGTCATAGTGAGCAGCTGAAACTTCTGCTCTGGAATACGAAGCCAATGCTCCATGTCCAGAGGCTCAGCAGTTGGCGTGAACATGAGCGGATGCATCTTCAGGAAGTTCTGGTAGGAACAGGGATCCACGAGAGCGCGAGCACCACCCCCGTTCCCGCTGTTGCCACTGGGGCCTACATGGACGAAGCCACCAATAGCCTGGGCAAGCATCTCCAAGGCACGGGATGACTCGCGCCGAGCAACCAACATCTCCGCCATCATCTCTGCATGGGTCATCGGAGGTGGTGGCGGTGGTGGAGGAGGAGCCAAAAGTGGGGCCTCATGGCTGTCCCCATTGGTGTTGCCAATGTCCTCACTGCGACCATTATCACCCTGGTCTACCCCAGCGCTGGTACTCCCCCGATCAGACCTCAGGTTCATCTATAACAGATAAGAACCAACCATTAGGGACAACCCTCCAGATTAGGAACAAGAGACTTACAGAAATGATAAGACTTTTATTAAAGCATTCTTTTAGGTTATCCTATCAATTCTCTAATCCAAATTATACGTGTGGGGGAAAGTTTAGTTTAAGCAAGATTCTCTTTTCATGATGCATGCATCGGCCTACCCGTTCACTCAAGCCGGAATATAGCGGCATTCGCAAAAAAATCGGCACATCGCACACTCACTTTCCACTTGCTAAACGATTCTTACGCAGCGTAAGTTAGTGTACCTGTAGAAAATTGATTAGATAAATCCAGTGCCGCTATCCTAGATAGACCATATTGCTAGGGCTTATACTTATTTACATAATTTTATCGCATCCTACTTTTCGCAAAACTTTTGTTGGTCAAATTTTAGGTTTTGAAAAGAGCTATGAACTCGTACACTCATTATTGGCTCTGGTACCACCTGTGGCAGAACCATCCGAAATAACATGCTTTCAGAGGCGCTCGTCTTCCACTAGACACTTAGCACCCCGAAAGTAAGCTACATCGGGCAGTTCCATCGAGCACACCCCAAGGGAGAACTCAAATAATCCACGTTTTCATCCAGGATCCAATAATGAGAACAAGCTTACAATACTTAGTCCATTTCATACAACCAGGGTTCTCGAAAATACATTATTACAATACCAAGTTCAGAGTGCGGAATTGAAATAAACAACTAACGATAAGATACAAGGATCCGTCTGTGCCCACCAGAAGAATCCTCCACACAATAGCAACTCCTCAAGCTGCACCTACAACAAGGGTAAATAAACCCTAAGTACACAATGTACTCGCAAGACTTACCCGACTAGTGGGAATAATTTTTCGACTCCAAAGGATATGATAAGCTTTATGGTTTGCTGGGTTTTCATTTTGCAAAAAGCATTACTAGTAGTAAATCCTTAGGTATGTGTTTTATTAGCAGTCATGATTAGTTCATTAGCTAACCATTCTATGTAAGCACATGTTCTACTTTCAAGCATGAGTTGAGCAATCAGATCCATTCATCATCCTTCATCTTCTAGTTCTTACTACGATGCTAGATCATAGCCAAGTCGTACCGCATCACGCGGTGATTCATGAACCAATGTATCCCAGCTAGGTATCCTGAAACACATGCCCGGCTTGTACCCTAGGCACAAGCAAGACCAACCCACCACTCTCCTCTCAAGGGGTCCAGGTCCCCGTCCAAACTTGGACTCCAAGTCGCTACACCTGAGTCCTAGACTCAGTGTGGTGCTTAGACCTCCACCATCCCCTTCCCCAATTAGTCGATCCGAAAAGAGCTGGAACCCATGACAAGAGAGCAATGAGTCTTCCTGCTCCCATAAGCAAGGATGTGCTCAGGATAATAAGTCTATGATCTGACTACCATTCACAACAACGGACGGCCCTTAATCGACATGGACAGAGAAAATAGTGTTACCACAGTATGCCCCGTTGGCCACGGGACACAACCTATTACACCCACCAATACCCGTACCATATCCCTGCCTGGTCTCCATTTTTATTTCACCATTTTATTATGAGAGCAGTAATAATAATTACCTACTATGAGTAACGGCAGGTTACTCACGCTACCGAAAAACCTAAGCATAGAAGCTAATCGACCTAAGCTAGTAGGACTCCTAGGTAGGTATATCTATGCATGTAGTTTCAACAATAAGCCAGTAACGTAAATGCATATCACATATATATATCCAGTGATTATTCAAAATAAGGGTTATGCACTGGGGCTTGCCTTCGGCAGACAGGGTGTCAGCAAAGTCAGTCACTGGTGGCTCCGGGGTTCCCTCTTGTACGAGAACCTCCTCATACTCCTCGATCACCTCCTCATACTCCTGCTCGCCCACGGTCACAAACTCCACCAACTCGTTCTCTACATGCATGCAATGATGATACAACACTTAGTATTACGACAACAGCAACTCTTAAAATAACAATACATCTACCAAGTTACTTAGCTAACTCTAATGACTAAGATGCTAAGCTACCCATCCTCGACGTCAGGCAGCCATGGCTCCGCGCAGCGGCGGCCAGTGATGCGGCCAGAGCATGGGCAGCTCCGGCCGGCCAGCGCGCAGCCACGCACGTGCTTGCACGCATCGAGTGCCATGACATCGAGGCCGCTCGGCATAGTGATCACGTCCAGCCGGGAAAAACAACCCGAGAACACGTTGTGCATGAATTTTAAAGCGTTTGAAATAACTACACAGTTGATCCAATCCCTAAACCACCTTCACTACTCTAAAGAGGGCACCTTAGGCTATCAACAAGAGCTAAAGAACGACACCACTCCTAGACTCAATTTTTATAGAATAAATTACCAAACATAGCTTTGTCAATCTGTTTTCATACTTAAGAAATTGACTAAGTCTTGAGTTGGATTTGCTTAAAATTCGATTTCTAAGCTATTAGAAATGTTAGCTAGCGTTATTATCTTGTTAAAACAAAAGTTGCACTATCTTCTACAAAATATGTACTTTAAACTTTATTAAGGTGTCACATATATGTTTTATAGCGTTTTTGTTCAATAAAAATTAGTTAACATCTCTACTTGCTAACTTTATAAATCGTGAATTAACTTTTCGTTTTATGTTTTTACGACTCGTTTAAGTTACAATGCTTTACCTATTCATCACACCACATGCAATATCACTTAAGTATGATGCTCATGACATGTTTTAGCAAGTGATTCATTGTATAACACCGAGGGTGTTACAACCCCGCAGCAAAGCGCACGATATTTCTAGTTCTATGTATCTTATAGTCGTAACATCATTGATCTTCTATCTCAACGAATGATCTTCTATCTCAACATGCAATCTATCTACATTAACTTTCACTAAATGCCACATTATCCTAATTAATTTTAACTTGTTAATGTAAGCTATCCACATCAACTTCCACTAAATGCAATTATTATTTTCAATATATAAGAAAAATGAGATATCTATCCACGGTCCATATAATAACGTGTGGGACATCTTCTAGTAATTCACAAGGGAATAACTCATTTACCATTTTTCGTTCGAAGAAAGGATATGTTGGTGGTACATCTTAAGAAGCTAATTCGTTGAATACCACTGATAAATTGACTTGCTCCAAAGTAAAAAAGGTAAGTTTATACCAGCCTCGTTCAGTAAGGATCCGGTTTTAAAGAATTAACAAAATTGCATACTAAAGCCCTCTTTGGCACGGCTCATCCAAAACGGCTTCACCGGTGAAGCCAAAGCTGGTGAAGCCAGAAAAACTGGCTTTTCCCGGTTTCTAGTTTATTTTAACCCCGGCTTACAAAACGGCTTCACGCTACAGTGCCTCGATTTGCGTAAAATAGATGAAGCTAAAGCCGGCATAAGCCGTGTCAAAAAGGCCCTAATGCAAGACAGGCTTTAGCTACTTCTCGATACTATTTATGTCAAATTGATACTACTTATTTTTCAATAAATCTTAAATAGACAAGTATACATCTGTTGGCTCGTACGATCGTACGGGGTATGCTGCCTACTGCACTTCAAGATTTGACCTATTGGTCAGATTAACGCTATCACGGTAGGGTTACGGTAACGATAGGATGCAGGCGTTCGTCCCTCTAGACGCCCTGCACTTCGCTCGTTGCTTCAGAGCATGTCTGCACTCTGTCTCCGTATGTCAAAAAAAAATTACTCGTCTTCTCCGTCGTATCTATGAAGGGTCGCTTGCAGCAGGCAGCGCACCTGCCCGTCGCGGCCTTCTCCAGCTCGGCGATGCAGCACCCGCACCTCATCCATGGCTGCTCCACGGTCCGCACCACCATCTCGTGCCGCGTCTCCATCCACCTCACCCATCGCGGAAGAGGAGCAGGGGAGGCATGCCCCCTGCACCCCCATCAACCTCACACGTCGACGGGAAGGGGAGGCCTACGCTTGTGCCTGGGTGTACGCTGGGCCGTTGACGTCCTTCTAACTAGCGCATGTTACGAGAATACGTTTGAAGTGTTTCAGATATTTCAGATGTTTCAGAGGTATGTTGCAAGTGTTGTATATCAATCTTGTAAAAGTAGATCGGGATGTTACACATGTTGTAATTGCTATACACGTATGTTCCAAGTGTATGTTTCATCTGTTCCAGACATGCATGTTGTAAGTGTTTTATCTAAATGTTGCAAAAGTAGATATGGATATTGCATATACATGCATATTGCAAGCATGTGTTTTCAAGTGTTTTCAGGTGTTTCATACGCATGTTTGCAAGTGTTTCGTTTAGATGTTGCATATATTTACAATGGTTTTTAAATGTTTTTCAAGCGTTTTCACAAATGTTTCAGATGTTTGTTTCAAGTGTTTCATTTGTTTTTTTTTATGTTGCAACTTTTACATCTAGATGTTTCAAAAGTAGATCGAATATTGCGCATGGGATGCGCGTGGGAAGCGGCTAGTGGTGCGGGCGACGTTTGGAACGGCGTGGGCCCACTGCTAGTGCGCTCGCTCGCGAGCTCACGCGCTAGGGACACGCTCCCTCCCTGTGCGGGCACCATCGTTAGCACCCTAGCAAGTCGGATAGGGATAGCTTTAGGTTGATCAATGCCGAGCCATATATCTCGTCGTGGATTTAACTTTGAATCTATTTTTCGCTGGATCTATTTGTAAAAAGGTTTACGAAAATGGTAAAATTGAAAAGAAAAACACTCTCATCCTGCCCTGCCGGAACAGGATGCAGTCGCCACTTCTCAGGCTTTTGTTCTGCCGTTCCCCCAGCGTGCGCGCGCTGTCCCTCTCTCGCGTGCGGCATCTAGGCATCCGCCGACGCGGACGCCCTGCCCAGGCCTTCGTCGGTCCCTTCAATTACCAGGCCTTCGTCGCGTGCTTCGCCGCTGACGAGCACGCACGAGGTATGCGCATCCTCTCCTTCGTTCCTGCTGTGCGGAAAACACGAACAACCGAACCCTAAGTTAAGCTATTTGTATTCGGATCTGTTCTAATTACAATTGTATACATGCCTACTAACTTCGATTTTTTTTTTTTTTTTTTTTTTTGCAAAACTTATTGGGTTTACAAGTGTACCACCATGCCCTTTACTGGGTCCGCCCCTGGTTTCATAGTTAGGCTGGTTGGGTTCCGGCCAAGCTGCTGTCCTCCTTCCCGTGCATTCGTGGCTGTCAGAGCTCAAAAGATTCAGCTTCCCAAGAAGCAAGTGTTCTGAAAATTCTGATACATATACATGCTATTTTCCTGATTTGCGCACATGCATGTAATCAAGCGCCGTGCTGTATGGCTATTGTCAAATCAATGTATCTGGTAAAATGGAGGTGTATGTAGTCACTGGTTTTTTAAACTAGCAAATATGCCCGTGCGACACGCACTTGTTTATGAAAAGTATTTGAAATGCAATGGGAATATTAATATCGAGTTCAAACACATTTCGCATTAATATTTTTGGCTCCTATAAACATGTTTTCCATTAATATTTTTGGTTCGTATGGATGTCAGAGTCCTTTTGGCTCGTATTGGTGTCTGAGTCCTCGAACAAGATAATTTGGCTCGTATGGGTGAAATTTGTGGCTTGGATAAACATATTTTTGCATTAATATTTTTGGCTCATATGGGAGTCGGAGTCTTTTTGGCCCATATGGGTGTCGGAGTCCTCGAACTAGATAATTTCGCTTTTCGCTCATATGGGTGTTGGAGTCTTAAAAAAACTCGCTCCGCATCATCCTCACATGTTAGTTTTCTATTTTCCTTTTTTCCGTATCAAACAAAATCTTTTTGTCGTAACAAACAAAATCACGTGTGTTCAGATTTTTATTATTTTCCTTTTTCAGGGTCTAGGAGGAATCTTGGTTTAGGAGGAGTCTTACAAAATTACGTGTGTTCAGTTTTTTATTATTTTCCTTTTTTAGGGTCTAGGAAGAATCTTGGTTTAGGAGGAGTCTTACATCTTACATGTAAGATCACGGAGGATGGAGGGCTCACATAGCACGACGTCTAGATCGAACGGTTATTAGAGAGGGAGAGCCCCCTCAAAAAAAACTCGCTCTTTTATAGTGTGATGATGATGATGATAAGATGTGGATTTGTTTGCTGGTCATTTGGACCATACTCCATAGAACAGAATTTATCAAATTCTATTGTCACATAGCACATATTCCGTACACCATTGTAATTGTGATGGCATTGTGTGGCTTGTTGTGCTGGCAGTGCATTTCGAAACTTGAATAAGCTTGCCATTGTGGTGACAGTTACTGATGCTAAACTCAACTATGTTTATTTAGGTTCATAATATATGGGAATGTGTGGTCCTAGATAGTTGTTGCTACCTTTTTTGTTTAATTGTTAATTTGTTATTTGATCTAACTTTACTAGACTACTAGTATTTGCTTACTCAAAAGTAGTTGTTCCTCTGTTGGAAAAAAGACAGTTGCTATTAAAAGAGGCAGATAAAAAAAGTGCTAAAGGCCTACAGTATGCCTTTCTTTTCTTGAGATTATCTTATTTGAGTAATATTATTTCTCAATTTCATTTACTTCTAACACAGAAAAAGGCGATTGGATGAAGTGTGCTTAGAAAGGTTTCTACAATACAGTAGAACATACATCCAGTCATGGATTCTTCAAGGTTAGTTCATTCTTTTGATGATTCTGTGCATTTTGATCCTTGTACTTCTGGAAGTGGTCATATACAAACAAGTAGCCCAGCATTCCCTGTGTTCTTCCAATGTTTTTTTGTTCTGCTTGCTCATTAGTACCTGAGCAAATTATCTAAGTTTGTTTAAAATCCTTATTTTTTATAAAATTTTGTTTCCTGTCACCTTCAAATATATCTCTGTTGGTAGTGTATAGATTGCTTAGATTTGTTCTGTTTAATTGGTTGTTCGAAAAAAAATTACATGACATCCCTACTATGGTAGGAAATTTCTGATATCATTTTGATTTTAGACATCTGCCATTTTTTAATTATATACTTTGTACCCAGAGCCATACTTGATAAAACTATTCTTGTTTATTGAACCTTTATCTTTCTGTAGGTAAAGTCATTGTGGATGGAAGAGTTATGAATAAAGCTGGAACACAAGTATCTGACAAGTCTGTCATCGAAATCAAGGCTGAAATCCCAAAATATGTATGTAGGTGATGCTCTAATTAATTAGCTTAAAGTTTTTTGTGATTTGCAATATACAAAATTACTCCTTTCTGAAGCTTACTGTCATCCTCTCTATCTTTTTTTTTAAAAATAAAATAAAATACAGAGCAGGACATAAGCTTGAGGCAGCCATCAAAGGATTTGCTATTAATTGTGATGGAAAGATAGCCCTTGATTCAGGATTATCTACAGGTGGCTTTACTGACTGTTTACTTCAGCATGGAGCATCACATGTCTATGGTGTAGATGTTGGCTATGGACAGGTTTCTTTGCTTCTTTGATGTTATCTAAGTCCTACCACTTTATCTGTCAGCTGCAGGTAGTTGTTACGCATCTCCAGTAATATGACTCTAAACCTCAATGTGTCCTCCATTTCAGGTGGCTGAAAAAATTCGCACACATGAACGTGTTTCAGTGATTGAACGCACAAATTTAAGATATCTGTCTCAACTGCCAGAACCAGTTGACTTGGTGACACTGGACCTATCATTTATCTCCATTCTCTTGGTATTATTTAATGTCCACTTTATTATCATGAATATTTAGCAGCCAGAAGGTTATCTGTGTGTTTAACATTTTCTAACGAAACACATATCATATAGCTGATATGTTAATAAAGTGAATGATGCATTTTACCCTAGTTGTTAGAATAGTGCCTTTTTTTGGTCTGTTTGATTTTTATTCTGTGCTCACAATTTCCTTTCTTTATGGTTTAGTGCTTTCTTTGTATAATTAGCGTTATAAAGAATTACTGAGCATTAAAATCAAGTTCTCATGAAGCTATGTTTGTTATATATTGTAAAACAACCCAAGAAACTGCACAGATGATCAAATAAAATTTCAACAATTATTAGGCTTGTCATCAGCTTCAGTAAGAGTAAAACAGCAGAGTAAAAACATACATTGGGAAAATCGAATGCATTTTCCCCTATGTGAATGTATGGGCCGACTATCCAAGTCTGTTCTGTTTTTCCTTTCATCTTATCTTTACCATGTGTTAGAAAAATGATTGTTTTTCTGTTGTGAAAACTCATTCCTGGTATAGTGTATAGTTTGCATGACGTAAAGGGTTAATGGCTTCAGACTCAAGTTCGCTTTGTTATATATTGTTCAAGAACCCAATCAACCACACATATGAGTACCACCAATTTTCAGAAGTTATTAGCATGAGATCAGAAACTGGAATAGGGTAGAAATGCATTAGGAAAATGAATTGCATTTGTCCCATGCGAATATGTGGTGCAAGTGTGTTAGCCTGCTCTATTTTTTTTTATTTCATTTGTATTTAGGTCATGCCTTATATTATCCTAGCATGGACTTATGTTATCTGTGAAATCTAGGACATGCCTGCTGTTATCAAAGTAATGAAGACGGATTCTACATTGATAACACTTATCAAGCCTCAGTTTGAAGCACGTAGATCACAGGTAAGATTGAAGGGAAAGTGTGGTTCTTCCCAGCTGGAGTTTGGGCTACTTGCTATATGTACATTAATATTGATAACCCAATCAAATAAATCTTGTTTGATCTTGCTCAGGTAGGAGGTGGAGGGATTGTTCGAGATCCTCTGGTTCATAAAGAGGTAGCAGTTCTGCTTTGCTTTCAACCTTGTTCCTATAGTAATGCCATTAAGCTCTTGTAAAAAAAAAGTTATTTCTCAATATTTTGTATTCTGACTACAAACATGTTGCTTCCTTGCAATAGTGTGCCTATTTACTGATGGAAATTGAATGATAATTTGTTGTGTACATAAAATAAAAATAATTCACCAGGATCTTCGATTATCCTGAGCAAGGGTGCGATATTTGTGATGTTAGTTGTATTGTCTGCTTTTACTTCAAATATTTGTTTTCCCATTGAATTGCGACCTGGGAATCACCCTATTTTGATCCTTTCACTCCAGGTACTGGATAGAATAATTTCAGGCGTGGAAGAATTTGGATTCTGCAATAAGGGTTGGATCGAATCTCCTATAAAGGGTGCAGAAGGGAACAAGGAGTTTCTTGCTTGCTTTCACAGGATCCCAATATCAGAGTCACAGCCAGAGGTAGAGGCAAAGGAACCTACAACCTAGGATGTTATCAGAAATTACTCAGATGAGCATGATTATCAATCAGAACACGCCCATAAAAGTATCTGGAAGTTAGGTTGATACCGTTCTGATATTCTTAGTAGTGACACTGTCCAGCTTAGTCCAGTTCTGATACTAGAGATACAAAATTTTGAAACTCATATTCTGAAGTTTCAGGGGTCCGCTTGCTATTCCCCAGGAGAGCAAGAACAAACACACAGAAAATCGTCAGCCTTTTGTAGAGTTCTGTAACCTGATTGTGACATAAATTTACTGCTCCGTTGCTTGCTAAACACTGAATCATGCAGTTTTTACTTAATGAGTAAAGATACATGAATTGTGTTCTTTTCCAGCAAAATTTGCTTTAGTTGCATACTTGCATTATGTGCCCTTGGTTGCTTATTCTGATATATACACTAAATATCTGGTCACCTGACCTGAGCCAACAAAAAGAACGTATCAATATACACAACTGATCACTAAGGCCAGCCAAATCGTTGTACACTTCCGCTTGAATTTAGGTGAAAAACTGCCCTGTTTCATCTATGAAGATCGTCTGATATAATGAAAGAGAAACTACATATACATACAGCATGTTTTGTTTTCCAGTTCTCGAGGCATTTTTCTTCATTTCAACTCGATCTAGTTTTGAGAAGAATCGGTACAAGTTCACCGGATGCTATTGTTGAGCCATATAAGCTACGGTAATGCTGTGTTCAGGGCATCCGGACGGACGGACTGTGTTCAGGGCGTCCGGACGGTGGGCCTGCAGGTGCACCGCATGACCTGCTGACCAACCAAATAGGCCTCTAGTTTTTTTTTATTGTGCGCTGGCCTGGTAAGGATAAGAAAAAGAGACCTCCCCTGCTCTACTTCGTCCATCCTCTATGGTGTTTTCTTCCTTTCCTTCCTTAAAACTCTACCACTGTCACCTCCACCGCTCAAGCCCCCACGGCCACTGGACCTCCCTTGCTACTGCTCTTGCTCTGCCACCCGCCCCGCCAGACGACGCGGGCACACCACCGCGCCCACGCCTGGGGATAGCTTCCTTGGCCGCCAACTGGCCACCGAAGCCGCCGCGCGCGTGCTCGTGCCTGACGACGACGACAGCCGCCGTCGGCGCAAGGACAAGCGTCAGGCCCTAGTGTGGAAGCCCTCCGGCCTCACGCTCCTGCTATGCGGCGCCCCGCTGTAGACGGCTGAGAAGGCTGCATCAGGATACGTCGCATGTTGCAAATGTATCTTTCAAATGTTTCAGAGGTACGTTGCAAGTGTTTTATGTAGATGTTGCAAAAGTAGATTGAGATGTTGCACATGTTGCAATGGTTATATATGTATGTTTCAAGTGTATATTCCTATTATTTCATCTATTTTTAGACGTATGTTGCAAATGTTTCATCTAGATGTTGCAAAACTAGCTGTGGATGTTGCATATAATGCAAGTGTTTCAGGTATTTTCATACGTATGTTACAAGTGTTTTCATCTGGCTGTTGCAATGTTTTGCAATAGTTACACACATGCTTTCATGTTTTTCTGGTGTTTTGCAAGTATTTCAGACATATGTTGTAAATATTTCAGCTGTTTCGGATCTGGATGTTGCAAAAGTAGATCTGGATGTTGCACATGTTGAATGAGACCCACCTACTGCTACTGGGGAGCCGCCGAGCGAGCGCCCACGTGTGGTCGGTCGGCGCGGGAGACGTCCGGGCAGCGCGGGCCTGCCTGGGCACGCAAAACGAGCAACCGCGGGAAACGGGGTGCAGTTCGGGCGCTAGCATCTTGGTAAAAGCTATTAGTTTGTCACAGTTCGTATCGCTGAGCAACTAACCGTGTGAGTTCATTTTCACCAGTTGGCATGGACACATATATCAACGTTCAGCAATGAACTAGCATCAATTCGGAACGTGCTGTACAATTATGAGAAGATGCATTTTTGCAACTTGGAGGGCTAAGATTCCCCGCATGAACTATTCTATCATTGTATTTGTAGCCACATATATTAATTCCCTCTGGCCATTGATAGATGATACTAATACAGCCAAATTAGTCGATATTTGCACTAATTTGTCTGTTCTAACGCAATCTAGTGGGGGATATAATACTTATTCGATTGGTTTTGCATTTTTTTTTCTTCTCCCAACTTGAAATCTAGTGGACGTACGACAGCATGAGGTCGGTGAATAGAAAATTTGTGGGATCTGGGTCGACAATTTCACGTGTGCCCCGGAAATCTAGCTCTTATTATAAGATTCCTATTCCTATTGTTGCAGGGAAGGGAAGCAACTTGTACTTTCAGATACTCCGTATACTGGAAGATCAATGGCCAAAGAAGAATTGCATCACCCATTGTTTATATTTGACTAATCATTCTGATCTATTACTTTATTGTAGAAAGAGAACTTAGCCCTTGTTTAGTTCGCGAAATTTGGATTTTGGGTTCATCAGAAGACCTTTGATTTGACAAATAGTGTCCATTGACTAATTAGGCTTAAAACGTTCTGAAACTGTGCAATTAGTTTTTCTTTTTCGTTACTCCATTACTTTATTCGATGTGACAGTCTGTAGCAAACTTTTTTGGAAATTGGGTAGCAACTAAACAAGGGCTTAAAAAGAGACACCAAGTTTCCAAATGTTGAAGCAGGAGTAATGTACTGACTAAACTTTACGGATTGCGCATTTTATATTGGAGTCTTGGGAATTCAGAGCACAAATGGAACATCTTGGCAATGAGCATCTGAATTTGATCATCCGGCAATGCAGATTGACTTTCGTTAAATATAGGAGTTTATATCCTTGGTGTTGACCTTCTGAGATAAGGATAATGAACAGTATAAATGAGCTTTGACAAGATTAAAAATTGTGATAGATTCTATTTCATCGTTCTTCTCAGGTCAACCGCTAAAATAAGAAGCATCCACCTGAAAGACAAATTACCCACTTTGCAAAGATTTTTTATTGGCACTGCCCAACTAGATTCCTTGTACATTTTAATGTAGCATAGCCGTAGAACCTATGCAACATTATCTTTTGCAAAATACTATTCCCTCTATTTTAAATTATAAGATATTTTGACTTTTCTTCATTATTTTGTATATATCTAGACATAGTTTATATCTATGTATAACAAAAACTATGTATCTAAAAAAATAAAATGTTTTATAATTTTGAATGGAAGGGAGTACTTATTTTGCTCTAGTAGCTGTCTAGTTCAGTTTGTTGCGCTGCTTTTGCATTATCTATAAAAAAAATCACGATTTCCCTTTTTTACAGCGGTTGCCATTTCGGCCGGCTGAACTTTATTATTGCAGAAATTGTGGAAAACAGAAGTAAAAAATCAAGAATTACTTAATCATGATTATTCCCTGGCTCAAAAGTCCATGATGCATTAAGTAAGCTTTGATCAAACGGCGAGGTGCACTGAACTACATGTACTCCTGTGTTCCTCTCTTTGGAAACGGGAGGTTCTTTGCATCGGACGCATAGATCTGATATGAGTCATCTGGGAACCGAGAATCGCATGGAGAGAGACGATTGATTCAGCCCTGGTACAGTTCCCACCTCAAAACTTTATATCCTGTCACATCGAATATTTGACACACGTATGGAGTATTAAATATAGACAAAAAAAATTAATTAATTGCACAATTTACGACTAATTGGCGAGACGAATCTTTTAAACCTAATTAGTCTATAATTTATAATAAAGTAATATAGTACATATGTATAATTTGTTTTCTTATTAGTATCCAAACAATTCGTACGATACCACGTAATATCCGAGTTGACACCCAAAACTTTACAGAGTGAATCTAAACGAGCCTCAATCTATTTGCGATGTGATATGATGATTATATGTCTCTGATCTGTATCTATCCTGGACGCACTCAGGCAATCGCTGCTCTGACTTTTGCGGCCATGTGGGGGTTTCCCCGTCCCATCGAACAAGACACCACCGAACTTAGTTAAGGCTGTGTTTAGCTCGTGAAATGAAAATTTTTTGACGTTACATCAGATATTTCAGGAATATCGGAAGGAGTTTTTGATATTAATAGAAAAAATTAATTACATAGCTCGTCTGGAAATTACGAGACAAATTTATTAAGCCTAATTAATCCATCATTAGCGTATGTTAGTACTGTAGCACTTATGGCTAATCATGGACTAATTAGTTTTAAAACATTCGTCTTGCGATTTCCCATCAAACTGTACAATTAGTTTTTTTTCGTCTATATTTAATACTCTAGTATGTGCCACAAAATTTGATGTGATAGTTTAGGGTGAAATTTTTTTTAACTAAACCAGGCCTTTAAATCTGTCTCTGCCTAGTGGTAAGTGGATCCTGATACAATAATATCACGGCGTCGTGTGTTGACGCATGAAGAGTATGTGCCACCATTTTCTAAGTAATAAATAAGCTTCTCCAAGATACATGTACTTTAAGCATCGGTTAAATTTTAGTACTTCGATAACTAAGGTTCTGTTTGGTACAGTTGTGCTTCATTTTTGGAGTGTATTTTTTTTGGCTTTGCTTGAGGAGCAGCTTCACTTATGTAGCTGAAATTATTCTAGAAAAAGTTAGTTAAAACAACTTTTCATGATAGATAGGAACGATGAAATATCCACGATGTTCTTAGCCTTTTTCTTTTTCCCCTTTTATTTTTCCTCATGTTCCTCTGCCGTTTCTTCCTTTCCTGTGTTATCCCCACGTTTTTTTTTTCTTCCTCTTTCCTTGCCTCTGACCCTTTCTTCCTCGCCCCTGACCCCACCTTGGCGTCCCAGTGCCCATGCCCCCACAACCCCTGGTGTGCCCGCACCCACACACCTTGGTGTGCCCGTGCTCCTGCAGCACCGAGCCCTAGTGTCTTTGCATGCCCGCGCCCACACACACCTTGGTGTGGCTGTGCTCCCGCAGCACCGAGCCCTAGTGCCTTTGCGCGTCCATGCACTCGCACAAAGAAGACCATGCGTCGTCACTCGTCGACTAGCCCCCCACGTCCTGCCCACCTCTAGCGCCACTGTCTCGTGTGCCCTGCCTGCTCCAGCGCATGCGGGCGCCTCCTTCCTCTCGCCTCACGACATGCCCATATGGAGGAGGGGTAGTTTTGGGAGCGTCCACGCGCCTGGATAGAGGAGCGAGGGGAAGTCATTATTTTCATCTCCCAATCTCTCTCCTAGTTTCATTCATCAGATTTCCTAGGGATTCAATTGAGAAGCAGTTCGACGAGAACGCGTTTGGTTGCAGCTCGTGAAGCGGCTTGCGGAGCGCTACCAAACAGCCCTTAAAGCTTGGATGCATAGTTTCATACTCGATAATTAATTAACAAAAACAAACTTGTCCGATCCAAAAAAAAACCGTGCCTACAGTATTTTCCTAACAAGAGCTCAACCGAGCCTAATCAAGAAAGGTAATGAAAACTAGGCCCTATGGTTTGGGTCTTAACCCACGCTTACTGTAAGCCTCAATTAAATTTATCCTAGCAAATAAACTTGTATGCATAGTTTAATAAGCGAAAATTAGGACTTGTTTAGATAAGCGGCTAGTTATTACTTAATAAGACTAAAAATTAGTCTAAATTGGCTATGGTTGGCTAGTCAGTTGGCTTAAAACTAGTTGTTGGTTTGACTAACAAAGTAAAATATTCAATTGGTGGCGGAAAGATCCCCCAAACTATTTTACTGGAAAAATGAGGCCGACCGCTTGACCAAACTCTTAGAGGAATTTGGCCTCGGGCCCGGTTAATTGAGAAGGAACGTAATAGGGATGGATCGAAATATTAAAAGATTTGAAAGATCCGATATCCGTATTTATTTTAATATTACTATGAATATCCATATTTGTATTTGATTATGATATAACTTTTTTTTGTTAATTTTCTCTATCCGATTCCACATCTGTATTTAAAAAAAGTGAAATATTTGATATATCTGTATCGTCAAATAATAAAGTACCCTGTAAAACCATATAAAACTTATATCTATGACTAATTACTAATGTAAATGGTTTCAATTTTAATATACAAATTATATGCATCATCTATATCTATATCTATATCTATATCTATATCTATATCTATCTCTATTATAATGTTAAACCCCACTAGCCATTTTTTCTCGACATGCAAACATTTAATTATTACCATTAATATGTCACACCATCCACTACAATTAATTGATAATAGTTTATTTCTTCATATAAGTAATTTAGTGTATTTCATTGTAATTCACCCACAATTCTCGCAGCAACGCGGGTGATATGTTTCTAGTTTAAACTATTTAAAATTTATCTCTTTGGCTAATAACATTATATTAATTTTATAATTATTAATGATATGTAAAGGTTAGTCATATTAATTTTAGGTACTTTAGTTATTCATATATTGGTGAAAGTATTTTTATTATTTTAAACTATTTATTTAAAGGTTTTATTGATTTTTGATATATTTAATTATTTAACTATTTACTATATATGTTATTTTATTAGGTTTCGTTATCTACATGTGTTATATAACTATATTCTCTACGGAAGAAAACCAACCGATCGGTAGTACGGAGGTCTTGTCTCCTGCAGTTTGCACGGTCTCTCCTTGGGTACCTCGTCCTCGTGGTCACTTTTTTTTTTTTTTTTTTTTAGTCTCGGCCTCGACTGGTTGGCAGGCAGGCACACCCGTGGGCAGTGGCCGTGTCCCGGTGGCGGTGGGTGGCGGCCGCCGTCGTCCCACCACCACCAGGCCCGCTGATCGCCGGCAAATCACGCGAGCCACGGGATCGTGCTGCCTGCCTGCCAATTCGTAAGATACGAGAACGCGGCCGGCCGGCTGGTGACGTCTGACGTCTTCCTCCGGGTCCGGGAGCACGGACACGGTGGCGTACGTGATGGTGATGCGCGGCGTGCCTGACGGGCCACCACCTGGCGCGCTTTCCCGGCAAAGGCCTACTACTGCCTGATTCATGAATAATGCAGGTGCACTGAACCTTCTTGTGAAGGAGGGGGGTGGAGTGTGGATTCTGTCACGGTTCGAGCTGTCAGCAAGCAAGCAGCGGAAAAGAGCTCTAGAGGCAGGCGGGCCAAGAAGCCCAACCAACGATTCATCGGCCCAGAATAGAACAAGTAGTCCAAGCCCAGTTACATCTAGAATATACTTGTAGTTACAGTTGTGAGAGGAGAGGAAGAAGAATTGAATTCAAAATTCCTTTCAAAAAAAAAAACTTGATTTGGTACGCGCCGAAGTTGGTGGTGAGCTGTGGCTCGAGTTCTTATCCATCGGACCTCATATACTCTAGACATATAGTATCGTGACCTAGTACCGTAACATCTGGTATTAGTCGTCTAGATCCTAGCGCACAACAAGCACAACACGTGTCCACAAGTTACCATGAAGGTGGAGGAGCAATCCGCCTTGATTCTCACCAAATTGGAGGAGCATTCGAAGGGGGTCTCTGAGGGAATCGCCGCCTCAACAATGTTCACGCCTCCATGGAGGATCTCAAGGTGGTCAAGGACGAATTCGAGAGATTGCAGCCCCAAGTCGACACCAAAGTCGCCGATCTGAACCACTGCTTCAATTCTCTTTGTCAACAGCTAGCGGCCTCAAGTCTTCTTCCGTTGCAACCTCTCTCAGGCCTCTCCCGAGGATGGATCTGTGCCCCGTCAAGATGCCGGCGCCCGCCCACCTAGGTCTAGGTGCGTCCTCTTCGAAGGCGGCATTTGGGCCTGTTGGCCACGACTACGACAACCACTACCGGAGTGATAGTTTGGGGGGGTTGTCACCACCCTCGAACCACCTTCGGTCAAAGGCCTGACTGCAAATTTATCTACTCTTCCTACTGGATTCGATTTCAGCCATACCGCCCCCTATGAGAGCCGATTCCAATTCAATATTGTTATGCCTCAATTAGATTTCCCCAAATTCAATTGTACCAATTCTAAACTTGTTATACCTTTAATTGTATTGTCATTGAATCTACCAAAACCCATCAAGGGCTAGATGCACTTACTTTATTATTATTATTACTACTACTACTACTATTTAAAAATATATTGGCAAAACTACCTTTAAAACTAGCTTTATGACCAAAGCTTTTTTATTTTGATAGTTTTATGACAAAAAAATTCTAGTTTTGGAATTTGATGGCCAGAATCAAGCCCGGAAAGAAAGAATTCGATGACTACTTTATAGTAAATAATGGAAGTGTCACCCCTATCACATAAATCCACAACGAAGATACTACTTTTCTATTATATAGGCTACTCCATCTTTTAGGAAATATATAGATTATTTTAGTTTTGTCCAAAGTTAGAATTCTGTAACTTTTTTACTAGGTATATAAAAACTTGCATCGAGTCTTCAACATAAAAAGTTTCATTAATTCCATCGTACAATATGACTTCATATTGAGTTTATTTATTATTGTAGATATTTTTTTTGTAAATTTATTGAAACTTTAAAGAAATTGTCACTTTCTTTTTTGTTAACAATCAGGTCAATTCTAAGTTATGATATGAAATGAACTACCTAACGAGTATATGTAATTTGTTTGTGTTTGAAGGAACCTCGTTTTAAAGCGTTAGATTGAATTGCCAAGGAAGACAGTACGTGACTCTTCAATTTGTGGAAGCAAGCGAGTGACCTCACCTGAAAGAGGAGATCTCTAGATGCGCCAAAAGGTGGCCAGGGGAGACGAACCCTTCGTCAGCAGAAATTTCGCCTTTCCACTTTTGCAAAAAGTGCTTGGAAGAATAAATGTTACTTCCACACTCCCGAAGAGACCAAGAATTATGACCAAAAGGCAGTTATCGAATTTATTTACAATTTTTTTAAACAATTTTAGTGATATATGTAGGACCTGAACAAACTTTGTCCTACGTGTTCTGATGCTGTACACATTTATTAATTTGTTCAAGTAAAGCTTGCGCACGTCAGTTGCTACGACTTTTTTAATTAGTACGTGACGTGCCCATCGAAAGCTGTCACAAGGGTGAAGCGAGGAATTAGAATGACCGGTTATATATATTAGCTCCACTAATTATCTATTAAATTTAGAGTCGATCTACTACACAACCATATGTTTTATACAATTCTAACATATGAACTTTTTTGCACCATAAGATTAAGATCCAACAGCCTGCACCTTTCTTCTATCTCCAGCCTTCTTCTACCTTCAGACAATCACAAGATCACATATTCACAGATCACACATCACATAAAACTATTTTTTTCTACGGTGTATCGTGCATATACACATATTGCAACAAAAAATCCATATGTTCTTTCGTGCTAAAATACACGGTGCGTTGTATAACATTTTTATCGTCCGTTTGGCAATTGGCAGGGACGGACCTGACCGGTTGAGTTGAGTTGAGTTTGAGCAACCTCTGTCTAATTGCGATTAGCGTTTCCTTCTCCTTCAGTTACCACACGTCTAGTCTAGAGTCCTGACTAATGTGGTGTATACTATTAGAGTAAAATATCTACTCTATTTGCTGGTCTCATGGTCTATGGCAAGATTATCGTGTATACACTCTATGTCAAAAAGAATGGACATTTCACTTTCTAATGAGAGAACCAATTTTAATTTTTTACCAATTTTTTCTCGAATACACGGAAGGTTTGCGTATTATTGTAGAGGTCAACCTAAAACAGCCGTAGCTGCACCATCCTAGTAAAGGACCTCTAGTTTCGATATTACATAAATTTTTTACCAAATTTATAAAAAATATTTTTTTCATAGTAAATCTATTTTAAAACATAAATTTTGATATTTTTTGATAAATCTAGTTAAATTTAAAATCGATTGACTTTTATGTTAAAAAGTTATGTTTAAAAAATGTTTGATTTATTTTTTTGAAAAAATGAAATGTAGAATCTTATACTTGTGAGTAAATAGTAGTATGATATACGACATGTTTGTTCTTAGCATTAATGACAGAGTGGCAGAGTACGAAGAGTTTGATTACGCCTGCTGTTTCATTGGGATTCTCAGGGCAGTTCCAACGATATATTGATGATGGTTTCTATCCTCATTAAATGACTTGTTACGTAGATAAAATGCTGACATGGTAAAGTAATTAATGAAGAAAGAGAGCAAAAATCCTAGAAATGGTTTCCTCATAAAGAAATCAGATCTTCTCTTGACCCAATGCACCAAGAAAACCATGAAATCGTTATTGGGGAGAAACCATCAGTTTCCAGGGGGTTCGTGCCACACTCTTATTAGAGTAAGAAGATAGAGTTAGGAGAGAGAAAGAGAAAATAATTATTACACAAAGACACTTCCACTGTAGAAGGTAGTTTCTATAGATGATTTCTTGTGCTATGGAAACCGCATCAGTTTCATCGGGACTGCCCTTATTATCTTCAGGTGTGACACGCAATCCACCCCGTAAAGACGGTTCGTCGTTGCTGCCAATCTACGTGTCGAATATATGTTGAGTTTTTTTTACCATTCATTCAAGAGCATAATATCTTCCTTTTGCAAAGATGTGAATATTTGTGCTTATCGGACGGATGTAACAGAAATCGACCAGCATGTACTCATTGAGCTAACCTAACTGCAGACTAGCGTTTTCTTCTTGACACATGTTGGCCTAATTACTGAGTACTATATAGTACATATTGTGATCTTTGAAAACTATTTTATTCGTGACGAAGATGAAAGACTATTTTGCTCATAACGATCAGTGGCTTTGGAAGTGTCCGAGATCTGGACTTGTCCTGTAAACAGTAATCGCCTTCAGGTGTTCTTACATATAAGTTATAAGGCTGCCTTAGCATATATCATATTTCGTTATGAAAAAACATATATCATATTCCTGAATTTAAAAAATCATCTAAACATACTAATCGACGTTACATTTGATTTTAGCATTGATCAAGACATTGTGGCGAAGCTTTAGATTATCTTTTTTTCTTCCAAACACGTTAACACGTCACATGTACGAAGGGCCTGTACATTGCTAAATTTCACCGGTTCAGGTCTTCAGGATCTGTTTAGTGTGTGTTTAGTTCGCGAAATGAAAATTTTTGGATGTTACATCGGATGTTTCGGGGATGTCGGAATGGGTTTTCGGATACTAATAAAAAAACTAATTATATAGCTCGTCTAGAAACTGCGAGACGAATTTATTAAGCCTAATTAATCCATCATTAGCGCAAGTTAGTACTGTAGCACTTATGGCTAATCATGGACTAATTAGTCTTAAAACATTCGTCTCGCGATTTCCAACGAAACTGTGCAATTAGTTTTTTTTTCGTCTATATTTAATACTCTATGCATGTGCCGCAAGATTCGATATAATAGTTTAGGGTAAAAATTTTTGGGAACTAAACCAGGCCTTAGTTCAACTGGGAAAAGTTTATGTGACCTATGACGTGGGAAAGTTATAAACTGTTTAGTTCGAACAACTACCAAACATACCCCTCTCGATCGATCTATCGATCTCCATTGAAACGGCCGTGGAACATCTCTATTTTCACCCATTTGCAAGAGTAGAAAGCAAAAAATCGAAAGCAAGGGTCCAAGGTGCTATGAGAATTGCACAACGTGAAACCAGCTGCAGGTTTCACGTGTTTGGTTAGCGTTCAGCTTTTTGGCAGTAGAAGCAATTTTCGAAAGCTGAACCAACCACAGCCTCGTTGTTTTGTGAAGAAACCACCTCGTGAGCAAAAATTTAGGATAAGACAACTATTTCATTATTGTACGATTTAATGTTGACATGCAACTCACAAACTTTTTGTGTTGATTGCACAAATTATCCTTAACAAAATTATTATAAGAAAACTTAAAAGACAATCTATTATATGAGTTAGTAATTCAATCATCTCAAGATTACGTGGCACTGCATGTGTTGACGTTAGATTGGATCCCAAATCACTACCAGCGAGGGCTAGCACGCCCTAGGTTGCAGTCAACCTATCCACACAGTAAACAGCTCTAAGGATCAACCAAGCCAATCTAGAAATCGATTAGGCCGATCTAGAGCCCATCCTTCACCGCCCAAAAGCCTGGGAACACCCCCTGGAAGGACCCGTCGGGGAGGAGCACGCCTAGGGTTGTTCTAAGGTCGACAAGGTCACCTAGAACGTTGATGATCTCGTGGAGAGATGCAACGAACAGTAGGAGGGTTGAAAAAGGAAAAAAAGTTAGATAATAGAAGTAAAAAAGACGATTGAGTGTTGGATCCTTCAATCGGACGTGATCCTCTGATATATATATATAGAGGGGCTGGTCCTATCCTAATAGGAAACATGTCCAAATCGTAATCTCCAAATTTCCTATGCAAAAACACGTAAAAACGATTTAGAAAGTAATCAGTTCGAACTCGTAAAGGCAAACCGGCCTGGACGGCTCCCAAACAGGCCAGGCCGGTTTTCGTAGGCTTGGGGTCGACTGAGCCGACGAGCGACAGGAGGACTGGCCTGGCCAGGTCCCAAAACTGGCCAGGCTAGTTTCTTTAGGGAGGGCTGGCACAGGAGACCAGCGAGCGTGCAGGCTCCCCGACAGCTGGCCTGGCCGGCTAGAGGACCGGCCAGGCCTGTTCGGCAAGGGGGCACTGCCCTTTTCCCTTCTTTTCTTCGACGGACTTCAATGCAACGATCCAAAATATGAATGGGACCCTTTCATCGTTATAAACATTATTGCAAAGCCCCTTGATCATTTTTTATAATTAATAGCATGATATTTTCTATAAGACAACACTAATATACTTGTCCTAATTGATGTTAGCTGACCCCTACAAAATATAATGCCATTTGGTGTTCACTAGTAAATTTTACAGAAATGTTATACAACACACGTGTGTTTAAAAAAAAAAAAAAAAGAACACATTGATTTTTTGGTGCAATCTGTGTACATGCATGATACACTGCTGCTTCGGTCCACTGATCTCATGGGGAAGCGATGTCGTCGGCTTCACGGCAGTGCACGCACGCTTCATCAAACTAGCGAACCATGTGATGATAGGCGTTGCACCTGCACAAGTTGCAAAAATGTTGCACGGGATGAAATGGTAAACAACTTGCCATGTTCGATCGATTAATCAGGTGTCAGGGAGGTGTCAGCATGCACCATTACTGAAACAGAGGCAAGCAATCAACGTGTAGATTAAACCCTGGTTTAGTTTCACCAACTTTGCACCTCCAAATTTTACACAGTGCAAAATTCTCCATCACATCACATCACATCAAATCTTTAATACATGTATGGAGTATTAAATGTAGGTAAAAAAAAAAACTATTACACAGTTTAGTTGCACTTTAGGAGACGAACGTTTTGAGCATAATTAGTTAAAGGTTGGACAATTATTACCAAATAAAAACGAAATGCTACAGTACCGCTACAGTGCTGCGTGCTTTTTGATTGTCCAAAGTTTGAGCAACTAAACATGCCCTAATTTTTTACTTGAAGTGTACGCAGAGGGGCACACGTTTTTCTGCATACGTGTGTCGTCCTACCGGCCACTCGCCCTCAACACGATCTACAGTGATGACGGCGACGGATCTGTAATTTGTTCTTTTATAAAAAAAATTTATATAATTTGTAACCTATAGATCTGTGATCTTGTGATTGTCTGAAGGTAGAAGAAAGCTAGAGGTAGAAAAAGAGTGGAGGCTGTTGGATCTTAATCTTATAGTGCCAAAAAAATTCATGCGTTGAAATTACATAAAACATATGGCTTGTGCAGTAGAAAGAGTCAAGGGAGAAAGGGTGTGGGTCCCACCGGCACACGGCAGCCGGCACTCCACCCCGCCGCTTGGCTTTGGCTGCACGGGTTGCCTGCCCAAGTTGGTCCTTGCCTTCTTGGATGCAATGTATCCACCCCTCTCCTTCCTCCGTCCCCCGACCTCCGAGATTTGAGAATCCGCGCTCCGAATGGAATCCCCCACGCATAAAATCGACCACCCGTCGTCCTCCCTGTCCGTCATCATGCTCACTCAATCTCAACACCCCACCTTCCATCTCCATCCATCCCCCCGGGAGCAGGAACTACAGCAGGAGTCGAGTCGGCGTCGTCACGGGAGATACCAGCTTCGCTATCACCGGATCCCCTCCTCTGCTTCCCTCTGTTTTCTTCTGCGCGCCCCGGCTGTTGGTGTCCCGTCCGGCGGCGTTGCTGGCGGTTGAATCCGAGCTTTCGTGGAGTTCTCAGCTGCTGCTGCTCTTGAGATCTTTTTCTTGATCTGGAGGGATTAAAGAGGGATTCTTGCCTTCCCACGGGAGCAAGAGAAAGGGGAGAACGTGCTTGTTCAGGTGGTTCAACAGTGCGGACCAGAGAACAATGCGAGGTTCAGGATTAAAGGTACCTTTTCCTGCTGTGTGATTTCGATACGTTTGGGTGATTCTTCATCTTTCTTTTGATTGGGTTCTTCGGATTCTTCAAAGTAGCAATTGTTCGCCTGAAATTTTCTGCGGAAAAGGTTTGAACTTTGTTCGCCGCTATAGAAATTCTAGGCGATTACGACGGCGTCCTTGCTAAAGTAAATATCACGTTCATAATGACAGCTCAAAAGACCATTTGGTTGGTAAAACACATGATTTACTCAGCTTCTTACACTCGTGTTCCATTTCTTGACAGGTATTCTGGATTCAGGGGCAGTTCTTCCAAAGCAAGTGACAGGCGATTCAATCACCGGAGCTCAGATCTGATTACAACATTCAGAAAGAGTCCTCCCACCGCCTTTCACTTCTTGCTTCTGCAACCACTCGCCGTGACTGATCTTCGCGTACACCAAAGAACACAACACATGGCAAGCCGACCTAGCGCGATGGAAGGAGGGGGCGCAATACAGAGGAGGAATAATGCCGTGAAGCGGCACCTGCAGCAGCGGCAGCAGGAGGCGGATTTCCTTGACAAGAAGGTCATCGCGTCCACCTACTTCAGCATCGGGGCGTTCCTCGTTCTCGCCTGCCTCACCGTCTCGCTGCTCATACTGCCGCTGGTGCTGCCTCCGCTGCCGCCGCCGCCGTCGCTGCTGCTGTGGCTGCCGGTCTGCCTGCTCATCCTGCTGATTGTGCTGGCCTTCATGCCGACAGATGTGCGCAGCATGGCCTCCTCTTACTTGTAAATAGATAGGCCACACCTTGGCCAGTTTTCTGTGTTTGGGGGGTGATTCGTCCTAAGATGAGTCATGAGAGTAATGTGAAGCATGTTTTCCAGAGGTAGATTTCAATGAAGTTTGGTAGCTATACGAAGTTAATTGGTTGGAACTTGGAAATTATGTGCATTGTGCGAACATATAGTTGTGCAGAATTTTCTGTAATTGCAGCAATCAGTTGAACAGATTGACTGATCCACTTCTGGTGGAGAGAAGGCTGAGATCAGGAACAAGTTACCTTGTGACTTTACAGAGGCAAGTCGCTGAATCTCAGTAGGCTTACTAGTTAAATTATGCCTCGCATTTTTGTGAAAATTTTCTTACTCATTTTAATCTTCCACCATCTGTCTCATAAGGAGTTCATGTAAAATTGGTCTACATCCAGGGTCCATCACTGCGATATGCTGGTCATACAGTCAATACATTTCAGACTACAGTTCTAACCTACGAAAGCATGGATGTGTATTTAGGATTTACGAACGCATCAGACTGAATTGCAATTTTTACTGTATGCAGCTTAATTTGGGTTTAGAGATTGCAATTTTCACTGTATGAGCAAGAATTGAATTGCAATTTCACTGTATGAAGCTAAAATAATGGGCCCTTTTAATTATTAATAATAATGGTATTCTTTTATTTTTCTTCTAATATTTGTTGATGCAAAGTCATTGATGGTGACATCAACATCAAACTCATTGAATAATTTCATGGCGTGCTTGTATTAGTCTTAAAAAGTTAATAGATCATCTGTGTGACTATCAACTCCACTATCTTTTTTTTTCTTTTTTTTTTATGTCATCGATGCTAGAGGCCTGCTTTGTAGGTACAGGACGTCCGGTGCCAGCAGCTTGTCCGGTGCCCCGCGCCTGCTGCCGGGTCCGTGTCCGGCTTTCCCGCGCAGCGCCCGCGCATGCACCTTTCCCGTCTCTGCCGTTGGGTCCTGATTTGACCGTGCACCCTTGTAGGGGAAATCAGCGCACCCGCTGCCACCAGGAGCAGCAGTGACGGGCCACGCCTGGCCATGCACTCCTGCTGCCCGCATGCTGCTGTTGGCGCGTCATGCTGCTGCTGGCGGGCCGCATCCGGCTGGAATAAGGAGAGAGAGTAGTCGAGCATGGAAACAGCTTCGTGCTTTACGTCTGCTGTCGTACTTATGGATACAGCTTTGTGCTCCGCACCTGCTTGGCTTCCCGTGTGCACACGGGAACCGATGCGCCTGAGTGGACCACCTCTGCCTGCACCCTCTAGCCTGCTGATAAAACACTTGCAACATAAAGGATTTGCTGCAACATACGTACGAAATAAATGAAACATTTACAACATATGGTTGCAACATATGTGTATGGGCACTGTAACATATGCAACATCTACATAAAACACCTGCAACATACGTTTAAAACAGCCGGAACATTTAAAACATACACTTGCAATATACGTGTATCGCCATGCAACATATGCAACATCCAAATGAAACACTTGCAACATACGTTTAAAACAGTTGAAATATTTAAAACATATGCTTGTAACATACGTAGATAGTTATTGCAACGGAACCGCGCGGAAGGCAAATGGTCTTAGGTAGGCTGGGCTCTCCTTTTTTTCTATGGGGCCAATGTATCCACTCCTATCTACAACACATATATACTTGGAGTTGGGGCCCTTGGTTTTGAAGGCCCACTGCGGCCGCCCAGCTAGACCCCCCTTGGGGCCGGGCCTACTAAGAAGTTATGATCACATATTATTCTCCTACTATAGAACTAAAAGAAAGAAAGTAAGACCACCGTTTCGTGCGACTTTCGATCGGGTCGCCTTTCTGCCTACGGCGTGTGATCCTGCGAGTCTGCCTCTCCCGAAATCGTTTCCGGTAGTCCTGCGCTGATCACAGTAATCACGGCACCTCCCTATCCCACCTTCCTAAATTCCCTCCCGTCCCACCTCCTAATTCCTAAATCACGCATCCCGCGTTTGTCGCCGCCATCTGCCTTCCCCTCCCCGAGAGAACGCCTCGTCCTCGAGCAGTCCAAGCAGACCGGCAAGCTCGTCAACCACCTCGGCCGATCCTTCTTCCTGATCCTAGTTCCCACCTGCAGTCCACAGCAGCGGCCAACGGCGAGAGGCAGCCGATGAGGCGTGGTTCGTTCCTAGTTCCCACCCACACCGGTGGCCGCAGTCGCAGCAAGGTGATCCCCGATCCCAAAGACAGTCACCGCCTTCCCGATCCCTCTCCATCCCCAATGAATCAATGATCACCGCAAACCTTCTCTCAGCCTGCACACCGGCGTCGTGCAGTCTACAACCACATGCCCACATCCCACACTGTCAACACGCTGACTTCATTGTCGTTAGCGTTTCCATCCGAGAATCATCCATGTCGACAGGTACATTTCTTTTATTTATGATTTTTGTCCTGTGATCCATTTCTTTTCGAGGACGTGCCTTTATAGATCTCAGTAACTGCATTTAGATTTCATCATGTGTGACCTCTAAGCTATTTGGATTCAAATGGTTTTATAACAGAAGGAATCCTTGTTTATCTAAACATTGCATTTCGTGTGATCTGTCTTCTGTTATTTGTATTGCATTCGGTTCAGACTTTAGAGACATAGCCCCTCTCGTCTTCTTCGCCTTCTGCAGGTGGCATCTTTGGAGCAGTACGGCCATACTTTAGTATTGCTCGTCTACTAAGAATGGTCATTTTGCTTGTAGATCATTTAAATTTACTAATTGTCGGTGCTTTGTAAACCAAACTAGTAAACTTATATGATTATCACGCTGCTCTAGGAAGACGATGGTAGCATCCAATAGATACGAGGATTTATACTGGTTCAGGCCGGAGCCCTACGTCCAGTCTCAGAGATGATTGAGTGCGTGTTCCTCGCTTGAATGCTCTAAAGTTCTTACAATGGGGTGCAAGAATGGTGGAAGGGATGGAAGGACCTATGCTAGGCGAAGGGCTGCCTAAAGAGAAGCTCTAAGAGCCCTACTATGATGGTGAATGGTAGAGGATTCCGAATATGTCTCGAGAGGGTGCCCTGGCTACCCTTATGTAGAGTTCGGAGCCAGGGCACATACAAAGCAGGAGGTTCTCCTGTTCGAAGGGTCAAGAGCCTGAGGGAGGTCCTAGCTAACTTGGCTTGCAAGCTATGTCGTCTTCTGGTGCACGTCTGGTCGTGGCTATCATCATGGTCTTCTGGCCGCGTTGCGATAGGGTGTGGCATGGCGCTACTGTGCCGGCCGTGGTGGCACTGTAGCCTCAATGGTGGTTCGTCAGCCATCCTGTGCAACACGGTCTCCATCGTGGCCTTCATCATCATCTCCTGGTTCCTAGGGGCGTCGTACCCGAAGTAGATAGCCGCCCCGGTCGTCGTTCGCCTGGTGGCTTTACAGGGCCGAGGGCCGCGACCCCGATCGTCGGTGTCGGGGCGCTCTGTCGGTCTAGATGGCCTCTTCGTCGAGTCCCTTGTCATGGATCCCATCCCGTGGTAGATGGCATCGTACAAGCGTCTAGTCGGTCCGTATTTGGATGGTGGGTATCGTACCCATTGCCACCATGGTGTGGTGTTGTCTCGTTGGTGCGGCATGGCATAGGGATGGTGTCTGCCCGGACCGAGGTGACTGCTGCCCCCTCGGTCCTTGCAAAGTTAGTGTGGCATGCTTGTTCTTGTCAGAGCAGACGCACCTAGCTACTCTTGACCTCCCCCCATCCCTTTCGGGGGTCGTGACGGGGAGGGGTCATGCGTCTTGCGAGCATTGTGTGCTAAGGCGAGTGGAAGAGGTCGAGGATGACCCCGGTCTTGGTGGCTAGCCCACTCCGCTCGATTTTCGCTAGGCCTCGGTCGTTCGGGCCTTTCGTTAGCTGCTGTATTGCAGGCCGTGTGGCCTACTAACTAATCGATGCCTTGGGACACCCCGGGGTCATAACACCGACAGTAGCCCCCGAGCGTTTTTACGACCACGAAGTGATCATGAAAGCGCTGATGCGTGTGTATGCTGGAGTGCAGGTTTGTGGTCGTGGACTTTCCGAGCTTCGTCGCTCGACCCCTTGCGGGCTGGTACATTTAATGTGGCAGGTGGATGTTGTGCCCTTTTGTGGCTTTTCCGAGCTTCGCCACTCGACCCCCTTTTCTGTCCCCTGATGATGGGATACGCACCCGTGAGCTAGGCGGAATCGTCTGGTCTTGTAGACACTATACCGGTCCTGCTTTCGTGAGGGTCTCAATTTTTCCAGCCTTATGCAGGTATCCATTACTATCGGTGACCTTTCGTGATTCACCAAGCGGCGATTGGGTCTTGAGCTGCTCTGTCCCCCCTGGGCCTATAAGTACTGGTCCCCCGCCGTTTGAATCACACGTCGTTGCGTCTACACATCGTCTCCCACCTTCCTGCCGAGAGAGAGGAAATGGGAGAGAAATGCTCAGGGGGGACCGCGTGGCTCCCGTCGAGTGTTCCTTCTGGGGTCTCCTACGGTGGCTGGAGCCAGCGTTGCCCTTCCAACAACTGGTGCTAGAAGGGATTTTGCAAGTAGGGAAGGACCGGGGTGGTGCTCTGGCTAACCATGGGGTCTCATGATTCAAGCGCTTACCCAAACCCGCAGGTCTCGGGTTGCTGAAACACGAGCACCAAGGACAACTTCTAGTTTCTCCCCATACTTGTAGACAGCTTTGGAAAGCCGCCCTAAGTTCGGTGGAGGCGTTGCCATCCCATGGTGTCCCCTCGATGCTTTTCGAAGCATGATGGTGGTGGCTTGAGGGCGTGTTCCCACCCCATTCTTTCTTCCCTATGCGCCCCTGCCTATAGGGCTAGGGTGCTACGGGGAGGAGTGGGAGGCTATTTCTCACCTCTTTCCCTCCCGCACCTATAGCAGGCGCTTCCGAGGCCCCCGACGATGCTGCCTTGGCAACGGTGTCGTGGTTCAATGTGTCTCAAGTAGCTCGACCGCTCTTGTACTGCCCGGAGTTGGGTGAAAAGAATGACCCTTTTTATTCATTCCCTTTACGCTCGTGATTAGCCCCCGGGTTGCGAGATTAGGGTCGTGGTTTTTGGTTTGACGCGAGAAAGCATTTTCTCGACCTCTTCCTTCGTGGTCACGAGGTTTTTTGCGAATGTCCATTTGGTTCGTAGGTCTTGGACCTCCAGGTTTTTTCCACATGATCGAGCCGTGATCACGCTTTGGGCCACAAGTCGCTTCTCGAGGAAGACTATATCGTGTTTCCCTGACCATCTGCTTCGTCGTCCTCTCCCGAAAGGGTTGTAGACCCTTGGCAGTTTATGAGTCTCCGGAGTTGGCCTTAGGTCTGAGACCTGGGACGTAGGGAGGAGTCGGCTGGGATTTGTCCCTAGCTCTTTTCGAGGTCTTGAGGACCTGACTCCATCTTTTCCTGATGTCCTTGCTGACCTCGAGGTGTCGCGATGCCTTGTTATAAGCGGGTTTGGTTCGGCCCCACACGGGGAGAGGCATGTCCACCGTAACCACGCGATCTGAGCGGTGCGCCTCGTCGGGGTCTATGGGTAATTCGAGTGGGACCCGATATCCTCCCCAATCGACGTGGAGTTCGGCTGCGTCTCATGTGAGATGTCCCATAAATCATCGGCCATCAATCCTGTTGGTCCCTAACCGCCTTCGTAGGGGCTAGAGGGCAAGATGCCTCCCCCTAGAGGGGGTCAACCCGGGGACTTCAAAGCGGATGACTCGAACGCAGGGAGAGATGGTCATGTGGCTCTGCACCACTGATTTGAGTTACAGGGGCCCATCTCCTCCCAACCTCTATCCCTTTTGTGGCCTCGAGCCCTTCTAAGGGCCGTCCTGATAGAGAGTTTCCTATGCACGACGTGCGGTTGTGAATGTGGTGGGCCGCTCGGCGTTTGAGTCTGGGGGGCTATTGACCTCCCCTAGCCACGTTGCGTCCTGGCGGTGCCCTCTTGCGTACAGTTGTGCGCCCTAGAATGTAGGTGCACAAATTTGCGAGATAGTGAAGGCAAAAGGTTCGAGGCTTACCTAGGATATGTTGCCGCACTAGCATCTGCTGCTCAATCTTTTACCCAGTCGCCTCCGCCTCCCCTATGCTATGAGAAGGTGGTTAGTAAATGGCGGAGTGTACGCGTGCGTTTGATGTACCTCCTATGACTGTTGCTGGGTCTTGTGTCGCCTGGGAGACTGAACCACCACGTCTTTTTGTCTCTTGATTGCGAGTGCATCTTGGGGTTTGCGCCCATCTTGAATGTCGACCGTCGTCTTCTCCGCCTTCTTCTTCGTGCCACCTATTTAAGTCAAGGGAGAGGAGGGAAGTGCGCCTCATCCCCACTTCTCCCCTGTCTTCCGAGTTTTCCTCGACATCTAATCCGAGTGAGAGAACGGCTGTCTCCATCGGGCGTCATGGTTCATGGTCCATTCCGATGGCTTCGCCACTGCCGAGAGGGACCTTCAGAGATTGGGCTCCACCTCACCTTGCTGGTGTTCATCCCCCATGGGTGTTAGAGGAAGTTCTGTGAAGATGGGGAGGAACGATGCCATGGGAGGCTCAGGACGCTGGGCTTGCCCATGGTTGGCGGGCATGCAGCTCCTAGCTCTGGGTCTAGGAGCATTTGAGCATCGACTCGATGGCCCGCTCACTGGCTCGTCGCTAGGCGCTCCTCCCTCGCTCTACCGAAAGCGGTGTCGGGGCGGTTTCTAGCGGGCTCCTCTTCCTCGGATGTTAGAGGGAGCTCCGCAAGGCGGCCGTCCTCGAGGCTTCTTTCGACAGTCCTCTCTGGCTCACGGTGTAGCTCTGAAGGTTAGAGACACCTTTGTAACACCCATGGTGTTATGAGCTTGCTTAGCACCGAGATTGAGACCCGAGAGAAATTAGCAAACAAGTTTCTCGGGTTTTAAAATTTAAAACACGCATGAAATAATTGTTGGTTGAAGTTAACAAAGTTTAAACCTTTTAAAAAAATTGTGACAAAAAGTGTTCATGGTTGTTAAGTTCAAATTGAACCCCCTATCTTTTCTAAAGTGTGAAAGGGGTAGTAGACAATGCCATTTTGGTGTTTAAATTCTTACCAAATTGTTTAAACACTAACATCATGTTCTCGTACTGTTGGTTGACTCTAAGTAAGCACTTGAGCATGGTTTAGGTCGAAGTTGCGTTGGATGTCACGTTGCCCGATCTAAATTTGCCCAAATCTCCTTAGAATGCGCTGTGAACCATGATTTGGTGCTCGGTTCATGAACCGGCGTTCAGTGTGATAAACTCATGTTGGCACCTCCCTATCTCCCTCTCTGGTCGCTCTCTGGACATGAGGTTTGCTTCGCTAGTTGGGTGTTAATATCGGCTTTAGGTTAGTGGAATTGGTTGAACTCCGGTCATGTTGATCAGCAGCCTTTGCTTCGCTTTAAAACACGTGCACGTCATCGGTTGCTGTCGCTCGGACTGAGTCCATGGTAACCGTGCGCAAGCGAGTGCTGTTGGCGCCGAGCTCGAGCCATGGCCGGGCTATTGCCACTAGCCAGCTCACGTGCCTAGTCGGTGCCGCGCGGCGTCCCTAGCCCTGTGTTGGCTAGTCTCGGCTAGATGCGGCCTGGCTTCTGCTGCTGCTTCGCGAGCACGCCATGCTCGAGTGGCTGGCCGCCATGCCGCGTGCAGGGTTGAGCCGAGGCTGTGACTATCGTCGCTCAACCATCGTGGTGCTCCCCCCTGATTCAACTACCGCGTTGAGCCTCCGAGCATGTGCCACTGTGGCCACATCTGGGTCGACTGACCCCGGTCATAGTGGCGATGGTGATGCCTCTCTATCTCACTTTGCCTCCGCTAGCCGATGCCGGTGAACCCTGCTCGGGTCCTGGCACTACATTCCAAGCACTTCATGCCAAGACTCCATGTCTCGTCATCTAGGCGCACGTGCTGGTGTTGTTGCCATCGATTGGAACCATACGTCTTAACCTGCTCGGGCTCGCTCGTGTGCCCTCTCCACGACCGCACCATGCGCAGGGCCATCGCTCCTTCTTTCCTCCTAGCATCAGTGGGCTTCGTCGCATAATTCCTCACTCCAGTGGGTAGCTTAGGAAGTCGGCTAGCCGTCTCTTTCCCCTCAAGCCCGGCCGAGCAATACCGACTGGCAATTTCGCATTTTGCTCGCCACCGGTCATGTGCGTCGCCAAGCCGGTAGGTTTGGGGGTAAGACCCGTAGGGTTGATAGCAGTTCAATTCCTCGTAACCCCAAACTCACCTTGACTCCCTCTATCCGGTGCTGACGCTATTGTGGCCAGGGCACTCGTCGGCTGTGTGGTGACACGTCGGTGTCCGCCTCAGGAAGTCGCCGTCGTGCCTAGGCGCACGTGGCCAGACCACCTCTGCCCTCCCCTGCTTCGACCATCGCCAAAGCGTGCACCACGGTGAGCTACTGATGCTTCTTCGCTATCTCTACCTATCCGTGGGGGCGTAGGCTCACCAGAACGCTCGTGCCGCCGAGGTAGTTGGTCCGCCGACGCGAGCACTGCATTAGCAGTCATCGTCTACCTTCTAATTGCCGCCCAGGGTTTCATCTTGTCTTCGTGATGCTCGTCGGTCTGCTTGTTTGACTGGTGCCTCGCTCCATTATCCGGCGTAGGTGTGCAGTATCGGTCGGAGCCACGCCATTGCGCGTAGGGCGTCGGGGACCAACTCAGTGAGTAGGTAAGGTTATTAAGGGTGCTCGATGCAAAACTTGTCTCTAGTGCAATAGTGTGCGGAGTCGCCGTGTAGTAATTTGATGAGCCGGGGACCTTTTTGCTAAATGCGCGAGTACGCTCGCGTAGCGGGCCAGTTGGGCCGACCTGCTAGCGCGCGGCCACGCCCCGCGCGGGCCGCAATAGGTGGCTGGGCCGAATTGGTGTCCAGTCTTTCCCTTTTTCCTAAAGCATTTTCTAATTTAGTTTCTAATGCAAACTTATACATTTAATATAAATTTGTGTAGAAGACCAAAAATTGTGAAACTAATTTTGCTAGGTTCCTAAAATCATGATCTATCTACTAGTATATCTTGTTCACATAGTTTTACAGTATTTTTAGGAGTTATCTAATTAAATTGAGATGCTTAATATTGTTAAGATATAAACTTTTATGATTAATCAGTGCTAGTGTTAATTCTGGAAATTTCACAGTAACTTCCTAATATTATGAGGTGCTCACTGTAACTTTTGTAGCTCCATAATAATTAGTTTGCTAAGATAGCTATTGAGCCCTAGTTTGGAAGTATATTTCAATAAAACGAAATAAGGATACGCCTTGGGATTGTATAATTAAAACACTGACCGGGAAACAACGCCTTATGCAACAACGTGGATACGTAGCCTATTACGTTAGTCATTAGAGATAGCTCGTAGCTTGAGAGGCGTAATTGTATTTTAAGAGTTGCGGTTACCATTGATTAATTGCGTCTATGCGTTGCATCCACGTATGTCATAATAGGAACAACGATGGATCGTGGAGATGATCGGAGTAGTGGAAAAGATGGTGCCTTGATGATCGTGTCACCATGATGGAATACTAAGTTTTGGTTATATCTTACCCAGACAAGCCCCGGTGCATAACCCCTATTATTCTGCACTTTATCTTATGCTTGTGCATTAAGTTTTAAGGAGTTGAATGAAATCCACTTGCATATATATATATATATATCCTATGAGTCTTACCAGTATGTCAGGATCATGTAGATTGCTATGCTAAAGGATTCTAGAAGAAGTCGAGTGATTACCTGTCACTCGCGAGAGATAGAAAAGACATTATTGTTCTTATTATCACATAACTATCACATGGAATATATATGGATGATAATTGGAGACCGGGTGGGACTGTGCTTTGGATTTGGATTTGGACTTGGTTAGGCAACCGACCGAGGCTCCGGTTGCATTTGTCCCGCCTATGTCGATTGAGGACCGACCGTTGCTGTGGATGGTAGTCAGGTCATAGATTTATTATCCTGAGCACATACTTGCTTATGGGAGCGGGAAGACTTGTTGCTCTCTTGTCATGGGTTCCGGCTCTTTTTGGACTAACTTTTAGGGGTGGGTATTAGGTGGAGGTCTAAGCACCATACTGAGACTAGGTCTCAGGTGTTGGGGGCTTGGAGTCCAAGTTTGGACGGTGGAATGGGTTGGTCTTGTTTATGCCTGGGGTACAAGTGAGGCGTGTGTTTCGGGGTACCTAGCTGGGATACATTGATTCGTGAATCGCCATTTCTGTGAGACGGTACGACTTGGCTATGGTCTAGCACCGTAGTTAGAACTGGAATATAAAATATGGTAAAATGGTTCTGATTGCTTACCACCTGCTTGAAAGTAACATAAGTGCTTACATAAAATGGTTAGTTAATGAACAAATGATAACTCCTAATAAAATTGAATATAAGGACGCACATTTGGTAATGCTTCCTACAGATGCAATAACCCACAAGCCAGATAGCCTTGCATATCATTGGAGTCTTTATTTTCCTCTTGTCGGGTAAGTCTTGCTGAGTACAATTGAGTACTCAGGGTTTTATTTCCCCTATTGCAGGTGATCAGAGGATACATAGAGCTGACTCTTGTGTGTGGAAATCTGCTGGTGGACTCAGAGAGGATTCCTTTCACGCTACGACCATAGTGTTTATTTATAACCCTCACTAAAAGTTTTTAGAAGAAAAGTTTTATGATATGTCATCATATCTGGTTTATAAATGTTCACTATGTTAATGATTCACCATTAATCGTTATTTCTGCTGTAACTTTGATCATATGTTGTTCTCTGCTGCAAGATAAAAATGTGAACCTAAAATGTATAAACTCTTTTACATGTAAACCCGTCTTAATTCCACTATTGCATTCAACTTGTTTAAGTACTCTAATGTTGTAATAAAGTGATGTAAGAAATGGTTAAGAATGTTGTAAGGTTTATTCTCTCATTTATGATCCTAACGGAAGAATGTGGACTTTTGAGTTCTCCCTTGGGGTGTGCTCGATGGAACGACACGATTTAGTGCACTCTCTTGGGTACTTAGTGTCTAATGGAAGATAAGTACTCTTAGGAGGGCATCAGATTAGGCAGTTCTGCCACAACCTTGTACCGGTTTTTCCACTTCATGAGATGTCCACCGCAAGCGGGGGGGGTTCGACGATTATTGTAACCTCGGGTCCATCTAGTCCTGTAACGTGGTAGACTAGATGTTTTTGTTCGCGGCTTTAGAAGCCGATGATCCTAACGTTTAGGACAGTGTTGTAATTAGCAAACACGTAAGCCCCTGAGGCTGTGATGTATGTGTTGCCCTTTTCGATATCCCTCTTGTCATTGCCGATGTCAGTTGTTTGAATCACTTGTCTCGATGATCCTTGGCACGAAGGGTTTTTTGCCCAAGCTATTTAATCTCTGTGTTGTCGATCTTCGCGAATCGCTTTGTTCGGCTAGGCTCGTCGTTGAGCCATTATCTGTGGGAATCCGTGCCCACGTGCCATGGCGTGCTCCGTCGCAATCAAGAGGGGCAGCATGTTTGTCGCTCCCTGCTAGGCCTCTCTCCGGGGGAGCGGCTGTCGTGGACCCAGTGGAGTGGCCCTAATACGCCGTTCGAGTGTGCACCGAGGTGCCCAGCGTTCTCGAGCGGGTCGTGCTTCTTGGGGCCTCAGGGAGTTTTTGATGGTTTCGTTTGGCTGGATGATGCACCTGCCACGGTCGTTCGGGCAAGCGCGAGTGCTCCATAGGTGAGTCACTATTGTTGACTCGATCCTCATCGAGCTCGTCGTGTGGGATTTGTTCTTGCTGAGGTCGTTCGCTCAGTCTTCTTCTCTCGAAAGTGCGGGGTCGGCCGTGAAACACTATTTGATTCTAGCTCAAGCAGGTCGATTTACTCGAGCGTCATGCGTGCTGAAGGCTACTTGGTTGTCGTGGAGCTTGCTGCTCCCACATGCGGTGTTGTTGGCGTGTGATCCCATCTCATCGCGTTGCTACCTGTGTTCCTCTTGTTTGGGTTGGAATGTGCTCCTTCTCCATCAACCTTGTGAGTGCTGGTGCGTGTTCTGGCCTAGGGGCTGGCTCGCAGAGCTGAATGTTATGTGGCCCAACACTGCAGTCGAGGCATCGGGATCAGGTCACCGATCTAGTTTGATGCAAGGGAAAAAACGAGCAGAGGGCATAGGCTTCGATTTTCCCCGTTCCACTCGCTCGGGAAGAGTGGCGCTTGGCTTCCTTTCGCTCTCCATCCGCGTGAGTGCCCGACTTTGCCCTAGAGCTAGTCCGGGAGGCTTGGTCTGAGAGGCGTCTTATTGCGGTAAGGGGTTTGGGAGGTAGTTCGCTGTTCTATCCTACCATGGGTATGCATGGAGAAGCTCAAAGCAGGTCTCTTGTTCGATGATGGATGGTGCTTGGGGTCTTTCCACCTAGAGTGTGATTGGCGTATTCGCTTGTCATTGCGCCGTTCTTTTACTTACTTTCCGTTCGAATTGGAATGTGCTTCATCCCCCTAGGTATGTGCCCGTGAGTGTGTATCTTAACCTGAGGATTGGCCTATAGGGCTAAAATGTGCATGATCCATTGGAGCGACAGGACAACGGAGGTTGATTGTATATCTGGCACGATGCAAGAAGAAAGCGAGAGAATGATGTGAGCCCCCTTCCTTTCGCTCCCCTGGTCTTGAGTGAACGGGTTTTCCATTTCCTCTCGGACTCGTGCACAGGCGCCTAGCCTCGCCTAGGAGTTGGTCCATTGGGTCGGCCAGGGCGACCCAAGTGAGAGGTTAGGATGTGGGTTACCGGCTTGTCGCGGCATGGGGAGCAATCAGAAGATGTTCAGGAAAGGGGTCACTGGGACGGTGACAAGCAGTGCTACGTCGTGGGACATATATGTGCCCTCTCGTGCATCCTTCACGAGTGACTCATGTTCGGCTGCTGGAGCGAGCTGTAGCGGGTCACTTGGGGATCTAAGCGGCTCCTGGATGGGGCGCTTGGTGAAAGGTCCTAATATGGCTAGAGGGGGGTGAATAGCCTATTTAAAAACTACAAATCAACTAGAGCAATTTGATTAGTAAGACAAATAGCGAAATGCAAACTTGCTCTAGCTCTACAAGGGTTGCAAGCCACCTATCCAACAATTCTAGTTGCAATGATCTATTGGCACACAATCTACTTGACCACTACTCACTAAGAGCTCTCACAAATGCTACACTAAAGAGCTCCACTAGATATGTTTAAAGCACAAGGCAAGCTCTCAATTCTAATTACACTAAAGAGCTTGCTATATCTAGTTTGCGGAAATGTAAATGAGTAAGTGAGACGATTATACCGCCGGGTCGTGGAGTGAACCAATTACACGATGAATATATAGCCAATCACCGGGAGAATGCAAATGACAAGAGACAACCGATTTTTCTCCCGAGGTTCACGTGCTTGCCAACACGCTAGTCCCCGTTGTGTCGACCAACACTTGGTGGTTCGGCGGCTAAGAGGTGTTTCACAAACCTCGTCCACACGATAGGACACCGCAAGAACCGACCCACAAGTGAGGTAACTCAATGACACGAGCAATTTACTAGAGTTACCTTTCGGCACTCCGCCGGGGAAGGTACAACTCCCCTCACAATCACCGAAGGCGGCCACGAACAATCACCAACTCGTGCCGATCCTTCACCGCTGCTCCAACCGTCTAGGTGGTGGCAACCACCAAGAGAAACAAGCGAAATCCGCAGCGCAACACGAATACCAAGTGCCACTAGATGCAATCACTCAAGCAATGCACTTGGATTCTCTCCCAATCTCACAATGATGATGGATCAATGATGGAGATGAGTGGGAGAACTTTGGCTAAGCTCACAAGGTTGCTATGTCAATGAAAATGTGCAAGAGAGAGCCCTTGAGCCAGCCATGGGGCTATAAATAGAGACCCCATCAAATAGAGCCGTTGTACCCCTTCACTGGGCAAAACACGCTCTGACCGGACGCTCCGGTCATACCGACCGGACATTGGCCCTCAGCGTCCGGTCGCCCGAAGGACGCCACGCGTCACCAGCTTCAAACGCTGTTCGTCAGATTTCAACGGCTACGAAGCTGACCGGACGCTCCGGTCAAAACTGACCGGACGCTGAAGCCCCAGCATCCGGTCGTTTCCAGTAAGCTCCCTGAGGCATGTTTTTTCGACCGGACGCGTCCGGTCCACCTTGACCGGACGCAGACCAGCGTCCGGTGCTCAACCCTACCCACTGTGCCGTCTGACAGCTCGACCGGACGTAGCCTTTCAGCGTCCGGTCGCTGAGTGACCCAGCGTCCGGTCAGTAGACCGACGCCAGCATCATTTCGACCAACTCTATTTCAACTCTAACTTCTTCACCCTTGCTCAAATGTGCCAACCACCAAGAATTTTGCATCCGGCGCAATAGAAAATAGACATTTCATTTTTCCAAAAGCGCTGAATCCCGCATTTGTTAGCATGTGTTAGCATATTTTCACAAATATTTTCAAGGGTGTTAGCACTCCACTAGATCCTAAATGCATATGCAATGTGTTAGAGCATCTAGTGGCACTTTGATAACCGCATTTCGATACGAGTTACACTCCTCTTAATAGTACGGCTATCTATCCTAAATGTGATCACACTCACTAAGTGTCTTGATCACTAAAACAAAATGGCTCCTACATTTTATACCTTTGCCTTGAGCCTTTTGTTTTTCTCTTTCTTCTTTTCCAAGTTCAAGCATTTGATCATCACCATGCTATCACCATTGTCATGATCTTCGTCATTGCTTCATCACTTGGAGTAGTGCTACCTATCTCATAATCATCTTGATAAACTAGGTTAGCACTTAGGGTTTCATCAATTAACCAAAACCAAACTAGAGCTTTCACTTGGGCGCACTATTCCGTGGTTTGCTCCGTGAGTTGGTACCGGTTTTCCAAAGCTAGGGGTGAGCCTACATGTGTATGTGGACATGTTTGGGCAGAGAGGTTATGGTCAAAGTGGATGTGACTGACCGATGTACCGGGAGTTATCGTGGGACTGGTTGCCGTTGCTCGGGGTGTGGCGAGCCCCCGAGCACCTGCTCGCGACGAAGTTGCTACGATCTTCGGGCCACGAGCTAATGAGGGCGCTTCTTCAGTGCTTGGACCTGACTCCCGGATTCCGAATATGTCTGGAGAGGGTGCCCTGGCTGCCCTTATATAGAGTTCGGGGCCAGGGCACATACAAAGCAGGAGGTTCTCCCATTCGAAGGGTCGAGAGCCTGAGGGATGTCCTAGCTAACTTGGCTTGCAAGCTACGTCGTCTTCTGGTGCACGTTCGGTCGTAGCTATCGTCATGGTCTTCTGGGTGCATTGCGATAGGGTGTGGCGTGCACTACCGTGCCGGCCGTGGTGGCACTATAGCCTTAATGGTGGTTCGTCAACCATCCTATACAACGCGGTGTCCATCGTGTCCTTCGTTGTCGTCTCCTGGTTCCTAGGGGCGTCGTACCCAAAGTAGGTAGCCGCCCTAGGTTGTCGTTTGCCTGGTGGCTTTATGGGGCCGAGGGTCACGTCCCTGATCGTCGGGGTCAGGGCGCTCTGCCGATCTGGATGGCCTCTTCATCGAGTCCCTTGTCATGGATCCCATCCTGTGGTGGATGGGATCGTACAAGCGTCTAGTCAGTCCGTATTTGGACGGTGGGTATCGTACCCATTGCCACCGTGGTGCGGTGTTGTCTCATTGGCGTGGCATGGCACAGGGATGGTGTCTGACCGGACCGAGGTGAAAGCTGTCCCTTCGGTCCTTGCGGGGTCAATGCGGCATGCTTGCTCTTGTCAGAGCAGACACGCCTAGCTACTTTTGACCTCCCCCATCCCTTCCGGGGGTCGTGACAAGGAGATCTCGTGCGTCTTGCGAGCGTCGTGTGCTAAGGCGAGTGGAAGAGGTCGAGGATGACCCCGGCCTTGGTGGCTGGCCCGCTCCGCTCGGCTTTCGCTAGGCCTCGGTCGTTCGGACCTTTTGTTAGCTGCTGTATTGCAGGCCGCATGGCCTGCTAACTAATTGGTGCCTTGGGACACCCCATGTCATAACCCCGACACTTATGCTTTTTAATTTGAAGATCTTTTCTACAATGGCAGGGATCCATTATTATTGCTTTCTGGTGGCTTCCAGTTTATGCTTTGCCTTTGCTTTTGTAAAGATAACTTTTTGGTCATTTTGTACATTATGTTATGGGTAAAGAACGCATTTTGATCCTTGCTGCGCTCATGCTCCTGAGGGCTTGTACTGGTATTGCTAAGCTCATGCTCTTGATTCTTGAGATGTCAAAATATGTAAGCAACTAATTAACTCTCTCTCTAATGAGCCATAGTTTCTCTCCTGAATTCAATAGGAAATATGCATCACATAGCTGCATCATCAGTTAGCCAAATGCACCTTTCAGTAAGCCAGCTTTGCTTCTCTAACGGTGAGTTCACACTTTGCAGTCAAACTGGCCGGACAGCAGGAATGCTTTGCTCTATGAAATGTTTAGGGTCAGAAACTATAAGTGTAAATTTATTTTATGGTATTTAAACGTAGACATGATTATCTACAAGGTTGTAACTCCAAATAAAAGGGCCTTTGCAAACAGTCCATGAACGTCTCAAAATTTCATGCACATTTGAGAGCCGAAGAAACAATGATTGGAATAGGTTTACTGGTAAACTCTGGTTGCTATTCAAAGTGTTCTGCAAATGGTGTAAATAATTTTAATAAGCATGCAAAACAATTCAAGTGAACAAAATTTCTATGTCATGTTTCAAACAAGGCTGATAGCAGAGAGGCCGAAAAGGAGTGATCTAAGTTTGTCCTCTTCAAACTAGGATGCTAGCAGACAGGCTGCTGCTATTTGTACCCAAAAAAGTTGCTACTGATTACTTATATGTAATTAGACAGTGAGGACAGAAATGGTAGATTGTTTGATCTTCTGATCTTTTGTTGTTAGTTCAACACTCCATATTTTATAGATTTGGTCAAGTGCCATCCAAGTTTAAGTAAAATTTCACAAGAGACTTGAATTAAGGTTATTCAAGACTGCATGCTTGGTTCAATGATTTACAAATTCTTGATGCAGAGCTAACAACTAAAGCAACAAATTCTTGTGCAGAGCTAACCATAAAAGCAAAGAGCAAGCATAGATAAGGGTTAAAGTAAGGAATTCCTGTGCCGAGCAAACCATTAAATTATAAGCAGCAAGGCTGTGCTTTAACAAGTTCCTATGCGGAGCTAACCGAGTTCTCCAGTGTTGAATCAGTGTTTTCGAATCCTTTGTATACCATAAGTAGTCTGTGTTATCCCTTGGTTCTATAATAAATTGCAACAAGTTATCAAGATAATTTATTTTGGTTTAGTTAAACTTGTAATGATGATCCATTCTGCAAGTATTGTCGGGATAAATATATCTATGTTTATTTAGAATAAGCTTTGTTTACTTGTAGAATTAAGTCCACCGTACAAATACAGATACTAAATAATTTTTTGCCACCTCTAGTGTTTGGAGATGATACAAGTAACAAGTATGCCATCGACTCCATATCAGCCATAGCAAAGGTGATTCATTTCTTCTCATGCGCTTTGTTTATTTGTAGAATTAAGTTCATTGTACAAATGCAGATACTAAATAATTTTGTACCAGCTCCAGAGTCTGGACCTGATACTAGTACGCTGACGACTCCATCTCAGCACTAGCAAAGGTGATTCATCTATTCTCATGCCTCGTGATTACTAGGTCGCTACCTGATAATGAACGTAACACTATCTTGCAGTTGTTAAATAAAAAAAATGATTTGGTTACAATCATGAGAATGCACTGATAATTTGATTAATATATGATATGTATATGATTAACTTACTGATCATAAGTGGTCGCAGATTAGCTCTTTACAAATCTCTGATTTGCATGGCAGCACCTAACAGCAATTTAGAACTGATCTACTATATACGCTGGGTACTTGACTGCTGATGAGGATATTTTGGAATGTTAAATCGCTCACATCATAAATAGGTCGTGGTCTTCGAGGCCGTGCGGGCAGCAGTGGAAGCCGGCGGGCCACGCGTCCTTCATCCCGGTCTGGCTCGTGTCTTTGTCTCCATTTTAATTGTCCATTGCTGTTATCGTGGGAGAGAGCATGAGTTATGGGTTGAGAAAGGTAACTGCAGTGGTGTATGGGCAGTTATAATGTTGAATGTGCAGAACTGAGCATTTCTGTTTTTCTTATCTGTGTCCATGAAACTTCAGACCGTCATTATTTTCTTAGTGTTATGCCATTTATCTCCTGGTCATCTTGTCTTCTGAATTTTCAAGTTTCAGTTTTAAATCCTTTATCCAATTTTTAGTTTTAAACAATGTAATATGTGCAATCTGAGTTTTTGCAGTGCTCATACATTCTCTATTCTTTAATATATTCAATTTTCAGTTTTAAACCATATAATATATGAAATTTGAGCTGGGTATCGCTCCATGCTATAATTTTATATGTGGAGCATTGGTTGCATTTTTGCAAAGATTTTGATTAGTAGGCCTTTATTCCGTGGAAAAAAATGTGGATCACTAATGACTAATCTCTTTGTCACACCATTGACATATACTATTTTTTAGGTATGATGTTACTATTCATGAAAATATTAGCATGTTCATCTAAGCAAAGAGAAGAAAACAGCTAGGTACCCTTTTTAGAGAACTTCCATGCACATTCTTCGGTGTAAGCTCTTTGCATTTTCGGTTTGCATTGCTGTAATTTGTGTTACTTTTAGCACTTGACTTTGGATAAGTTGGTCGAAGGGCAGCTTGTCATTGTCAGGTCAGCACATCTTACTTTGCAATATATTTCTAATTATAATTAGCTACTGAATACCAAAGAATGAGGATCCATGGATAATTTTTTTTAATTATTTATATAAAATATACTTTGCCGTCCAATCACAAAAACTTGTCATTACATTGTTTGGAGCTATATAAATTGGAACATAACTGCTAAGTTCATTTAACAGGGTAGAATAGCTGTTGTATTAAAAACGTTTGGACACATCACTCATAAAACATCACTCTTTAAGTATGTCAAACATTCCTAATATATTAGGTTAGTTTTTAAGTTGACTGTACTTTTAATCGGTGAGACCATATAATTAATCTTGGGTGTTGGCTTCCTCCTTTCAGTTTTCATTCTTTCTATTTGCTTCTATTAGCAATATACCAACAATACTATAAATGCATAGCTTGATGATTACAAACCATCAATGAGAATTCTAGCCATGCACAAAATTCAATTTATAATATTGATATTCCGAACATCATGCTCGTATTATCGTTTTTGTAACAATACAATACGTTCATGCTCAAATTTTCAGGGCATTATTTGTTCCCGTTGCAACGTACCAAAAGGTCTATACAATAGAGTTGGTGAACCTGCGACGCCACGCTCTCCGTGACTTTGTTAATTTTACGAAGTTTGTTTTTTAGATTAAATGTCACTTTAACATCGGTATTTAATTTCACAATAATCTTATCCTGTGGTCCTTGTGTTTTTAGTATAAAAGTTTAGTTGTCCCGTAGCAACGCACGGACACGCTACCTAGTATTATATAAAAACAAAAGAAAGAGCTATGCTCTCTTCCTGCAAGAACTTTTGAGGTGCTCGAGGGCGCATGGTGTCAGGCTGCGATTTCGAACTATTACCTAGTTCGCTTGATCGTTTCTGTGGTTTATAAGCCGGCTGATGCTGTTTTGTTGTGAGAGAAAAACACTGTATCATAACTGATAAGCATGACTGGTACGATCAAGCGAACATAGTGTATATTCTTGATAAGGTGAGATTGTAACATGCTCTAATACGCAACTATTGGTAGATAATAAGCTGTTGTACTTGAACAACTCTTGCATATTAAAAACTATTCCCTCCTTATGCAGTGGCTCTGTTTTTTCACTTCCATAGTAGAGCCGCTGATTACCTCCTTTAGGATGCATTTGGTAGAAGAGTGAGGTAGAATGGGATGGTTCCATTTTCCGTTTAGGGATGGGATGGTTCTATTCTAATGTTTGAACGTGAGGACAGAGCGATTCTATTTTCGTGTACGGTTGCAAGGATGAGATGAATCAGGTAACAGTTCAGTTAACTCCGTTAGTTGTGGGTCCCACATGTCATACAAACATTCACTTCTCCCCATCTGCGTTCTTCCGCGAGAGCATCGTATCCGTCTGACCGAGCGTCTTCTTCCCCGGGCGCGGCCGCCCTGCCCTCGCATACCGCACCACCCGCCCCGGCCACACAGCCCCGCCCGCTGGCATCGGTGGCACCCGGCCACAGCAGTTCCGTCCCCATCCTCTCGCTGCTCCGTCCCGGCCACAACAGCTCCGTCCTGCCCGGCTGTGCTGGCCGCCCGCCCGGCAGCAGCAGCTCCGTCCCGGCCGGCCGTCCTGGCCACAGCAGCTCCGTCCCGGCCGCTCGCTGGATCCGGATGCCGTTGGCGCTCTGCGAACTCCCAGCGCCTGCGTGCGAGGAAGACGGCGTCAGCTCCGTCCGAATGGAGCGAACTCGTTCCACCGATTTTTTTTTTGAGCGAGCTGATGCAGCGTCTCGGAGGAATATTCTTGGCTGGGATGGCTCCGCTCTGGTGTCCACGAACTAAACGCCCTGAAAACCAGCAAACACTATTTGTGAATTATTGTCTAAACATTGATTAATTAGGCTTAAAAGATTCGTCTTGTAAAGTTCAACCAAACTGTATAATTAGTTTTTTATTTCATCTACATTTAATACTCTATACATATACCGTAAGTTTGATGTGACGGAAAATCTTCTTTTTACATAGTGCTAAAGTTAGGAGTTTGGAGAACTAAACAAGGGCTAGGATGGAATGGCTCCATCCCACCTGATTCCACGAACTAAACGTACACTTACTTACAAAGAGGTAATATCTCAAATTAAGCTGAGCCATTAATTTTTTAGATTTTATAAATTACTTAATAAATTAAAAAATCCAAAAAAACAAAAAGTAATCACTGCAGATTTCTCCTAATAACCCGAGAAAAGATCATGTCTCGATTCCCTTAATCACGGGATTCCGACGGAGCGCGCAAGGAAACGGTGGAGCGGCCGAGCAAACTCGCGGCGGGTGCAGGCAGAGTGCATACTCGACCGCCCTCGATCGTGCAGGGTGTGATCCACTGATCTGGTTGACATTTGTTTTTTCCTAAATAAATTCAGTTTTATGAAATTGTCCATATAGCTTTTCGCATTGCCAGCCACGTGCTAACACGTATACACACGCTGCCTAGCTACATGTAAGTCACGTACACCTACTCACATATATTACCGGCCACTCGCTAACACGTGAACACATGATACACACACATGTCACGTGCACGTAATCACATACGTCTGTACGTTAACACATAATCAAATGCTATTGCTATCACACAAAAATACATGGTAACCAAAATATATCAAGTTTATAGTTGCAAAATTTTCTAAAAAATTGCCATATCTACCAGATCATGCATGCATCAATCAAAAAAACAACAAAAAAGAGCACCTGAAGTAGATTGGGCGGACTGCCGGCTCTCTCCTCCTCCAGTCCCTCCTCTCTCCCTCCCTTGCTCTTCCCCTACCTCCAGCTCAATCCAGACCTCCTACGCCTCCTACAAGTTCATCCCCCATAGCACCTAGCCCTTCCTGGTCGGCTCCACGTCCTGCGGCCGTGCACGCCACCGGGCACGAGAATGCTCATGCTCCTGCCTCGGCTCCGCCGCCGAGGAACGGAGGGAGCAACTGGGCCTTACTACCGCACAACACCCAAAGCTCCGCCTCCACTGCTGAGTCCATGTCCACCGTCAGCCGGCTGCAGCGGCGGAGCCCCGGCGGTACTGCCACTCCCTGGAGGTGCTTCGCTTCCGTGCGCTCCTGCAGTGGGAAAGAGTGCGGCTCCGGTCCTCTCACTCAGTCTCCACGCATGCAAACGCGCAGTAGCTGGAGCGCTGCATCTCCCTGGTCGCCATTAATTTCTGCAGACCCCACCGCTATAGTTGGCCATTTGGCCCGGGCACCACGGCCGGCCCAAGCACGGCCCAGGAACAGCCTGGCCCGACGGTCTTTGTGCCGGTGCCTGGCACGGCCCGGCCTTAGTGCCGTGTCTGGGCCGCCATTCTGGCTCGTAGTGCCGGCTTGGGCACGACACGCCATATGGGCCGGCCCGACAGCGGCATGGCTCATCACCGTTGGATCTCCAGCCTCGCTCCCATCGGACCGTTGGATCCGGCCGTTAGAATAGGGGTATAAAACCGCCCGTCCTGGCCGGCCGACCACGTCTCGCTCCGTCGCCCTAATTCATTTGCTCTCACTCTCTCGTCTCGCTCTCTGCTCTCCTCTCTCGGCTCTCCCCCGCAGCGCCGTCTCACCTGCTCTCTCTCTCGGCGAGTCGGCGTAGCCGCGTCGCCGCGTCGGCGACTCGCTCTCCTCTCTCGCCTCCGACTTCCTCTCTTCTTCTCGCTCTCCGGTGGCATCTGGAGCCACCGTTGGCTGGCACTAGCACAATCCCTAACCCTAACCCTTGATCTCGCTTTGTCCTCGCCGGATCCGTCGGTTTCCTCGCCGGATCCATCGGGTCTCCGTCCTCGCTCCCATCGGACCGTTGGATCCGGCCGTTGGAATAGGGGGTATAAAACCCGTCCCGGCCGGCCGGCCGCATCTCGCTCCGTCACCCTAATTCATTTGCTCTCCTCTCTCGGCGAGTCGGCGTCGCCGCGTCGACGACTCGCTCTCCTCTCTCGCCTCCGATTTCCTCTCTTCTTCTCGCTCTCCAGTGGCCTCTGGAGCCACCGCTGGCCAGCACTGGCATAATCCCTAACCCTAACCCTTGCTCAATCCCTAACCCTAACCCTTGATCTCGCTTCGTCCTCGCCAGATCCGTCGTCGACCTCGCTGGATCCGTCAGTTTCCTCGCCGGATCCATCCCTCGTCGTCGACCTCACCGGATCCGTGCCTCGTCGACCTCGCCGGCGACTTTGGTGCTCCGGCTTTGAAGGTAAGTCGCCGTCGACCAAACCCTTGCTCAATCCCTAACCCTAACCCTCGATCTCTACTAACCCTTGCTCTGTTTTGTCTAAAGCCGTTGAGGGACCGGGGCGCCGACGAGTGGCGATGGCTAGATCCGACGACGAGACGCTTGAGGTCGGTTCCAACCAAGAGAGGTGGTTGTGAGGGTTGGCCAGAGATGATGACGAGGACGACCTGCGCGAGGACGCCGCGGAGCTGTTCGGCCGTAACGTTCAAGCTCCCATCGTCCTCAAGCCCTGCGATGATCAAGCAGTGGACGGGGAAGAGAATAACGGCAAGCGGTCACGTCCCTCTACCTCAGCAGTGTGGCTTGATTTCAAGAAACTCTTCAAAATAGAGAATGGTAAGAAGGTCAGGTATGGAGCTAAGTGCATCCATTGCTCTAAGGAATGCTCTAGGCACTCTAGTGGTGGCACTGGTCACCTCACCCGGCATAGGGATAAATGCCCTAGGAGGCGTGAAAAAATTCGTATGTCTCAGTCACAAATCTCTTTTAATCCTGATGGTAGTATGCGCAATTGGGAGTACTGTCCTATTGTTGCTCGTACTCAATTGGTTCGATTGATTGCTAGGCTTGATGTTCCTATCTCTTTGGGAGAATCATATGCATTTGAAGAATACATTAGAACTGCTCATAATCCTAAATTTATTTCAGTCTCTAGGCAAACCACCACCAGAGACATGCTTAAATACTTTACTGATTGGAAGGCTAAGCTTGTTGAGACTGTTAGTTCTGCTAGTGTTAATTGTGTGTGTCTAACCTCTGATATTTGGTCTGGTAATGCCAAAGAGGACTACCTTAGTGTTGTTGCTCACTACATAAACTCTGATTGGTAACTAGAGAAGAGAGTGCTTGGTCTTAGGCTTATTGATTGTTCCCATAATGGACAAAACATTGCTGATCTTGTTGCATCTGTGCTTGCTGATTATGGTTTGACTGGAAAAGTATTTGCTGTTACTTTGGACAATGCATCATCTAATGTATCAACCATGTAAAAACTTAGACCTGTTCTTTCTAAATATCTTGGTATTGAAGTTGTGGTCAATGCATCATCTAATGATAGTGATGATTTAGACAATACAGTTAATTGTATGTTCTTACATCAGCGTTGTGCTTGTCACATTATCAATCTGATTGTTAAGGAGGCCCTAACTGCTCTTAAGCCTTTGATTGAAAAATTTAGAATTGCAATATTTTTCTTAAACTCATCTAACCAGAGAATTGGTGCATATAAAAGTTACTGCATTATCACTGGTGTTAGGCCTAGAAAGTTTCAATTGGACATAGAAGTTGGGTGAAATTCTACATACCTAATGCTTAAGCATTTGTTTCCACATAAGGTCTCATTCACTACTTTTATCCATGCTCAATATCCTAGGGCTAAAGGTGGTCAGTTGCTTTTAACTGATGACCATTAGGCTATGGCAGAAAAAGTGCTTAAATTTCTTGAACTGTTTTATGATGCTACAGTTGCATTGTTTGGTGTATACTATCCTACATCTCCACTCATGATTCATTATCTTGTTAAGATTGCTATGCACCTAAAGAATTATGCTAATGATAATTACTTCAGACCTGTGGTTCAACCTATGATAGACAAATATAATAAATACTGGAGGGACATACCTTTACTTTATTCTTTTACATTCATCCTGGACCCCAGAGCTAAAATGAAAGGTTTCATTAGAGTGCTTAGGAGGTTGGGTACCCTTACTAGTACAGATTATAGTGCTTACTAGGTTGGCACTAGAGCTCGATTTACTGATGTCTACAATAAGTATGAGGAGAAATATGGAGGTGTTAGGTTGAGGAGGACTGCCCCTCCTAACCTATCTGGTAAAAAAAGGTCTGCTTGGGATAAAATTTATGATGATGATGGTGATGTTGGTGGAGCTGGTGGTATGCATACTGCAGCTGCTGCTCCGTGTCCACACATTTTGGTCAAAGAAACATGCAAACGGCAGGAAGTGGTGCAGTGCTTGCACCTGCATCAGTGCGCCAACAGCAGCATGCAAACACAAGGCTATCTTCAATAACAACATCCAAAATACAAGGTCCATCGTCCTTTGGCAGCCCTAAAGGCAAGGGGTTGAATACCTATTCGACATCCTCTCTAACAACAGGACCCAAAACAGAATTCTTTCTGCAAATGGGTTTTCAGGAGAGAGGATGCCCATATTTAGGTTGTGCGTCTAAGCCAACCCAAAATATATCTCCCCTATAGGTACTCTGGTAGAGGCTGATTTTATGTCTCTTACTATCTATTTTAGGTTTAGGTGTCCATATAAATCACTTATTGGAGACCATCTAAATGGAGCGGCAGCAAGCTTAAAGCAGGCGTCTTTCCCTCTCTTCATGCACTGGAGCAGCCATATGCTCAACAGCATGATGAACCAAGGCAATTCGCGGGTGTTTAGATACGGGGACTAAAGTTTAGTAGATGTTACATCGGGTATTTAGGTACTAATTAGAAAAACTAAATATGAGTCTAATTAGGCTTAATAGATTCATTTCGTAAATAAGTCTCAATATGTACAATTAGTTTTATAATTAATCTATTTTTAATATTTCATATATGTATCAAATATTCGATGTGATAGGGACTAAATTTTAGTATGCGAACCAAACACCCAACACGGTTTGGCAGCTCCCTGCTCTGGAGCAGTGGTCGATGCATGTTGACCAAGAGGTTCCCCCTTCCCACCTGACTTGATGAACCAGAGAAATGGAAAAGGTAGAGCGTGGGAAATATTCTCGTGATCAGCTTCAACAGGCCTTGGCGCCAGCCTTCAAGGCGTCACGGGCGCAATGAGTCTCCTATCGTAGAAATGCCGGGGTTCGGGCGGGACCCTCGGTAGTTCCAAAATGCTCCACCTCGCTCGTCTCATCGCATCCACGAAAGCGCAGGTAATATTTATTTTTGAAACCAGGAATTCTAATGTAACATCTACTGCTTTAATAAACCGTTTCAATGTTGATAAAGCTCATATTGTTCTAGCTGAAGGCCGGTCTGGAGGCCTTTGGCTCCTCACAGGGGCGGAGCTTGTCAATTTAGACGCGTAGGGCCACTATCAAAAGCGCAGTGGCGGACCCAGGATTTGAAACCAGGGTAGTCTTAGTCAAAAAATTTCATGTACAACACGACAAAATTCAAAGAAAAAGTTCGGTAAAATGGCTATAAATTAACCAAATTGAGATAATACAATTGAAAGGTTCAAAACTTATAGATTATACATAAGATAAGGTCTTACATAAATAAGAGATTACAATACAAGTTCTAGTTCAAGGCTTTTGCTTTGCGCTTTCTCATTGCCATGAAAGCATGAACTATGCCATCCTCGCTTACAGTGGAGAATATATCACGCTCAATAAAGGTAACCAAACAATCATTCAATAACCTATCACTCATACTATTTCTCACCTTATTCTTCACTAAACACAATGCAGAGAATACTCTTTCAACACTTGCTGTCGCCACTGGTAAGATCAATGCTAATTTAAGGACTAAGTACACCAAACCATATAATTCATGTTTCTTAGTGTCAACAAGCTTGTTAGAGAGCTCACCGAGGTTGTTCAGTCCTTCAAATCTATCATCCATTCTCACATCTTCAATATATGTGCCAAGTTGAATTTCAAGTGTCCTCAAAGCAGAACTTGAAAAATCTTTGGGATAAAAAGTTGCAAGCTTAAGGATTTTCTGAGCATTAAATGAGACAAATGAATTGGAGGGATTCAATGCTGACATACAAATAAGCAACTCCCTACTAACCTCATCAAACCGATTCTCAAGCTCTTGATGAATTCTATCAATAATACCAATATACACTTCTCTTCTATAGTGATCATCAATTGTTTGTACAGGATAAAAGCTATGGGATCTTCCATGAGGCTCATATTTGCTATCCATTGCAGGAACATCAATAGAATATTCGATGCAAAATGATTTAACCTTTTCTAAGAAATCTTCCCACCCATTAGACCTCAGTTGTTGGAACCTTCTCTTTGCCACACCAACAAGTGCCATTGCATTAACAATATCTTGGTCTCTCTTTTGCAAAGATTGAGACAACTCATTTGTGTACCCAAGAATCACAAGCATCAAGTGGGCATTGAAAACAAACTCAAATGACTCTAAAGTCAGAACCATAGCATGTATGTTTGGCCAATCATCTCTTTGTGTGGGATCCTTTCCAAGAGTTATGAGTACTTCCCGAATGGTAGAATACATGTCAATGATATGCAAAACAGTTCTATAATGAGAACCCCACCTAGTATCACCAGGCCTAGCCAATCCCATCTCTTGATTTAACCCACTTCCACTTTCTATTTCACCCAATTCAAGTGCTTTCTTTAATTTTTGTGCTCTAACATCTCGAAGCATATCATGGCGTTTGCAAGAAACTCCAACAATATTCAGCAAGCGTGAAACTTGAGAAAAAAAAGTACTAGCCCCAACATCTCCCTTGGCAACAGCAACAAGCACTAATTGGAGTTGATGTGCAAAACAATGCACATAATAAGCAGAAGGAGACTCTTTCATTATCAGTGTTTTCAGCCCCTTAACCTCTCCTTTCATGTTACTAGCCCCATCATATCCTTGCCCACGACAAGAACTAAGACTCAAGTGATGACTAGTGAGTAAAGATTGAATAGCTGTTTTAAGTTCCAAAGAAGTGGTGCCAGGAACATGAACTACTCCAAGGAACCTTTCACAAACACTTCCACGTTTATCAACATAACGCAAACAAACAGCCAGTTGTTCTTTATGTGATATATCACTACATTCATCAGCTAGAATTGCATAGTAGTCATCCCCAAGTTCTTCAAGTATGTATCTAGTGGTTTCTTCAGAGCAACATCTAATAATTTGCTTTTGTATGCGAGGGGAGGTCAAAATGCAATTACCTGGGGCATTTTTCAGAACCACTTTGTGCACCTCTTCATTATTTCCTGCAAGCCAATTCAAGAGTTCAAGGAAGTTTCCTCTGTTGTTAGATTCTTCAGTTTCATCATACCCACGACAAGCCAATCCTTGATGCAGAAGGAATCTCAAACATCTAAGTGAATAAGTCAACCTAGCCTTGTAATCAACTCGATCCTTTTCTGACACCTTCTCAATGACAGTATCAATTTTTGTACCCTTTTTTACAAATAAGCTGTATTTCTCTTGAGCAAACTTGTGTAAAGTTGAAGACTCATGTTTGTCAAGTGATATAGTTCCTATATTCCAATTATGCCAACCATCCGTAATAAATTTTCCACTTTCCTTACCAAACAAATAACAATAGAAGCAATATGCTGCATCCTTCTCTACGCTATATTCAATCCAATGGTACTTATGAAACCAAAAAAAACTAAAGCGGCGATCTTTGCCATAGATTTTTCTAGATGGATAATTATAGGCATAAAGATGACATGGTCCTTTTAAAATGTACCTTCTTATGATAGAATCTTGTTCATTCACATCAAAGATTGAAATAGGACTCCTTAGGCCTGGGTCATGCTCAAGGGAATCAACATCAGCAGCCGTAGGCGGTTCTTCTTCCTCTTCTTCTTCAAGTTGATTTGACCCATTATCTCCAGTAGGATCTGTGTCTGTATCTGTTACTCTAGGTGTTTCTGTCCCTTCATCCACAACTACGATAGCACTTTCATCACTCACAATTAGAGGATCTTCTACAACAGGAATAGACAACTCTTCATCAACAGCTGGAATTGGTGGAGCACAAGTTGCAACTTTTTTTGCCTCATGCTTCTGAAAAAGAAATGCTATATTTGATTTCTTCATGCCTCAACTTCCTGAAAAATTACAATAATTTCCATTCAATTCTAGGCTCACTGACGATAGATCTACAATCCCTAATCGGCTAAGTCTTCTGAAAAATGACAAGAAATTTAATCCAATGAATTCTATGCTCTGATTTCATTCACAAGATCAAATCCCTAACCAAATTCATAAGAACTCACCGGGCAGTGCATACAGGAGACTAGGACAGATGGACACAGACCGACAGAGGCGCTGCAGGGGACCGGGGAAGGGCGGACGGCATTGCATTGCTTGCCGCTGCTTACCAGCAAGCGTAACCATTACTGTGTCTTGATCTTTGGGCTGGCAGGCGCGAGGCCACCACCATTGGTGGCGGCTCAAGGCCGCCAAGATCGGATCGGCTGGCCGGCGGCGAGGCCACCACCACCACCGAGGGATCTGGCGCGCCGCCATGACTGGCGCTGGAGCCCTAGACGGCCATTGGCGCCGCTGCCGCGCTAGCATTGGGCAGGCGGGCAGTGGGTGGGGCGCTGGGCGGCGCGTGGCGGCTCATGGTGGCTCCTCGGTGGCTCGGTCGCCTCCTTCTTGGCCGGCGTCCGACGAGGCCTACCACGGATCTGGCGGTTGTGGAGGCAGAGCGGAGTGGTCGGCCGCCGCCGCTTAGACGCTGGACGACATGCAGGGTGGGGCGCGCCAGGTAAGCGCGCGCCGTGGCGGCTCTGGTAGCTCCTCGGTCGCCGCTGTGGCGCTGCTGGCGCGCTGACTTCATGAAAGTCGGCCGTCGGGACTCGGGAGGGAAGGGAGCGGACAGCGGAGTTGCGGACGCGAGACGGCTTCGCTCGGCCGCTCGCGGTCTTGACCGGGAAAGAGGAGCAATGGGCCAAAATTTCATGGGCTGCGCGAAGTACTAAAAATTTTTTGGGCCAAATTCCAGGGTAGTCCTGGGCCTACCTGGACTACCCATTGGGCCCGCCACTGCAAAAGCGTATATGCTCCTCGCAACGGGTCAAAATACCATCCGCACCGAGTCAAATACTGATAGATAACAAAACTAACTCATAAATGCATAAGTTTAGATGATACTTAAATCCACAAAATAATTAATGGAAATACGAAAGTAGTTAAAAATAATACCTGAAAAAAAATTAACAACTCTATACTGTGCAACTATATAGGCTACAAAAATCAGCATAATCAATTATTCATTCATGGAATTCCTAGATCGGTAAAAGTTCAATGTTAAAATAGAACTTAGATTTGAGATTATGAAATTACCAATCTCCTCTTCTATTGCAATCCGCAAGACAACAGCAAATAAAGTAACAGCAGCAGCAGGTTCTCGGCAGATCCAGCCGTCAAGGTCCTCTTCTGCTACCTCCACGGCTCCACTCGGCCAGTGTAGCGGCCAGGCGTGCAGCTGGCCAGCTGCTCCCTGCACCCTGCGGGCTACTACGGCCACTCCCAAGTGGGCACCAGGCATCGGGAGGCAGTGCGCTGTGTGCGTCCGCGCGTGGGCGTGGTGGAATGGCAAGCGTCAGGGACCGATCGTCGGCGGGGTGGAGGACCGGTGGGCAGTGGGACGGGGAACCAACGGAGGACGGTGGTCGGCGATCAGCACTCGGCGCCCGGTACTCCGGCGGCTAGGGTTAGCAGCGTGCCAGTGTCGGTAAACGGTGAGGCTGTGAGGGCCAGGGAGAGCTGAAGTTCGCCAATCCGGACTCCGGAGAGAAGAAACGGGGGAGTTGGGGAGTCGGAACGGGCGCTGCCTCTCTCAGTCTCTCTTCTCTCTTTGTTGGGCCGAAGTCTACCAGATTTGGCCCAACATCTAGAGCCGGGCCAGAAAACTACATATACATAAGGGGGATTTTGGGCCACGCCTAGGGCCATGGCCCAGGCCCAAATCTGCCCCTGGCTCCTCATCAAACATGATATAGACGTACATATTTTATCTGTTAGTCAGCACTTCTTCATCACTTTGTGTGATTATAAGCAATGCATGAAAAAGTTTGGTTTGGTTTGTGTGTACGGTGATCCACACCACCAAAAAACTGCTAGCATCTGGGTTCAAGTTAAATCTTTTGTTTTAACTTATTCGAACTTGCCTATCTTATGCATGGGAGATCTCAATAATATCATGAATGTTAATGAAAAAATGGGCCCTAGGCCAGCTAATGTCAGAAGAGTATCTGAATTTTGCTGCTTGATAAAAGACTGGTTTGTTTTATCTTGGTTACAGTGGGCCGGCTTATACCTGGACTAACAAATGGTTTAATACTAATCCCACTTATGAGGGTTTGGATAGATGTCTTGGCAATGCAGATTGGTGTTCGGCCTTCCCCACGACCACGGTATACCACCTTCCAATCATGAAAAGCGATCATACTCCAATTATTGTGGTGCTTGATTCCAAACGACCCAAATCTAAGAAACATTTCCGTTTTGAGAATTGGTGGCTCCTTGAGAAAGATTTTGATCAGATTGCCAAGACGTCCAAATCCATCCATCACTACCGGAAACCCTTAGTTTGTCGAGTGCAAGAATCTTTGCCGAGTGCATTATATCGGATACTCGGCAAAGAAGCTCTTTGCCGAGTGCTACCACAAAAACACTCGGCAAAGTTTGGTACTCGGCAAACGAGAACAAAAACACTCGGCAAAAGATAGGCAATCGACAAAGTTCACATCCATTAGTACGTGTGCCGTTCGAAGGAAAAGAAGAAAAATAAAAAAAAAAATCCTTTGCCGAGCGATCCGACACTCGGCAAACCCGGATTTACCGAGTGTCCGATCTCGAACACTCGGCAAACACATCGCGGCCTCTACGTCGTCGATCCGCGGCACCAATTCCTCCGCCAATCAGAGACCGCTGCTCCGTTCTATAAATAAACCGCACCCCACGTCTCTCGGCAGGGCGGCGCCGGTGTGCGTCTTCTCCTTCTCCGGCCCCCGGGTGGGGAACACGCGGTTCAAGGTGCGACTGGAGCGGGAGCTGGGCGTGTACGTGCACGTCGGCGCGGAGCTGGCGCTGGACCACAGGGTGTCGCCGTACCTCAAGGCGGAAACGCTGGACCTCGCGTGCTTCCACAACCTGGAGGCACACCTGCACCTGCTGGACGGCTACCAGGGTCGCGGCCGGGAGTTCAGGCTCTGCGGCAGGGACCCGGCGCTAGCGACCCGACGGCGAGGGCACGGCATCGATGTTCACGATGTGCTCCTCGTGGAGGTCCAGGAGGCCGAAGGTGCTCCCGGATGCGCCGTGCGGCCGGCTGGCGGCTCGGGACGGGGTGGCGGAGCTCTACGCGGCTCGCTGGCTTCCACGACAATGCCTGCAACTCCTCCCAGCACGCACGCGCGCAACGCCGCGCGGGCGAGCGGCCCGAGCGAGCAGAATGCCTTGCTAGCTTGATGACATCACCATGAAGTCATGCTCACACATTATACGGCCATTTTCCTTTAGAAAAATAAATTCAGAAAAACTTTAGAAATACACTTCTACCGTCCTCTCTGGATGTTTGCCGAGTGTTTTTCGCGTGGACACTTGACAAACATGGCATTTTTGCCGAGTGCCCATGCCGTTAGACACTTGGCAAATGCGCCGTGACCGTCTTCTCGCTGTCACATTACTTTTTTTGTGCCGAGCGTCGGTTTTAGCACTCGGCATGCACGATAAAAAACACTCGGCAAAAAAACTTTTGCCGTCACAGTATACGCCGTGTGCTGTTTGCGAGTGTAACGCTCGCAAATCCTTTACCGAGTGTTTTTTGGGCTCCGTGTACCTTAGACACACGGCAAAGCTCCTGTTTACGTAGTGCATAGACATTTCCATCAAAAAGTTTCTTTCCTTGCTTCTGATTTAAAAGCTTGGCGCAGATCCAAACCAAACCTTGCTGATCAACTTGACACCATTGAAAATCAACTTTTACAGCAACAAGCCAGGCCACCTAACCAACAGAACCACTCTGTCCAAAAAGAGCTTATTTTCCAGCACCATACTATTCTCGCCAAGCAGGAAGCCTTCCATCGCCAAAGATATAAGAAAAACTGGACGCTTTCTGGTGATAGGAACCTCTTTCTTTCACCAGTCAATCATCAAGAGGGCAAGAAGAAATACCATCACTCATTTTCAGAACCCTGATGGTTCTTTTTCTACTACTCAGCAGCAATTAGCCCAGACTGCAACTGATTACTTCAAGGAGATCTTCACCAGTCAACATCACAACACCAATACAGATTCCTCTGAAGATGTTCAGGCTGAATCAAATGAGTATCAGGTAACAGCTACTGATGGTTTCACTAACTCAACACCAGATTTGCAGGAGCTTCACAACATAGTTAAAAATATGCGGAGTAATGCTGCTCCTGGACCTGATGGATTAAACGCTGCGTTCTACAAATCTTCATGGTCCTGGACAGGTAAGGATGTTCATGATTTAGTCACCTCTCTTTATAACACAGGTAATTTACCTACATCAATCAATACCACTTATATTGTTCTTATCCCCAAAAATAACTGCCCCACTACTCCTAGAGATTTTAGACCAATTAGCCTGTGCAATGTGAGCTATAAAATAATTGCTAAGTCTCTGGCTGACAGAATTAAAAATCATCTTCCTCAGATTATTCATCCTTCACAAACTGCTTTTGTTCATGGTAGATACATTGCTTCCAATATCATTATTGCTCAAGAGATTGTTCACTCTTTCAGTCTTAAATCTTGGAACCAAAAGCTTTTTTCCTCAAACTTGATTTAGCTAAGGCTTTTGATCGAATTGAATGGCACTTCATTGTTAATGCTATGAAAAGACAGGGTTTTGATAATCATTTCATCAATTTAGTTTATCAGTGCATTTCAACTACTAATCTTGCTGTCATTATTAATGGTGAACCTAGTGCTTCTTTTCATCCCCAAAGGGGTATTAGACAAGGTTACCCACTCTCACCCTATCTATTTGTTTTGGCTGTGAATGAATTATCCATTACTCTGCAAAATAACATGGAGCACAATAATATCAATGGCGTAATGTTGGGCCCTAATTGTCCTAGAATTCATTCTTTACCTTTTGCTGATGACTTAATTATTTGTAGGCAAGCTAATGCTACTGAGGCTAATAAGATTAACTCCATTCTTCAAACTTTCTGTAATGCTTCTGGCCAAACCCCTAATCTAGCTAAGTCTCACATTCTTTTTAGCAGAAATGTTGACGATCAAAGTAAAAATGAGGTTAGGGCTGCTTTTCCAGTTAATGACCTTGCCCCTAACTCTACTTATTTGGGTCATCCACTCATTTTCAATCACAGTGACCGGAACAAGGCTTACAATTTTATTCTCGCCAAGTTCAGAGCTAAACTAATAACCATTAAGGCTAACAAACTTAATCATGCAGGTTGTTTAGTTTACATTAACTCTGTTCTATGCTCCATCCCTGTTTATTATATGTCCACGGTTCTCTTTTCTAAAACTTTTATCTCTAAAATCACTTCCATCATTAGAAAGTTTTGGTGAGCCGGAGTTCATGAAGAAAATACCACTAATCCCTTTCACTTTCGTTCTTGGGATGACATTTGCAAACCTAAAGATGAGGGTGGTTTAGGAATAAGAGACATTTTAAAAATCAACAAAAGTCTGATCATTAGCACTGCCTGGAATATTGTAACTGCTAAAAACAACTTCCTTACTTCAATTCTAAAGGCTAAGTATTTCCCGAACAGCTCCTTCTGGTCTGCTACCAATAGTTCCACCAAATCCATTTTCTGGTCCTCTATTATGCAAATTAAACAGGTACTTCATCAACATTGTGTTATTCAAATTCACAATGGTAATTCCAGCATTTGGTCAACTCCATGGTGTGCTTTATGGGATTCCATTCATGATCATATTAACTTACCTGTTACTGTTCCGAAAGTACCTGAAAAGATTTCTGATCTTTGGGTTCCTCAGACCCAAACTTGGGACAAGAATCTTATTTCTAGGATTTTTTATGATCAAGCAACTAACTGCATCACTACGACACCGGTGGTCCATCTACCAGCGATGACACACTGAGATGGACACCAGCCAAAAAAGGGATATGTACTGCCAAGGAAGTTTTTTCTCTTCTTAACAATCATGTGCAGGCACAGGTCAACCAAAACGGCGGCCGTAGCATCTCCCCCCAAGCTTTGAATATCTTAAAAAGAGCATGGAAACACAAAACACTTCCTCCATGCATAAGGCGTTCGCTTGGAGACTAATCAGAAGAGCACTCGCTACGGGAGAAAGAGCTGGGAATCTATCCCCAAAAATAAGTAAGCAGTGCACAATCTGCAATATGATTGAAAATGACTCACACTTGTTCTTCCACTGCAACTTTGCAAGAGCGGCGTGGTTCTCGGCTTCGCCACCCTTGCTCACTTCAATGTTACCACAGGAACAGGATGGAGTCCAAAACATCCTGTCAACAATTATTCACCCAAACACCAGTTATTTGGAATTTCAGAAAATACTAACAACCCTTTGGTACATCTGGAAAGCAAGGAATGATGTACGCTTCCAAAAAAGAAAATGGTCTGTTTTGCAGGTACACTATGCAGTGGCAGCTGACATGAGATTAACTTCACCTGATACTCGAGCTGCTCCAACCTCAGAAGTGCATCAACAAGGGCATCAAAATGATGTATGCAGAACCCAGGAACAAAATTCCCGCAGGGGCTTTTGTCACACACAACAAGGTACAAACTTTTCCTTTTCAGGTAACAGGGAAGTAAGGAGAAATCACAATGAAGATCACCGTTGCTCTGCTTCGACGCTGAGCCTACCAGGGCCACCCCACTACAAGGCTGAACTGCCAGCCCTTCTTCCTGGCACAAGATGCTACACCGACGCATCTATTGCTCCAGATACTCTCTTGCAGGTTTCAAGGCCAGCCAGATTAGGCATCCTCATCGTCAACAATCAACCGGGCGCTACATCGACTATCTATGTCAAAGCAGTGCAAAGAAACTGCAACTCTGTTATTATGGCTCAGGCGGCAGCCTTAGCACTTGGTGCCCAACTACTCAAGGCAATGCAGGTCCATCAACCCTTCTTCCTATCGGACAACCAGCAACTTGTAAGCTTCCTCAACGATACGGATCATACAAATCCTCCACAATGGGAGATCAAGCCATTCACCCAGAGTTTCATCAATATCATTTCAGCTAATGGTGGAAAGATCTTCAAAGTAGATAGAAAGCTCAATATAACGGCTCATGTACTAGTAAGCCAAGCTCATCACTCTGCTAGTAGGACCTCAAATGGCTTCCAAGCCACTCGTACTAATTCTCACCATGTAAACAGCTGTCCGTCATTGACAGCCATAACCTCTGTACTGGGTGATTCATTCACCCTCTTAGCAGCATCCTGCTGCTAAATAATAAATTTGCGCTTTATCAAAAAAAATCTAGAAAAAAAATTGTATCTAAAACTTCCTTTATTTATTCAATTTGGTCAATTAAAAAAAATATTTATTTCATCTATTATCTCCTAGGAGGTAAAACATGTTGTCATAGCTATCCGACTAAAATAAATGAACGGCTCACAGTCACTTGATACCGCAGCAAAGCCCATGTACATACATACATACCCAGTTCAAAGTCTTAGCGTGATCAATGGCATGATGCAGTTCCCAAATTGCTGTCCTAGTGTTGTTTCCATGCATGAGCATGTTGAAATCTGTCTTTGCGGAAGAGTAAAGCAGCGACTGTCTTTGGATTACACCTTTGGACAGCGTGATGCAGAGCTGCCGAATTTTTTACTTTTTAGCTTTTTTTTTAAAGTTTCTCACAAATAGACTTCTATTTGAAAGATTTCAGAATCTGGACCCTTAGCTCAGCGCCAGCGTCCCTGACGCTGAGCTCCTGGGCTCGTAGAGGACGTGTAAGGTGACATGGCAGAAAGCTCGGCGCCAGTCACCCTGGCGCCTAGATCTTGGCGTCGAGCTCGGCGCCAGGGTGACTGGCGTCGAGCCTTTAATACGTATGGGCCCCGCCCCTCTCTTCCTCTCCCTCTCCCTCTCTCGCCCTAGCAGACCAGACCAGAGCCGAGCTCCGCCGCTGCCCGCGCACACGCCTCCACCGGCCGCCCTCGCCCGCAAGCGCCTTGCCGAGCCCGCGCACGGACGCCCGCGCCGTGCTGCCACTGCGCCCACGCCGGCCGCCCGCGCCCCGAGCCCGCCAAGCGCCACCGCGGCCGCCCCGAGGCTGCCCCGTGCCGCGCCGCCCCCCCACGCCGCGCCGTTGCCCGCGGCTGGCCGCCCGCGCCGTGCCGCGCCTAGCGCCCCTGCGCCCGCGCCCCGGTCCCCTCACCGGTTCCTGCGCCCTCTCCTGGCCTTGGCCTCGCCCCGCCTTGCCGCCCTCCACCGCCGGCCTCGGCCACGGCCACCGTGCCTCCCGCGCCCGTCGAGCCGGACTCGCCGCGCGGAGCGCCGGGCATCCCGCGCCCGCCGCGCGCCACCGTTGTCGTCAGCCGCGCCACCGCCGGCCCCGGCACCTGCAGCGGCCGGCCATGCCACCGTCGGCCCGGATCGTCGGCCTGACCCACGCCCGTCGTCCGCTGTGACTCCGTCGACGTCCGCGGATCAGTCGTTGGAAAGGTAAAAATTATGAATATGCAATGTACCTACTTAGTTGGCATTTGTTATTTACTAGTTAATGTGATGACTCAGGTAGTTGATTTAGTTAGTGATCTAGTGAGATATAGATGTAGATAGATAGAAACATAGATACATAGGTACATAGATATAGTTAGATAGCTACTTAAATATGTAGTTACATATTTAGTTAACTAAATATGATCTAGGTATTTAGTGAGTACACTGTATATATATACGTTGTTATTATCTTATTTACTTAGTTTGTAATTAGAAAGTACTTGTTAGGTACTATCTATCGTCTAATTTGGACAAAAGGACATGTGTTTCGTTACGTGTTTGAACTAGATGGACAACCTAGTGACCATATATTATGGAGGCACCATTGAAAGTGATCACTATGGATATGTTGAGTTTGTTGACATGCAAAGCGTGCCTGTGCTATTCAATGATAGGCCTTCATTTAGTGAGATGGTTGCAAGAGCTCGGGAGGAGCTGCATTGCCTTGGAGATGATAGCATTGCAGTTGATGGTGTACTGCACCTAAGTTCTCCTCCCAACATCCTCAGGCGAATGATCTCAATTGGTTGTGCGGATCAGTGGGATAACTATGTGAGATCAGCTATGAAGAGCCAGCTGCAATATTTGGACGTGGTTGTGCGTCGGGTGTTAGTTGATCCTATCCCTCATGGGTTTTCCCCACCAATGGATCAGCAGGCGCACATCGACCCTCCTGTTCTGGAACCATATATGGATGTGGAGATTGCACCTACGGTTCCCGATGCTCAATCTGCCCCCAATGCGGTAGTTGGAGATGCTTGTTAGACTCATGTTTTCATGGCAGATCCTCCTCATGAGACCCTTTTGACACAGAATCATCCGAGTAAGTGTCTTAACCGCATGGTTTTTGGGAGCTTACCCCCTTCCTTACATCTATTTCTTTCATTCTTTCCTCATTTCTCTACTTATGTTGCAGGAGACATTCCTGAGAATGTGGATGTCCCCCTGTTGCTGCGCCAGTGCACTTTAGAGATGGATTCCGTGGCTCCAATAGTGTTGAAATTATGCATGATTCTGAGCCATATGAGATGGCTAGGGCTCTTGATTCTGATGATGATCGCCCTGTTGGAGAGTTGATAGAGAGTGATGTTGAGATGCTGAGGCGTATCTTTTCCGGCTGCCGTGATCTAAGAGTTCACGAGTTCAGTGATCTTGCTCATTTCGATCAGGCGTTTGCAGAAGGACGTGATGATGAGCTCCTAGAAGCTCCTGAGGCCGATCCTAACATGGTAATTGAGAATGGGAGGGTGTTCAATGACCTCCCTGCATTGAAGAGGTGGTTGCAGGCTTTTGTAGTGATACGAAAGAGACCTTACAAGGTATTGCATTCATATGCGGAGCGCTGTTACACAGTTGTGTGTGACAAGGAATGCTGCCCATGGAGGGTTTGTGCAAGGAAGCAACAGGTCACCAGAAAATGGAAGATCACAAAAGTTGTCGGGCTACACAATTGTGCTGACCATGAGCTGACACTGAGGCATCGGCAGTTCACATCTACCCTCATTGCCAAGCGGTTTATGGGAATTTTGCAGGGAGAACCCAACATGAAGGTGAGGACAATTATCAGGACCGTTGAGGCGTTGTATGGAGGTTATGTGATAACTTATGGTAAAGCATGGAGGGCTAAGCAGCGAGCGTGGAAGATGATATATGGGGATTGGGAGGATGGGTATGAGTAGTTGCCAGTTCTTTTCAATGCAATCAAAGCGGTGAATCCAGGCATGCATTATGAGTACATCCCAAAACCAAATGCATGGAAGGATGGGAGGTAGATATTCTTCCAAGCTTTCTGGTGCTTCCCTCAGTGTGTCGAGGCCTTTAGGCACTGTCGTCCTGTCTTCTCCATTGATGGTACGTTCTAGATTGGCAAATACCAGGGCACACTTCTTATAGCCATATCTTGTGATGCGAACAACAAGTTGGTTCCTTTGGCATTTGCTTTGGTTGAGAAGGAGAATAATGACAGTTGGGGATGGTTCTTGAGGCTAGTCCGGATACACGTGGTTGGGCCTGGTAGGGAGGTTGGCGTCATATCTGATAGGCACCAGGGCATACTTAATGCCGTGCGAGAGCAGATAGAGGGGTATGCACATTTGCACCATCGTTGGTGTACTCGGCACCTTGTCGAGAATCTACTCCGGAAGGATGGTGTGAAGGGTAACTTTGATCTGTTCTAGGAGGCTGCTCGACAGCTTGAGGACAAGTACTTTCAGAAAAAGTTGGAGTAGGTCAGAACCGCATCAAATGCAGAAGGTAGACAATGACTCACAGGTTTGATGAGGGATTTGGAGAAATGGACGAGAGCTCACGACACCGGTGGATGGAGGTACGAGTTTCAGTGCAGCAACATGGCGAAGTCATTCAATAAGTTGCATTAGGGATACGTGGAATGCCCGTGAATTCAATCATTCAATTCACCTTCTATAAGCTTGTTGCCTGGTTCAACAATAGACACGCCCATGCATTGCAGTTGCGGAGTGATGGAGAGACATGGGCTCTGAAACCAAAGGCACACCTAGAGAAGGCAAAAGAAAGGGCTGGCACACATGAGGTTACATGCTTTGACCATGCCACAGGGACTTATCAGGTCGAGCATAGGGGCGGTACAACGTCCGACGGCGAGGTCCAAGAGTCGAGGATGCATGTGTTTATCCTCCAAGATTTCAAATGCACTTGTAGTAAACCAAGGCAGTACCAGTTTCTATGTTCTCATTTGGTGGCAGCAGCTAGGCATCGCAACTATAATATCGAGAGAAGGATACCTCACGAGTTCAGTGTCGACACGCTTGTGCACACATGGAGCCCCCACTTCGTGCCTTTTCGGGACCCTGGGGAGTGGCCTCCATATGATGGGCCGAAGTACATTGCGGATCCAGCTTACCATTGAAACAAGCGTGGATCAAGGCAGAGGACGAGGCATAGGATGGTTATGGATCAGATACCTAGAAGAACGAGGCGTGGGAGAGGAACTCCATTTGTTACTAACAACGAGCAGTACGAGTGCGGCAAGTGCGTAGAGTTGGCCACAATTCATGAAGTTGCCAATGGCAGATTAGTGAGGTGCGACTATTGGTTGATTTTATTATTTTATATTTGTCATATTCATTTAATTAATTGTGCATGTCTCAATTTATGCTTGTATTTGTGTCAATTACTTATACATTTCTAAGTTCATGTTTCATTGTATATTGTATTTCTAACTCGTTCACTTTTTTGTAGGATGGCACAATTCCACCTGCTCGACCCGACATATGAGGCAACCCACCGAGGACGTCTCATAGCGCTGGGGTAGGTAATAATCTATAAGTTTTGTTCCAAATTTGGTGAGCGTACATGTGTTCGTGAAGTAACAGGAGACTATATTTTATTCGATGCAGGACCTTCCGCTCCTTCGTCCTAGAACCCACAGTGGGTTCTTGGACATGCGGTACGACGATAGGTACACTCCTTTCCTGCAAAGAGCTGGCCTGGATGTCATCTCTTTTTAGGTTTGTCATGGGTTGCCCAAGTTCAACTCAGCGGTCATAACTGCGTTGGTTGATAGGTATTAAATTAAATCATTGCCTCCATTCATAGCCATTTGTTCATGCGATTGACTTTTTGACAAGTAATCTTGCTTTGTCTAAAATATAGGTGGTGGCCGAAGACTCACAGCTTCCACCTACCTTTCGGGGAGATGACAGTCACGCTCTAGGACTGTCATAAGATGCTAGGCCTAAGGATTCACGGCAACCCAGTCACCGGGTAGTGCAGGTCAGAGGGCTGGGGAGCACGAGTGGAGGCCTTCCTTGGGCGTGAGCTTGGCGAGCAAGGGGCTCACACTTCTGGAGTTCCCATCTCCTGGCTACGGGAAGAGTTCGCACAGTGCCCCGAGGAGGCAGATGAGGAGACAATTGGGTACTACTGTAGGGCATGGATCCTACACCTATTTGCCCACGTTCTCTTCCCCGACGCCATGGGTGACAGTGCGTCCTGGATGTGGGTCCACTGCCTCAGTGACTAGGACCAGGCGGGTCACTATAGCTGGGGCTCTACAGTCTTGTGTTTTCTATACCGGCAGCTGTGCGAGGGGTGTCATCGGTCTTCGTCCAACCCGTCACTTGGTGGATGTGTGTACCTATTACAGTTGTGGATGTGGGCTCGTCTTCCAGTTGGTCGTCCAAAGGTTCTGGCTTGTCGTGAGTGGTTCCAAGGTCAGCCTCTAAGTCGGCAGCCGACATGGGCGTACCTTTGGGACTAGGTCAGGGTTCCGTACACGAGGTTAGACCGGGCGTACATTGAGTTCACGAATGAGCTAGACACGCTGGCGGCGTCTAGTGTAAGTAAATTTATTTTTCACGCTGGTTTGAAAAGGATTAGTATACCATCTAACATCTTGTTTGGACATGTTGCAGGTGGAGTGGGAGCCATATGGTGGAGAGGGCGCACTTCCTTTTCAGTTGAGCAACGTTTGTGGGTTCGACGACGACTTCTATAGGATGAGGTGCCCTCTAATCTGCTTCTATGCTGTTGAGTTTCACCTGCCAGATAGGGTTGCACGTCAATTTGGAGTGAGGCAGCTTTGGCCTACGGCTCTATTCTCGACTGGCGTTGACTTATATAAGTAAGTGTTTTGATATTTCAAATGTCTCATGATGGTCCATTTCTATTAATATGGTGACATGTATATGATTTCAAGTAACGATGACATACGTGCAGGTTGGATCGTAAGAAGAACAAGAAGATTTTTGACTAGGAGAGGCACCACCAGTCCTTCATTGAGCAATGGGAGGAGATGCATGACAACATGGACGACAACAACGAGCCACACACGAACCATAAGTTCAGGCGGTACCAAGCATGGTACCAGCGTGCGACACGTTGCAGGCTGAGGGTACAGTGGACAGAAGATGACTACGCCGACATCGAGTCCTTCGACGATGAAGACACGGCGTACGACCAATCGACTCGTGCAGGGAGGCAGGTGGAGGCAGGACCGATCTTGGACAGAGTGGTAAGCCAATTGCCTTATTTTTCTATGTTAAGTTGCACAACAGTACATTAGGCGTTCTTGGACGAACATTAGGAGTTATCTATTTTAGTTAGTGCCACCTTTGAGCCGTATCACCCTTATAATACGTTAGATTCTTGTACAAAAGAAAATAAAACCTATTGCTATCTGTTCAGAAGTATTATTACTGAGAACTTTGTTGCAGGGCAATACACTCAAATGCTCAGTTGAAGAGATTGAGTGCATTCGGCCGAGAGTCAGGGACGACTACATGCTTGGCTTCCTAGACATAAGATTAAAAATATTCTTTCAAACATATCATTAATACGTTAGATTCTTTCAGTTAACATAGTTTTGTATAACAGAGGCTGTCACGTCGTCTACACCGTGCGGTTGGTCGTTATGGTTGCAGGACAGGCACGACGCAAGACGTGTACGTTCCTTCCGCAGGTAGAGGAGGCTTGGGTTCCTCTAGCCAAGCAACTACAGGGGACAGGGACGAGGGCGAGGAAGACGACGACAACGACGACGTGGACAAGAGGCACGAGGAGCTTGGCCCCTCTCAACTCCATGACACTCCCTCGACTCATCCTACACCGTCTCTAGGCACTAGGCGACGCCGTCCGCGTGACCCTTACACTCCAGGTATGAGCGCTCTCGGTCACAAGGGTAAGGGCAAGAGTAGGAGGCAGTGAGGGATGTGGTAGTTGTTAGTATGCACTATTATGGATTTTGTAGTTACTTTTCTGTAACTATTTGGGACTGTATGGACATTGTGGACTATTTGGACTATGCATGACATATTATGTTGGTTGTGATGTTCGTTGTGGTTGCATTTTGCTCCTTGGATGATTAAATGTTTGGAATATATAATGATGTCTCTGTTTGTAACTGTGGATGCTCCTAAAACAAGGGAAACTCTTACGAATTTTTTCCGTGAATCATTAATCATACTACACTGCTAAAAAGACACAAATGTAGTACACAGATTAACTATAAATTTATTAGAACGTGTATAATCCAAACGTATCGTACATACGCTTTGTAGATGAATCTAAGGTTACCAAGCAACAGTGAACGAATCTATGCTTTTTAGACAATAAAAATAGACTTTTTAGATACAAGGACAGTAGCGATTTATCACATCACTGACATAGTACTGGCATGTAAGGAAGCACAACTCCACTCTATCTCCACCATCCATCTTATGACTATTTGATCCAAGGGCTGAGGTGAAGAGGCACACGGATCGCTGACATGGCACATTGAGAGGCCTCCATTCCTCCTCTCAATCTATAAATAACCACTCACTCCCTCTCATTCACACACACAACAAGGAAGAAGAACACTCAGTATTTTCTTTTGTTACAGTACCAATGTCTGGAGGGTCATCTAGAGAGAGAGGAAAGGGGAAGGGAACTACCATTAGGTGGGAGGGTTCTCTTGGTCCTGATTTCTTTGAGGAAGCTCTTTATGAGAGGCTCCCAGTTGAGAGCAAAAGTGATTTCACCAAAGAGGCACCACTGAGAGGATATGATGAAAGAAAAGAAGAGTGGCCAAAATGCATGCATGGTGAGGACTGCCTAATGCAGATGTTCACCGAGGGAATAGATAGAGGTCGTCGTTTCTTCAAATACTCGTGAGCATGGGTAATTGCCATTACTATTTGTTTCTTCAATATGTTTCTCTTCTATATAACTTACACGACATACTTATTGTAGTCTTCCTTGGCCGAAGAAAACTATGGGTTCATTAGGTGGGTCGATCCTCGACCTATTTATCCGCATGCGGAGTACATCTACTACGTACAGGACCGTATCTTCGATCTAGAAAGGAAAGTTAGCAGCGGTTACAAGGACGACGGACAGGACGACAACAACAATGGTGTCGATTCACAAGAGGCACTATGCAATGATCCATATTGCACTTGCCCTAACCACAAGAACAAGGGGCCTCCCCCGTCACCCCCGCCACCACCACCAACAACAATGGGAGGCTACTATGGAGAAGGTGCAACACAATTTGCTATGTGGCCACACTATTAGGATGACTTTATCTTTTTCACATGCCACATCTATGTGTTTGTTGTTTGGTTTAATTATCTAAGGCATGTTAGGTTTAGTCGAAGGAAACTCTGTACCCAGGTTCGGTACATGTTCTCACATGCCATTTCATGTGTTTCGTGTGTTGAATTATATAATGATGTACGTCGTTAGGTTTTATTTGCAGCACGTGTTCACATTTCAATACGTCCGTAATATTAAGCGAAATATTGAGACCATAAATAATGAAAACAACCACATAATAAAAAGTTCAATACTATGCCACATTAAACAACATAATAATACTAGAAGTACGTGCCAACAGTACACATAGGGGCAAATGCACTTCTAAATCCTCAGTCTGAAACATACTAAGTAAGTAACTCATCATCTGAGTACCAGTCCTCTACTACAACCCTGTTGTTGTGGCTAGGCTCACCTGCGTTGCTCTAACTTGCCTGTCGCCTGTAGTAAGCGGCCTTCGCTTCATCTGCAGCCGCTGCGGCCTGAGTGAAGAACGTGTCATCCTCCTCCTTCGCCTATAAGCCCGCCTCTGCTAGACCGATGAGCTCACTCAGTCTGCCAGTGTCTTCCCCAGCCTCCTTCGCCTGCAAGCCCACCTCTGCTAGAGCGATGAGCTCGCTCAGTCTGCCAGTATCGTCCTCAGCCTCCTGTGCCTGCAAGCCCACCTCTGCTAGAGCAATGAGCTCACTCAGTCGGCTAGTGGCGTCCTCATCCTCGTCCCCCTCATCAGACAACACAATCGGTGATTGAACGGTACGACCAACTCGCGATCTATGCTCATCTAACTTTTTCTCCTCATACCTTGCACGAGCCAGCTCTGCGACATGTTCCTCACTGCAACCAATCCCTTCATGTATGAAATGCAATCAGTTAGCAACGCGATTATATTACATTTAAAATCAGGCAACGAAAAAAAATGCTTTCAAGCACTCACTGGCACATAATGCAACAACATGCTCGTTCAAGACCTGCATCTGTACTCTTGTCTCCTCCCTTGGCTCATTCCTTGCCCTCTCCTCCTCTAACGTCATCCGTCTCTCCAATCCCCATTTGTTAAGCCCAACATCGATCGGGTTACAAATACCGCGTTGTCTAGCAAACTCATGCATCTTTTCTTTGTGATGTTTAACGAATAGGTTGACGTAGTCAGGTCCATATCCCCTCTTCCGTGTAATTACTTGCCTCTTCTTCAGTTCATCCAAGAACTTAGCTTGACCATCATAACATTCCCACCTGCATTTCCTAGTGCTCAGTTCAAACGGAAAATTATATCATATATGTCTTAGCAAAAGAAACAAAATATAATTTCATGTTTACCACAAAAATAACCAACCTCATCATACTCAACCATATGGCCGCAACAATGGCCTATTCCAAGCTCCGAAGGGACTAGGCCATAGTTGGATTTAACACCACATTCGCACATGACAGGAGGTGCTTTGTAAATTACCCTTTCTTTCTTCTTTTCCTTAACCTTTCGCGGTTCTTCCGGCCATTGGTTCTTAGGACCATACAACCACTCCTTGAAATGACACTTCGTCATTGAAAACACCTAAATAAGTAGACATTAGTACTTGAACACATATAGCTCAACATTTCAACACATACACTTTGCACTTACTTCATGCTTGTTTGGACACAAAAACTCCAACATATTCTCAGGGTTTATCACAGCTCGATCTCTACAATCGCACAGAGAAGGTTCCTCGAGCCGTCTAACCGCGGCTAGGTGCTTCTCCTTAGCCATCATTGATGGAGGGTTAGGGGGGTGGAACCCACCGCTTGAAGTGCTCACGTGGATGTCTCCCTCTAAACCAATCGTCGAAAAGGAGGTACTTAGGATCAAACTTGTCTGCACCATCGATCCACTGAAAGAAAAAGCACCTCTCATGGTCCTACACAATGAGATTCCAACAAAATATTAGTACCATACTTACACAAATAAAGAAAAAGGATAGTGGAAACAATCTCTTACATTAAAACGATTGCATGTGTAGAAGCAACGCGCCGCTGTGTCCGGATGTTTCGATTGAAAAACATGAGCCGGGAAACCACAGTCACAGTTATGGACAGGGAGGTCAAGAGGGACGGGGGCATCTTTGCTAGATGCGTCGGGGTATAATTCTTGAGGACGACCCCGTTTTCGTCAAAACTTCTCCCGAAACATTTCTTGCATCTAACAAAACGGATGTAATTTAACAAATATAAATCAAAACATCATAAATAAATGGCAATGAGAACCATAACTACAATACAACCAATTTCTTTCTAAGAACCGAAAGCAGTTAACATTAAACCCTAAACCTAGGGTTTCCCATTTGATGCACAACAATGAACCCATAACATAATTACATGCGCCTAGGTTTGCTAGCTTTTCCACGCCTTGGCATCATCCTATGGTTGTATAATACATATATTGAGGGATAGAATGAAACCCTAAGTGATGACAATTATTACGTTCAAAAATCCGACTAATATATACCGAATCGATGTGAAAAAACTAGGAGGGGAGCGAGGATACCTTGCTCTCGAAGATCTACGGATCAAATCAAAGTTTCTAAGGTCCAATATGCCGATTCGTGAGGTAGGGTGAAGTGGGGAGAGAAAAAACCCAAGAGGGAGGAGAAAGAAGAGGAAGAACGCTCGGGTAGGAAGGTTGGGCCGGGGTTAAATGGCAGGGAGCTCGGCACCAGTCACTCTGGCGCCGAGCTTGGCGCCAAGATCTACGGCGCCGAGCTCGGTGCCAGAGTGACTGGCACCGAGCTCCCTGCCATGTCACCTACCAAGCCTAGGAGCTCGGCGCTAGGGACGCTGGCGCCGAGACGTGTTAGCTCGGTGCCAGCATCAATGACGTCGAGCTAAGGGTCCATTTTCTGAAATCTTTCCTCCAGGGGTCTATTTGTGAGAAACTTTCAAAAAAATGGCTAAAATGTAAAAAAATCGGCGCAAGCCGCCTCCCACGTCTAGGATCGGCCTCTTCCGCACGCAAGCCGCACTAGTTTGAAACTCCTACGAGCACTGCACTCGGTCACTGGGATTCCTCTTTCGCAAGCTACCCTCGGGCAGCAAGGACAAGCACCTCCTCCATGGACCGTGGTCCATTGAGTTGGTGGGCCATGTGCCTCCTTCGTGCGCCTCAAATCAAGAAGAGGAGTTCGGGTTAGGGTTAGGAGTGTGAATGGGGGGAGAGAGAGAGAGAGAGAGAGAGAGAGAGCACTGGCAAAGAGAAGAGTGGCGACTAGCGGTGCGACTGGGGGAGTTAGGATTAGGAGTGTGGGAATGGGGCGGGCGGTTGTGTTTGGGGGGAGGGGGTTATGGGCCTTGGATTTTTTAGAGGCGGTTCTCTTAAGAGGGTTGCCACTATAAATATCCCTTATTTATAGGGGTGTTTCTCTTAAGAGGTCCATCTCTATAAATCAATTTGCTAATGTGGGCTTTGCCTGTTTGACTACTAGATGATTTGTAGAGGCGGTAAATCAAAGGTCCACATCTGTAAATCAACTTCATTATCTTTTGAAATCATTTTTGTCAACTCCATTGTCTTTTGAAATCATTTTTTTAAGTAGTGTTACTGAACTTTATTGGACAGCAATGGATCACATTTTACATGTGCTTTCATTTCCCAATGAGATAGTTGATTCCTTATTTACTGTGAAGTGTGATACATTCGCCCAAGAATATGCGCCAAAAATCTTTGGTTGCTTCACAAGTAATTTGTTTAATATCAAGGTTAGCTATATAAATATTAGCATATTACACGACGTACTAGAATCGTGTACTCATGAAAACAACCACAAACTTATAAATAGCATGCAGTCATAGATAGTTAGTGGTGGGCCTAATATGAGTGAAAAGAAACTAAAAATTGAAAACAGGGACTATATAAAGCTTGTTGTGAAGTATATACATGTATAGCACAAATAAAGCACAGTAGTTGGGATATATTTAATTATTCAGTAAAAAATGTTTCATAGAAATAGTACCAACGCGGCCTTTAAGTATTTTCTATTGTGTTTATTGGAAATACAACCTATGTTTGAGTGGAATATTAATTTGCTTTGTTCAGTCGGTTTTGCATGATTGGGACCACGATGCCTGCGTGAAGATACTGAAGAACTGCAGAAAAGCTATTCCTCCAAGAGAAGCCGGTGGAAAGGTGATAATCATAAACATGGTAATTGGAGCTGGGCCATCAGACTTGAAGCACAAAGAGATGCAGGCCATGTTCGATGTCTATATCATGCTCGTCAGTGGCATGGAACGAGATGAGCAAGAGTGGAGCAAGATTTTCTCTGAAGCTGGATTTGGCGGTTACAGAGTAATACCAGTCTTAGGTGTTCGATCCATAATCGAGGTCTATCCTTAATCATTTGTTTGATTTAAAGATGGTTCATAGTGGCATGGAGCCTGTGTGGTGTGGACTTGTAATCTTAATAAGTGGGTACCGCTGCTGTGATGCTGATTTATATTGTGCTCTCTGTCAAAATATTATGTTCAACGGTAATGCTGGGTATAGAACGTCTGTCCGCCCGGACGGTGTTGATGGTGGGCCGTGACGCAGACTAACGACATCTCATCCACTCGACCTCGCCCCCAACCGTTCTTAAAAAAAAGAAAAAACCTTCTTATCCCTTCCGCTACCTCCTCTCCACCACCGCGCCTTGCGGCTGCCACTCCGTCCGTCCCGTCCCGAACGTGGATGCCACTCTGCCTCGCTGCTCCATCCGGCGCCGCTCGCTCGCCCCCGGTGTTGGTGGCGGTGGTGCGCGCGCGCCGCTGGTGCTAGTGCGCCCGCCCGGCTGAGCCAAGCCCGCTGGTGGTGGCGGTGGTGCTCGCACGCCGCCACTCGCTGCCGGCTCCGACCCCGGCGGCTGGAATAGACCCGCCACGGCCTTCTCCTCCCCTATGTTGCACATGTATGTTTAATTGTTTCAGACGTTTCAGATGTATGTTGCAATTATTCCATTTTGATGTTGCAAAAGTAAATCAGGGGATGTTGCAAGTGTTTCATATGCATGTTGCAAGCGTTTATTCAAAATGATCCATCTGTTCCCAGACGTATGTTGCAATCGTTTTTATCCGGATGTTGCATATGTTTCACGCACATGTTGCAACAGTATGTTCCAAAATGTTTCACCTGTTTCAGTCTTATGTTGCAGCAAGTGGTTTCATGGAGCAAGTTGCAAGTATTATTTTTTTGGATGTTTTATGTGTTCTACACGCATGTTGCAAGTGCATGTTCCAAGTGCTACATCTGTTTTCAGACGTATGTTGCATTCAAAAAAATATTATGATGCAAATGTTTTATGTTGTTCGGCCAGGGACGAGCCGGGGGGCAGACGGACAGCGCGCGGTGCGCCCATAGGGGGGGGGGCTTCAGACAGGGCACTGGGGGTGTGGTGTCCGGTTGGGAGCACGGCTCTCGAGTGCCGCCTGTGCACGGAGAGAGGAGCGGGTCTCGGGAATGACCGGTAGGCGCAGATACGGGAGCAGAGTGTGCGCGTGGGGCAGGGCGAAACCAGACGACGGTGGGGCGATGGCGGACTGGGGCGGGCTGCACAGGCGTCCGGACGCGCGCCTCCGTCCAAACCTCTGGGCACTGGCCACGCTGATTCAACAAAGGTATATTTTATTATACACACACGTATTCAAGCCTTGTACTCTATATATAAACCTCTCTTCATTGGTTTGTTTCCTCAAACTAAGCCATGTTAAGGCCGGTTTGGTAGGCCAGTCTGATTCAGTATTTTTTTTATACATATATCAATCTGATTTACTATCTTCGTCCAAAAGAAATGAAATTCTAGATTTAGATTCTTTAATTTTAACTAAATTTATAGAAAAATATTTTTAACAAATTGATATACTATAAAAAAATATTAAGTATTAATCTAATAATAAATGTTAGTACATTACTATATAGATTTTATCAATCTTATAAATTCATTTGGCTTCTCAAAAAGTGTAAATTGTATCCTTTCTACAGAGGGATACTATTTTGTACCCGGGGATAGTATTTTGTAGATGAAAGCCTTGAACAACGGTGCTATTTTCCTCAACAGGCATGACCTGCATTTTCTATGTTGCGCAATGTCTAGTTCTCCTGTTTAAACGCAATGAAAGTAAACATAGCCTGATAAGAAAGTAGAATGCATCATTAAAAAAAAACATTCGAAGCTATCAGACGCTCATACTTGTGCATCATCAGAACCATGTCACATCTCACGATCAAGGCAACCTCCACACAGTATGAATATACTTGCTGTCTCTTCGTTTATGTTTATGAAAGCCAAGACAGATGGCCAGTCCACGATCAAAAAAGTCGCCAGACAAAACTAGCGACATGTTGTCACAAGACTAGTGTTGAATTACACTGAAAACTCAGAATACATGCATGGAAGATTATGATCCCAGTAAAACACTCCGACACATGCCTCGACAAGGCACACACACCATTCCCCAAAATTATATACTCTCCGAAGATCGCCTCCAGGAGAGCCAACTCAAGATGCTATCGTTTTGGGATGTTACCAGGCAGGAACATGGTGGCGGCACTGAAGATGGTGAATTGCCCTTGTAAGTTGCTTTTTGCTTGCATTGACAGCAGTGGTTCAGAGTGGATGCCTGCCTACCTTCAAGTTTGGGTCATGAATCGTGGGATGTGGTGCTCCAAGATGGCCAAGAGTTCTCTGCTTTGGCTATCCCTTTCCACTTGCCGGTCCTCGAGCCTGCTTGCAGCCTCCACAAGCTGACCTCTAAGCCTTTGAGGCAAAAGTCGCCCACTGGAATTCATGCATTCCTTATAGAGTGGCAGGTAGGCCATGGCAATTACCAGCTCAAGAGGGAGGTCCCCTAGGCGGATTGGTGATTCACCCCTTTCCAATATCCTCATGAAATTAACAAAGTGCTGTTGTGCAGATTCGAATCCCGCAGAAAAGGCTGCCTCACTCCAGTGCTCATTCATGAAAGACCTAAGCTTTGCATCCACAGCTTCATCGGTACATCTTGCAATACTGTCTGCCACGGCATATGTGGCAGCTGGGTCATTGAGGAAGTCCGAGCGGAGAAGAAAATCGACACCATGCAGGGAACCTGTACTCCTCTCACCAGCAGCCTTGATAATCTCAATGCTGAGGGGGGCAAGAACATGTTGCGGGACAAGAGGAAGAAGATAAGCAGCAACTGCAATCTGGCTACTAGAGGTGGCAGCAGTAAGGGCTAGACAAAGCTCCATTTCTTGACACCCGTGGTTGACAAACCATTCCACAACTTGGAGGCATCCACGTTCAGCAGCACGCATCAAAGGGCCAAGAAAGCCAACAGCATTACCTTCTTCAACCAAGCACCCCATGGTTTCGATCTTCCCATAGTGAGCGGCAAAGCCAAGGGCTAGATCCACATCAATGTCCAAGCTGTTTCTTTGAGCAATCTGAACAGATGTACAAAAATGAAATGTATTCAAATGCTTTCAACTGCCATTTGTTTAAGATATAAATTTGCACCAAGAGATAAAATAGTGCAAAACTCACTAAACACATGATAAAATTGGACAACCTGTCGACCTCATAATGACGACATCCAAAATGTTTGCACAAGAAAAGAAAAGAACCCATCACCCAGTTTATAAAGTTTCCATATTCAGAAATGGCCCAACCACAATAAACTGCACCCATGGTTATTAAGGCGGTAAGTCGAGCCGCGGCGACCCGCCCATTTGAGTCGACTAGGCGTCCAAGGCGCGCGGCGAGGCGACGCCACACGATCATCTTAATATATACAATACCACTAAAATTAAGAAGATCATATCTTAATATTGCTAGCTTTTAGCATGTAATACCATAATAAGTAGTGCTACCAGAGTGCTAGTGCACGGGGCATAAAATAGCAAATCTGAAATCTCTCATCACTCAATAACAACAAATTAGTCTCTAATGACATAATATCACTCAAAAACCTGAGCACTTCCACTCAGTATCTATAAAACAAAGCACAAGCAGAGGAGAGGCAGGTAAAGAAACAGAGGAAGAGGAGGGAAGCAGAGGAAGAGGAAGGAAGCAGAGGACAGGCAGGTAAAGAAACAAAGGAAGAGGAGAAAAAAAGAGAAAGTGTTGCATATGCACCTGTCGAACTTGCAACGCCTGGCTGAGGTAGAGGGGAACCAACAGAGGAGGGGAAAGGGCCATGAATCAATCAGCAGAGAAGAGGGAGGACCAGAGGAGGCACCAATCAGGGACGCAAATCAGTGGAGAAGAGGAAGGGAACGAGGTTCGATTTGATGGAAGGAGGCGCCAATCGATGGAGCAGAAGAGGCGCGCCACCAAGAACCAGATGTGCGCTGCCCTCTTCCGTTTCCCCTTCCCTTCAATTGGCGCATGTGAGAGATGGCCGATGGCCTTGCAGAACCTGCAGGCTTGCGATTTCCTGCAGGCGCGCAGACTCTTCGCGCGCAGCGCCATTTTCCTGCGCAGGGCCCAATCATCCGCAGTTCCGCTCCCGTGAAACTCCCGCGCTCACAGCCATGCCCACGCCACTTTTCCCGCGCGGACCCAATCTTCCCGCTCCCACGCCTAGTCCCCGGTTTCCACGCTTGTGCGGCGTCCGCCTTAGGCTGCTCGGACCTGGAACCTCGCCAAATCCCGCCTAGGAGACGAATTCCAGCGCAAGGCGGACGCCATAGCCTGCTCAGTCGTGGCGAGGCCGACGCCCAGCCTGGGAACTCGCCTGGACAACTAGGCGACGACTTAAAAAGCATGACTGAACCGCAAAACTTTATTGGATTTTACAAAGATGCACGTGCATCTCTATCTGGATTTGGCCTACACCGAGTAATATGAATTACAATGATACTTCAGTTATATGTTAGCTATCTTAATCTTGTACTATAACAATAATGTGTTTGATACAAACACCATATCAACAGGCAACACAGGTTGGTTTAATTCAGGAAGAAAGGAACATGTTCCATTGTGGGTTCATGACTCCACTATGTTTATACACAAGAAATTTGGTTATTGCATATATCCCATGAGAAGATTACCGAGTGAAATGACAATATCTTGAGCTAACATTTAAGGGGATGGGATTTGATCTCATTAAACTCACAAAGCTGACTTATACTAAACCTTAAGTGTTAGAGGTTCTCTGATGTAAGCATGAGATCTTGCACCTCAACTGCCAGTACCATTACCAACCTACTATTTGTCACCAAGAGTATGGATCAGGTTATTAAGCATCCTACCAACTAATACGCAAGGACCATGGATCTATACACAGTTCTGGAAGTTTCATAGTTCATAATAGCTATGTTTTTAAGGCGTCGCCTAGGCGACAAGGCGCTTGCAGGGAGTAAAGCGTCCCCGACGCCTAGCCAAAAGCAGAGGAAAACGATAGGGAGAGGCCATGCAGCTACCTCCTCGCTCATCCCTATCAAATCCGGCGCCGCCTGTGTCATCTGCGCCGCCTGGGTCATGAGCCGAACCTGAGGGAGCGGCAGCAAGAGGTAGGGAAGGAGCAGAGGGCAGGCTGAGCGCACGCAGCCAAGAGCAGCGCGAGGGAGGGAGGGCGGCGCTGTACCTGCGTGAGCCATGAGGGAGGAGATGCGGCGGCGCTAGATGTGGCGGCGCTGCGCCTGTGTGAAGGAGGGAGATGCGGCGGCGATGCATCTGCGTGCTTGAAGCAGGGAGATGCGCCTGCGTGAAGAAGGGATGCGTGCGGCGGCGCTGCATCTGCGACCGTGAGATGAGAGATGACCTAAGAAGGGATAAGGACACACTCGTGGGCTGCCTATTGGGCTGGGCCAAGCACTTCTCTTTACATTTGCCCTTTTTCCTTTTTTCTCTTTTCTTGCCTATTCCCTGCTGCTATTTTCCTATTTCTTAGAATGGTAAGGCGTCGCCTTGCCTCGCCTAGGCGTCGCCTAGTCGACTTGAATGAGTGGCATGCCACGTCTCGCCTTGCCGCCTTAAAAACATAGCATAATAGATAACACATGACATGAAACTGAAGAATGTCCTGTACCAATATATTATTAAGTCAATACTGCAATGGCCCAAAAAGAAAAGGTCTCATTTCCAACCAATATCGAAGGAAAGAAAAATTGTCTAGCAAAGAGTAAATAATGTACTGCAGAAGGTTTTGTATTCATCTAACTATGATATGAATCTGATGACTATCAGGGACCACAGTGTGGGGCAAGCAATCAAGAACCATTTATTATTGCCATAGTTTAAAAGGCGGTTAGGTGTCCAGGCGAGTGCTTGGTACGCCTGGACGCCTAGGCGTCGCTTAGGCGAAAGCGACGCCTTGAAAACTATGATTATTGCTGCATGCATATACCCTACCTGCTCAATAGGGAATAATCATATGGTCGCAGAAGTCATTTAGGACATTGACATGGTATCCAATATAACACTGTGACTTGTAAAATCTATGAAATCATATTATCTCAAACAAAAAGAACGATACATTGTGAAAAAGTCTGTTTAGTGATGAATATAGTAATATCGATTTTGTGTTCTTAATCTACATAATTTGTTATTTATTTATGGTCAAATAAAAAGCAAAATAAAACCAGTGCACATCCTAAAATGACTTATATCTGCACCCAAGAACTTGTATTAAACCAAATTGCATGAGTAGACTATAAGGTTACCTGAAGTAAGATCCGCACAAGCTCAGTGCTGCCATAGCGTGCAGCTTCAAGAAAGCATTGGTTTACATTGTCTGCACCACCCTCTACCAACAACTCTAAAAGCCCTTGTACTGCAGCTGCTGATATTCCTGATGCCCATCCTTGGTCGAAGGTGGTTGAAAAGAGTGTAAGAGGGAAGCATGCAGCATCAAAGGCCTCCGTAAAATCCTTCCCGGTAAGCTCATTATCAGCAAGATCAAGAAATGTCTTGAAAGCAGACAACTGAAGCTGAACCACGATGACAGTGTCGTGGTTTCCTTTGCCCCTATTCTCTTGAACACGCGAATGCAGCCCGATACACTTTAGAGCCCATTCTGTAAACCTTTGCACCTTTGCACTTGCTTCTGCTTTCAATACCTCATCACCTTGGGATTCTTGAAGTCGTTCATGCAATCTGAAACATACAGAACAATGATTCACAGTTGCCCAAATATGTTATTCAAGTGGACTTATTGGATTCGGTAAGACTCCTGGAATTATAAAGCATGCAATATGTGTGAGTTGTGAACATGTAACCATTGGAACTGTTTCCGACAAACTTACTTCTGACCCATGAAGCTCACTGCATCAGCAAGGCTAGTCGACCGTCCCCTACATGCCGATACACACGATGCGAGGAATGAAGTCCGTAGCGCAGCACGGGTAAAATCCTTCGCGCCCTCAGACACAATCCTCCTGATCAACCCCACAATAGCAAGGAGCTCGTCCTTGTCACTCAAGAACCAAATTGCATCCACTGCAACGCAGAGCACATCGTTGAGCCCTTGTGCATCGGCCATTCCTACCAGCCCCTCTGCAGTCTCCCAATCATGGGAGCTCACTGCGTGCTGGAACGACCGGCAAAGCTCAACCCGGTCCTGCCTAGAGAGCTTCCTCTCCTCCTGCTGTGCCCCACTCTCCTCCCCATTGCCAAGGTCCAATTCCAGCTCCTCCCCAAAGTCGGCGCTCACCGATCTCCGCTTCTTGGCCACACAGCCCTTGGAGTTATTGGAATCCATGGGCGGCAAGGGGCTCTCTTTGGAGCTGCCATTGTTGCCATCAACAATCATGTCGCCGCTCTCGGCAGCCTCTGGCTCATCCATGTCCACCTCCGACGATGCCAGCGGCTCCTCCCGCCTCGGGTTCTTGCTCTGAACCTCCTTCCCCTTGGATCCAATCTTCTCGCAATAAAGGAGACACCCATTAGGTTTCGAAATGAAATTTTCTTGGGGGGAACTGAAGAAAAAGATAAGCCCACACAAATCTCTACATACGAATTGAATCGCTACTCACCTGCAAATTCTTCCTTCTGTCCACTTCCATCCCTACCCCCGATCCAAACCTGAGAAAATTTCCCCAAAACGTCACATAAATGGATCGAGGAACCGGAGCCAATAAATGAGCACGAAACAGATCGAACCCACCTAAGGGAACAGAGAACGAGGATTCAGCACCGCACGGCGGAACCCGAGTGGACGACAAATCCGCCCTGGCGCAAATCAAGAACCAGACAAGGAAACCCCAGCAACAGTCGCCACCTGCAAGAACAGATCGAAATCCAACGAATTAGCAGCTGCAGGAATCAGCCGCCCGACGGGCAACCAAAGGGGAAGAACGAATCGAAAACAAGGCGCGTGGATTCGTGACCATACCGGAAACCGATACAACAAAGACTTCTTATTTTTCTGTTTTGTTTTTCGCCAATGAATTAGAGGAGAAGCATGGGAGAGAAAGAGGAGAGGTATGGGGATGATGATGATGATGATGATAGCTGTGTGATAGGACGAATTGATGAGCTGATATCGAAAGGAGGGGGAGGAGGAGCCACTGCCTGCCTGCCTCGCCCGCGCCCGTGCGGCTCCGGAGCTGCCCTCTCTCTCCTTGAGGGGGAGGAGGAAGAAGAAATACGCTCACTCTCTCTCTCCCCTCTCCCTCTCTGTTGCGCTCGTGCACACACCACCACCACTACTCTCGCTCTCTCGCTCTCTCTCTCTCTCTCTCTCTCTCCTCCCCCTCGCTTTTCTTTCAGCTTGTTTTAGGGGTGTTGGATTCGGCTTCTCTGCAAATAAATAAATAAAATATGTGTGACATTACAGGTCCGGTTTTAACTTTTTAATAAAACCCACTGGAAAGTGGAGTACTTTTCTAGATAGTTGAGTGCTCGTTTAATTATAGAGGTAAAAACCCTATTCTTAGTGAAATTTTTTTGTTACCCTTAATTACAAAAATGAATGTACAAAAGTCTTTAAAAAAGTACACAAGACTCCCTTAAAATTTGAGCGACTAATAATCATACATTTTATCGCCCTGATTGGTTGCTCTTGCTGCTATTAGCCAAGCAAACACAAACCACACCAGAGAGCAACCAGAAGTTGCATAGCATCAAGCATCAACAATCGGAGTAGCACTTATGATCAGAGCCTATGCTACTATTTAGAACCTATTTAGTAGCACTCTGGGCTGTTTTTAAAATGACTTTGGTTCTGCCTCCTTATATGGAGCAGCTTCTCTAGTGAATCTGAAGCCGTTCTAGAAAATATTTAGCAAAAAACGGCTCTAGTGATAATTTTATAATAATTTGTATTTAGGTTTGTGAGGATGAGGTATGAGAAGCCACTTTGTTCGACTCTGGCTCCGTAGTACAAAAATGGTTATGGGTCATTCAGGCTCCTTGCAAGGAGTTATTTTTCAGAGTACGGCTCCCTGTAAGGAGCTGTGAGAAGTTAGAGTCGAAGCCCTGCCAAACGGGATGCTACTGCTACTAGTAGACATCTTGAAAGATGTAAAATTGGTTGTGCCTAGAGAAGAGAATAGATTGGATCAAAATGGATAATGTCACTTCCACATCCTAATGCATTTTTCTTTATCAGATTTGGATATAATACACAAATGCAGATGCGAATGTGGATTTTTTTTATGTCGAGAATGGTACGAAGATAGAGCGGAATCAAATCGAAGGCAAACTTATATAGTCGAGTAATATATGCATATGTAGAAAATTATATGTTTATTAAGAATTAATTAAGCAAAGATGCGGAATCGAATCGAAGACATATTTAAATAGTTGAGTAATATGTTGATACATAGAAAATTGTAAGCTTATTAAGAATTAATTTAGTACAGACTAAAGAGTCAGTAGCAAGCAGTAGACAGTAATCTTGAATTGTATTCTATGTTGTGGTTATCACACCGATACAATTAAAGTAAGATATCCACACTCACAAATAATAAATTATCACAAAAAACAGCCAACAAGTAATAAATTAAAATTTTGGAACATAAAACAACCACATCATAAACTAAGATTTCCCAACTAATAACAAGCTTTTTTAATTCTAAATTCGTCTGATTTTAATTAGGAAGAGAAGTTATCGGATATTCTATTTTAAACATTGGATAATCCATATCCGCTAAATTTTACTAATTTCATATACTAATCACTTGTCTACACATCATCGGATTTGGGTTATCCATATCTGCATGGATATTAAAAGTTCTTCTCTATTTTCTCAAAATTTGGATTCAGATTCGGATCGGAGAATTTTCTGCGTCACTTTCATCCCTAATTGTGGCAGTGAACTAAATACTAGATTGAGCATGCTTTGATGCATCCGTTTCAAAGGTAATGCATCTAATCACAATAAGTGATGTTTCTTTCTAAGTTTTTCATCACATGATCGATATGTTTCAAAAAGTAGTATCACAATAATATACTTTTCATATGTGTTAAAAATATGTTATAACAAAGATCGATGATTGAAACTATATTTTGTAAACGGTGGTATCCAAAATATTGTAGGAGTGAATATGTATTTTTTTTTTTAGATTTGAACTTAAAGATTTCAAGGTTCACGAGCGCACATAACAACTGAGCTATGCGACACATGTAATTACACAGCTGACACTGTTCTTTTAACTACACAATTTTAAAATTTATATTGTATATTTGTAACACCCAAAAATTTGCAATCTTTTAAAATAGTAAATTTGATTTATTTATGTTATATTGTGTGCATTCAAATATAGGAAATTAATAATTTTAGGAAATTAAAATCAAATATAAGGTTAGTAACCTTTTGATACATACATGCTGCTGCACCTTTATTTTTTTAATGATTGGTTTTGATCAAATTTGAATTTGGATACAAAATCAATTTGAAAACGGTTTGCTAAAACTCTCAAAGAAAAAGAAATAGGAAAATTCTTTTCTTCCCTCTCTTCCTCATTTTCGGCCCGCAGGCTCTTTCCCCGCTGGACTTTCTTCCTCCGCGCCAGCCCAGCCTTGCGCGGCCCATTCCACCGCGGTCGCTCGCCCTCCCCTCTTCCCTTCCTGGGCCGGCCCAGCTCGGCCAGGCAGCCGTTGCCGCGCCCCTTCCTCCTTCTTCAGCCGCTGACGCCTGGGCCCACACGTCAGTGCCTTCCCTCACCTCCCGCAACCGCAGCGCCCGGTCCAAGCCGCAACCGCCGCTCCGCGCCCATGTCTTCGGTCGTGGGAGCGTCCCCCCCCACCGGCCTCTATAAAACGGCGCTGAGACCGTCGCCGCCCCTCTCTATTGCCCCCGCTCCCACCTTCGCGCTCGCCGTGCACGGAAGACGCAACTGCCGTGACGCCGAGGTCCGCCGTCCGCCCTCCGCGTGGTCCATCGTCCCCGAGCCGCCTCCGACCTCGCTTGCTCCCGCGGTGAGAACCACCTTGCTTCCCTCTACCTCCCTGTGCCGTTATTTTCTTGTTTCACGGTTTCTAGTGCTCTAGCCGCGTGCGCCGACGAGCTTCTGGCCGCCGGCCATGGCCACCACCGCCACGGCCGCATCCTCCGGCCGTGCTCTAGGCCTGGCCGAGTTCGCCTGCCCACCCTCTCTCCCCCGGTGCTCTCAGATGGGCAAACCATGGCCCGAAGGCCGAGTTCCGCACGCTCCGGCGAGTTCTTGCCGCCGGCCATGGCTGCGCCGCCGCCGGAGCTACTGTTCCCGGCCGGCTCCTTCTCTCTCCCCTCACAGATCTAATCCGAGCCGTTCATTTCAAATCCAACGGCCCAGTGAGGTTGATACGCCTTCACGGGTCAATTTGCTAAAGAGTCCCTCGAGTTCGGCCAAATAGAACCCACCGTCCATAACACATTTTTTGAGTACGCTTTCTTCTTTTGAAAACGTAAAATATACTGTTTTAGTCCAAAATACGTTTTCAGTATTTACAGAAATGCCACTACACTGTTTTGCTCATAAAATTGTGTTAGATTCGTAATAAAGTTCTCTACATGTTAGTACCACTGTTAACCATGTTTGCAACTTTTAAATTTCATGGTTAGGTTTAATTAAATAAATTGCTATAGGAAACCCCGTTTAGATCATAACTTTCGCGTTTTAGCTCCGTTTTTCGTGAACTTCGCGCTGACGTGATCGTAGCGAGATGTAGATTCTTTTCATAAACATTTTAATTTGTTTTCTATACTGCTGGTGTACTGTTCTAATTATAGAATTGTTTGCTTTGCATGAATGTTCCTGGAATGTTGTATGTTGCCGTGTTGGTCGTGTTCAGACAGTGAGGAGAACGTTGGTGAACAAGAGTTCTTTGACGAGCAGGACCAACAGGAGTTTGCTAACCAAGGCAAGTATAGCATGGGATCTACCTTGATGCCTATTCATCTTTATTAATTACTCATTTGCATGTGTCTAAATTTAATACCCGTAAGGACATCCTAGTGATTGATTATCCTGTTCCTTGTCTCCTATGGGTTATATGCATATGGGTAGTTTGCAAGCGCTCAAAGTAATTGTACATGATTTACATAATGAATAACGATTCTATGGAACAAAAAGGTAAAATTGGCTTTTAAACAACTGAATTACAGGGCGATGGAGCAAATGATTTTTGATCATGATGCTCTCGGCCCTCCATAAGAACTTATCTGTCGGCAAAAGCTGGGACTGACAGTGCAACCGTGAGGGTCATATGGCTCCGACTTTAGCTTAGTAATAGGACCTTTTCTACCTTGTTGGAGGTTACCTTTATGGCGCAAAAGGGGCTTGCCACGTTGGGTATAGGACTGCCTCTGTTCCTATGTGTATAGCCGCGATGGATATGTGCCATAGGAAAGGGGGGTTCCTACATCTGCCTGCCGAGGAAACCTAGCGGCCCTAACTTGTTAGAGAAACCTATAAAATGGTTTTATAGTGTACCCTGCCCGCTCACCTTGGCAATGATATGGGAGTAATTAACCTGGGCATATAGGAATCATGACTCACGGTGAATGTGCACCACCTCTGCAGAGGGTTACAAACTGTTATAACAGCCGTGCTCACGGTAACCAGCGGCCCGAAAAACTCACAGAATAATTGGTTACTTATTGTTGTTCATTTATGATGGTATACGATGATAATATGATGCGAATGATTCTGATATCTGATTATGTGGGTTTAAAAGGGAGCTTAAGCATAACTTGATAATACTTGATAATAAAATCTTGACTTACTAAAAGTGCTAACTGCAGTAAACCAGTGTTAACCTTTTGAGCTTTCATGTCCCCATGTTATCTTGTTGAGTACGGGATGTACTCATGCTTGTTTACTTTCTATATTTGGATAAAAATCCCGGATGGGTAACAGATGACAACGTGTATGAGGAGTTTCCGGAGGACTATTAGGCTTGTGGTCAATCAGTTGACCGTCCCTGTGTTGGAGCTTCCACGTGAGAGCTATCTTTTTATTTTCTGCTATGTTATGTAAGACTATGTTATGGTATTACTCATGATGTAAGATACACCGTGATGATACTTTTGTAATTTGTCAACTTATGTGTGTGACTGATCACTGGGCACACATTAGTTTAGTGCATTCAATTTTATCCTTAAAATTGAGTGTGACAATATTTGACAGTCCAAACGATCTTAAATGAAAAAGTTGTTAATAACAAAGTTATAGATCTCGTCGAGTACTACAACTTTGATGTTAACTTTGTCTCCATTCAACATTAGTAATCATCTCAAATATGATCTAGAAATTATATAGAATATTTGGACTTATAAACCATCTCAATTTTTTTGTGCAAAACAATCGTGGCGGTTCATGCCACGAACCAATAGTGATACATACCTATCTCTACTGGTTTGTGGCTTCAAACAGTTGTGACCTATCAGTTTCGGTTGAAGCCACGAACCTACTATCATTGCCTGTTGCCACGAACCGGCACTGATAGGTGACACTGGCGGTTGAAGTCACAAACCAACTATCATTACCAGTTAAAACCGTGACTGATAATGGTAGATGACACTGCCGATTGAAAGCCACGAACCGGCTGTGATACTCTATCAATGCTGGTTCCAAAAGCAATTGGCAGTGATAGTCCAGTAGTGATGATTTTTTTTTCTGACATAGTGTTTGTAGCTTTTTTCTCTATCAGTTGTAGCATGTGAGCTTCAATGTTTCTTTTAAGGGAGAAACACAAACACCATACCACATATATATGTAATTTGAGGCACTAAAATTCTATTGTCTCGCTAAACATGCTGTCAATAAAATCATTGTTCTCAGTGCCACATCCACACCCATGGCAATCCAAGTTGTCTAAGAACAAAAAAACGATGGACGAAAGGTTCATAGCGTATTTTCTATTCTTAATCACCTTTGCTTGTTACCACATCTGATTCTAAAAGGGAACTTTTTTTTATTTATGCCTTTCTTATAACTTATCTAATTAATCATGTACACTAACACTAAAGAAATAATATTAATTTCTAACTTTCATTATCGTTCGAGGAATTTTATTCCATATTACGGAATCTTTTATTTTCCCTTAGGTACAGAGTAGATTATTCTTAATTGTTGTTACTCAGACACTATCTGACTATCTGTTCATTTACAGTCACAGCAAATTCGTTTATTACAACATGAAGGGCTACTACTTTGTTAAATTCATTCTATTATTATACGAGCATATATATATATGTCCTTTCCTTTTTGTTTTTTTGCTGGAAGTAGGAATAATTCACTTTTTCCCATGATTCGCTGTTCTACGTATGTCAGTATGTCACCATTTGGTATTATAAGGTTTTTCTTAGTGCAGCTGCTATACTAATCGATTGTTAATTAATTAATAAGTAGTACTTTTTTTTAGAATATTAATAAGTAGTACTTAAGAATGACATCTATCGCAATCCTAGGTTGCATTTATGTACAGAGAGCAATTGGCCAAACATGTCATGTTTCCCTATTTGGTTGATACCCCGTTATGATCATTGCATATAACGCATTGGTGCTGCAGTATTTTTTTTTCTCGTATTGTTGTCGATGTCTACCCAAAAATAAAGAATAAAACCCAAGGCCAGAAGGAAAAAACAAGATAATTGCAATTTCGTATCTCCTTCCAATCTTGTTAGAAAATAGAGAACGAGAGAGATCAATTGATGCAAATGATTGTCTGTTGTATTCCAATGAACAGACGTATATATATATATACATATATATATATATATATATATATATATATATATAGAGAGAGAGAGAGAGAGAGAGAGAGAGAGCTCATGTGGGCGGTTACAAGTATGAAAGAGAGAGGGGTGAAAAGACACCCCTTGGATTAAACCCTAATCGACCACTAAATAATAATTCTTAACACCCCTCCTTGATCAATTAACTACTTATAGTCTTCATTGTTCGTCTATTATGCATCTTTATGAATCTTTGAAAAACTCTGTGGGAAAAACCAAAGTAATACTGGTATACCAGGCAAAACTGCTTAAAACCCAGTGGAAAAAATAAGGAGAAAACACCATGATATAGAATCACTAATATTATTAGACCCTTTGAGATAGACTCAAAGCCTTAGTCTAAAAACACCTTGACCATAGGGTCAATATGCTTCAAATATCATCTTCCAAAAACCTCGGTGGGGAAAACTAGATGATATAACATATACCTTTGTGTTGATCATTGCCTCATCAAAAACTTTATATGAGAAACCATAAATAGAAAACTCACATAAAGAAAAGAGTACAATGCATCTTATGTCCCAATATCATCCACCAAAAACTCCTGTGGAAAAAAATGGATGATATGACATAATCTTGTGTTGATATTGCCTCATTAAAAACTTTATATGATAAACCCAAAAGGAAAAACTCATACAAAGAAAAGAGTGCAATATGATGTTTGTAATAAGTTATTAATCAGAGACCCTCTCCCCCTAATATTAGAAAACCTTGAAGTAAATTCATACCAATGCACTCAACACATAAGAAATGTGGAGTATGGTAGACTTTGTGAATATCTATGCGAGATTATCACAAGACTTAGTTTGCAAATGTTCTAATGTCCATATTACCTATGGAATAGAACCATCTTAGTGCAAAATATTGCATTAAATATAACTTATCTCCATCTACACAACACAAGTTGCATTATCTTTATAGATAATGACTATTGATTCATATAATCAACACCACATAACTTCAATATGTGATATATCATTCTGTCAAGCTATACACATTTATGTGAAGCCTTGTACAATACAATGTCATAATGATTAATGGAATTGACCACTAAATGTCTGTTTAAAGACTATCACAAAATGGTCTTTCCATATCCATGTAAAGCCTATTTTAATGATCTGGAATTTAGGGATCTTATAGATAACCAGAATCATTATATCCACATAATCGGATCATGGATTACACCAGGACCACATGTGCTATTTAAGATATCAAAAGATATTATTAACTTCAATCCACCAACATTTGGTAGGAGTAGCACTGCTACTAGATAGCAAATCATTGCAAAAATAATATCTAGCCGGGAACTTTTGCAAGATTTATTAGCACATAAATAGCACAGAGATAATGAAACACATGTCCCAATATCTCATCTCAATCACTATGGCATAAAACAATCTTCCTCTATAATGAGGTAGAACAATCATAGGATACCTTCATATTGAATCAGTCAATATGATCTGGATATAGATAGCTTTTGTACAAAATTCCTGAGAGAAGATGCTTGGATCATAAACACAAAATGAAATTTTGGTTTAGTCCGTATCTTCAAATCTCAAACTCCATCTTTGGATTACTACGTATTATTAACATGTGTTCATCACCGATGATGTCAAGATTATTGACAATCATATACCACTATGAAATCCACTAAGGACTTCAAAATGAACACCACATGTAATCAATCTTGTATCCCTTCAGTTTAGGGAATACACACAAAGTCGATTGTACCAAATTCGACTTTACTACTTTAAGTCATGTATTGACTTAAGCAATACACAATATGTGTTGCGATTTTATGTATGAGGGTTGGGTATGTGAACTCCTTCCCGGAAGCTTCACAAATACATCAAATCAAGTGATCATATAAATATATGCAATCACTACATCTATCAACTATCAACTGCAAAGATAGATGCTTTTGTACTGCCGATCAAAGATAGTATAAAAAATTTATAACTTACTATGGAGAATAATTTGCATTGAAAATCAATGCCTGGGCTTTGCGTAAACCCCTTGTGCTACTAGTCTTGCTTTGATCTCACCACCACATTGTTCTCAATCCATTATAGGACGAAAACACTTCTATACCCACAGTAAAGATACCATGAGGTGTTGGCATCACAACCTAAAATATCTCTTTTTTGGTGAGCAAGACTATCTCTGCATGTATTACATCACTCAACAAGTTCCAGTAAGAGTGAGCAAAGCACTCTGCCATGGTCTTATTGACTGGATGACTTGGAATATTGTATACAGTTTATTCAGAGAAGTACGTGTCGATATATGTAGCATTTCTATGATATAATTCTCTAGTTATAAAAACTCAAAGTGCCCTAAATGACTCATCGTGACTTCCTAAAATGAGAGTGAGGGCTTTTTGATATCCCAGCATCAGTATTTAGGTGCTCCTCTGAGCTTGGTTTGTGGATGACATACATCCACTGGGTAATAACCAAATTTTACCCACAAGGTGTCATCAACCATAGGTTGACATGCATTTACTATCTTATTAGAAGGAAAACCTTCTATTGCTAGCATGAATAATCCTGCTTTTATGGCCATACTTCTCCTCCTCTTATTTACAATTGGGAGTTGAGTGGGTTTACTTTGTATCACCATGTAGGATCTCTGGTTGGCCTAGAAGGGGTGAATAGGCATGTCAAAAACTCAAACTTTTATCAATTTCACCCTGCGGCACTGTCGCTCTGACGGGAGGCACTGCCGGGCCAGAACAGCAGCACTACCGCACCTGCAGACAACTTCAAGTCATACTTCAAAATCAGTGAACGAAAACTTAGATCAGAGAAATTTCTCAGCTTACTGCAGGTATGATAGTCACAGATTGAGGGCTAGAAGTAGTAGAAACACCACACACAAGTAGATCGACTAGAAACCCTAGAAATCACCTCAACAACAATATGACATGCAAGTAATGTAAATCAAGTATAAGAGGCACAATGATTTATCCCGTAGTTTGGCTCGCCACCAAGGCTTGCCTACGTCCACGTTGTTGAGTTTGAAGCCATCAACATTTGTAATTGGGGGCTCCTCCATTTCATATAGCATCCTTGAATATAAATTTTCTGCTTGTCATCTCGATAAATCTCATTAGTTCTCTAATTGCATGGTCATTATCACCAAAACCCACAATTAGAGCTTGATTGCACTTTCAATCTCCCGTTTTTTGGTGATTGATGATAACCCAATTAGAACTTACAAAAGATATGAAATAAGTACTGAGATTTTTCGAGCCATGGGTGTAGAGCCTCCCCCTAAATGTCTGAATAGAGAATTGAATTCTCAAATTGGCATAAGAAGCCAAGATTTATATTTTAGTGAAAGTGATGGGGCTCCCCCTACATCCATGCTCCTGTGGGGTGCTGCATACTGTGTCAGGTATGTAAAACGTGATGCGAATGACAGTTTATGCACAACATGTTTTGCTGTTACAGCTGGGTGCGGCACTGCCGCACCAGAGTGCGGCATTGCCGCACTTGCTATAACAACACAAATCAGAACAAATACCACATAGCATGTGATACATATAAAGATATACATTCTAGCACAATTGTATCATAAGCGACAGCATAGATTAATATATGTCCACATCCTACACATATATAAAGTACTTAAGTAGCATTATTACATAAATAGAGTTTCTAATGGACTCTCAAACTCTCACCTAACAAAGACTACTCTAAATGGATACGAACATGACTCTAGCTGCAGCAACGTCCTCTCCATAGCATCGAAAAAGTTATTGACCCCTCTAATTTTCTCCCTGTTAGCATAAAGCACCAAAAAGAGAAGAAAGACCAACACTCACTCCTCATCCTCTTGGATGGTGTCCCAATCGACATCATCCCCACCAACAGCTCCACTAGCACCTACAACGTCCTCCTCTCCACCATCATCATCGTCGGAGGAGGAGGAGGAGGAAGAAGAAGACACCACCGCCCTCCCTTGGTGATGAGTGATCAAAGTGTGGCGCTCATGCCTAGTGCTCCTCCTCATGGACTGCAAGGTGGACCTCAAACTCATGTGAGGATCAAGCTCTGGCTGCTCCTGCTCCTCCTTCTCCTCCTCATCCTCTGAATCTGTCGGGTTCATAAACCCGGGGTCCCTCAGGGATTGGCTTCCACGCTAGAGCTTGTCCCAAGAAAACAACATGTAGTTCATGGGCTGGCCCAAGAGTCTAAAATACAACGGGCCGGGACGACAGTCCGGTTGCCGACCGGAAGGTCTACCCAAAAGAACAAAGCGCCCACTCGTCAACTTCTTCGAACCACCTCTCCGACCGGAGCACTCGCTTCAGACACCAGCCGCCTTCGGACGGTCTCTCCGATCGGAAGGCCTGGCCCAAAACGCTGCTTCCTACTCCGACCCTGCGTATCCGACCGAGGACCCATAGGAAGCCTGCTTACCGCTCTTCTCCGACTGGCGCGACCAGGGCCAACTGGGGCCATCCGACCGGGAACGCCCGCTCGGAAGGGACCAGGGGCGAATGGAGAAGACAGCGCACAAGTCAAACCACGATACCAGGGACCATACCCTGTATGCCTGTGGGAACAGTGCTCCACAACCGCCCTAACACAAACAGTATTGTAGGCGCCGACTTTTGTGTCTACAGTATTGTAGGCGCCGTTGGACTCCTGTATGGCAAAAAGCCCCCCACATGCCTCTCGGCATCGGTAGTACTATGGGCACCAGGATTCGCCATACCTGGTACACATGGTAGGGCTCCTCACATACCAACAGTATTTTGCAGGTACCGACATCTACCCTTCCTGAAGAAGACAACGCAACCTCTCATGTGCACCTGACATTCTATAGTGACATCAACAGTATTGTGTGCGCCTATTGTCATCACTGTCCTCCTCAGCGTGGGCAGCAAGGCTTAGTAACATCCATACTCTCTTCCTCTCACCTATAAAGCCATCCCCTTCATCTATAAAAGGGTATGCGCTCCCTCCAATGAAGGGGGTTGACTTCTTCAAGTTGAGATTCACTAGATTGATAGCTCATAACCCCTCAAGCACACGCTTAAACGTCCAGCTCATAGCAGAGCTCTGGTCGCTCTCGGCCCTTTCGGTCGGACCCAACTGGGCCTCTCATACACCCCACCTTTCTCCTTCTTGTTTGTAACCCCACTACAGACTTCGAGAACCTGGGCTCAGGAATAAAGTCACCGACGGACCCAAACTGGACGTAGGGCATGTTGCCTGAACCAGTATAAATCCTGTGTCATTGAGTGCTAGGCCACCTTCGATCACAACGTGCAGCAAAAATACAAATATTCACTAGTTGGTCACTTTCTGTACCGACAGTTGGCGCCCACCATGGGGATGACGCTGTACGTTCAACACTTTTTGGTCATCGGATGGCCCATTTTTCTGCCACCCCCGCCGTGGCGGGCTTGGGCGATACGATTCGCTTCGGCTCATTAGAATCTCCTGTACCCTCGCCTGCTGGGATGCAGGCTTCACCTGTTTTCGAGCCATCCCAGGCCTTCCTCTTCGGAAGACTGGACTTCATCGCCGACCGGCTTGGCGTACTCCACCTCCGCGAGGAGACTCGCGACCCGGCACCCGTCGGAGAGATGTCCTCCATCGACTCCAGGATGCGCGACTTCGACAGCACGGCATCTGCGCTTCATTCTGAGCAAACTCTCTGCTCAAACCCTGCTATGAGTAATATACACGCTGTTATTCACTTACAACATTCTATCTTCCGCCAAATACCCAGATGGTTGCCGTTGTCTCTGTCGCTGCCACCGCACGACTGGTTCCCCTATGGCCTCGTGTCTCCTACGGACGCATACGCTCGGGGGCTCCGAAAGATTATGGCGTCGTTCCCTCTCACGTCTGAGTTTGTGGGGATGGTGAGCTATGCTCCCACCTATTTCCTCGACATCATGGATGACGACGTCGGGAGTGACGGCTACAGCATCGGTGACATGGCACCTAGCCACCGTCCGTCCTACGAGTGCGCTATGGCGGACGCTCCGAAGCAGCCGCCAAGGGTAACGGAGTCCTCATGGACTCATGCCCCTCTAGGCCCTCATGCGGAGACCCCCGAGCTCACACGGGAGCACGGGGAAGATCTATGACAACAGTGGCCGCATCGGCCACCGACTGCACCAGCGCGCTCGGCGCACCACACTGCGCCCCGTGCGCATAGACCGGCGAACGGCGCTCGGGGTCGCACCTGTCAGGACCAGCGCAACGCCCCGGTTAGGGGGACCGATCCCCCGCAATTCGCTTAGGCCAGTCAGAACATTGTCGCCGCGGCAATGCTCCTGCACGGCCTGTCCGAGCCGAACGACCCTTGGGAGCGGGCAGTCTACCGGAACCTCCGGGTTCTAGTGGAGACCGCCGGCATTCATAAAGCGGAGTGCTCCATATCACGACGCCGACTTGCGACCTCGCTCCCCGTCTGAGGAACAGGGACGCAGCAGATGGGGCACTACACCCTATCACTGCAACAACCGCTGAGCACGGCACATGAGGCCGCAATGACACCTCATCTTGACCTGACGACCGCTCCGCACCAACCACCTATCTACGCACGGCTCAGACCAAACCGAGGCACATACAGCGGCGACCGGAGTCCCAGCACCAACGGCCTAGGACCACCAACCTTTGCCCAACACCCCCAACAAGCGTCGTTCTGATCGCGCTTCAACGGAGTCCACGACAAAGGTAAGGCCAAGCGCCAGGATCAAAACGAGGGCCCCTCCACGCAGAGGGGAAAAAGAACAGAAAGGATCACTGCCGACCGGCCAACTCCGCGTTGGTCGCCGTGACAAATCACACGGACGCTCAGCCCCAGCAAGACCCTCCGGGCCAGTTTCAGAGCTCATGGAGAGCCCGTGCATCAACCACAACTATCTCATCAATCATCTCTATAAGGACTGCTAGCTCCTCAAAGCCTGCTGAGGTAAACTGGCAGGCCAAGGAAAGAAAAAGGCAAAGAGGCAGCAACCGAAGAGGGGGGCGCAATGGGCAAGCATCTAGACGACTGAAGGATGAAGTGACCCGACCGGACGCCTACTGACTGAAGGACAACAACAACGACGCTCTCTCCGAGCGCCTTGGAACAGCTATGTTGTTTTTTCTTCCCCTAAGTTTCAGTCTTACCATTATTTACTTAACGTACGCTCCTGTAAGAACACCCCAACCCAAACACTTTTTGGCTCAGGGCGATCGGGCGCTCCACTAGGGGGCACTACTACCTCTCTGTTTTGTTTACTATCGTGTGGAGAAATTCCTTCCTACCCTAACAAAGGGGTGGTTCGTTCCCTTAATTTGCCTTATGAAGCCTTGCTTTAAAAATTCTGACCGATCGCACCCCGCCTTCTCCTATGGTTACAGGCAGCTGAGCCTCGTGGGCCATGCCCTAGGCTCCCAAGGTTGCAGCCTACGGGACAAACAGGCAGGTACGAGAAAGAAAGAAATAAAAAATAAAATTATGCTAAGGGAAAACTAAGGAACGAAAGGGAACAAGCTTCCCCGAACAGAGCAACTCCATCACAAAAACAAAAACCGATTGTAGTCATTAAAACACACACGAAACGTTTTACACAGGGACTCCCCCATGAACTTAAACTTCTTACATTTGCAAACTACTTATATTCTGCAAGCTATTAAACCGGTCTGGCAGCATCTGCTGGTGACGCGACCGACGAAGGTGCAGGCTGCTCACTCCCCGGTGGCACGACGTTTGGCTCGATCAAGGCCAAGGCAACATTCCCCCCAAACTAGGCTCTGGGCTATCCGCAGGCTCGGAAGCGTCCTCTCCATGCATGCTTCGGGCCATGTCTTCATGGCGAACGTCCATCACCCACTCGGTGGAGACTTGCTCTGACACTGACCGAGCGTGCAGCAGCAAGCTCTCCCCGATTGATTGGATGTCCTCCATGCTCAGACCTTCAACATACCCACTGCAGATAGCGGCGAAGTCTAGGTTTGGGTGGTGCGTCGCCACTGAGGTCAGCACCCCTGACGCTCCATAGAACAGCCCACTCCTGACAAGGTCCCGGACCGCATCCGAAACCTCCGCCAGCTAGACCACGGGCGTGCTGGTACTTGGCGCCGACCCGAAGACTTCCGGGCAACGTTGCGGATCTGGTCAAGATCCCCTTCGAGAGAATGTCGCTCTTCACGGGACTTGGCCAGCTCCTCAGCATTCCGATTGAAGCTCGCCTTGGTCATCTCCAGATCTTGCACCAACGCCTTCACCTTTTCACCCAGCTCTACAAGAAGGGCGACAAGCTCAGAAACAGGCTGAGGGAAAAATCAACACCACGAGAAACCAAAAACGGTACGTAGTGATGCGAGAGGCCTCAAGGGTGGAGAGATCCTTTGCCTGCCGAGCCACCTGCTCGTGCAGCCGAGCACTCGCGTCCTCCGTCCCCATCACTTAGCCCCGGAGCGCGAGCACCTCCTGATCCGCCTCCGACCAGGCCCTCTGCTCCGCCTCCAGGGCCTTCTGTGCTGACTCTTGGGCGGCCCGCTCTGGCTCAAGGGCCACCAAGGCCTCTTGAAGTGCCACCTCAATGTTCGCTAGGGACACCTGTAGCCCCGCCTCAGTCTCCTCCTGGCGGACCTTCGCCGCCTCGAGCCCTTGCTCGGCAGCAGTCGCCCGCTCCGCCGCACGCTGCCCCTCCGCCCATGCCACAATCGCCTCAGCTGCCTGGACCTGGGACTCGTGGCAGGCGGACTCCACCCGACGCTCAAGCTCGGCCATCCGGGCGTGTTTCGTCCAGAGGAAGTGAGACTTGCGGGACGACATCTTCCTTATTTCCTGTGAAAACAAGCATGCTAAAAACAACCGACAAAAGATTCAAAGGGCAAGGACAAGTACCAGAAACTCACCTCCGTGGTGAGCTGTAGGTCAACCTCAACCAGCTGCCAGGTGAACTGAGCCTACTTTCGGGCATTCTCGAGCTTCACGGACAGCTTGGTGAGTTCGGACACTGCGGCATGCCCTTGCCCCCCAAAGATTTCCCAGAGCTGACACTCCCGGGAATCCTAGAGGACGAAGCACGACTTTGTTGGGTCCTCAGGGCAGCGCCACTCTAGGTCACCCTCTGGCTGAACCACCACCAGCTCCCGCGACGACGCCGACGGGTCCGCCATGACTTATGCCTCATCGTCAGACGGTATCTCCACCACATCGGTTGCGCCGGCCACCACCGGGCGTCCCGACTCTGTCCCGGCCGCACTTCCCTCCGGCGCCTTCGGCTCTGATGGCAAGGATGAGCCGTGCGACCCTCCACCCGGCGAGATAGGGAGCTCGCTCTCCCTCGTCTCTTCCACCACGACCAATGGAGGAGGGACCGCGATAGTTACCTCCGACGCGACCCTCGTGGGCGGCGCCAGGATCGCCGCCAATGCTGCCGCTCCCGCTGCCGCCATATCAACAGATGACCCAGGGGGCACCACCCCCGGGAGGGAAGGCTTTGCCACCGCCACCCTGCTGCCCCCCTCGCTCGTTGCAAAACGCTACAGGATGGGCTTCCAAGTTTCCTGCACTAGAGTTGGGGCGATGCTCAGCCCCGACATCCCCAGGCCACTGGCGAAAGGTACGGGTAAGTCACATTCCAACAAAAACTCAGCCAGCAAAAGACCGAAATCAAACGGAGAAAGACATACTGGAAGGCGAGCGGCACAACTCTGAAGGCAGATCCCGATGTCGATGGGCCTATACGGTGAGGACCGCTCCCAGACTACAACCCGCGCTTTACTTCAGCCAGGGGCGGAGTCGTTCCTACCAGCACCTGCCTGACATGTGGGTCGCCATGACCCCCGGCTCGGGACTCCCATACCGGAGCAGTAGGCAGAACGTCCATCGACTGCAAGTCATGAGGCGCACGGGCACCAGTCTGCTCCTTGGATCGACTGGCTTGCAAAACTACGTCCGCAGCCGGCAGGGCCATCCCTGGCTGCAAGTCACGTGCCGTCTCCGACCCCGGCGACGAACAGGTGCCAGCCCACTCCTCGGACCACCCGCCTTGTTCCGCCATGTCCACAATAGGCAGGGATGGAACCAGCGATGCTGTTGAGGGGCGTAGTGACCGCGTCCGCTTCGCCGCCTGCTCGCCAACAACGTCCATGCTCGCTGTGCGCTTCCTCGATGCGGGAACCGCCGCACGTCGCGTGGCCTCCTGTTCGTCACCAGCGGACATTGTCGCAGGGCCGCGATGCTCCGTCGAGGTCACAACGACCTCCTGACTCTCCTCCTCATCGGAGACGACCATGTCATCCACATTCGTAGGATCGTCCAACGTGAGTTCCGACTTGACGTCGCTCCTACGTTCCCCGGCCCTCATGCGCCGGGCGACCTCCTTCTTCTTCTCTTCCTTCCGCTGAACCTCCTTGGTTCTTTTCTTCTTCCAGGCGTCCGTCGCCTCCTTCTAGGTGGCCTGATGGGCCCGGCCCTCCGGTCCCTTAGGAAGGTGTGGCCGGGACTTGTACCTCCCAAGCCCATACGGAACGAATGAACCAAAATCAAAGAAATGGGAAAAGAGCAGAGAAAAAGTGCGAACAAAATAAGGGAGCATACCAGTGTGGGCACGATCGAGGCGTTGAACAGTATGGGTTTTCCCACGACCATCTCTCTGGCCCACAGCTGCAGCACTCGGCTGATGCGACTCCAGATCTCATCGTCCGGCAGCTCCTCCAGCGATGCGCGGTCCAGGTCCGACCAACCGCCATACATCCACATCGGGTGCGTCTTCTCCACCAACGATGCAACCCGGTGGCGGTAAAGGGTGTGGAACACCCGCACCCCGCCGAGACCGCTCCTTACGAGCTACTGGAGCTCTTCCTCGATGGCCTCCGCCTTGTGCCTCTCCGTGCGGGCGCAACCCCACGACCAACTTTTCTGCTTCTCTGGCCTCCCGCTGGTGAATGCTAGAAACGACGCCTCCGCCGGATTCCTAATATAGAACCACTCCCCATGCCATCCCCGGTTGGAGTCACATGGGTTGTATGCGGGATACGAGCCTCACGCGCTTGGCTTCCTCTGCAGGGCGAAACCTCCCACCGGTGGCATCTCGGCCGAGTTCTAGTCCGTCATAGCTCTCCCAGAGAAGTAAAGCCGGAAGAGATCCACGTGCGGCTCCATCCCGAGGAAAGCCTCGCAGACGGTGATGAAACCAGCGATGTGCAGTACCCCCGTTGGATTGAGATGCTGCAGCTCCAGACTAAACTCATTGAGGAGCCCACGCAGGAACCAGTGCGCGGGGTACCTCAATCCGCGCTCATGGAAGGTAAGGAAAGAAACCACCTCATTGGGATGAGGTTGTGGGAACTCCTCCCTCCCAGGGACCCTCTAGTGCGCCACCTCCTACGGCACCAGAAACCCTTTCTTGATGAAAGCCTCCAGCACCTACTTCCTCATGTTGGACAACCTCTAGTCTGACATTTTCGCTCCGGATCGCAAAAAGATCGGTGAGTTCCTCTCTTCTCCCTCGCTCTCTCCTCCTTCTTTCCTAGAAACCTTCGCGGCTCTTAGGAACGCTCACGGCAAAAAAAAGGAAGAGAGAAGGCGGCGACGGATGAAGAACAGGTGAAAGAATGGAATGAAAACCCTCTCCCTGCTCCTACTTATAGAAAAGGGAACAACGGTTAAGGAAGGACGCGCCGATCGGGAAGGCAGAACGGCGGAGCAAAAATTTCTCTCTCTTTTCCATTTAATGCAGATGAGACGTGCCCTGAATCGATGAGAGGCGCCTTGCTCGATGGAACGGCTCCTGATCAGACGGGACGTGGCCTGGCCGTGGCCCACCACTACCGCACGATCAACCACTACCACACGACGGGCACAGGAACCGAAGCGCCACCGCACGAGGGCAGCTCCCCACTTCCCTAGGATAGACCTGGGGAGACCAAAAATGAAATCTCTACCAGGAGACCAACCGGCTCCCTGAGTTGATCGAATCACTCAGTATCCACACCAAGACACAGGTAGGAAGCAAAGGGACACCCCATGTAGGCCATGTCGACTCCGTCACGGACGACGAGCATGGGTCTCGGTCGGACGTTTTCGACTGAAGCTCTGCGAACCCCGTCACTCCAGTCATCAAGGTAAACACTACCAAAACCCCCTCTATTTCTTTATATCATTCATACATCCATACATGCATTCATTCCATACGCCCGCGCCTCCTGGACGATTCGGGCCCTGAACTGCCCGGGGGCTCGGGAACTAAGCATCGCACATGCAGCGAGATGCACCAGAACGCTCCGTGTTGCGTCACGAAGCGGCGGTTGCCTCATTCGACATGGGCAACCAACAGAGCCTGGGGAGAAAACCACAGATGAGCCCCATGCGGCCCTCACTCAGTCCGACAGACCGAGTCATCTCAACCTGCTTGTTCGATCCTGAACCTCTCGCCAGACCCACATAATCTCCATCGAGGGGAGGCCGTTAGGCCACCCAGGTCGATCTCCGGAACGACCTAAGCATCTGCTGGGTTGCAGGTAAAGGAGTAGTGGAATGTCACAAGAGGGCTATGCCGACCCCGTCATGAACGACGGACCCGGATTCCGCTCGATCACACCCATTAGAGAACTCACCGAGCTCGTCTTCGAGCCCAAGCGATCGGAACAAGCGACGAAACTCAGCCCCTCCGGTAGTGAGGAACCGAGGATGGGGTAACGCACACAACTCACATCAACACCCACGAAGGCCCGACAGGGCTCGGGGGCTCAAGACAAACGCCAAGGATAGCGACCTCAAACTCGCTAGATCCATGACTCCGACTCGCCCAGTCCCACAGCGTGCACTGACGCTAGGATCCACGAGCACCGCCTCGTTCGATCTTTAACTAAACTAACTACGCTTCGGCTTCAAAACAGCTTCACTTCCGACTGTGCTCCAAAAATCCTAGGACTGTGACTCCGAACTCGCATAATGGCTTCACTTCCGACTGCGCTGCAAAAATCCTAGGACCGTGACTCCGAACTCGCATAACGGCTTCACTTCCGACTGTGCTCCAAAAAATCCTGGGACCGCGACTCCGAACTCGCATAACGGCTTCACTTTCGACTTCGCTCCAAAAAATCCTAGGACCACGACTCCGAACTCGCGTAACGGCTTCACTTCCAACTGCGCTCCAGACTCCTATGACCGCGACCCCGAACTCTCGATCCACGGCGCGCACCGATGCCTGGGTCCGCTCACGACTCCGCCTCGCCCGATCCCACGGCGTGCATCGACGCCAAAGATCAGTGAGCTCTGTCACATCCAAACCAAGCTGTCTCCATCCATGGCGCACACCGACGCCAGTGTTTTGTCCCAGGCTAACTTTCTCACCCGATCCACGGCGCACATCAACACCGGGATCAGTAAGTTCTCTCTCAATCCAATTGCCGCACCTCATCGCCTCGGCTGCACAACGATGCTATGGTTAAACAAAATTCTGTCTCAAACTAAAAAAAGCACGCCCGCCGAAACAACACCCCCCAGACAGTTCTGCCCGAACCGCCCGGGGGCTCGGGGGCTACACCCGCGGGTGCGCTCACGCGCACCCGTCGACACAACAGAAAACCTCCCCCGCTGACAACGCAGAAAACCCCCCAGCCGGTTCTGCCCGAACTGCCTGGGGGCTCGAGGGCTACACCCACGGGTGCACTCGCGCGCACCCGCCGGCAAGACAAAAAATCCCCCGGACGATTCTGCTCAAAATCGCCTAGGCGCTCGGGGGCTCCTGTCGAGTTCATAAACCCAGGGTCCCTCAGGGACCAGCTTCCACGCCAGAGCTCGGCCCAAGAAAATAGCATGTAGTTCATGGGCCGGCCCAAGAGTCTAAAACACAACGGGCCGGGACGACAGTCCGATCACCGACCAGAAGGTCTACCCAAAAGAACAAAGCGCCCGCTCGTCAACTTCTTCGGCCCACCTCTCCGACCGGAGCACTCGCTTCAGACACCAGCCGCCTCTGGACGGTCTCTCCGATCGGAAGGCCTAGCCCAAAACACTGCTTCCACCTCCGATCCTACGTATCTGACCGGGGACCCATATGAAGCCTGCTTACCGCTCTTCTTCGACTGGCGCGGCTAGGGCCGACTGGGGCCATCCGACCGGGGACATCCGCTCGGAAGGGACCAGGGGCGAATGGAGAAGATAGTGCACAAGTTAAACCACGATACCAGGGACCATACCCTGTATGCCTGTGGGAAAGGTGCTCCACAACCGCCCTGACACAAACAGTATTGTAGGTGCTGACTTTTGTGTCTACAGTATTGTAGGCGCCGTTGGACTCCCGTACGGTAAAAAGCCCCCCACATGCCTCTGGGCATCGGTAGTACTGTGGGCGCCAGGATTCGCCATACCTGGTACATGTGGTAGGGCTCCTCATATACCAACAGTATTTTGCAGGTACCAATATCTACCCTTCCTAAAGAAGACAACGCAACCTCCCATGTGCACCTGACATTCTACAGTGACATCAACAGTATTGTGGGCGCCTACCGTCATCACTGTCCTCCTCGACATGGGCAGCAAGGCTTAGTAACATCCGTACTCTCTCCCTCTCACCTGTAAAGCCATCCCCTTCATCTATAAAAGGGGATGCGCTCCCTCCAATGAAGGGGGTCGACTTCTTCAAGTTGAGATTCACTAGATCGATAGCTCACAACCCCTCAAGCACACGCTTAAACACCCAGCTCATAGCAGAGCTCTGGTCACTCTCGGCCCTTCCGGTCGGACCCGACTAGGCCTCTCGTACACCCCACCTTTCTCGTTCTCATTTGTAACCCCACTACAGAATTCGAGCACCTAGGCTCAGGAATAAAGGCACCGACCGACCCAAACTGGACGTAGGGCATGTTGCCTAAACTAGTATAAATCCTGTGTTATTGAGTGCTAGGCCACCTCCGATCACAACGTACAGCAAAACTATAAATATTCACTAGTTGGTCACTTTCTGTACTGACAGAATCTATCTCAGAAATGCTAGGGATGTCATCAAACCTCGGCGGTGATTGAACTAGAGAAAGAGGTGGTAGCCCTGCACGCTCTCTAGCCTCCCGGTTGGCTTCACAGTTCTCCAACCAGTCCTGATATGTGGTCCTCGCTACATATGTGCATGTGGTGAAAATAGCCTTGATCCACTTCTCCATCTTCTTTTCCTTGCGAGGCCTAGAGCGGGATGACTCAGGCACGTCCACAACTGATGGAGAGCATCTTAGTGCCTTGCTAGCACCTGCTCCTTGGGTCTTCTCAATCTTGTAGAGGGTGTGAAAGACCATCTTTCTCAAATCAGTAGCCAATGACCCTCTCAATAAAAAACATGAGATAGGGGGCATAGGGTATCCCCTTTCTCCCATCCTCCATGGCGTTCCTGAGCTCATGCCACATGAAGCGAGGGACATTAAACATGTCACCTCCAGGAGCAAATCTAGCAAGCACATTCCTCTCATATCCATTAAGATCAGAAGCTGCTCTATCCTTGGGATTGATAGTGTGCCTGATCAAATTGTTCAGAATGTAATAATAGCTCTTCAGGCCACTGACCTTCCCATCTGCACTTCTCCTGTCAATCCACATATAGGCAATATAACGGATCTTAGCTCTAGCCTCATCATGAATGTAAGTAAAACCCCGTTCCTCCTCTCTAAAACCAAGGATTCGACTGAAAGTCATAAAACCAACTCTATAATGTCGTCCCCCAGTCATCCAGTGAATCTCATCAGTGTAGATGCTATAGAAGGAAGTGGCATGAAACTGGGCTAGCACTTCTTCATTCCAATTATATCTGAAGCTCATAATATTAGTAAGGCCAAACAACTCACAAGCCTTGATCACCTTATTGAACTTAGGCTCATTCTTCCCTTCATCTCCTCTGAATCAACATACTACATCTTGACAACCTTGGATTTCTTAGAGTTGAAGTTCACAGATGCATAGAAGTTGGAATGAAACTCATTCCAAAATCTATAGTCAATATCCAAATCCTTTGGTTGCTCATAGGGATTGTTTTCCCATGCTTCTTCCACCATCTTTATCTTTCCCGCATAATTGAGTAATATTGACAAAAGTTTGATAAATGTGAACGAGTTGTTACCCCTTTTGAAGACTTCCAAAGATGTTATCAACGGGATGATCCTGTTGTATTGTTTGCCTTAGCCTTGGATGCTCAATGGCCTCTTGTTCATCTTCTAGATCTTCATCATCATCATCATCTTGCTCAAATATGGGTTGTAGGTTTTGTCCACGGATTGGAGTCGAATCAGCTGCTGCTGACTATGTAGGTGCAACACTGCCGCGCTCAAGTGTGGTACTGCCGCGTGCAGGAGTTGCAGCAGGTGTTTGTTGTAGTGTAGCATCTGGTACATCAGCAGAAATAGGTGCAACAGCAACTTGAGGAACCACCACTTTAGTGACGTCATTTTCTTGTGGTCTAATATCACCAATAGCCAATTGCTTGATTGCTTCACATGGTGGATCCTCCTTTCCTACAACACTTGAATCAACTTGCTCCACTTGAGAGTCATTAGATTCATCAAATGTCATGTCTACCGCAATCTCAACTCTCTCGGAGGTTTTGTTGAAGACATGGTAGGCATGTTCATTTGATCCATAACCAAGAAGAAAACCTTCATCAACTTTAGGTGCAAACTTAGAGATTTTGGGTTTCTTATTAAGTATGAAACACTTGCACCCAAATACTCTAAAGTAAGACACCTTAGGCTTGTTACCGGTTAGAAGCTCATATGAAGTTTTCTTCAACTTCTTGTGTAGGTAGAGGCAGTTGATGCCATGGCAAATGGTGTTGATGGCATCACACCAAAAGATGTTCGGTGTCTTGTACTCATCTAGCATTGTCCTTGCCATGTCAATGAGTGTACGGTTCTTCCTCTCTACTACACCATTTTGTTGAGGGGTGTATGGAGTTGAAAACTTATGCTTGATGCCCACTTCATCAAGAAACTCCTCAACTAGATTCTTGAATTCGGTCCCATTGTCACTTCTCACTTTTTTGATGGGAAGACTAAACTCCTTTTGAGCTCTTCTAACAAATATCTTCACCTTCTCTTGAACTTGGCACTTGTCATGCAAGAAAAATGCCCAAGTGAAACAGGAATAGTCATCAACAATAACAAGACCATATCTGTTACCCTCGATACTTAGGTAGGCGACCGGTCCAAAGAGATCCATATGTATTAGCTCTAATGGTTGCTTGGTGGTCATGATGCTCTTTGGTGGGTGAGGTACGCCAACTTGCTTTCCGGCTTCACAAGCGCTACAAATCCTATCTTTCTCAAAGTGAACATTTGTTAGTCCAAGGATGTGTTCATCTTTTAGAAGTTTGGCCAAGTTCCTCATCCCAACATGGGCTAGTCGACGATGCCAAAGCCAACCCATGCTAGATTTTGCCACTAAACAAGTCTCAAACTTAGCTTTACTTTTGTTGAAATCAACTCAGTAAAGTTTTTTGTTTAATTGACCTATAAAGACAATAGAGGAATCCTCCCTTCTAAAGACTTCCATGTCCTTATCCGTAAAGAGACAATTGTAGCCCATCTCACACAATTGAGAAACGGACAACAAATTTTAACTCAACGAATCAACATGTAAAACATTTGTAATTGAATGCTCAAAAGTTATAGCAACTTTACCGAGACCAATCACATCCCCTTTGAACTATCTCCAAAGACAATATTTTGATTTGAGTGCGTCATCAGTGAATATGATGAGAACATACTCCTTTCACCGGTCATATGACTTGTACATCCACTATCAAGCACCCAACTTGATCCACCGGAGGAGTATGCCTACAAAACAAGTTTAGTTGCTAGATTTAGGTCCCCAATTTGACTTGGGGCCTTGCATGTTAGTCACAAGGATCTTAGGAACCCAAATAGAAGTATTCCTATATATGTTGGTTTCCTTTCCAACATATTTTGCAACCACTTTCCTACTGTTGTTGTTCTTCAAAACAAAGCATGATGTCAGGCTTTGTCGAGTTGCATAAGTCTTTGGTTGATAGGCATACTTGTTCTTGGTGGCCCACAATGATTCCTTAGGCTTCTAGAAAACCTATTTCTACTGGTACACCTTTTTCTTGGGCTTAGTTTGATCAGGAGCAGAATTGGTAGCCATCCCATTTTTACGGGGCACGGCACTACCGCCCTTCACTACGGCACTGCCGTTGTGCGACACTACCACTCTAGGACACTGCACTGTCGTAGTCTGTGCAGGCTAATCTATACCAATTTTGCCCTTCCTCTCAAACTGCACACACTCATAGCCATTCACTATCCTTCTTCCATTTGTCTTGGCTCCTTTTGTGTGGCCGAGCCCATGCTTGATTGAGGGATGCCTTCCTTGCTTAAATTGTGGCCCTTTTGATTCATCATTCTTCTTGTCATTGAATTGAGTCACACTCATCCACCCTTTTCCAATGATTTCATTGAGCCTAGCAATCTCCTTTCTCATAGCCTCCATGTTTGCAAAGTTAGTGGAATAGGCATTCAAATCAAGATTAAAACATTTTTCACAACCTTGACTAGTGGAGAAAGTAGAGGTTTCCTTTGCCTTAGAGAGATGTGAGTTGCTATCCCAAAGAATGCCATATTACATCTCAAGTTCTTTGTGCTTTTCATCCAAGTCACAATACTTTTTTTTGAGAGGTTTATTTGCTTTCTTTGTGATAGCATGGTCCTCTTGTTCTTTGGCCAAGGTCATGCACAAGGATTTCACCTCACTTTTCTCTAATGCAAGAGCTTCTTTGCTAGCAATGTAGAGATCCTCTTGTTGGATAAGAGTCTCTTCTCTAGATTCTGGCTCAGCTTGGACACTCTCTAGATCCTCCATTAGCTTCGTGATGAATAATTTGGTCTTTCCATCCAAATTTTTAGTTATCATGTTTATTTCTTCATCACTAAATTTATCATCACTAGAGCTATCACTAATATCACTACTAGAGATATCACTAGGAGGTGGAGGAGTTTTGGCCTTTGATTTGGATTTTACCTTCTCATGCTTTTCCATGAGACAAATTATGGTAGAACTGCCTGAAATAACACACCTTTGGAGGCGCTTGTCTTCCACTAGACACTAAGCACCCCGAAAGCAAGCTACATCGGATGGTTCCGTCGAGCACACCCCAAGGGAGAACTCAAACAATCCATGTTTTTCCTCTAGGATCCAATAATGAGAACGGGTTTACAATACTTAGTCCATTTCATACATCAAGAGTTCTCAGAAATACATCATTACAATACCAAGTTCAGAGTGCGGAATTTAAACAACAGAATTGAAATAAACTTCTAATGATAAGATACAAGGATCCGTCTGTGCCCACCAGAAGAATCCTCCACTCAACAGCTACTCCTCAAGCTACACCTACAACAGGGGTAAATAAACTCTGAGTATACAATGTACTCGCAAGACTTAGCCGACTAGTAGGAATAACTTCCCGACTCCAAAGGATATGATAAGCTTTATGGTTTGCTGGGTTTCCTTTTTGCGAAAAGCCTTACTAGTAGTGAATCCTTATGGATGTTCTTATTAGCAGTCATGATTAGATCATTTATCTAGCCATTCTATGTAAGCACATGTTCTACTTTTAAGCAAGAGTTGAGCAATCAGATCCATTTTAGCATCTTTCATCTTCCAGTTCTTACTACGGTGCTAGATCATAGACAAGTTGTACCGTATTACACAGCGATTCGCGAATCAATGTAGCCCAGCAGGGTACCCCGAAACACACACCCCGCTTGTTGCCTAGGCACAAGTAGGACCAACCCACCACTCTCCTATCAAGGGGTCTAGGTCCCCATCCAAACTTGGACTCCAAGCCCTCACTCCTGAGTCCTAGACTCAGTGTGGTGCTCAGACCTCCACCATCCCCGCCTCCAATCAGTCAGTCCAGAAAGAGTCAAAACCCATGACAAGAGAGCAATGAGCCTTCCCTACTCCCATAAACAAGTATGTGCTCAGGATAATAAGTCTATGACCTGACTAGAATCTAATGCAATGGTCGGTCCTTAACCGACACGGGTAGGCAAAATAGTGTAACCAAGCTATGCCCCGTTTGTCGCGGGACACAACCTCTTACACCCACCAATACCCATACCATATCTCTACCCCGTCTCCATTTCCTTTCACCATTTTATCATGAGAGTGATAATAATAATCACCTATTGTTAGTAACGGCATGTTACTCACGCTAACAATAGCCTAAGCATAGCAGCTACTCGACCTATGCTAGTAGGACTCCTAGGTAGGTATATCTATGCATGTAGTTTCAATATAAATCCTATAACGTAAATGCACATCACACACACACACGCGTGCACACACACACACACACACACACACACACACACACACACACACATATATATATATATATATATCCAGTGATCATTCAAAATAAGGGTTATACATCAGGGCTTGCCTTGGGTAGGAGTGGTGTCAGCTTAGTCAGTCAGTGGCGGCTCTGGGACCTCCTCCTGCATGAGGATCTCCTCCTCGTACTCCTTGATCACCTCTTTGAACTCATGATCTCCGATGGTCATGATCTTCGCCAACTCGTTCTCTACATGCATGCGATGATGATGCAACACTTAGAATTTTAGCAACAGTAGCTCCTAAATTAAGAATACACATGGTAAACTACTAAGCTAGCTCTAATGACTAAGATACTAAGCTAACTATCATCTTCATCAAGTAAAGTGTTGGGTTCAACTAACAAACACCTAGCTTTACAAATGAAGGATATATCTTTATTTCTACTAATGATTTAATGTATATTTAAAACAAAGAGCATTTAACTACCTTTATGTTAAGTCTATTCTAAAGCTACAAAAATTACACTGAGCACATAATAATACCATGAAGCTACCGTAAAATTTTCAAAGCTACAGCTATCACCATATTGCCACAAAAATTCCTATAATACTTAACCTAATAATATTAAGCACTCTCAAATGATTTAATAGTTCCTGGTATCAATAAATATATATATGAACTAAATACACCAACAGATAGAGCACAATTTTAGGAACTAACAAAATTAGTTTCACAATTTTTGGCTACCTACATGATTTCATATGATTTACCAAAGTTCAGATCAGAATTAAAATGAAAAGCTATTTCTATTCTCCACAAAAAAGATAAACTCAATTCGGCCCAACGCGGCCCACGCGGCGCAACACGCGCGTGTGAGCGCGCGGTGGCCCATAGGCGAGGCACGGTCCACGCGCGGAGGCGGCCCACGACGAGGAAGCCCTCGCACGTCGGCACTCTTGCAAAAACGCCCCTAGACTATGAGCAAAACAACCCTCAATCCACGTTACTATTTCTATAGACAGCTATTTTGCAACGGAACCCTCAGATCTTTCTCCTCTTTTCAACGACAAGGTCCTCGCCCATCCCGGCACGCTCCGGCATGGCGAGGGGTGGCACTGGCGCTTACGCCAGCCACATGGGACCCCTACTGACATATCTACGAGGCTGACGCTCACCTAGGGTTCGACGCGAGACGATGGGCGGTGGTTGCACAAGCTAGGACGCTGTAGAGGGACCTCACCATGACAACGGGCACCCTACGGCAATGGCAACGGTGTTCAGGCGAGCCACAGCAACAACAAGGTGGTAGGGGTAGCGGGTGAGCAATGACCACCCACCAGTGACCATACTGAGAAGTCGGCTTGACCGGAGATGACCCGAGTGAGGCTGGCCACGTGCGCGCTGCGAGGTGAACGACGGACCACAAAGGCAAGGCCGTGTCAGCAGCGAGGAGGCGGCACTAGAGCTGCGACTAGCATGCGCATGTCAAAGAGGGAGCCAAGGCTAGCTAGTGGTGTAGAGGAATTGGCGCGGGATGAAGTGGTGGAGACTGGCCACGACATGGGCGGCGATGGGCCTTAGCGGCATGGCAGCCGACAAAGCTCCAAAATTGGAGCTCCGCGTGACGCGAGTCAAGGCGGGCTGGGGTCGGCTAGAGAGAGGGCGTGAAGGTGGAGACGCGAGCACAGGGAATTGATAAGAGGTGTTCGCTCTCTGGCTTCACCATGACACGATGCGTGTAAGGTCGAGATGGCGGACTAGAGGGGGGGTGAATAGTCCTTTCTAAAATTAATCGCGTCGGTTAACCGAAATCAGTGCGAAATTAAAACTATCGGTCTAGCCAACACTACACCCCTTTATCTATGTTCTATAGCACCTTCCAAAGATACTAATTAAGCAACAAAGGTGCCAGGCTAGCTAGAGCTCACCTAACTAATTCTAGAAGCAAGGTCACACAAACCTATGCCACTAGTACTTCAAGCAACAAGAGAGCTCCTACACAAGCAAGTAAGCAAAAGCACAAAGCCACCTAAGCTCACTAGCAATGCTCATTAACAAGGCAACCAATGCCAAATTAGAGAGCGCAATTACTTAGCTACACAAACTAAGCAATGTGACTAACAAGGTTACACAAACCAAGTTAGCCACGCAAGAGAGCTACTTCTATGCTACACAAGCAAGAAGGTAACTAGTAAGCTACACAAGCTAACTAATTACAAGAGCAACTACACAATCACAATGTATATGAAAGTAATTACAAGCTTGTGTAACAAGGATGCAAACCAACGGGAAGAACAAGGTTGACACGATGATTTTTCTCCCGAGGTTCACGTGCTTGCCAACATGCTAGTCCCCGTTGTGTCGACCGCTCACTTGGTGGTTCGGCGGCTAATTGGCATCACCCTCCAAGCCCGCACGTCAGGCGCCGCAAGAACCTACTCCAAAAGTGAGGGTAGCTCAATGACACGCTTTACTAGAGTTGCTTTTCGTGGCTCCCGCGGGGCGAGCACAATGCCCCTCACAAAGCTCTTCTCTAGAGCACCGCACAAGCTTCTTGCGGGCTTCGACGGAGACCACCACCAATCTGTCTAGGAGGTGGCAACCTCCAAGAGTAACAAGCACCACCGGGTTGCAACTCGATCACCTAGTGCCACTCGATGCAACCTCATGATGCAATCGCACTAGAATCGCTCACTCACATAATCGGATGACCACTATCAAGTATGTGTGAGATGGAGGGTTCCCAACCACTACTACACAAGCCACAAAGGCTCTAGTGTGCTCAGCTCTAGGCCAAAGGCCAACCACCACTTCTATTTATAGCCCCATGGGCTAAACTAGCCGTTACCCCTTTACTGGGCGTTTTTTGGGTCGACCGGACACTTCGGTCAGATCAACCGGACGCAGCACCGGACGCACCGGTCGTGAATATCGGACGTGTCCAGTCGCTATATCGGACACGTCCGGTAGCTGCCTGATCGCCATGTGTCCCACTGTTGCCTCCAATGGCTCTCTGACATGTCCGACCAGACGCACAGTTCGAAATGACCGGACGCTGAGCCACTGCGTCCGGTCAAGTCCAGTAAGCCTCCAGGGCCGACCGGACGTGTCTGTTAGAAACTGACCGGACGCTGAGCCTTAGTGTTCGGTCGAGTACAGTAAGCACCCACGCTCGACTGGACGCGTCCGGTCACTCCGGACCGGATGCTGCTAGTGTCCGATCAACTGTCTCACGGAACACCGTCTTTGCCGATTCACACCGGACATGTCTGGTGTGGCGACCGGAAGCGTCTGGTTGCACTGTGCAGTTCGGTCCCGAGCCACATACCGGACGTGTTCGATCTTCATACCAGACGCATCCGGTCACTCTATGACCGGCACGACTAACTCGTTTTCATCACCAACTTTTTCTCCTTTGCAAATGTGCCAACACCACCAAGTGTACACCACCATGTGTATGTGTGTTAGCTTTTCACAAACATTTTCCAAAAGGATTAGCCACTCAACTTGCCACGCCACTCAATCCTAGCGATGATGCAAAGTTAGATCACTCGAGTGGCACTCGATGACCGATATGCAAACAAGTTTGCCCCTCTTGATAGTACGGCCACCTATCCTAAACCCAGTCATCAACTTCTCTACACACCTATAACCGGTGAAATGAAATACCCTAGGTTATACCTTTGCCTTGCGCATTCCATTCCACCTCCTCCAATGTCGATGCAACACATGCACCAACATGATCAACAATGATATGATCCACTTCATATCATCATGTGATCATATTGGTTCATCGATCTTGACTTCACTTGCTTTTCACCGTTGCCTTCATCCATCGACGCCAAGTCTTGCTCAAGCTTCACCGCCACGCGGTCCATCGCTCCAAAGCCTCCAACTTGCCCTTCACGCTTGCAACCGGTCCATCAAGCCAAGCCTTGTCTTGATCTTCTCCACCTTGATCACATGACTCAATGTCATGTCTCATGTGCAATAAGCTCCTTCATCATCATATGTGTGAGCTTTGCAACATATCCAAGCCATTTTCACCTTCATGGCATATGTTGCTCACACACATGTACCTGTGGACTAATCGCCTGTGTATCTCACATAAACACAATTAGTCCACCTAGGTTGTCACTCAATTACCAAAACCACACAAGGACCTTTCAATCTCCCTCTTTTTGGTAATTGATGATAACTCTACAAAGATATGGAAATTAAGCTCTTTTGGATTCATGTTGCTTGCCCAAGCAATTTTACCATGTGTAAATGATTTTGGACAAGTATCACAAACCAAAAATGGTAGTATTAGCTCCCCCTACATATATGCTAGAGTGTTTGATTTGAAGTTCGCACATATGCATAAATTGAAATTGTGGGAGAGCAATTACTACTAAATGATGCTAAGGTGTATAGAGTAAACCTTTGAAGCGTGATACCAATCGGAGTTGCACCTTTAAGTTCATCCTTAGCACCATGGTTAGCTAGATATCACTTGGAAATAGAAAGCACTAGATACCTTGTGAGATCAACATTAAAAGCAAGGTACTAGCATTACTTGAAAAGCATACCAAGTGTCTAGCTATCATCTTATGCATGCTAGTTCACATTTCATCAATCAAATTCTACAATTAGCACACATCACACAAGCATGCATGCATATAGAATTTAAGAACTTATGCAATGCAAGCAAGCACATGACTATGCACATATCAAATGCAAACAATCAAAGTTCATGAGCTTGCTCCCCCTACTTGTGTGCTTCTCTTGTCCAAGAATTTTGATCCATCTCTTTTTTCAATGATGCTCCCTCTTTGTCCATGTCCAACCATTACTTCTTTGTTTCAATCTCTCCCAAAGCTTTCATATCTTATCTTTCCCCCTTGTATAATCTCAATCTTGAAGCTTTCATATCTTTGTACAATCTCTCCCCCTTTGTCATCAATTTCCATAAAAGGTGTGCTTCTCATTGATGCAAAGGTATGCATTTGGGGTAGATGGTTGAGATGCATTTTTGATGGACATCACTTGATTGTTGGAATGACACCACTCCACTTGTAACTTGTACCACTTGTATCTTGTGTAGGGCTTCTTGAGATACCACACATAGGATCTTTGATCTTGATATCAATTTGTGTGACACCTCCCCCTATGTGATAGCATGGGTCATCCATTTGATACACTTGAGCTTTTGTAGGTGAGGGATGCATTCTTCATTTGATGATTACTTAAAGTTGAGGATCACTTGTGGAACCATCGTCTTGTCTGATTGATACCATGTGTAGATGTGGTACTATTTGAAAGAATCTTCTAGTATGGAACCACTTGTTGGATTTATCAATAAAATTTTTTTCTTGAACATTTGCTATCTTCATGAGTACCACGTATAAGATATCACTTGTGAGTTGATCTAGACATCACTTGTGGATTCTTGATGAAATACTTGAATCTAGATACCACTTGAAACATACAAACTAGATATCCATTTGCATTGTTGTCTTGTGCTTGTACTCTTATCACTATCATGAGCTTCTAATGTTGACTTGAACTAAATTGATTTGCCTAAGCTTCCAAGTCCGGTTTGAACCAATGACAAGCTTCTTCACACCTCTTGCAAGGGTTATCTTGCCAATGTTGTACTTGTCACTTATTGGCAATCCAAATTAAATTAAGTACTTGGGTTTACTAGCTTATGAACGAATTCATATACTAACCACTAGATCAATTAATCATTCAAGCAATAGTGGTAGGTTATGAATGTAAACATTTCATTTGTTATGCATGATCCTATGAAGTATGTACTATATGCACTAACCGCATACTAGTAAGGGATGAAATGATCATGCACATTACAATGATTCCTTTGCTATGTTGGAGTAGAGGATAGTCACATAGATTCCAATTCATTACTCCAATAGCAATATGAAGTCCATTTATATGTATGGTTGGCTTGCTTTATCTTTTGATCAATGCTTGCATGAGAGAACTATTTGAAATACCACTTGAAATGTCATGACTTGATACCACTTAAATTGCCATGATTATCTCTCTTTTTGGGTGTTGCTTGCTTTTCTTGATCAACACTTTTGATTGCTTCAACTAAGCATCTCAAATATTCCTTAGATCACCACTTCCATGTTAGCCTTCTAAGTACCACACTTGGTTCACCTACACATAGGCGGCAAGCCCCAACACTAGGGAGAACTGACCTCTCTCCAAGAACCATTCTTGACACTCACTTGAAATAACTTGATTGAATGATCCAAGTGATGGACTTAACTTGATGAGTAACCTTGATTCCTTCTTTAAGTCTTTTTCTTTCTACTTGTTTAAGTTCTTTTCTTTCTACCAAATGATCTCCAATCACCACTTGAACTTAAACTTCATTTTCAACTCGAGTTTGATCTTGATTTTCATCTTGAGTACCAAAAGTGTGCAAAGTACACTCTATAATCAAATGACTTTGTACTTTTTACTTGTCATGCTTCTAGATCATCTTAAAACCAAATTTAGGTACCTCAAACACTTGTAAACATATTTCCAACTTGAGGACCTTTCAATCAAAGTGACTCCAGATCAATCCAATAATTGTCACTTTTCTAGCAGATTCTGTAACCTTCAAAGAAATAAGCATATCTCCCAAAGTACAAATCTAAACACCACAAAATTTGGTGGGGTGTGCATAAATAAGTTATCTATAAGCTGTAAAAAAGTTGAGCTTCATTTGACTTCTAGATTGCTACCAGATTTCAATTCTTCCACCACTGCTACATGCTGAAAATTGTTGCACTATAGCTGACAAGATCCACTCCAAAACCAAAGTTTTTATTATCCAATTCTCATAAAATTTGTATAGCATCTTATACCATAAGTCTAGAACATGTGTACCAATTTTTATGCCAATCCAACAGGTTTTGATCACTCAAATATGTCTAAGATCACAGCTAGCTCAGATTTTGCAATTATAGGATAAATTTCAACAATTGAGCTACACTTCATCAAATATGAATCAAACTTGAAACTAACTTGTTTGAATACTTCCATAAGACATATATCCATTCAAACCACTTACTAAAAGTCATCTCATGAATTTATCCAACACAAATCAATCCAAACTTGATCTTGATTACTAATCACTTATCCATTCAATCAACTTATAGCAAGCAACATTCCATATTTATCCAATTCAATCAACTCATATGCACCCAAATGAAATGATCAACAAGAGATATACCTTGGTTAGCTCATGATCATCCATTTAGCAAGCTTCAACTCAAATATTTGCAAGCCATCAAATAATCCAATGAATCACCACAACTTGAATATGACACTTGTATGTTGTAGCACTTGGACTTCACTCAATTTTCACTTAGCATTGGGTTGGATATGCACTAAGCTTCAATGCTTGATTCAACATATGATGATCAATATGAAAACAATTAAATCAAGCCTCCAATGCCATGGTACCTACACACATTCATCCACTTTTTGATGGTACCCAAACAATTTTGGGTCCTCTCAAGTTAGAAGCAACATACTTAGGCAATGCCTTAGTATGAGTAGTGGGATGTTTTGCAATAGCAACCATAGAGGTACCATTACCATCCTTTCTAAGCACATAGTTATCATCAATTGAAATGGGCTTAGAAATTTTACCTAAGGGACATGAATATGCCATGTGTCCCCTTTCTCGGCATGAGTAGCATTTTCTCTTTGCTTGAGCCTTTTCTTCCTTGCTCATGTTGTGCTTCTCATTGCCTTGCCTCTCATGGATTGGTTGAGCCTTCTTCTCAAGCTTGGTAGGACACTTAGAGGCAAAGTGTCCCATACTTCCACACTTGAAGCACTTGATGTGAGCATAATCTTTCTTCTCATCTTCATTCTTGCTCATCATCTTAGCATCTTGAGTTTGCATTGGATGCCTTGCCTTTCCACCCCTTCTTATTTTCTTTTTCTTCATCATCAAATCACCACCATCTTCATGGTTGATCTTGATTTGCTCTTGGTGTGTCTTCTCTTGCTCAACTTGTGGCTTTGGTTGAGGCTCTTCTAGTTGCTTCACCAATTGCTTGGTTGGGCACATAGAGGTGAGATGACCCCATGTGCGGCACTTGAAGCACTTCACATGCTTTAGCCTCTCTTCTTCCTTCATCTTCTTGAGCTTCTCAATGTTAGGGCAACCATTTGCAAGGTGCCCCGCTTCATGACACCGGTAGCACATGGTATGAGAGAGCTTTCTTTGTTGTAGCTTCTTCATCTTTCTTTCTCTCTTTATTTCGCCCTTTGTCATCTTCTTCTTGAAGCCAAGGCCACACTTGTCACCATAGTTTCTTTGAGTCTTCAACATGTGCTCAAAGGTGACTTTTGAGTTGTAGCACCTCTCTAACTTGTTGCTCAATTTTTCACTTGTTCATTGAGCTCATAGTTCTCCTTCAAAAGATTAGTTTCACAAGACATAGAAGTAGAACAAGCATCTATATGTGAAGAGCATGGCATTTCTAATAAATTATCACAAGAGGTGGATACATGCTTCTTGCCTACATCACAAGGGTTAGCAACAATATGTGATTGATTAATTGACCCATGTGATGAGCTCTCATTATTTTTAAGTTTCTTTATAAACATTTTAATGAGATAAGCATATTGTTCTAATAATTCATCATGAGATGCAAGTAGTGTCTCATGATTCAATTTTAGCTCATCATGTGAAGATTTAAAAGCATCAAGTAATTTCTTATGTTCTTCACAAGAGTTCTTTAGAAATGAGTTTTCATTTTCTAATTTCATTGTTTTAGCTTTCTCATTTTCTAAAGACACGGTCATGCTAGCAAGTCTACTAACAAGCTCATCATATGAATCAACATGATCAACCACATTATCATTTGATACCTTGGTGTCACCTTGTGACATGAAGCAATGTGGTGTAGTTGGAGAGCTTGTGGTAGCATCATAATCATGGCCCGAGCATGAACCATCATCACCATCAAGTGTGTATGGGGTAGGATCATCATGTGCATCACTTGAGGCTTCATCAATCTTGTCAAGTGAACTTGTAGTAGATCGATCATCATCATCACTTGACCATGAGGTGGAGCAATCTTCGATAATCACCAAGTTGTGGGCATGCTCAACATCCTCATGCGCCACTTTCTTGGGCTCATCCTCCTTGAATTTGCCATCATCCTATGTGGAGGAATCATCGAAGGTGCGTTTGATGGACTCCCATATCTCACGAGCGGTTTCCGTGTAGCTTACTTGTTTCATCAACTCAAATCTCAATGCATTCGTTAGAAAACAACAATCATGTGCATCAAGTTCATAGAGAACTCTTTGAGCCTTGGTGAGATTTCTATGGTCCAATACATGAGTGAGACCATTAGTGACAACCCACTAAAATTTAGGTCCCTTTGCACGAAAATGATCAAGCATGTGATTTTTCCAAAGTGCAAAGTTTGTGCCATAAAAAATATGTGTCTCACAATCATCTAGCCCAAAGTTCGCCATCCTCTCGGGTCGGTAAAGACCACAAATGAGAGACCTAGCTCTGATACCACTTGTAAGGTCGAGATGGCGGACTAGAGGGGGTGTGAATAGTCCTTTCTAAAATTAATCGCGTCGGCTAACCGAAATCAGTGCAGAATTAAAACTATCTGTCTAACAAAGACTATACCCCTTTATCTATGTTCTCTAGCACCTTCCAAAGATACTAATTAAGCAACAAAGGTGTCGGGCTAGCTAGAGCTCATCTAACTAATTCTAGAAGCAAGGTCACATAAACCTATGCCACTAGTACTTCAAGCAGCAAGAGAGCTCCTACACAAGCAAGTAAGCAAAAGCACAAAGCCACCTAAGCTCACTAGCAATGCTCAATAACAAGGCAACCAATGCCAAATTAGAGAGCGCAATTACTTAGCTACACAAACTAAGCAATGTGACTAACAAGGTTACACAAACCAAGTTAGCCATGTAAGAGAGCTACTTCTATGGTACACAAGCAAGAAAGTAACTAGTAAACTACACAAGCTAACTAATTACAAGAGCAACTACACAAGCACAATGTATATGAAAGTAATTACAAGCTTGTGTAACGAGGATGCAAACCAACGGGAAGAACAAGGTTGACACGATGATTTTTCTCCCGAGGTTCATGTGCTTGCCAACACGCTAGTCCCCAATGTGTTAACCGCTCACTTGGTGGTTCGGCGGCTAATTGGCATCACCCGCCAAGCCCGCACGTCGAGCGCCGCAAGAACCTACCCCGAAAGTGAGGGTAGCTCAATGACACGCTTTACTAGAGTTGCTCTTCACGGCTCCCGCGGGACAAGCACAATGCCCCTCACAAAGCTCTTCTCCGAAGCACCGCACAAGTTTCTTGCGGGCTTCGACGGAGACCACCACCAATCTGTCTAGGAGGTGGCAACCTCCAAGAGTAAGAAGCACCACCGGCCTGCAACTCAATCACCTAGTGCCACTCGATGCAACCTCACAATGCAATCGCACTAGAATCGCTCACTCACATAATCGGATGATCACTATCAAGTATGTGTGAGATGGAGGGTTCCCAAGTACTACTACACAAGCCACCAAGGCTCTAGTATGCTCAGCTCTAGGCCAAAGGCCGACCACCACTTCTATTTATAGCCCCAAAGGCTAAACTAGCCATTACCCCTTTATTGGGCGTTTTTTGGGTCGACCGGACGCTCTGGTCAGATCGACCGGACGCAGCACCGGATGCACCGGTCGTGAATATCGGACGTGTCCGGTCACTATACCGGATGCGTCCGGTAGCTGCCTGACCGCCATGTGTCCCACTGTTGCCTCCAACGGCTCTCTGACATGTCCGACCGGACGCACAGTTCGAAACGACCAGACGCTGAGCCGCTGCGTCCGGTCGAGTTTAGTAAGCCTCTAGGGCCGACCGGACGTGTCTGTTAGAAACTGACCGGACGCTGAGCCTCAGCGTTCAGTCGAGTACAGTAAGCACCCATGCTCGACTGGACACGTCCGGTCACTCTGGACCGGACGCTGCCAGTGTCCGATCAACTGTCTCACGGATCACCGTCTTTGCTGATTCACACCGGACGTGTTCGGTGTGGCGACCAAACGCATCCGGTCGCACTGTGCAGTTCAGTCCCGAACCCCATACCGGACACGTCCGATCTTTATACCGGACGCGTCCGGTCACTCTGTGACCAGCGCGACTAACTCGTTTTTATCACCAACTTCTTCTACTTTGTAAATGTGCCAACACCACCAAGTGTACACCACCATGTGTATGTGTATTAGCTTTTCACAAACATTTTCCAAAAGAATTAGCCACTCAACTTGACACGCCACTCAATCCTAGCGACGATGCAAAGTTAGATTACTCGAGCGGCACTACATGACCGATATGCAAACAAATTTGCCCCTCTTAATAGTACGACCATTTATCCTAAACTCGGTCATCAACTTCTCTACACACTTATGACCGGTAAAATGAAATGCCCTAGGTTATACCTTTGCCTTGCTGTAACACCCTAAAATTTGAATTAGAGTTAAAATGAATTAATTTGGAATTTATATGCTCATGAAAGTATAGGAAAATAAAATTTTTTTATTAATTTAAAATTTATCATAAGGTAGAAACGTATTTGTTGCATTCATGCCGGTCTCACCTCGTGTTTCTATGTGCAAAATGTGTGTTTTTTATACGTTTAGAAGATTTAATATCTAGCTCTAGGAATTTTTCAGCTTCTTTACGAATTTAATTCCTACCTCCTTCACCTTAATCTTTATGTTTCAAGTTCTCAACAATCCTTTTATGAGCTCTAAATACTTTATTTGGATTCATCATGTTCCAAAGTGTCTCTGAAATTTTTCCCAAATTTTCGGAGGTCTCGAGTATTTTTTCGTGGCTTAAATATCAATTCTTAACTTTTCTAGAATTATTTTATTCGTGAAATTAATTAATTCCGAAAATAATAAATCTCTTATTTTTTTCAACGCTCAAAGACATGTGCAATAATCTTAATAAATCCTAAAGGCACGTGTCTTTATTTACTAATAGGCTTTAATGTTTATTTATGCCCATTAGTGCAGATGAATGGTGCAACATCGATTAGTAACATATTGCTAGTTGATGGAGATGTGGAAAGTTTTTCTTCCTATATATATATATCAACCATTTGAATAAAACACACCAAAACTACCGTAAAGAGAGCCCCTCTAAGAAATTCCCGCCATCGCCGTCGTCGCCGCCGTCGCCTCGTCACTTCTCGAACGTCCCAGCCACGCCGTGAGGAGCGAGCTGCCGCAACGCTGCCTCACGCCAGAGAAGGCCATCGTGCTTGTGAGCAACGGATCGAGAGCAAGCCTTCCTGCATGCGAGGAAGATCACTGTCGCCGTTTTGCACATGCACGTACAAGTCAGCGATTAAGCGCTACAAAGCCAGCAGAGTAGGTGCACAATCCATACTACACGTAGATCTCCTATATCCCTTCGATCTATTTATTTTTTATGCTTAATCGTGATCCTTCCTTTTGTCAATCAACTTCACTCCATCTCATGCAGCTGCAAATCGATCGCCCTGTCCTTCCTACTAGCAAGCTACATCGTGCAGCATGCAAACGAGCATCCTGATGAATAGTTGAAGGTCAGCCGCTCCATGCATTGATTCTTTTGCCCACGATGATAATCATCTTTATCTTTAATCTATCGTTTGAACGTGAAGTACCAAAAATATCATTCTTGCCAAATAATCCTTTCTAAACCTTAAACTCTTGATATTTTTATCGTTTAGCTCCGATTTAGTTTGTTCTTGTTGCGTTCAGCTCGTGTCGATGTAATCGATAATTTAGCAGCGAAGTTGATCTGCCACCTATTTCACTGTTTATAGATAAATATTAATTAATTTGATTAATGTACAGGCAGTGAGTTTTCTAATTTAAAAACAATATAGGTGTCACACTTCAACATTTTATATGCAAATATTTATATGGTTTAATTAATTACAATCACCAATGTGTTTTTATAATATAATAGTTTGTTTAGCTCGAATCCACGCCACATGCAGTTCGAGTAGGTGCTCTCTTTTATTTTGGCAAAGATAAAATCTAACTTGAATTATACGATAATATATGTTAGTAAAATACGGCTAGTTTAACTCAGCTTTGAAAATAAAATATGATTTATTTTACTTTAGTTTTATAATTCGAATCTAAATTTGACTTAATTTCTATTATCTATAGAATATCTTATATATGTTTTTATATAATCAAAACACATGAAGCTAATAGTTTTATGAGTAGATCTTTCAGTAGATGTAATTTTTTCACCGTAGCTCCGACTAGAGTGCTTTTCGTATCTGTGTGTTCGTAGTGAGACGTAGATTCATTTTACAAACTTTTCATCTTGATTTTATGATTGGTGTACTGTTCTAATTTAGATCTATTGTTTGCTTCGTGTATGATTATATGGATGCTTGTGTGGTGCTTTATGATTACGTCTAGTCGGTGAGATATACGTGGTGATCAAGAAGAAGAAGAACGTTGAAAATTAAAGCTTACGGAAGTATCGGTGTTTAAGGCAAGTATAGCATGAGATCTTGGCCTTGTTCGGCCGGTGGTTGGCCACCCCTCCACGAAAATCACTATTCATGTGAACAATATTTCGAGACGAACATTATTATTTTTCTCTCACAACAATCAAATAGGAATGCAGATTTTTGTTTTATTTTTCAGTCCTACCAAATAGGCCCCTTCCTTGTTGTCCTATACACCTTTAAACATTTAATTCATACTTGCATGTGTCTACCTTGACCGCCACTAAGGATTTCCTAGTACTTTATACCTTGTACCTTGATACCTATAGGGTATTGCATTGGGTAGTTTGATGCTAGTGCTCAACTACAGCCATGATCTTGTAACCTGACTAATGTAATATGTAATAAATATTAAAAGATGCTTTTTAGCAACATGGAACAAGGGGCTAGAGCATTGGGCTATTTTATGGTGCTTTATATTCCTCTCCCTAAGGACTTATCTCATAAGTGATCATCTCGGACTTACAAGACAACTGTGAGGGCTATATGGCTCTGCCGTTAGCTCAGTATGAGGACCTTTTCTAGCTTGTTAGTGGTTACCTTTATGGCGCAAGAGGGGTGTGTTCCGGATTGGATATAGTGCGGCCTCTGTCTCGTCGATTAATATAGGCTACTGCGTCATTGTGCTGCTCGCTAGAAGGGGAGCTCTACATTCGCAGGCTATAGAAACCTAGCGGCCCTAACTTGTTAGACGAACATTTGAAAGGCTTCATAGTGAACCCTGCTGACCTTCCTTGGAAGTGGGTCAAGAGATCAGCTACCTCGGGCGAAAGGGTAAATCACGACTCATAGTGAAAGTGTACAACCTCTGCAGAGTGTAAAACTGTTATATCAGCCGTGCTCACGGTCATGAGCGGCCTTGGAACATTTACGGAATAGATGATCACTAATGGTTAATGATGATGAACACGGATGATACTGATGATGAATATGCTTATTAATGATTACTGTTTATGCTATTCATTATTCATGTTTACCTGATCATGTGTTTATATGGGCTTGTGATAACTTGTTGCTACTCCTTTACTAAAATTGTGATTGTTAAAAGCTAATCGCAGTTAAACCAATGTCAGCCTTTTGAGCCTCATGAACTCCATGTTATATTTGTTGAGTATGACATGTACTTACGCTTGTTTTATTTTTTTTACTTTGGCAAAATCCCGGATGGGTACCAGAAGGAGGTTCTTCAGTGGAGTTTTCCAAGAGGTGTTAGGCTTGTGATCAACCAGTTGACGATTCCTGTGGTGTTGGAGGCTTCGCCAGAAGAATAGAGTTATATTATATACTGTAAAGTAAGACTATGTCTTTTGTAACAACTACTTATGCGTTATGTAATAAAGGCATTGTCTTTGATATTACCCCTTCATTTGTAACTATATGTGTGAATTGAATTCCTAGGCACACATATGGTGTGTATCTGGTTTTGTCCTTAAAACCAGGTGCTACAATTGCGCATTCCATTCCATCTCCTCCAATGTCGATGCAACACATGCACCGACATGATAAACAATGATATGATCCACTTCATATCATCACATGATCATATTGGTTCATTGATCTTGACTTCACTTGCTTTTCACCGTTGCCTTCATCCATCGGCGCCAAGTCTTGCTCAAGCTTCACCGCCACGCGGTCCATCGCTCCAAAGCCTCCGACTTGCCCTTCACGCTTGCAACCGGTCCATCAAGCCAAGCCTTGTCTTGATCTTCTCTACCTTGATCACATGACTCAATGTCATGTCTCATGTGCAATAATCTCTTTCATCATCATATGTGTGAGCTTTGCAACATCTCCAAGCCATTTTCACCTTCATGGCATATGTTGCTCACACACATGTACCTATGGACTAATCACCTATGTATCTCACATAAACACAATTAGTCCACCTAGGTTGTCACTCAATTACCAAAACCACACAAAGACCTTTCAACGCGGCGGTGGCAGAAAATAGAGGAAGAAAGAGGGAAAGAGAGAGACGGCGTGGCAGGTGGGCTCGGCTCATCCACGCCTTGGCGGGATGCAAGCGACAAGCATAGGAGGCTCACGCGCCGACGCTACGGACAACACGTGCGTGCGTCCGACCAGCGTGGCCCGCACGCCGTAGTGCCATAAATGGCATGGCAATGGCGGCTCACCCACGTGCGCATGGCAGAGGCGACACGCACAGGGCTAGCAAAAGCATAGAGGTGCAGCAGATCAGTGCGGACGCGACGACGATGCGCGACGATAGCAGCAGCGTCGATATGTGAGTAGTGCCAGCAGCACAGCGCAGCCACGGCGGCACCCAAACGACAGTGTGAGGCAGAGCAGCAGGGCGAGCGGCTCGCTGCGGCTGACCTCGGCCAAGCCCAAGCGACACGACGACAGCGGCAGCAGCGCGGCACGGTGGTAGGACAGCCAAGCGCATGTGAGCGGCGGGTGCGGTGGCTCGCGGTTGGTGGCTAGCGGCATGCCCATCGTGGCTAGGATGCGGCAGCAGCAACCGGTCATGACGTCAGGGCAGGACGGCCTGGTGCTGCGCCCAACATAAGATAGCCCGAGTTCATGTTATGCACGGATTTCAAAGTGTTCAAGACATCTAAACCGTTGATCCAATCCCCAAACCACTTTTGCTATACCTTAGAGGGCATATTAGGCTACTAAAACAAGCCATAATACTACCCTACTCCTTAACCCAATCTCTCATAATAAATTGCTAAACATAATGTCTAGCAATCGGTAGACTTGAAAATTTCTATGTTTTAGAGTTGAATTTGATTTCCATTTGCGATTTCTAAGCTAGTGGAAATATTAGCTAGTAATATCATTTTTCGACCGCAAGTATTTCATTGTCATCTACAAAGTTTATACTTCAAACTTTATTTAAGTATCACACACATGTTCTATAGCATTTTTGCTTAATAAAAATTGGTTTTAAACCCTAAGTGATATAACATGACTATCGAATTAACTTTTGCTCCGCATTTTAGTTGATCGTTTCGAGTTACAGAAATTGATCTACACACTATCACTTGCATTAACACATAAACATGATGCTCATGACATGTTTTAGTAAATGATGTATGGTGTAACACCGAGGGTGTTACACAAATGTGAGGGGAGTAGTAGTCATCATCGGACATATTGTTGAAGAGCCTTGGTGTAGGGGATGACTTGTGAATGGCAATGGTTGCAATCTTCTCATCCTTTTTACTTGTGCTCTCTTTAGTTGAGTCTCCTTCATGCCCAATGTGAGCATCTCCCATATTCTTCTTGCATTTCCTCCGGTCGGCCTTGTCCTCTTTCTTGTATTTGTTGTCCTTGATCTTATATGCACACTTGGCAATGAAGTGATCGGTGCTACCACAATTGTAGCATGTCCTCTTTTTCTTATTTGAAAAGTTTCTCTTCACTACCTTGTAGCCTTGCTTCTTTAGCCCACTACCTTGTAGCCTTGCTTCTTTAGCCCCTTGTGAAATCTCTTTATAAAGAGAGCAACATCATCAATCTTCTCATATTGATCATCATCATTTTCACTTTCACTTGAAGATGATGTGGTCTCTACTTTTTCTTGAACTTGCTTGCTTGCTTTAGGCTTGCTAGTTGAAGCTTGTTTAGTTGATCTTGGACTTGCTTGTAGAGCCTTGCTTGCTTGATTTGTTGGCCTTGAGAGCTACATCTTCGATCTTGATGCACTCTAGCTTTGCTTGCAATTCTCCAAGTTTCTTCCTCTCATTTGCTTCTTCTCTTTGCATGTCAAAGGTCAAGATTCTCCCAAGTATATCATTTGGTGTGAAGTACTCAAACTTCTTCTTGTCTCTAAATAGAGTGACTATGGTCTCATTTCTAGGTAAATAAGCTTCCAACATAATCTTGACAACTTTGTGATCATCTAGATCATCACAACCATAGCCTCTAATCTCGCCCACCATTGTCATCAACCTATCAAACATCTCTTGTGGCCCCTCTCCATCCAAGATTACAAATCGGTTGAGCTTTGACATCAACAAATCAATCATTATCTTTCTCACTTTGTCAACCCCTTCATGTGCTAGGTGCAAAGTGTAACATATTTACTTGGCAACATCAACTCTAATAACTCTATTGTACTTATCACCATCCAAGGCACTAAGCAACACACTTGTGGCTTGACCATTGAGGTGAATGATTCTCATCTCTTTTAGTGTTGGGTTCTTGGGATCAACCGGAGACTCAAATCCATTGCAAACAATCTCCCAAATGCCGGGTTGAAGACCTATAAGATAGGCCCTCATCAAGTGCTTCCACTTGACAAAGTTAGTCCCACGGGCAAATTGATGAAAGACCTCCGATCATGGTTAGTCATAGGAATAGAAGAGTAGTTAAAGGATACGGTGACATATTTATTGTTGTTGGCCTTGTCCTTTCCTTTCTTCTCCTTTTTGTTCCCCTTCAACACTTGGTATGACTCATCATCATCTCCATCTTCGGAACTACTTATATGCTTGATGATGCACTTGTTGCCTTCTCTTCTTCTTCCTAATTTCTCTTCTTCTTTTTTCTTGCTTCTCTCTTGAGCCTTCTTTCTTCTTTCCTTTGCTTCTTCTCCTCTAACCACTCCTCCTCCTTCTTCTATCTTGCTTCTCTTTTTAGCTTTCTTGCCTCCTTGCTTCTTCTTCTCTCATTATCATTGAGAGTTGTTTCGGCATCGGTAGCCTCAAGATGTGGTAGTGTGGTGTTGCTTGCTGTCGACACGCTCAGCTTGCTGCTATCCGTGTCGACATCCACCGGCTTCAAGCCACTAACTCCTCCTCCAGGCTCCATACCTCACGCGGTGAAGCGTATATGAGGTAACCTTGCTCTAATACCACTTATAGGATCTCTGGTTGGCCTAGAGGGGGGTGAATAGGCGTATCAAAACAAACACTCAAACTTTTATCAATTCACCCTGCGGCACTACCGCTTTGACGGGCGGCACTGCCGGACCAGAACAGCGGCACTGCCGCACCTACAGACAACTTCGAGTCACAGTTCAAAATCAGTGAACGGAAACTTAGATTAAAAAAATTTCTCAGCTTACTACAGGTATGATAGTCATAGATCGAGAGCTAGAAGTAGTAGGAACACTACACACAAGTAGATCAACTAGAAACCCTAGAAATCACCTCAACAACAATATGACATGCAAGTAATGTAAATCAAGTACAAGAGACAATGATTTATCCCGTGGTTCGCCTCGCCACTAAGGCTTGCCTATGTCCATGTTGTTGAGGTTAGCCACTAAGGCTTAGGGCTTTCTAATCCTTCCTCGTTCTCAAGTGAAGAGGCTTAACTCTTGAGATGAGGGGTGAGTTTACTAGCTTTAAGAGATGGTTACAATCCTCCCTGGGCTGCCACACAAGTTGGCAAGCTTCACGGGCGACGCTCTAGCCGGCTTGGAGCCAAGCTCCAAGAGTAACAAACACAACCGCCGGCCAAAACATGAACCAAGTGCTCTTTTGAGTTCAGGAATCAATGGAGCTGCTCTCTAATCAAGTTTTGGACCCTTTTCTCACAAGGACTGATAGAAAAATCAATGGATTTGCTTGAGGGCTCAAGATCACCAATGGAGGGGGAGAGAGAGCTCCTTTTCTATTTTGGATGAGCTAGAATGAGCAGAAGAAAGAAGATAACCGTTGGTAAGGAAGAGGATGGGTATAAATACCCCCTCAGCCCCAACGGTCACTTAAGTCGCGGCAGTGTCTCTCTTCAAGTGCGATAGTGCCGCACCAGTCAAGACAATAAGGGTAAGATTGAAGTTTAGGCTATCTTGGCGGTGAATCTGAGGATGCATGTGTATGTTTGAGCACTTGGTAGTACATGTTAGCTTAAGCATTGAGCCCCCTTAATAGTACGACTTTTTCTATACTCAAATTCAAAATATAAAAGAATTTAAACCTCCTTTGAGTTTGAAGCCATCAACATTTATAATTGGGGGCTCCTCCGTTTCGTGTAGCATCCTCGAATATAAATTCCCTGCTTGTCATCTCGATAAATCTCATTAGTTCTCTAATTGCATGATCATTATCACCAAAACTTATAATTAGGGCTTGATTGCACTTTCACACCACTCTTTCTGGCACATACTTGCAACGAATTAAAAAGTTTATAAGACACCTTAGTAATCAGTAAATGCATTTGGCAGTTTATTTGTAATATTATGCAAATCAACAATTCTTTGAACTCAACATTTAGTATGTGATCCTAAGCTTGAAATGTCTTATGCATTCCAAATAATTTCCTGGCATTATGTATGGTACATCAAATCTTCCCCTAATGCCTGAAAATGCTCATTATCAAAATAAAACCAGCATATGGGTTGTAAATAGATCCTCCATAAGAGATATAAATACTTAACAATTGACAGAGATTGAAATCTCATATTGATCCCCAGTTTCCTATGTGTACCCATCAATATATGCTGTGGTGGTGAGATTGGTACGTATACAACGTACTCAATCTTACGTAAATAGGAAATCTTCTTGGATTCCCACGTACTAAATGCACATGGAGGATATGAAGATAATCTCAAATCAGGAGTGTGTAAATCTACCTGACCCCAACACGAAGTTGGCAAATAGCAATTCACTAACAATGGTCCCCTTTATGACCTTGATGTGATACTCATAGATTCCATTTATCCTTTTGGATATGTAACTAAATTCTTGTTACACCAAACAATCGTCATTGTAGGTACAAAAATTTAGTAGTGTTCAGGATAATGAGCTCACAACAAGAGCCATTATTTACCAAATGCATGTCTGAGTGTAGATACTTTCACACACTCTAAATTATCTTATAGATGTATCTTTACAACCATGAAATGTTTGAACTGTCCATACAATCTTTGTATTGGACCCACACATATTCTCTTGAATATGATCAAGGAATCTAAGACATTTAATCTAATTTTAAGATAAGAGGATCTTAAAATCTATTTCCCTTGTGACACTTATCGTATCCACACTTTGGGAAAATCTTGACCAAAAAATTGCCAATAATTTTTCACCTCATCCCGTATGATGGCCAAGTTGTTCATTCCAAATCCGGAATGCATCAACAGTGTGAAAAATTATCTTACACGCAACATGTTGTATGGGGATGGTTGTATGCATAATACAACCAAAATGAGACTTATCTCATTACTTATATGCCATATCCAATGTTGTCCTTTTGTGTTCACATACGAAAATACATTTGGATATCTCTATAATTTAGTAAGATGCGAGTTGAATTGGGACATAATTAAATATCCTCAATTGCTAACTCAGTATCTAAGGAAGAATGATAGTGGCAAAATAGACCAAACAATCATTGCAACGCATCAGCGATGGCCAAAATATTCCCTCTTCTTGTCATAAGAACTAGGAACATTTTGCTTCCTTAGTTATAGAGTTTGTGGTACAAATGCCCACTAGGCACATATCATTCCACATTGGAATTATTCCCGTACAATCTATATATGACAAGAGTTTAATGAGATTCTCGCCTAATATATAGAAATCCATAAATATTATCGAGTATCAAATACATCAATATGATACCCACAATAGTTATGCATTGACAACACAAATATTACAACATCTTCGATCGATATTATCACATAATATCAACGGACGATGAGATTATCCCAAATCTCAAAATAAATCATTCGAAGCATATTCGATGATCATGTTGTCCATCTCTGTGATGTTCTCTTTATAAGAAAAGAAGAAGTGCTGTTGTGTGATCCCATAAGATCCAGCATAAACAACCAACCTCCTATGTGGTTTCAGATTTTAAGATTGAAGCACCCTTCATATCTTATTTCTGTAGCTCCTGTTTCATCCCTTATAGAATGTTGATATAGATCAACTATAAATTTAAGAGTACGACATTGTTTAGCACCACAAGGGCAAAGGGTTTTTGTGGCGAAAATTTTCATCACAAAAGCTTATTTTTTCGCCACAAACAAGCCTTTGTGGCGAATTTTTAAATCGCCACTAGTCGCCACAAATACTCGCCTCACAGATACTCTAGTGATGAATTTTTGTTCCTCGCAAATGACCATACTCATTAGTGACAAATTGTACTGTCACTAGTAACGGGACCATTTGTGGCTCATTCGTTGTCACAAAAACATATGCATTAGTGGCAAAAAATGATGCCACTCATAATGTTTTTAGTGGTGATAATAGTTGCCACAACTATACAGAATCTATGGCAATATAATTGTCACAATTACCATTGTAAAAGTGACAAATTTTGTGGTCACTAAAGACTACATATTAGTGATAGAAGTTTCGCCATTACTTGAGTTTGTCGTGTCGATGCTTGTTCTCACTATTAAATTATAATTGTGTCTAATTGTTTACCACAATATGTATGGGAAAAAGTGGTAACTTGTTAACACAAATACTTTTCATTTGTGATGCAAACTAATCCTCACATGTAAACTACGGTGGCAAACCTTTGTCACAAAAAATTATCTTTTTGTGAGAACTGACAAGACAAAATGTATCAATAGTTTCATCACAAAAAAGCATAGCATTTGTAGGAAAATTTTAGTCTGGACAAGTTTTGTCACAAGATAAGTTTCAATTGTGTGAAACACATTAGATGTTGTATGCGAAAAGTTATCATTATTATCCTTGTTGTAGTGACAAAATAGCTCAACAAATGTACATTATAGCAATATGATTATTTCAAATCTGCACCAATAATATTTATTTCAATAATTTAAATTTGGCATTAAGCATTACATAAAACTAAGAACACTCAAACCTCAAAATAACTCTCTTGACACTACTTTAAAGTCTCACAATAATTATTCAACTAAAGTGTTTAAACTCTAAGATGCTGGAGGCTGTGAGGCACCAATGCGTGCAATTAATGCAGCCATTTGATGATCAAGTTGTTCCCTCACTAGGCGAGCAACTTCTCCACTCTGTGCTTAACGCAAAGAACTCATCTCATCACGTTGGGATTGTTGCTCTTCTTGCAGTTGTGCATTTGTTTCGACCACCGTGGAAACTTGGCCTTCCAAAGCTTGTGCTCGTTGCTCGCCAGACCTCAAAGACGTTGCTCAAAGACATCTGCACATGCTCGAGCTGCAGCTTTTCACGCTGCTCAAGCCTCAATTTGCACCTGCAATCGATTCTTTCCTCAGCCACTCGGTTTACAGCACGAATGCCAACACCACGTGAATGGTTTGGCTTTCGACCAAGAACTAGTGCGAAGTGCTCCACTATTGGCACGGGCGCAGAAGAAATCTTTTCTTGATGTATCCCAGCAGCTTCATGTAGTTTGGTCTGCAAAGCATGAAAAACAAACTAATTAAGAACCCATATACTACACAACAGGCAAAAACGTTCATGTAAGTAAATTAGACATTATTGTCTACAACATCCTCTAGAATAGTCTGAAGCACCGGATCAAATCTCGGTATGATGATGAAAACTATGCAAGATGATAAGGGTATGATTGGTTTGTTGCATATATGCCAGCTAGGCTCACGGGATTCAAGTTAGATGATTAGTTGGTTGTATGGCTCCACGGGCCTAGTTCTGTTCATGCAAAACTCTCTTAGCCTAGCTCTCGAGATACTGAGGATTTTAGGTGTTTCTTGAGAGTTCTGGCTCGCCAGATCTGAACAGTTACTAGGTAAGGACATTATTAGCATATTTTAAGTGATATTAATGTACTTCAAACAATATTAAGCATGAGTAAGATAAATTAAGAGCAATAAAAATGGTTGCATATAACAAATACTACCGTGATTGTGTTTACTTGCCTAATTTCTCGTGCAAGCAAACAAACATCATCTCAGCTCGACCCTCTCTTCGGATGCAAGCAACGAAACATGGTAGTGTTGTATTTACCCAAGCTATCCCCGAGGGGCCTGCTCCTGGATACTGAACACAACCAATCACACTCTAAGCGGCCAAAGAACACTAGCGTAGGATAGTGTAACATCCAAATGTTCTCAGAGTTGATATTGTTCAAAAAAATCTACAAACATGTTATCTAATAATTGAAAATTACAGACAAATTAAATAATATATAAAATTTACAAACAGCTTAATAAAACGATATTGTTCATGATTAGAGATCTTGCAAACTTTTCAGTAGTGCCTAGACTTTTCAACTCATTAAATGAACAATACAGAGACTACATTGCAGAGATAATAACCATGAAAGAGTCATACATAATTCTACTACCATACTTTTTCATACAAAAACACACCACTTCCACCTAATCCTAGTTCAAAAGGTAGGATACAGATTGACAAATGTGAAACCCAAAGATGCCATCAAGAAGGGAAGTAATATGGTCATACCATTATTTCTTCACTGTTGGAATGGACCATGTCCCATCAGCCTTTTGATATGTAGCCTTCCAAACTTGCATAGCAGTGGGCCATTCACCGGTTTAAGGGTGTCATTGCATTAGAATAACAAAAGCATATATTCACTAATACAGAACGATGTGTAATAGAAAAAAATCTGCCTAGTAACTATTTTGCTCACCAGATCGTAAGCGATTTGAGCAATTGATCTAGTTCCTACTTTGGACCCCATCTCTTGCTTTCCTCTGTTGATAGAGTTTTGGTTGCTCCTTTTACGGTTTACAAATTGCATAAATGTATCATTAACAATTATGCAGACCTTTGTAATTTAGGACATGAGTTGTATGTACTGAAAATCATCATCCGTCCACAAATTCCTTATCAACCATTGCCAACCTTCTGGTGAGACATGTTGTGGCCTTGGCTTGTTGTTTCGGTAAGCTTGAAGTAGACGGTAACGCCGATTATTATATTGACTCTCTACTTGTCTCATGGCACAATCTTTATCTTCTTCTAAAGCTCAGAAACTTTTTTTCAGACAAAGAAAGATATATTGTAATAACCAGACCACCGAATGCAATGATAACCTATGCATGCCAAATATATTCATTTCATATGAAAAGTAGGTCACCTTTAGTTTTCTCCAAATAGATGTAGTAGTACCAGGATAAAACTTATCCATGTCCCTCCACTTCTTCACTTGGGTGGTGCAGTTCTTACAAGAACTGTTATCTCACTTTAAATAAACTAGCATGTTCTCCACACACTTTTGCAAACTCTTTAGGGAACTTTATATCAATATGCTTTCCTTTTGCTCTTCTCTTGCGAAGTCTAAGCTTGGGGGCGGCGGAGATAAGGTGGATTTTGCTCGTCCAATAATTGCAAATTGCAGAAAAACGGAAGAAGATAAGGTGTAGTTTGACTGACAAGTGGGACCCATGATAATACAATATTTGCCACTAATTATTTATCATACGGAACACATGTTTTTATCACTAATATAAATATTATATAACAAGAAAATTTATTTTCTCACAATTAACTTGGTAACAAGTGACAAAAGAATATTTTGCCACAAAAATTTCTCACTCATCACTACCATGTGGCGAAGCAAAATTTTGTCACATATTAATGTACTAATAGTGGGGGAAATTTTTTAGTCACAATTAAGATGGTAAATAGTGGCAAAATACAATTTTGCCACAACATTTTCTCAACGACCTTGAACCGTGTGGTGATATAATATTTTGTCACCTAGAGATGGCAAAACCTGTGAGGAAATAAATATTTAGTCACAATTAACCTATTTATTAGTGACAAATTAATGTTTCATCACTAAATTCGCCACTGAAGGTGCATCCTGTGGCGATATAGTAGTTTGCCACTAATAATCGACGCAATAGTGATGAAAATTAGTTTGGCCACTAATAACATGGGAATCAGTGACAAATTAAGATTTCGCCACCACATTTTATCACTGATGCTCGGTCTTCCTGTAGTGTAGCGCTATGCTAAACACAACCACATATATGACATTACTTTTGTCATTCTTGGGTTTACATTGCCATCACTCATATTACACATTAGGCCTTTTGCTTTTACTAGTGGAAGCAAATTATATGAACAATATGATCATAGTCTTCAATAGGTTGAAAAACTAGAGAGATGATCCACTTATGATTAGCCTCAAGCTATATGAGTTTATTTATTGTTCATAAAACTCTTAAAAAGTGAGCCACTAAGAATGTGCATTTTTTCCACAAGATAATCTTATCGATGATCTTTATGGATGTATAGTACCTTAACTACAGATGAAGGCACAATTCCCTTTGATCTATAACAAAAACCCCTAATTGAGGTTCATTAAATTATTCTATTAGTCCATGGGATAAAACCAATGTTAATGTCCATTGTCCATATGGGATAGTGATGCCATCTAGAGCGAGTTCATCAAACTTCTCTGGAGTCAATATCCACAACATGTGACGAACCATTGATTTAATTAATTTACACCTGTGGTAAATTAAAAATCACTATGGTGATGTAATCTCCAATGCAAAAATTTAGGGGGTTCCATATCTTGTCACTTTGTTTTAGATTGTTGAAGATAGTCAACAAAACTGTAAACTTTCCAACAATTAGAAGTGATAATAAGATGTGTAGACCTCACGAATAATCATTATTAATGTTGGCATACACATTGTAGATAATCTCTATGTCCAAAACATAGAGTAGATCTCTCAGTAGTAGGCAAATAATTTGCTGCTATAGGGCATGGTCTCTGGGCTGATATATATTCATAGGAATATACCACAGCCAATGTCTAAGACTCTACCACCTGTGTATAGCCTTTAATAATGAATGATGGTAATCACCATAAAGTATACAATTCTTATATTTCCAAAACACTTATTTGGGACAACATAATGTAGCTAATCATCAAGTTCAAAATAAACATGACGTAGACCTCTCAATAATGGGCAAATAATCACGGCCATTGGCACAATCTCTGGGCCGAATAATTCAAGATGAATTAAACGCAGCCAATGCCTAGGACTCTATCACTTGTGTTATGATCCCATATGTATGCAAGATATGAGTATAATAATTTTACATAATCTATCATTAATTAAGAAATATTTAATTAAGATGATCTATCGTTGTTAAAATGCAATTTATGAAAAAAATGCCAAATTAACGAGTCAACAAAGTATAGGAATAACTCTATTGTACTGATACTGTTAAAACAAGAAATTTACTAAGCACATAGTGCTATAGTGGGCTTGTGGCATACCTATGCAAAATCCCGTATGATCAAAACAAAAACCCGCTTCCTATGTTAGCCTCACTAGCAAAAATGGTTTGGCTGCCATTTTGCTTTTTCAAATTAGGCACATATAAGCCTAAATTATCTATCCTTAATTATCAATTAATTAAAAGGATCCGATTTTGTTGCAACCAAAATTGATTGCCAAACAACAAATCGACAAACTATGTATGCTTAGACATATATAATTTTCTGGTCTAAAACCAAAACAATGTATTGGAGTAAAAAACTCTACCATACCGATATTGTTAGAGTTGATGACTAAATCAGAAGGCCATAGATACAGAAAATATGTCTCAACATTAACATAGTAAATAACTACAATATATTATATTATGATGCAATTTCTAAGAACGCATATCTCAAAAATTGGTTATTTACACGAGGTAAAAAACTGTGCATCATAATTTGTTTAAACCAGAGGTCTAAATCGAGCATTTAATATTGCAGAAATGTATATGAGGTCCAAACATGAAACATGAATACCCTAATAATCTATTAGAATTATTATTATGTTGTCACATAAAGTATAAGGGTTTATGTGCAAATCACACAACATTATCCCTTCCCACACCACAAACGCATCGGGACGGTTTCCAAAATCGCGTCGGTTGGCCTCACGGGGCTAGATGCACGCCGCGCTCTGTTGTAAGCATTTGCCGATTGCCGTGGTCGAGGCGGCGGCCGCGCGTGGGCCATGAATGCCGGGCCGAGGACGCCGCAGCGAGGCACCACCCGCCGCCGCAGAGAGCGTGCCGCCCGCCTAGCCTTGTGGCGCGGCGCATGCCACCTCAAAGGGCGCGGAGGGGCCGCCACCGCTGCGGTCATGGGCTCGTGGCGCGATCGGATATCAACCGCCCGCCGCCAAGCAGTTCGCCACGGACCGGACCGCCGCCCGGTGGCAATCGCCACGCAGCGCGAGAGGCCGCCGCCATTGCGAGGGTGGAGGCGCCGCCGCGCACTTTCGGCGCGCGCTGCGTGGGAGAAGCCCACAGCCATCCGGGCGTGAAGGCTCTACCGCCGTCGAAGCGCACTGCGGCCGCACACTCGAGCATGTGGGAGCCGTGCGCGCGTGCGGTTCCACTTCCGCCGCCGCAAAGGCGGGACACGCATGACGCCACAAGCCATCTTGGCGGGGCCGGAGGTAATGGAGACGAGGATCCCGATCTTCCGTCGGTGATGGTAACTATCGTTGTGGCGGAGAATGACACACCGATCCGGCTTCGATCGAAAGATCGAACCTCGCAATCTTAGCACCACAGCTCCTCCGGTTATCAACCGAGTCACGGACCAGGTTGACCTCGCCAAGAAGGCTAATCCCTGCCTGCGCAACGAAGAACACAAGCAAGAACAAGAAAGAACGCAACCAAATTGCGAATGTATGATTAATCTCACGAGTTGGGGTCTCACAAACCAAGAACGACGTAAACTGCTTCTTGACAGAATAATCTAAGCAAAACCCAAACCCTCATGGAGGGCGGCGGCTGTTTATGAAGACTCTAGGGTCGTGCAAGACCCTGGGCGCGCCCTAACGGGCCCAAACTCGATACATGGTCCAACGGACCAAAAGACGGTGTCGCAGCACCTTGGCAGATTCTGGACGCTGACTTGTTTCAACGATTCCCGTTGATTCCGAATAGCTTTTGACGTGAAACCACTTGGATTGGCTTCCTTATCAAATTAGCTTTCCATCCATATGTGGATCATCGAAAACGGAGTCCGGATGCGTCCTGGGCGACCAGTTTAAGGCAGACTGGTCCTGAAGGCCGAGGCAGACTCGAATTCGTGTTGGACTGGGCCTCCGGCTTGTGTTGGACGTCCTTGCTGGTCATCATCACCTCCTCCACGTCCTCTTAGTCCATCTTGACCCTCTCCAATGTTCCTAAGCAAGATAACATCATTAGGTAGTAGTCTATTCTCAAAAGTATGAAAAGGATCGCTTAAGAATGAGCTCATCTGTAAATTGAGTTGACGCATTCGAGCCCGGGTCATTGGACCTTGCATGACAGTTGGAGGATCAGCTGGTACATCCAAAGGAGTGATGTCCTCATCAGGAGGGGCGCGCAGCAACCAGCGTGGTGGGCTAGGAACTCGTCCGTCGTCCAATGCCATGCAAGGCAAGAGCACGAAGAATTGAAGAAAACTTGATCTGGGCTTACAGTCTTTGTGTCCAGATGCATTTTTCTCCGCCGAAGATGCCCAGCATCGACGTTTTTTCTTCTCTTCCAGCCCAAAACCAGTGGACGTCGTCGTTGAAGAACAGGTTGTGCCGGCAGCATCAAAATTCTTCTACGTAACTCCTGTGCTTCGCCATATCAGGAGATCGAGATTGGCCTCCACCGTCAAGAAAGAACAAAATTGTCCTCGAATTGTCGTCGGTGTTCTCATCGCTGGTGAGACCGGCGTGCCTTCGGTTTTCCGTCTGGACTGCGATGGACAGAAGCCATCGAGTTTCGGAAGTCGCCAAAACTCAGGGAGGAGCAAGTGCGTGATAACGTGTCAGAAAACAGAGAACGACTGAGATCGATTGATGCAAATAATTGTCTGTTGTATTTCAATGAACAGAAATATATATATATATATATATATATATATATATATATATATAAAGTTCACATGAGCGGTTACCAGTGTGAAAAGAGTGGTATCCATCACTTTTAATATCGTGATTAAATATACGAATCTAAATAATAATTCTTAACAAATCTATCGAACATTTTCTCAGGAAATAAAACAGGCATCGAATCATCAAATCTGGTATCCATCACTTTTAATATCGTGGTTAAATATACGAATCTCATAAAGTATTGTCGCCAGTGGCTCGAATGGCATAATAACACGTACGGGGGCGGTGAGTGATCGAGCGGGTGATTTGATGTGTGTCCATCATCAGTTTGTGTTTGCATTTTTCTCCGGCAATTCGGGGAGCATGGAGGGGACTTGGACGCAGTGATGGATGGGTCTGGAATTGGAATATTTATTCATTTATTTATTTATTAGATTATGTGCAAATAGGAGGATGCGTTTTCATGCTTTATTATTTCACCCTCAATTGGGCTCGAGAAAGCGAGAGTCGCATCCCATCACAGGCAGCACCAAACACACGTCCTTCTCCCACGTGGGGCCATGCCTTCTCTCTAGGTTCCCCGCGGGCCCCACCCCAATAATTACACTGCGCCCTTCCTTGAGAGCTGCTGCCATCGTCTACAACTTCTTTCACACTTGTTTCGTCAATGTATGTATGTATATAACATAAGTACCGTGAAAAATGGAATCGTATATGCAACTTATTCTTTCTATTTGCTCCTTTTTTTTTTACTAAAAAAAGTGTGCGACTCCATGGCAAATTAGGTACAAAATGATCCTGGAAAAAAGAAAGAAAGGAAAAAAGTTGGTACACCATGAACAATCAAACATGATGCTTTCCCCCAAGGAAATTATTAAGAACGTGTTTGCCCGGGCTCCACTCGGCCTGCTCTTGTGCGAGAGCCGGAGCCGGAGTGCCGGAGCCTCAAATCGAGGCTTCACCTGCCGTACGTCAAAACGGCTTCTGCTCTCTCATTTCACGGCAGAAGGGCTCCTCCGGCCTATAGCGTTTGGTGCGGCTCTACTGCCGGAGCCAGAGCCGGAGCTGTGCGGGAGCCGCACCAAACACGCCCTAACTCCAACACCCTAAACACACAACAGTTCCACGTTTTCAATATTTCCTCACTTTCGTTCACTGGGCCTGTTCGCTGGTGGGTACTGGTGTTGGTTTGGGTTGATTGGTACTGATTTTTTGTGAGAGAAAAATAATATTAGCTGACTAGTTTGGGTTGACTGAGACTCACTGTCAGCACACTTGCTACTTGTCTCTCGCAAGAGCGCTTCCACACGTAAGCGTATTTTCCCCAACTCATAAAGACTGTCCACACCAGACTCCCGTGCGGTGCGAAAAACGGGTGCCAACACGGGACGGGAGGAGGGAGGGTGACCACTGACCACACACCAGAGGATTCGGCAGCGTTTGTTAGGTCTGTGCGCCACGCGCGGATCTGCCGGCGCGAATTTGCCATGAAATTTGCAACGGCAGCCCGGACGGGATCTGCGATTCTGTCGCTTGGGACCCGCCTGCCTGTGCCCCACGGGATGCCAAGGCACAATTTAAAGCGGCCCCTGGCAAACGTGGCAGGGTACTCAATACTCTCGTACGGTCTCTTTTATTTATGAACAGGCTTGGGTTGGGATGGGTTGGCCGGTTGGGAGAATCCTGTTCCGCTTCCGCCTTGGAGGGAGGGAATAATACAAAAAAAAATCCATCACAGACACATTGTATTCGGACCACTCGAACCGACCACAAGCGTACATTTGTTCGGAGGAGCTTTCCGGTGGTCGTCCTCAGCAGTGGTCATGTTCGCTGGTCGATGCTGGTACTGATTTCGGCTTTATGCTGATTTTTTAGAGAAAAATCGTTACCGACCCATTTAAGCTTGCGTAAACCAACGAAATGAATGAGCAATTTGTGTAGGTTTTTGAGAATCTTGTACCGTTGTTTAGAATTTAAATGTGTACAGTATTTCACTGCAAAACTCGTTCCCCTCAAACTCCATGCAAAATAAAAATAATAAACACAAAAGGGAAAATAAAGAGGAAGAAAAGTACAGAAGAAGCGAAATGAAGACGGGAGTGAGGAGGCACGGAAAGAAGAGAAAAGAACAAAAAGAAGAATTAAAGAAAATATAAGCGGAGAGGAGAGAGAGAGGGACAGGGAGGGATGGAGAGAATCAGGTGCAGGTGGTGTTTGCGTAGCGTAGGTGGCGTGACGTGCGATGCTAGATTCTGCTCCCGCGCCGGCACCGTGGTCGTCGCCATCGCTCTTCACCCCGAGGCCCCGGCCCAGCCCCACTGCACCCTGAGTCGCATTCCTTGTGCTCCTCCGCCGCCCCCTGGCCTGGCCTTTCCCGTGGCCGCCGCCGCCGCCGCCGTGTTCCTGTTCCTTCCCCTGGATCTCGTTACGTGGAAAAAGGGTGGGAGAGATGCTCTCGTCGTCCTCGCCGGACTCGGACACACCGCACACTTGGCCGGCCGCCGGCGCAGCGGCAGATGGTTCCGTTCCGCCCCCAAACAGCCTAAAAATCCCTTGTTCCTAGCTCTCGAAATAAGTTCCTTTTTCATCAAAAGGAGAAACTTGTAAATAAAAAGAAAAACGCCGGTGTCACTTCGCCTCAGTCACAACGATGAATGAGTATTCAATTTTCTCCTTACAGAAGAAGAAAAAAACAGAGAGTATCTTCTCTCCATGATTGCTGCCAATCATACACCTACATGTCACAGAGCTCAACTACAGTATCTCTCTTTTCAATTTGCTTGATTTAGACGCTTTAATAGCATGACAGCATACACACACATAAACTTCCTGATTCTGCACTGCACAGATCTCTCGTGTACGTGTACAGCACACATCACAGGCCCACAACTCTACACAAAACTACGCAACAAGTCCACCAATAGCGCTGCATTATTAGCACAAAAAACAGCACATTATTTTCAATACCGTGTATTTAAGTACGGAAAAGATTCCCTGCGAGACGAGACGCGAACTGATCAGCTGTTGGTACACCATACAGGTAGACAAAAGTGTACGTCTACCAGAGAACAAAAAATATTTCCCCCCCCAATGATGAAGCACGAGAGGGACGTGCCAACAAAAAAGCCACGATGTTGTCATCCAACAACCAATGGAGATGGACCTAGGGTTCTGGGTGCTGCACAAGACAGAGGATCCGTAGTAGTGTGTGCCCACTCACACAGCAAATCAGCAATGATCGACCTGAAAATGCCAGCAGACCAACCAGCAGACGTACTCCGTACAACATTGCTCCCAAACAGTCATACACGCTGATAATTTGGCCGTTGAAAGTCTTTTGTAGTGTCGAGCGCACGATTTCCTGACCTAATAGATTCCACAAAATCTTCACATCATAGACAGTAGGTTGAAAATTACAGTTTGGAAATGGAATTGCGATCTTATCTAGCTAGTCTGCTGTTCGGTCACTTTACTATGCAGATTGCACAGGTAAGGAAGCTATGATATGAATGAAATTAACTGGCGTCCAGGTATCAGCAACTAAGCATAGTACTGCATAGAATGGCAAAACATAGTGACATTCTTTAAGAAAAATCAAGGAATTGGTCTTCTTGAACAGGCATCGTTATTCAATTCAAAGAAATAAAATGAAAACCTACCGCTATTGATTGTAAATACATGCTACAGAAAACAAAAACCAACACGTACCATGACTGAGCATGGCGCTAATATATATTTCCTATATATTTTCGTTCCTTTCCTTGGGTGGTCCTGTCACCTATCATCCTCTGGCTACATACAGAACTCAACAGAAAGTATTATCTTAAGAAAATTGGAGTTACAATGGAGAATCCTCCCCTTAGGATTTAGCTCAGCTTTCCAGCAGATTAGTTTAGGTCATCTGCTGGCATCTGCCTCCTCTGGTATCACAGTTAAGGTCACTGTCACATTGTTCGCTCTTTTAACAAGAACTTTAAATGGTACTCCGACCTTGTCCCCCATGATATCAATGATCTGCAGCGAACACTTTATTATCGTGTTTGTACAAATAAAGAAAAATAATATAATCTTCCTCTTGAGTTGTGGGTTTGAAAGAAAAGGAATATTGGAAGGAAAAACAAATGTACCACTACTAGCAATTGGCTCTAACCAGGTGTTTTTTCATGTCGAAATTCAAATAAGATATTACAACTTAATATGATAACTACTTTCAGGGAAAAGAAAAGGAATCCTGCAAGTATATTAAATCGTATGGCACACATTTTTTTGAAATGGCCGCGGATTTTATTAGACGAAGAAAAAACAAAGGTAAGTGCCGGCCCATTTTTTTTTAATGGAAACTGGCCCAAAAAACCACGATACAACTTCAAACCAACAACTAAAACCATCATGTACCACACATCACTAGTAGTTATCTTTTTAGTTACCTCTTTGATGCTCTCAACTGGTTTGCCACCAAATTCAACAACCACATCCCCAGGACGAAATCCTGCTTGTTCAGCTGGAGATGCTGGTGTAACCTGATTGAGAACCCACATACTGTCAGCAGACCCATCATTGAGAAGGTATTATCAGAATCAGTATGACAAAAGTGAAGTGTGCCAAACATATATTCATAACTCACACAGCGAGCACAGTAGCTTATATCACATAGTACAAGGTGTGTTATTTCATAAGCGGAATTAATAATAGCTTACCATAGGAACAAGCACCCCCTTTTCTTACATCTGGAAAAGTACTTGATTTTTCTTTGAGCTGTGCAATGATCATGGGATTCAGGTCAAGCATCTTTAAACCAAGCCATGGCCTTACAACTCTCCTGCATTGTATATTGGAAACAAGCATAAGCGGCTCCCAGACATGCAGGTAAACAAACATGAATAGTATAAGTCGTCCAAAATAAATCTACTCAAAAGGTTGGTACACACAGTCTTACTCCCACAGATAACTTGCTTTCTCCAATTACAAACATAAGTTTCCATTAGGACATTGATATGGCCTTCAGTGTGACACTTTGACTAGCAATATCTATAAAAATATACTATCATAATGGAAATAGTTATAGATTATGAAAGGATTTTTATAATGGATCTAACATAATCAATCTTGAGTAGTCCACTGGCGGAGCCTCATAGAATAGAGGCGAAACTGGGCGTTGGCCCCCCCCCCGCCTCTGACAAAAGAAGAGTCACAAGCTTACGAATCTCTGAAGTTATTAAACTGACACTAATTTAGTGCAAGAAGGAAAGGCAGGGATGAGAAAAGACAGGACATGTGAAGTGGTAGCTGCATGCTACTTTAGCTATGACTGACCGCAGGAGAAACAAGCAGGCGATGGGAAGTCATGCCAGACTGCCACTGCAACTGCTACAGTAGCACCTTTTAAAACATAGCCCCCCCCTTAATTCTGATCCACCCTCGGCCACTGGAGTAGACGATTTGTATAAAATTTTATATGTTGATCGCAATTTTTTAATAAAAAAATTTACTTGGTACAAACCTAGATGTACATATATTTATGATTGAAGGATCTAATGAAGTACTATTTTTTTTCTCGAATACGCAGGAGAGCTGCGTATCATTGCATTAATGAAGTACTACTATCCTTTTATCAGATAGAATGAAGCTTGGAAACACTAATGGTATTGCATTTTTCATTGTTTCATTTTATTCACACAAGTACTTTATTACATGTTTTGAACTTCCAATCACTAGCTCAATCCAAGAGCACAAATCATACCAAACTATAGAAAGAAATTCCAAAGAGAAAGCTAAAAGACGGCAGTACCATGATATAATAAATTGCAAGCAGTATTATGCTATGCGTAAGAGTAAGGCATACCCATTTTTCTTAAAGTTCTCTACTATTTTAATGACAGAGTCAATTGGTACTGCAAAGCTCAAACCATCAGCATTCCAAACTTTCATCACATTAACTCCAATAATCTCACCATCAAGGTTCACAAGAGGGCCTCCAGAATTTCCCTGCAGCATACAAATGTGTCAAAATAGTTTATTCAACAGATACTGAGAAGGAAAACAGAATCCAACAAAATTGAGAATCATAAACAATGTGTATATGCATTGCAAGTAAAAGGCATGCTACACTGACATTTTAATGTTTATTTTGACTAGAATCTACATAATCTTCTGCATTTTGTCGGGACATGATGAGGTGAGGTGACAACTGATGAGGCATAGTTACATGGCCAAAACATTCAAGAAGAACTAGTAAACTCATAGCAAATGCAAGATACTTGCACACTAATTTCACATGTTAGCAACACAAAACCAACGGTCTTGCCTTTATTAATAGCGCAATCTGTTTGCAGATACTCCCTTCGTAATCCTCCAAGACCCAGATCACTGCTTTTCCGGTCAACACAGCTACAACAAAAAGAAAAACAAAAGTCAACGTAGACAATTTTAGTCAACAAACAAAAAAATGTATGCATGCAATTTTTCATGAAACTACTAGTATTAATGATAACTCATGAGAGTAAATTGAATAAAAATGATTAGGTCTTAACCTGACAATACCAGCGGTAACTGTGTTCTGAAGAGAAAGTGGACAGCCCAGAGCAACAACCCAATCACCTGGCTGAAGTCGAGATGACGATCCAAGCCTGGCAGCCGGTAAAGGGGGTCATAGATTTAATCTTCACAACGGCAATGTCAGACAGGCGGTCAGCATTAAGGACAACACCTTCAAATTCACGACCATCTTGTAAAGTCACACTAACCTGTAACAACATTCAACCTTCTAAGAGAAAGATGATGAAGGAAACAGTAGTGTAAAACATAATAACCTCAACGAAATCATAATCAGTGATTTCAAGCAGCAAGCACAGATACATATCATGCTATGTAGCAAGTGTTGTAATTATCCATGCTGCTATAGCTTGGAGGATTGGGTCACTAAGTTTAGAACATTAACCCTAGTACTTAGTAGATAAACTATTGTTGGTTAATCTCAGCTTAAAAGAAAGGTAAAAGGATTAAGGACATTAAGTTAACTCAATTACAGAATTAAGAGACAATTTTGAAACAAATCAAGACCAAAACTGTCCTAACTAGGTACGAAATACAGAATATTAGCATCCACTACTGCCAAACTCTTCTCTCCCCAAGGATAAATACAAAAGCATCAAAACTTACTTATATGGAGTTAAATCAACCCTTCAGAAATCAGAACTAGTGTCTGAAATTTAGCAAAGAACGAGCTACCAAATTGACACAAATGGTTCTTCAAACAACAATCCAAATGCACGCTTCACATTGTCCACATGACCAATGATAAGCGGTTGACGGTATTTACACAGTCAGCATGTAAGGATAAGATAGTGCCAAGTTAGCAACCTTTCTCCTCACAATTGCTTTTGTGCTTTGGAAATCTGCAACAACATGCGCACATGTGAATATTGTCCCATCTGGATCTATTATAGTTCCAGATCCGATGCTCTGCTCTTGCACCCATCCATGCATATCTACAAAAAAAGGTGATTTGAAAAGTTCAGTGCACACAGCTACAACACTGGTGAGGAATTTGACAGTTTTCCATTAGACGAGAATGTTCTCACCATGCATAGAAGAAATGTTTACAACAGCAGGACCAACTGCAGATGCCGCCTTGGCAATCGAATTCCTGCCTAGACACCCTGGGCAGCATCTTGAATCACCTGAGCTTCCGTCAGAACCTTGGTCTCTGTGGTCATCAGGTGAAACCGATGCAGACGCGAAGGTATTTAGTATAGGGAACCCTAGAAACACATTTGGACACAGTAAGATCTTCAACACAGAGATCTATCTTACCAAGACGAAGATAACAACTAACAAGGCAACTGCAGTTTCAGGTAAAGCAAAAATGCACTTCAGTCTCATCAGAGTTAATAATTAAGGACATATTAAAGGTTCTAACTACAATCATTCCCGATCATATCTTCGTCAGTTTTGACCATCCTTAACTGTCAACTGTAACTATGATGCACATAGGTAACTCAAAAGTTTATCATATTTTGAAAAGGATTATTGCCCGGACTCAAGCTAAGACCCTGCAAGCAGGCTGATGATATGATATTTAGAAATTGCCACCTATCTACATGATCCAACACATGCAACTTTTCATGACATGCCCTTGTACATTACAAAGCGTGTTCGTCTCGACATACATTGGTCCACTGACTATCAGTAGTTCAGTACGGCTGAAAAGCTCAGAGTCCAACCTCAGGTACCTCTACTGAATTGAACTAACAAGACCCGCCAATGCGCATAGTGCCGTACGCAGTATGGTCTACCTGAATCCAGACACTCACCACACCATCCCAGACAATCAGACGGAGGTCTAGCCGAGACGCAGACTCAGGCCCAATCGAGTGACATTCCAAAATCCCCGAACCCAAAACCCCTTGGACGGGCAACCACTCTCGAGTCTCTACTCCGCCACGCGGCAAAAGACCGTCTCCCCGACGGCCCAGATTGAAGAAGAAGAAGAATAAGAGGTGAAAACGGACCTTGGTACGGAGACGGGAGCAACCACGGGGAGAAGAGGCGGGTGCCGGAGCGGAGCTCCTCGGCGGCGGCGGCGGGGAGGGCCTGGCGGAGCGCCTGCGGCGGGGAGACCGAGGCGTAGACGGCCGTGTCGGGGCCGCGGCCGCGCGAGATGGCGGCGGCTGCGGCGAGGAGGAGCGCGGCGCGGCGGCCGCAGCGGAGGAGCATTCTGGAAGGATCGCTGGCTGGCTTTGGCGTGCCGCACACGAGGAAAGGAACGGAGGAAACGCAAGCAGAAGCAGAGCAGGAGCGGCGCGGCCGTCGCGAAGCGTCTGCTGTAGGGGAGAGAGAAAATGGACCTTTCCCGCAGCCCGCAAGAAGCTATGGTAGAGCCGAGTTGGGCCAGCAAACCCGCACGAATTCAGTCCAACCGCCACTACTCCTCCTCGCATGGAATGGTGTTGAGAGCTCGACGGAGAAAATTGACTAGAGCACGCCGCTCAGCCTCTCTAGCGCTAATCAAATGGTTTGGGGGGAAACGAAGCGAGGAATCGCTAGCCTATTATTTAGCGCAAGGTACTGTCCTCCTACGCTTTTGGATCCAAACCATCTCTACGCTTACCTTCTCACACCCTCAGATATGAATTGCATCTGCACAGCAACTGCAATGGCCGAGCCTTCTGCCAAGCGCACACGGATGGAGGAGGAATCTGTGCCAGAAGCCAAACGCGCATGGATGGATGAATCGGAGGATGAAGACGTGCCCGATGGCATCAACGTCGTTCAATCCCTTTGGATGTGGCGACGCATGGGCACTTAGCCTCTTCCAGAAGAGTTACTGGAGGATGAACGTTGTGCTAACGGAGCTCGGTCAGGGCACCGTCATCAGGATGCAGAGGAGAAAGTGCCCAATTACGCTTATGTTTTTCACCTACTCACCGATAACCTGGACAAACTGCCGGGCACCCTGAAGGCCGCCTCAAGGAGGTGGCTGACAAGAAAGGAGTATGAGTAGTAGACATGTAATTATCTTAATTATGTTATGTTAATTATTATGATAATAAGAATTTGCTTAATTATGATGCATGCCCATTAATTTATTATCATTTTAGTTTTCTTATTATGTGTGCACCCGTAACTGTATCGATGTATGAATCTCTTCGTTATTAGTATCTTTCTTTCTTGTTTAGTTATGTTTTCTTGTGGGAGGAGACATGCAGATCTGCTTCTTGATCGTGAGAGCTGTAAGATGGAATATAACGCCGTGTTTAGTTGAAGTCCAAAATCCAAAAAGTTGCTACAGTACCTGTCACATCGAATGTTTGTGGCACATGCATGGAGCATTAAATGTAGATGAAAAGAAAAACTAATTGCACAGTTTGGTGGGAAATTGCGAGACGAACGTTTTGAGCCTAATTAGTCCATGTTTGAACACTATTTGCCAAATAAAAACGAATGTGCTACAATAGTCCCAAAATCCAAATTTCGCGAACTAAACAAGGGCTAAACCACCCAATCTTGAATAAGGAGCACCTCACAAACTTGAACCCCAACACCATCTTAGTAAGGTGATTTATCTCACGTCTGTGTAGCCAAGGCAAATACTACGACACTTAAAAAATGGAGTAATAAGCATCACAGTCATTCAGTTATTAATTATTTTTAAGGCAAAAACTATATATAAATGACACAGTAACAAGCATCACAGCCTCGTGAGGAAAATTTTCATTGATAACTTCAATTACATTCCACAAGTGGTACAATAACAAAGACATGTCAAAGACTACTGAGTGTGTAATAACAAAGACCTATCGAGTACAGGTACAACTCATATTAGAGTTTGGAGCCTAACAGAAGATCTGCGATCATCAAGGTGCTCTCCTATTGAGCACCCTAATGACCTAATAGGCCGCAGACAAGGAGAGCAAGTGTAACACCCTAAAATTTGGTTCTCTTAAAATAGAGCTAAAATGATTTAATTTTGTATTTTTATGCTCATAAAAATATGGGGAAATAATAAATTTTCATTAGATTAAAATTTATCTTAAGGTAGAAATGTGTTTGTTGCATTCATCTTGGTCGCACCTTGTGTTTCTATGTGCAAAATGTGTTTTTTTAAAATAAGTTTAGGAGACAAATATCTATCTCTAGGAATTTTCCAGCTTCTTTCTGAAATTTAATTCCTATCTCCTTCACCTTAATCTTCATGTTCCAAGTGCCCAACAATCTTTTCATGAGCTTTAAATACTTTATTTTGGTTCATCATGTTCCAAAGTATCTCTAGGAATTTTCCCCAATTTTTCGAAGGTCTCGGAGTATTTTTCATGGCTTAAATATCAATTCTGGACTTTTCTAGAATTATTTTATTCGCAAAATTAATTAATTACAAAAATAAATAATATATCTCATTTTCCAACCAACTCTCAAAGCCCATGTGCAATAATTCTAATAAATCGCAAAGGGCCATGTATTTATTTACTAATGGGCTTTAATGATTATTTAGGTCTATTAGTAAATGTGGAGGGCGCAACATCAATTAATATTATATTGCTAGTTGATGTAGATGTGGGGAGTTTTTCTACCTATAAATATGTACCAACTCCTTGAGCAAAGCACACCAAAATTATCATAAGGAGGCCCCTAGTTTGGGAAATCCCTCATGTAGTAAATTAGATTTTTCTTCTCCTTCTCTTATCGTCGCCGCGCTGTAGACCCGTCGTCGACTGCAAGAAGGCCCTAGGTGAGTTTGTCATCTTCTCCTCTTATTCTCTGTGCTCTCGGCTCGTCAAACCGTGGCCTATAGGACCCAAACCAAGCGCTCTGGGGAGCATTTCACCGTCGGTAATGGAGCTCTGCCGCACCGATTTTCTTCTCCGGCCGGTGACTCTCTCTCCCCCTCCTTTCTAATATGGGCCATCTAGATTCAATCCAACGGTCCAAGATCGCCCGTACCCCTTCATCGGGTTTATTTGCAAAAGAGCTCCTGCAATTCGCGTAATATAACCCGCAGTCCATGGCGCACTTCCAGAATACGTTTTCCTATTTCGAAAGCGTAGTTTCTTTCTAGTAGATTCAGAATACGTTTTCTCTTTCAGAAAGTGTAAAATCCCTATGTTAGATTCAGAATACGTTTTCTTCTTTTGAAAACAAAGCTTTTTCGGTTAGATCCAAAATACGCTTTCATCTATTTACAGTTTTGTCACTAGTCATATTTAGGCCATAAAATCTTCGTTTTAACTCTGTTTTGATCCATTCAAATTGTGTTAGATTCGTAATTGAGTAGTCTACATGTTCATCCTACTGTTAAATATATTTTCAACTTTTAAAATTTGAGGTTAGATTTAATCTATTATTTTATTAAAGAAAATCTTGTTTAATTCATAACATTTTCGTTATAGCTCCGATTAGAGTGCTTTTTCCCATCTGTGTGTTTATAGTAACGTGTAGAACATCTTCAAAACCTTTTTAACTATTGTTTATTATGTTTGGTATATTGTTCTAATTTATTTCTATTGTTTGCTTCGTGTATGATTGCATTGATGTTTGTGTGGTGTTTTATGATCATGTCCAATCGGTGAGATATACACAGTGAATCCAGAAGCAATTCATTGAAGGTTTAGACTAGAAGAAAGATCTGAGTTTAAGGCAAGTATAGCATGAGATCTTTCTTGTTGTCCTATTCACCTTAATATCATTTTAATCATATACATGTGTCTACCTTGGCAACTATAGTAATTTTCCTAGCTATTTGATATCTTGATTCCTTGATTTCTATGGGTTATTGCATTGGGTAGTATGATGCTAGTGCTCAACTAAAGCCATGATCTTGTAACTTGACTAATGGTATATAAAATAAACATTAAAAGATATTTTTTAGCAATATGGAATAAGGGGGCTAGAGCATTGGATTGTTTTTATGGTGCTCTAGATTTCTCTTCCTAATGAGTTATCTGTAAGCGAACATCCGGGACTTACAGTACAGCTATAAGGGCTACATGGCTCTAGCTTTAGCTCAGTATGAGGACTTTTTCTAGCTTGTTAGTGGTTACCTTTATGGTGCAAGAGGGGCTCCGACAGGTATGATCTTGGCCTTGCCAAGAGGGTGCACTTTGGTTTCTTAGTTTTTTTATTAGTCACTCCTTGGAGGGGGGTCATGCTTATTGATGGGAAAACCTTCGCGGTCCTAACTTGTTAGACGAACCTTTGAAAGGCTTCATAGTGAACCCTACCGACCTTCCTTGGTAGTGGGTCAAGAGGTTGGCCGCCTCGGGTGAAAGGGTAAATCATGACTCATAGTGAAAGTGTATAACCTCTGTAGAGTGTAAAACTGGTATATCAGCCGTGCGCACGATCACGAGCGGCCTTGGACCCTTACAGAATAGATGTTGAACACTGATGATACTGATGATAAAGATGCTCATTAATGGTTAATTATTTATACTATTCATTATTTATGTTTACCTGATCATATGTTTATATAGGTCTGTGATAAACTTATTGCACTCCTATGCTAAAATTGTGACAATTAAAAGCTAATCACAGTAGAACCAGTGTTAGCCTTTCGAACCTCATGAACCCCATGTTATATTTGTTGAGTACGACATATACTTACGCTTGCTTTATTTTTCACATATTTGGAAAAAAATCCCAGATGGGTACCAGATTGCTAGAGTTTAGAGAAATTAGGCTTGTGATCAACCAGTCAGTTGTCCCTGTGGAATTGGAGTCTTCACCCAAAGATCGGAGTTGTCTTTTTCACTATTTGCTGTCTAAGGTTATATCCTTTTATACTAAGTATGTTATATATTAAATATTATCTATTGATATTACCTTTATTTGTAGCTATATATGAGATTTGACTTTCTAGGCTTACATATGGTGTGTATCTGGTTTTGTCCTTAAAACTGGGTGCTACAGCAAGGACGAGACAACACCTCGCAAAACTTTCACCAGCATCTTAGTGAGGTGCTTTTAACTTCCTTGCTACACCTCTCATGGTAGAGAGGCAAGCATAGGCGTGGAAGAGAAGCGCCGCTGTCGTCATTGCTGCTGCTCTAGAGGAAAGAGGATTGCTAGGGTGTCGGAGTGATGAACCAGCAGCAGCAGGGCTGCATAGGGCAAGAAGGTGGCAACTGTATATATAGACATTACCTTCCTAGTGGCCCTACGCTCATTGGAACCATCATAGGAGCCACCACCGGCATCCCAGCAGCCCTAATGACGAAGCCCAGCAAGGCTTCAACCGTCCCAGCAAGGCGAAGCGGGACAAAGGCGCCGGCGAAGGCGCCTCCAACCGTCCTGGCAAGAAGAAGAATAAGTAGTAGTGTGAGGGCTCACTCATGGCCACTGCCGACCACAAAGGGAGTCGGAAGCCAACCGAGGGTACCCTGAACCACTTCGAGAAGCTACTTGAAGGGCCATGCCCGAACCATGTTGTCCCCGTCGAGCATCTATACAAGGACTACGATCTCTTAAAGTGGTTCTTGTCCGGAGGCTCCAACAAGGGGAGCATAGGAAGTAGCCCATCTAGATGAAGCATGCGACGTCGCCCTCCTTTCTCTCGACCAAGTACTAGCAAGCGCTGCACCGATACCACAGCCGACGAGTGTGGGGTCGGGACTTCAACATCGGGGACCTGGTGCTCCGCCTCATCCAAAGCAACAAGAACTGCCATAAGCGTTCTACGCCATGGGAGGGACCATACGTCGTCGCGGAGGTGCTTCGACCAGGCGCCCTCAAACTCAAGACCATCGATGGCGTAGTCTTCGTCAATGCCTGGAACATCAAATAGCTACGTCACTTTTACCCTTAATATACGCACACTTTCTCTTATCAATTTCGCTATCAACTCCACGATCTTTAAGTGATGCCCGACCCCCAGCAATGGCAAGGGGTCAGTCCTCACTCGGGGGCTAATAAGAGCATATCTATCTAGTAGACAGTCTCTATGTCCGACCCTTTCTCACATTAAGACCCAGAAGCGAGGGTTGTCGAAATGAACGTTGAGTAAAACTAGTCGGACTACGAGAAACCTACGCCCCAGCGGCTACGACGCCTTTGCTCACCAGTGTGATCAGAGTTTTTTCTGCACCTTGAGGTTTTTAGCCTTAACTATGAAAAGAGTTGGTACGCGTTTAAGAGTCTATCCACCTGGTGAACGTTCTCCATGCCTGACCCTCTCTCACATTGAGACCTAGAAGCTAGGGCTGCGAAAACAAACTCTGAGTAAAACTGGTTGGACTGTGAGAAATCTACGCCCCAGCAGCTATGGTGCCTTTGCTCACTAGCATTATCAGAGTTTGTTCACCCGTACCCTAGGCTTTATAGCCTTAACAACGGAAGGAGTTGGAATACACTAACCTTTTTATACGAAAAGGGGAGAAGGGCTAAAAATCTGTTAGACCATAACGAAATTTAAGAGCTTGTCCACTTAATACAAGTTCGCCACCTGACGTATCTGCCTAACTAATTTCTTAGGGGGATGATCTCATCCTCTATCTCCATAGGTAAGTCCTATGTTAGCGGGTCACACAAGTCGATTGGTAGCTTGGCCACTGCCGAGAGATGGGTAAGGAGCAGTAGGATGCCCCCATGCGGGTTATTCCAACTCCATCACGAACGACGGACCTGGATTCCACTTGAACATATCCAGTAAGAGCTCCCCAAACCCATCACTCGTGCCATCGAGGTAAGTCCTATGCCAGCGGATCACCCAAGTCAATCAGATGGTTCAGGCCGCTGCCGAGAGACGGGTCACCCTTAATTTACGCACATTTTCTATTAATAATTTCGCTATCAAGCCCCTGACCCCAGCAACGGCAAGGGGTCGAGCCTCACTCGGGGGCTGGCAGGAGTGTTTAATCGATAGACATTCTCTATGCCCGACCCCTTTCTCACGCTAAAACCTAAAAGCAGGGTGTGTGGAGATAAACACTGAGTAAAACTAATCGGACCGCAAGAAACCTACACCCCAGCGGCTATGACATTATTGCTCACCAGCGTGTTCAGAGTTTTGTGTCCCCGTACCCTGAGCTTTAGCCTTCGCCTTCCTAGGAAAGGTTTAGAGGGGCCCATCTATGGAATCTCCATCGAGGAGAGGCCAGCAGGTCGCCCAAGTAGATCGGATGGCTCGGGCCACTGCCGAGAGACGGGTAGGGAGCAGTAGGATGCCTCACGTGGGTTAGGCCGACTGTGTCAGGAACGATGGACCCGGATTTCACTCAAACATATCGGATAAGAGCTTCCCGAACCATCACTCGAGCCATCAAGGTAACTTTACCAACCCCCACTTTACTTTTCCAGTGCATGAGCATTTATTCATCCATTCTAATGGATGCATTCATCCATTCTCATGCATGTATTCATACATTCATCCCATACATCCAAGCATTGCATATGCAATTGCTACATCACAACACTTCGCGTCACATTACGAAGCAGTAGTCATCTCATTCGATATGAGCGGTGCTCGACCGAGGTTCAAAGGCTGGCCCACGAAGGGCATGAGGCCACCTCATGTCAAACAGAGCCAGGGAAGAAAAACATAGATGAGCCCCAGCGGCCTTGCCTGACCCCGCTCAGAAGCGGACAGGGACATCTCGATCTTCTTGTTCAATCCTAACCTCAAGCCAAGCCCACATAATCTCCATCGAGGAGAGGCTAGTGGACCACCTGAGTCAATCTCTAGAATGACTCAGGCATCTACCGGGAGGCGGGTTAAAGAGCAGTGGAATGCCACATGAGGGCTATGCCGATCCCATCAGCGAACGATGGACACGGATTCCACTCGGACATTCCCGTTAGCCATCGAGGCAAGTGTCGTTAGCTCAGCCCCTCTGGTTGTAGAAACCACAGACGGGGTGACGCAAGAAATTTGGCCGACCCCTACCAAACCCAACAGGGCTCGAGGGCTCAAGCCGCCCGACCCTAACTCGAGAACCCAACTGACCGGGGTTCGAAGGTTGGCTCGCGAAGGGCTCGAGGCCGCCTTGCGTCAAACAGAGCTAGGAGAGAAAACATAGATGAGCCCCAACAGCCTTTGCCCAACCCACTTAGAAGTGGATAGGGTTATCTCAACCATCTCGTCCGATCCTAACCTCGAGCCACGCCCATAGAATCTCTATTGAGGGGAGGCTAGTGGGCCACCTGAGTCGCTCTCCGAAGTAACTCGGGCATCTGCTGAGAGACAGGTTAAGGAGCAGTGGAATACCACATGAGGGCTATGCCAACCCATCACAAACGATGGACCTGGATTCCACTCGAACATGCCTGTTAGCGAGCTCACCGAGTATGTCACTCGAGCCATCAAGGCAAGTGACGTTAGCTCAACCCCTCCGATTGAGGAAACCACGGACGGGGTAACAGCCACAAAGACGAGCCGATCCTCGACCGGACCCCTGCTACGGGCAGGGGCTCGAGGAAAGTTGGGCTCACACGAAGATTGAACGCACGGTCATAGAACAACAGACCCTCATAGGGGTTGGGATCAGGAAAGGCCTTTTCTGACCCACCAAATCTCATGGCTATACCCCCAAGGGGCCCGATCTCGACAAAAGGGAATCACCGTCCCTAGGTCACGCCATGGGCGACAAAAGAAGACCAAGGCCCTCAGAGTCCTACCATTCGAAAAAGCCTCTGAAGGAGTATTATACTCCTCCGTAGGCCCGGGGGCTACTGGCGGAGACCAATACTAGGGTACCCGAAGAAGGGGAGCTAATGACCACCAATGTTGATTCATCTGAGTAGTCAAGAGCATGACTAAGGCGCGCAAGCTCCGCCTCACCTGACCTTGGGGGTGCACTCCGCCTCGTCCGACCTCTGGGGTAGGGCTCAGCCTTGCCCGACACCGTGACCGCGGGCTCTGCCTCGCCCGACCTTTGAGGGATGGCTCTGCCTTGCCTGACCTCTGAGAACTGGCTCCGCCTTGCCCGACACCAAGGCCGCGGGCTCCGTCTCACCTGACCTCGGAGGGCTGGCTCTGCCTCGCCCGACACTGAGGCCATGGGCTTCGGTTCGCCCGACCTCGAAGGGCAGGCTCCGCCTCTCCCAACCCCGAGGCCACGGGCTCTGTCTCACCCGACCTCTGAGGAATGGCTCTGCCTCGCCCGACCTCTGAGGGCTGGCTCCACCTCACCCGACCCCAAAGCCATAGGCTCCGTCTTGCCCAACCTCTGAGGACTGGCTCCGCCTCGCTCGACACCAAGGCCGCGCGCTCCGTTTTGCCTGACACCGAGGCCACGTGCTCCACCTCGTTCGACCCTTGGGTTTGCGCTCCGCCTCGCCTGACCCCGAGGTCACGGGCTCCGCCTCGCCCGATGGGGTTCCATACCACCGTCAACCACTCCAGGTCCAGACGTATGGGCCTAGGTCAAAACTCTGACACCAAAGAATAGACTGGCACGTATCGATGTAACCTACGGCTATGATGGTCCATACATGGGGATTCACATCAGGAACAGCGTCGGGCAAGCCGGTGCTGTTCTGCCAAACGCCCGTACGAACACTGACAGGCGCGTCAGTTCACCACGATATTCGCTAGGACAGAGTAGAGCTCCATGACCAGCAGTCGACGCCTGTGCATGGCGCTAGTAATGGACATGACCGCGATGTGGAGCTGTCCTAGTTGACGTCTACAGGGTCGGCGAGACCCTCATGAAGGAGAAGAAAGACCCGACGATCATGAAGGACTTCTCCTTTCTCTCATTCTTCTTTTTCCCTTCACTGTAACCCGTGCTTTCCCTTGGCCTATAAAAGGAAAAGTAGGACGTCCCATGAAGGGGATTGATTTAGACCAAACCCGATCGAACCATCACGAACCCATCGAACCTCGAACCGATCTGAACACAACACAAGCACACGGCTAAGACTTGGGACCTATCCCTCTTTCGCCTGTTTGTAACCCCTACCGTAAACTTTTAGTGCTAGTAACACGAGCAGCAGCAACGAACTGGATGTAGGGATATTCTGCCCGAACCAGTATAAACCTCGTGTCCTTTAAGTACACCATCTGAGCCAGTCACGCACTATTAGAAATTTACTCGTCGGTGGTAACTCGAAACACCGACGGTGTACCTCATACAAAAGCAGAGAGGAGCTGGCGCAGACAGAAGCAACCTTCTATCAAAATTCTAATGTGCGTTAGCGATGGCGAGAGCCTACGTACCGAAAACCCCTGCGGCTTTCACCATGAATGACGAGTGATATATCCACACGTAAGCAAAGAATATTTCTAGGGGGAACTCCCACCTATTTATATTGAATCAAAGGAGCAAGGAGCCAAAAGCTCGAAGAGATACAATATACTTCTGGCATACCAGAAGGTGTACACAACATACTTTCCATAGAATGGTAATCGATGCATGGTGTAGTTTCCTAATATCCCTATGTAACTGACCTTGCAAACTCTGCGATGTAAAACTTTGAATTTGATGGGCATGGGTCTCTAAAAGAGACTGGTCATTGCTTATAATGAGTGATTCTCATGGATGATTTGTTCTTGCGGTTGAGTTGTTCTTGGTTATGGTTACGACTAACCGAAGGCAACATATGTCTCTTGGCCACTCATTCGGAGTAGTTAAGCGTGTCATGATGACCGATGGTGATGACGAAGGTGGCTAGTGTTGGATAATTAGTCAATTTTAAATGGCAAACGTATTTTAGTTTGTTCTTATATTCATTCATTCATAGCTCATGGGACAGGTAAATTTAACTTTTCAATTTTTTTGTGACTATTTTTTTGTGAATTACACAAGTACAGACGCAGACGTTCAATACGCACACACATTCACCCCTATAAATATACGTACGCAAACTCTATTCCTATGTGCACCTCCGAAAGACTATGCCAGCACTCAACACGCACGCACACTCACCCTTATAAACACACGTACGCAAACTCTACCCCTATGAGCAACTCCGAAAGACTGTGTCGGCACATCTTGAGATTAACAAAATCACCATAGACGCTTCGCTGTCGACGGGAACGTCGCCTACCACTAAAAGCACAACACCATTAAATCTTAGAATAAATCCATGAAAATGCGAATATCCGTACCAAGTCAGAGAACTTGGATGGGCAGGTTCCACCACAAGGACCACAACCAACTGAGCAGCTAGGCTCAATTTGCTTTTCTGTGACCAAATTAAATCTATGCACTCGGCAGATATTTATCTATATAGCCACGATGTGGTCATGCAGACGGTTAGATGGACAACGTCACATCAAGGAGCTAGCAGAGAGGACTCTTGCAAGTGCTACATAGGAGTATACATGAGTGATCCCCTGGGACGTTTATAACTGCATTTCAGATTATTGAAGTCTGAAACCGAAATCAAAGCAACCAGTAGAAGTTAATTTATATCCAATTTGCATTCTATTTGGTACAGTCTTTAGATGCTGGTAGTAGGGTGGTCTTTTGTTGTCAGTTCCACCCACTTTTGGATCTTTGCACTGCATTGTAAACTGGCAATTCCAGTGGGGATCAGGGGTTCTCCATACGCTTTCTAATAAGGGTTAATTGGATCTATGTTATTATAATTTATTCGTTTCTGAAGAACGCCATTACTATTCGTCTATTTAGAAGCATGTCATTATAATTCTTCGGTTCCCACTAAAATGCCACTGAATACATATGGACACAGTCTGGGCCCAGCTGCAGGCGTATACGAAGACGTATGCTTCATCTCCCCTGTCACTGACACGTGGGCCCCACATGTCATCTTCTTCCTCCTCTTCTCCTAATCTCTCTCTCCGGTTCTCTCTCTCCATCCCGAGCGCCAGGCCGCTGCGGGTCGCCCATGGCGATGGCCGGCGCCGCCTCCGCGGGTCGCTGCCTCCTCCTCGCCCGCCCGTCCCCTTTCCGGCTCCGCCTCCTCCGCGCTGCCCTCTCCACCGCCGCTCCCACCCTCGGCCCCACCTCCACTCCCGCTCCCCCTCCGCGGCACGAGCTCCTCCTCGAGCACCTCCGCCTCCGCCGCCCCAAGGACGCCTCGTCCCCTGGCGTCCCGAGGCCCGCCTCGAGGGCCACAGAGCGAAGCTCGCAGCAGGGGAAGGGGAAGAGGGTCGAGGCCGTCAAGAGCTTCGAGGAGCTCGGCCTCGGGGAGGAGGTGATGGTTGCACTTGGGGAGATGGGCATCTCCAAGCCGCGAGCAGCAGTAGCAGCACAAGCCCTCCTTGCTCCAGCGCCTCCACCAAGCACCGCGACCGCCATTGCCGGGGTCGACCCGAGCTCGTCGATCTCCTCGCACAAGCCATCTTGCGCCCTTCCGCTGCTTCCATCGGCTTCGCAAGCGCTCCCTCTCCAGCTCTCTCTGTCTCTCTCACGGCAGCCCGCCATTATACGCCATTATACGGCCACGGCGAGCAGCAGCAGCAGCAGCAACGGCCTGGGCTGGGGGCGGGGAAGGGGCCGTGCCTGCTGGAGCTCGCGGGACGGGGATGGGACCGCGCATGCCGTATCCATGGAGGAGGAGGTCTGCCGGACGCCGGCCATGGAGGAGGAGGCGCCCGCCGCCGGGGAAGGCCAGCAGCACGCCGAGCAGCGGCACGCGGGGTCACGACAGCGGCTCGTCGGCTCGCCCGCAAGCCCACAGCCGCCGTCGCCGGCAGCGCCCGCCGTGGCCGCGTCCGGATGGAGAGAGATGAGGAAGAGGAAGATGACATGTGGGGCCCGTGTGTAAGAGACAGGGAGATGACGTATACGTCTTCGTATATGCCTGCAGCTGGGCCCAGGCTGTGTCCATACGTATTCAGTGGCATTTTTGTGGGAAACGAAGAATTATAATGACATGCTTCCAAATAGGCAAATAGTATTGACGCTCTTCAGAAACGAAGAAATTATAATGGCATAGATCCAATTAACCCTTCTAATAAAGCTGGGTTAGGCTTTTGATCAAAAAGTTCGAATGCGCGTCGAGTGATTGATAGTTTGTGGCCAAACACCGGCATGACACACGTTGGCATGCTCATCTAGGATAACCTCACCTCGGCCCTGAAAAGAAACGGGCACGTGTACACCTCTGCAGTGTCTTAGCAAGTTTGATCTCACCGATGGTCTTGGGCTTTCAAAACACGACTAACCTTTTCCTTCTCCCTCGTCGTCGGGCCATTGGCTTGTGGGCTTTTCATTTCCTTGTGGGTCCAATCATGCAAAACAGTATCACGTAGGCCTGATGGCCAGTTGCTGACGGACCACGGGCGAGAGAATTCTGTGACTGACCAGCCCGTCAAGCTCACGATGATGGATCAGGGTGAACCCAGCCCATTAGCTAGCTAGGCATGCTGCGCAGCATGCATCATCTTCCCTAATTAAATTTGAATTTGAATCTTAGTGTGACTCTATGTTAATACTGATGATATATGCTAAGAAAAAATAATTAGAAAGGTCTAACCTTTAATTCGTTGGGCTCTAATCATTATTGTCAATAATAGCGAGTGTTATGTTTTAAAAAAAACTTAAATACCTTTGTCATTACAAAGAATACATAAAATTATTCACGTCTTCTGTTATGGGAGATAAAGCAAAGTAATCATTAAATTTACATCTAGATTACCCACGTCCGTCATTATCAGAGATAATATAAATGAACACACCTTTAATTTTTTGTATCTATTCTGCCAACTTTTAACAGTTAAATAAACAAAATAAAATATATGGATTGAGTATAAAATATACTAATGTAAAATTACTTTGAAAACTGATTTAATAACTTTCTTCAAAATTACACGTCACGGTTAACTTACAAATAAGCATATATAATTCTAAATTAATTACGCATCACTAGTTAAAACATAAATCTGCATTGATTAAGTCATCATGGAAATGTACCTAGTGTATGTAGCACGACAGCATCGACATCGTTACCTCAAATCAACCTCATCCGTCACACATTCACTGTGAGAGAGGCAGCCATTCGCAAGCAGCCTGGTCGCCGCACGCCATGAACATAGACAACAGCCCGTAGGCCGCGTGTAGTCCAAGTCCGTCAGCCCGCGGCTGCGGCGGCCAACGGACGCCGCCGGCGCAGGCACGCACAGGCGGCCAACGCCGGTCGCGTCGTGCGTGCCGTGCTGCCCTGGCACTCCCCGGCATACTTATCTCTGCCACACACATCACCGTGAGACTCAGGACGGGAGCGGTCGAGCGACGCGATCAACAAGGACTGCACGCAGGACCCGACGCTCTCAATGCAAAAATCGATCAGATGGTACGTCCCTGTCAAATCGACGAACGCAGTTTTTTGCAGTTCAGACACGACATTGGAGCCAAACACAAAGCCCTGACGGCCGGCGACGCGAATGTGAATGTAATAGGTAGGGGAAGCGCCGGTCAGGCTTGGACTTTTATCCATGACGCTATGAGGCTGAACAAGACGGCCGGTGCCGGGCGGTGCCATCCATATGCCTCGATCCAGTAGAATGTCCAGACTGACGGATTAATTGTGTATCACTGGATTTCCTGTCGCTAACTCGCTTTGTTGGCGTCCAGACATCACGCATCATGTCCATTAATCATTATCGATATATTTATATAATAATGCAAGATGCCATGTTTATTTGGCTGATAAGCCACTGCTGAAAGTACTGTTGGCTGATTTGTTGTGAGAGAAAAATACTATTTGTTGACTGAAAAAATACGACTTATAAGCCCAGGTGCTCGAAATTTGCTGTGGGGTTATAAATGAGAGAGAGTAAGATGAGGATACCAGAGGTTCGGTCGGACTTCGGACCGAAGGGTCAAGAGTGACGGGAGCTCCAACGTGCGCTAAGTGTTCGAACGTGGCACTGGCTGGCTTTAGAGTTCTAGGGCCAAACAGAGAGGATCGGAATCAACTGTCTGTTGTTCGTTGGAATCGTCTATGTGAATCGATCGTCCTCCTCTTGGGGAGAGCGCATCCCCTTTTATAGATGAAGGGGACATCTTTATAAGAGAGAGTGTGAGAGAGTGTGTGCTACCTAGTCTTGTTGCCCACGTCGTCGGGTATGAGATGGCTTGTCGACGTCTAAAATACTGTTGATGCCCTGATGCATGTGGTTGGTTTCATCGTGTTCTTCTCGTATGACCAATGTTGGCGCCTACCATACTGTAAGGCAAATGTTGGCGCCCATAACACTGTTCGTGTTCTGACACGTCTGGAAGGTTGCGTAGCACCCTTCTGACATGACCTGACAGTACTGTCCCGCAGGTGTACAGGGTATGGTCCTCGGTATTACGGTTTGACTTCAGTGCCCGGCCTTACTTGCTCCGCTTGACTCTGACCGCGATGGTCGGAGAAGAGTTATAAGCAGAGGTTCGATGTCCTTCTGGTTGGAGAGGCGAGTCGGAGTCGAAAGCGAGCGTCGTGCCCCCTTAGCCAGGCCTTCCGGTCGGAGAGGTGGGTCAGAGTCGGAAGCGAGCGTCGTTCCTCCTTGGCCAGGCCTTTTGGTCGTAGAGGCGGGTTAGAGTCAGAAGCGAGCGTCGTTCCTCCTTGACCAGGCCTTCCGATCAGAGACTGGATCGCCCTTCCGGCCTGTTGTTGGGTATCTGGGCCGGCCTAGGAGTTGCGCGTTGTTCGCAACGTCGTCTGCTGGGCCGAGCTTTTGTTGGGAAGCAGGTCCATTAGGGACCCCGGGTTTATGAACCCGACAGGAGCCCCTGAGCCCCCGGGTGATTCGGGTAGAATCGTCTGGGAGATTTTTTGTTTTAACAGCGGGTGCGCGCGAGCGCACCCGCGGGTGTAGCCCCCGAGCCCCCGGGCTATTCGTGTAGAATCGTCTGGGGGGTCTTTTTGCCAGCGGGGGAATTCTTCGTTTTGACAGCGGGTGTGTGCGAGCGCACCCGCGGGTGTAGCCCCTGAGCCTGCATCCGACTGGCGTGTCGGTTGGAGGCTGAGCATCTTGGTGCTCTTTTTGTGGGGCCGTAGACTGTCGTTCAGGGTGTTCGCCCGTGTTTATCCTGCCCGCGACCTGTGCGGTCGGTTGATTTCCCGAGTAGATGTCGGACGACCTGAGCCCCTGAGACCCATTGGGCTCGGTAGGGGTTGGTCTAGTTTCGTGCGTTACCCCATCTGTGGTTTCCACAACTAGAGGGGCTAAGCTAACGGTGCTTGCCTCGATGGCTCAAGCGACGCGCTCGGTGAGCTCGCTAACGGGCATGTTCGAGTAGAATCCGGGTCCATCGTTCGTGACGGGGTCGGCATAGCCCTCATGTGGCATTCCACTACTCCTTAACCCGTGTCCCGGCAGATGCCCGGGTCATTCCACAGACCGACTCAGGTGGCCCGTTGGTCTCCCCTCGGTGAAGATTTTATGGGCATGGCTCGAGGTTAGGATCGAACTAGAAGTTTGAGATGACCATGTCTGCTTGTAAGCAGATCGGGCGAGGGCCGCTGGGGCTCATCTGTGTTTTCTCCCCTGGCTCTATTTGACGCGAGGCGGCCTCGAGCCCTTTGTGGGCCGGCCTTCAAACCTCGGTTGGTCATTGCTCATGTTGAATGAGGCAACTACCGCTTCGCGACGCAACACAGAGCGTTGTGATGCATTTAATTGCATATGCGATGCTTCGGATGTATGGGATGAATGAATGACTGTATGAATGAATGTGTGAATACGTGTATGAGAATGGATGAATGAATGATTATGTATCAGAAAAATAAAGTAAGAGGGATTGGTAGAGTTACCTTGATGACTCGAGTGATAGGCTTAAGGAGTTCTTATCGGATATGTCCTAATGGGATCCGTGTTCGTCGTTCGTGACGGAGTCAGCATGGCCCACATGGGGCATCCCTCCACTCCTTACCTGTCTCTCGGCATTCACCTGAGTCGTTCAGTCAACTCAGGAAGCCCGTTGGTCTCTCGTTGGTGGAGATCCCGTTGTTGGGCCCTTCTAGGTCCTGCCTCGGAAGGCGGAGGGCCGCCTAGGTGCGGTTGCGTCTTGTTTCCCATGCACAGTGTGCGGTAGTGGTGGGCCATGCCCAGGCCACGTCCCATCTAACTAGGTGCCGTCTCATCGGGCAGGGCACATCCCATCAGTCAGGACGCGTCCCATCGTGTTCCCATCTGCATTGAATAGGGAAAGGGAGACGGTTTTTCACCCCAACCCTTCGCCTTTCTCCAACTGCTGCGTCTCCTCCTTAAATATGGAAAGGGAGAGGGTTTTCGTTCTGTTCCTTCGCCTATTCCCCAACTGCCATCTGTCCTCCTTCTTTCTTCTTGCCAAGCGCGTTCGTGTGCCACGGTGGTTCTTAGGAGAAAAAGGGTAGAGCGAGGGAGACGAGAACTCATAGATCTATTCGCGAGTCTAAAGCATGATGTTGAGCTAGAGGCCATCCAATGTGGATGAGACGGTGCTGCCGCCTTCGTCGAGAAGGGGATGCTTTCGCCGAAGGAGGTGGCACACTGGAGGGCTCCTGCGGGGGAGGCTTTTCCATGACCTCAGGCCGACGAGGTTGTCTCCTTCCTCACCTTCCATGAGAGTGGGCTAGGATATCCCACACACTGGTTCCTACGTGGACTCCTCAATGAGTGGGGCCTGTAGCTACAACACCTCAATTCGACTGGGGTGCTACATGTTGCCGGCTTTGTGACCATCTGCGAGGCTTTCCTCGGGATGGAGCAGCACGTGGACTTCTTCCGGTGGATCTTCACCGAGAGAGCCTTGTTGGAGGGGAAGCCACCTAGTACTGCACCGGTTGGGGGCTTCACCCTATAGAAGAAGTCGAGTTCGTCGGGCTCCTACCCCACGTACACCCCCTGCGACTCCAATCGGGGGTGGCATGGGGAGTGGTTCTACATTCAGAACAAGGCAGAGGCGCCCTTCCCGTCGTTCACTGGTAGAAGGCTGGAGAGGCAGGAGAGCTGGTCGTGGGGCCCCTCCAACCGGTATAAAAAGTTGGGGATCATCGAGGTGGAGCTCCAGAAGCTGTTACAGCACGGCCTCGATGGGCTATGGGTGTTCCACACCTTCTTCCACCATCGGGTCACCCCGCTGGTGGAAAGGACGCGGCCGATGTGGTTGTACTCTGGCCCGACAGATCCCGACCACGTGTCGTACGTGGAGTTGGCGAAGGATGAAGTCTAGAGCCGACTTGACTAGGTGCTGCAACTGAAGGCCTAGGAGACCCTCGAAGGAAAGCCCAGACCTCTCCACGTCGGGAAGCTGCCCAATCTAGTATGTTCTCCTTATTCTGTGTCCCTTTCGATATTGCTCTCCTATAATTTGACTTCAAGTCGTCCATTTCGTAGGGACTCACCGGTTATAAATCCCAGCCGCATCTTCTGGAGGGGCCGGAGGGCGTGGCTCGGCAAGCTTCCCTAAAGGAGGTGGTGGTCATGAAGATGAAGAAGAGAGCTAAGAAGGCTCAGAGGAAGCACAAGAAGGAGATGGCCTGACGGGTGTGGGCCAGCGAGACGGAGGACCCCACGGAGGTGGGTGGTGACATGAGCTCTTTCGAGCATGAGGGTAGCCGGAGCATCGTCGCGACTTCGGTGGAGCATCATGAGCCTACGACCATGTCCGCCGGTGGTGGGCGGGAGGCAGAGAGGCCCGATGATGTTCCCACGCCAAGGAAGTGCGTCATGAGCTCGGACGCCATCGGCGAGCGGGAGGCGACGCGAACACGGTCGCCGCGCCCTTCGGAAGCATCGTCGGCCTTGTCCCCACCAGCTCTGAGCATGGCAGGGTAGGCCGGGCGGTCGGAGGAGCGGGCTCACACCCCTGCGTCTTTGGGGTCAGCGCGTGCACGCGACCCACAACAGGGGGATGCCCAGCCAGCTGCTCCGATGGGCGCGCCTCGTGCCGGCGATCGTGGCGACTCACGGGCCTATCGGGAGCAGGTCGGGTTCACTCCCCCCCGATTGAAGTGAGGGGGCGTGGCTCATGACCTATGAGCAGCCCTCGTCCTGCGGGCCCATTGCCAGCGGGTCGGGGCTTCAGAGCCCTGCCGCTTACATCCCGATATGCATTCTTTACTTCTTTTTGATCTCATAGTTTGAGTTTTTTGAGCTTGACTGACCTGTACTTTCTGATAGCGGCTAGATACTGACGGCACTGAGCATCACCCCACCTCTCATGCGGGAGGAGTGGAGACCTAGCTTGCAGCACATTGCGATGAGCGGCGCGGTGAGCAGGGTGGCGGCGGTGCGACCTTCCCCTCCGGGGGCTGCGCCCTCCTAGCCGGTCACAAGTACAGCGGCAGCGACGTCGACGGTGTTGGCGGTGATCCTGGTGGCGACGATGGAGGTTGGGACGTAGGTGACCCTTGCGACCCCTCCCCCAACGATCGTGGTGGAAGAGAGGAGGGAGACCGGGCTCCCTGCCTCGCCCGGTGGAGGGACGCACGGCTCGCCCTCCTGGTCGAAGCTGTCGGGGTCAGACGGAGACGTGGCCAGACCAAAGGTAGAACAATCGCCAGTGGGCTATAAGGTCGAGGAGGTGGAGATCCCCTGCCCCAGCGAGGTAGGCACCAAGGTGGAACTGCCCTCCATCCCACCGTCATAGGAGCTGGCGATGGTTCGGTCGTCGGCTGGGCCTTCTAGCAGGTCGGGGGCGACCCGTGAGCTGGTGTGGCCCTGCCTCGGTGACTCGAGGAAGGTGCGGTTCATCCTTTGGGATGAGGAGGAGGTGCAGCTCTAGAACGTACTTGGGGGAGAGGACTCACGATGGAGTCTGATCTCGCCCAAACCGGGGCAAGGCTGGAGGAGGCCTTGGAGCGGGTCAAGGTCGTCCATCAGGCGGTTACAGTCGACCTGCCCCATGTCGCAGAGGTAAGTTTTCTACGTTCATCCTTGACTCCCTGGTCTTTCGCTGGTTACCTTAGCATGCTTGCTTCTTGTTTTTCAGGGTCTGGAGGAGATGTCGAGCTGCAAGTCCTGTTTCCTCTAGGAGGAGCACGCTCGGATAGAGCGGGAGGCCACGGTGTCATGGTGGGTCAACGAGCTCGAGCACTAGCTGGAGTCCACCCACCGTGAGTCTAAAGACCGGGCAGCTGAGGCGATGGAAGCGCAGGCGGTGGAACTGCTCGCGGTGGAGCGGGCGACCGCCGCTGAGCGGGGACTTGACGCGATGAAGGTCCACCAGGTGGAGACCGAGGCAGCACTCCAGAAGTCCCTAGCAGAGACCGAGGCGATGCTCCAAGAGTCCCTGGAGGCTCTAGAGTCAGGGCGGAAGGCCCGATCGGAGGTCGACCAGGAAGTGCTTGCACTCCGAGGCCAGATGCTTGGGATGGAGGAGTCGAACGCTCGGCTGCGTGAGCAGGTGACTCGGTAGGAGGAAGGACTCTCCATCCTTGAGAACACCCACCTCAGTATGTACCTATTTCACTTTTGGTTGATGCCTTAGTTTTTCCCTTCCCTCGCTTCTGAACTCGTCGTGCTTTTTCTAGAACTAGGCAGAAGAGTCAGTTGTCTGGAGCAGGACCTGGAGATGGCCAAGATGACGATTGGTCGGAGCACAGAGGCACTAGCCAAGTCCCTTGAAGAGCGACATGCTCTCGAGGGGGAGCTCGACCAGATCCACAACGTCACCTAGGTCATCATCTCAGAGGTGTTCGGGTCAGCGCCGACCACCAGCACGCCCGCTATCCGACTGCCAGAGGTCCCGGATGAAGTTCTGGCGCTTATCTCCGATGGGATGTTCTACGGGACATTGGGGGTGCTAACTTCGGTGGCGACACACCACCCAGACCTAGACTTTGCCGCCATCTACAGTGGGTACGCCGATGGCTGGAGCCCGGACGCCATCCATGCGCTCAGGGAGAGCTTGTTGCCATGCGCACAGATGGTGGCCGAGCAAGTCTCCATGTAGTAGGTGATGGATGCTCGCCGTGCGAGTGTACACGAAGGTGCGCGTCCAGAAGACGTCGTCCAACCTATGGATGGAGTGGAGCCTGGGTCAGAAGCAAATGTCATCCCGCCTCCGACCAAGCCGAACGTTGTCCCGTCAGAGACCGAGCAACCCTTATCTTTGCCGGTCGAGCCGGTAGCCGATGTCGTCGGGCAGCCGCAGTAGTATTTAGTGTAGAAAAACAGTCAATATATGTAAGAGATAAGTTCGTTGGGGAGCCCCCAGTGTAAACATTTTTGTATCCATGAATACATCGCCTTCATTTTGTGATGGAATCACTTCGTAAGGGGAAGCTTGTCCCATCCGTTCCTTATTTTTACCCTAACATAACTTTGTTTTTTATTCTTTCTTTTTCGCACCTGCCCATTTGAACCATAGGCTGCAATCTTAAGAACCCGGGTTTGGCTTGCGAGGCTCAGCCGCTTGTAACCGTAGGTCGTGGTGGGGTGTGATCGGTTGGAATGTTTAAAGCAGAGTTACATAAGGTAATTAAAGGAACGGACTACCTTTTTGTTCGGGTAAAAAGGTATTTACCATATGATAGTGAAAAAGAGAGGTGGTATCGCACCCCCGTGGAGCCCCCGAGCGACCCAGGCTAAAAGTCTTCGGGCCGAGGTGCTTTGTAGGAGCAAACGTTGAATGAAAGAAAGCGATAATACTGAATTCTTAGGGGAAGAAACGATGTAACTGTTCAATGTTCCAAGTGTTGGTGAGAACGTTGCCATTGTCGCCCTTCAGTCGGTAGGCGCCCAGTCGGATCACCTCGATCACCGTATAGGGTCCTTCCCATGGTGGAGAGAGTTTGTGTTTCTCCTTGGTTGATTGAGTCCTTCGAAGCATGAGGTCTCAGACCTCGAGGATTCTCCCTCTGATTTTTCTTTTGTGGTACCTACGGAGAGTTTGTTGGTAGCGAGCAGAGCAGATGATGGTCATCTCGTGGGCCTCCTCGAGCAGGTCAATTGCATCTTGTTGAGCCTCCGTGGCTTGATCGTTGTAGAAGGCCTTCACTCTTGGGGCACTGTGGTCGAGGTCGGAGGGCAGCACTGCTTCAGCTCCGTAGGCCAGGAAGAAGGGTGTGAACCCTGTGGATCGATTCAGGTCATTCTCAGGCTCCAGAGGATCATTGGGACCTCTACAACCCATTGGCCGGCGTACTTGTTGAGTCGGTCAAAGATGCGTGGCTTGAGTCCTTGGAGGACCATGCCGTTGGCTCGCTCGACTTGACCATTAGTACATGGATGTCCGACCGAGGCCTAGTCGATCCTGATGCCGTATCCATCACTGAAGTCCAGGAACTTCTTCCCACTGAAGTTAGTTCCGTAGTCAGTGATGATACAGTTGGGGACACTGAATCGGTAGATGATGTCAAGGAAGAACTTGACCGCCTCTTCTGAACGAATGTTGGTGATGGGCTTTGCCTCTATCCACTTGGTGAATTTGTCGACCACTATGAGTAGGTGAGTGAAGCCGCCCGGGCCCTTTTTGAGGGGTCCCACCATGTCGAGACCCCAGACCGTGAACGTCCAGGTGATGGGGATGGTTTGGAGCTCCAATGCTGGCAAATGAGTTTGCCAAGCGTAGAACTGGCATCCTTCACACCTACGGATGACCTCCTCTGCATCTCGTAGCGTAGTGGGCCAGTAAAAACATTGGCGAAAGTCTTTTCCGACCAGCGACCTCGGGGCCTCGTGATGTCCGCAGATTCCAACATGGACCTCGAGGAGGAGCTACTTGCCTTGGTCGGTAGGGACACACTTCATGAGTACTCCCGATGGACTTCATTTGTAGAGTTTGTTACTGATCGAGACGAATGTCTTGGCGCATCGAGCGATCCATTGTGCTTCAGTCCTTTCGAGTGGGAGAACCTCCTCCAGGAGTTAGGTGAGTAGCGGCGCTCGCTAGTCGGCTTGATCGAGTGCTACCACAGCGACGTCGGCGGGCGTCATCGTGATGGGGGCACCTGTAACAGAATCGACCAATTATACGAAATTAAGTAAGAAAATCATCCGCTAGAGCAGACGATTTAGCAAACTTAAGCCCGTATAACCCGGTAGTCCGTGAAATCACGAAGGATTTCAAACCAAATTCCATTCCAGCCAAGATCGTAATAAGTTTAGCGGTCACCATCACATATTACATAATAGTTCGCAATCTCAGAAACATCAGAGTTTCAACATAATTATTACAAAACAAGTTCGAATAAAAGTAGCGGAAGCCATTTATTCAAACCACACACACACTCACGCGGAGTTCAAATATAGTGCCAGCGAATGATCATCTCCAACAAAAGCATTAGACAAGACGTAAGGAATGACCATGCCCATGGTTCTAAGCATCACCTATCGCAGGATAAAGGCAGTTGATACAGTAGCCGTAATATATCTGCCCATCTGCAATAAGTGGGAATAAAACCCTGAGTACGAGAAGGTACTCAGCTAGACTTACCCGACATAACCGAAAAATAAGTGACACCAAGGATTATGAAGGGCTTTATAGTAGGGTAGCTGACTCATTTGCAAAAGAAGCATTTTTAGCATTTCCAGAACCTTTCTAAAAGCATTATTGTTAAGTTAATTCTTATTAACCTGTCGACTAGATTTGCACCTAAACTAGAGCAAACATATGATTAAGCGGATAATGATAACCAATGATCATTAAACAACTTCCATACTGTCATATTCACTATAACTGTCCAAGTGTTCCATAAACATTTACTACGATGAAGTAACTCAAGTCAAGTGCTCACTATCCAGGAGCGATGGCGATTCGAATCGATTCCTAACCAGCTGGTGATTTATTCCTTACACAAACCTCACTCACCCGCTAAAGTGAGATATTGATCACCGAGTCAACTTTCCAGGTATCTCGAGTTTGCCAGGAACCACATGTACCCGGGGGTCGACTGACTGCACTTAGGTCTTATCATCTCACCCCCATGTCCTACCACACCTGCTCCGGCACAGTGCGCTGCGGGCAATCTACTCGGCCCAAAAAATCTCCTAGCTTCGTGGTCGGAAGGTACTTTATCCAGCCAGCTCAATGTAAGACATGCATTCAACATGACTCGAGGCCCAACAACGGTCGGTCCTTAATCGACACAGACGGAAACAGTACAGTCCAAAACTCTGCAAGTCTCCGTCCGGTCTCAACTTTATTTAACACTTAGTTATACCATGACTTCATAGTCATCCAAGCAGATCCAGGTAACCACCTATAGCTCGCAGGTGATAGGAAATCACCCAACTTCTACCGGTCTAAGCCAGCTAAGCATTGACTCGACTGCGGATACCAGGGTAACAAGGATATAGTATAACAAAGGTAAACAAGGTATAATGCAGCAACGGTTGCAAACAACTCCTGAACGTAATGCATCAATTAAAGTAAAGCATTTAATTAATCATTACAAACCGGGAGAAAATGCTCCGGGGCTTGCCTCTCTCGAAGGAGCTCGGACGGTGATCGGGGCACTCTGGAAGTTCCTCAACGTCCTCCTCGTTGGCTTATGGCACTTCCTGCGGCTGCACCTCGAACTGCTCCTCGGGCTCATCGGGTATGACGACTGGGTTCTCGGTTTGCGATCCTGTATGATGCAATGTGCGTAAGTGCTTATGCAATCGGTGCATCGGATGAGATGAATACAATGGATATGTTTGAATGCGAGGTAGTCAACATCATCCAAGAAAATATATTACAAGCACATGTCATCTACTGCATTCTCTTCTACCACTAATATGTTAAGTCAACATATCTTATTAAATGCTTCAAAGATACACCAAAGCGAACATTATTAACTAACTTGCATTAAAGAGGATTATTTTATTTCATTTTAAACTAGGGCTACAACAACAACCTATATTTCTGGTGCTTAAAAAAACTATGAAAATTCACACAAGTATTAATCAATGATAAAAGGAAAATCTATAACTCAAAGACTACACATGCACTAGCTCTGAAATTTTAACCAGAGCTTCTACTAAGCAAGACTAGCATACCCACAAAATTTCATAATTTTTGGACCCCAGAAACTCAAGATAAAATTTCAACAAGTTTGCATGCATCTAAAAACACATTTCAAAGTCCTATTTAATTCATCAAAAATTTCTAAAACCTGTGCTCATATAATATTTTTATTAAATACTAGACATTACCAGGAACTCAACGAAATTGGAGCCATAACATTTTAATCTACCAAACTTGATTTACACATTTTTGAATCGTGCACACAAATCTGTGAAAAACAAAATAAACAAAACAAAAGAAAAACCTAATCAGCTACTGGGCCAGCCTGAACAGATTAGGCGGCCCACGACTGCGCGCGCACACAGCCCAGAACGGCGCAGCCCAGTTCTAGCTCCCTCGCAGCAGCGGCGACTGACAAATGGGACCCGTGCATCAGCGAGAGAAAACAGGGGACGGAGGAAGACGACGGCGCGGCAACTACGAAATTCGCCGACGGCGATTTCTCCGGTGGAACCGAGGGCAAAGGCGTGCCCACCTCGACCTCCCGCATCCATAGCACTCCTAAAACTAGACTCTAGTGGACTCCAGGGATGTCGGCCATGACCCATGGTGACTCGGCCATGGCGCACGGTGGTGCTCCGGTGAACCCAGGCGGTTGGTGGCCATACAAGGCACGCGTAAGCTTTCCGTGAACAAGACGGACCTTCCTATGCTACGACTACCGGCTACAGTGAAACGGTCAGACGGGACCGCGTGAGATCACCGGTGGTGACCAAGGCGGTCCTACCGCGGTGGCGCATGGTTCGGCAATGCCGCTCACCTACAGCTTGGCTGGCTCCGTGAGGGCGCTGATGAGGTCCGTGAAGCGATAGCGGAGCTACTGGTGGGATGGTGGTGGCTGTGGCGCCGTGGCGAGCTCGAGCGAGCTCGGCGGAGCTGATGGCGTCGGCGGTGCGCTGCGGCTGTGAATGGGGAAGGCAACGGAGGAGTGGATGAGTGCAGAGCGCGTGCGGAGGGCAGCAGGGCGCGCTCCTCTTCAAGCCAGCCAGGGCGCGGCGTGGTCAGGGCGAGCCGAAAGCGTGGCGGACACTTTGCGGCTGCCATCTGACCTCGGTTGGCCATAACAGGTCTGAAGCCAAAACACTGTAGCGCGATTCAGATAACAAGAAACTGACTGACAGCGCCAAATGGTGATGCACTATCTCCTAATCCGTTGATCGTTAGCGAAAGAAATCAAAACAAAAGTTGTACACCTACATACCAGCTACAAAACTCATTTAGAGGTCAATGTCTAATTTGCAAAGGAGGGAGAGTAAAATCATGCCAAAGTCGTGCTCAAGAAACTGAAAAGTGGAGTTTGTACTTAGAAAATTTCTAAATGTTGAACCCAACCCAATTTCTGACTTGTGGGACCATTTAGAGCATGTTGTGCACATTTTCATGACTTGGTCACAAAATAACTTTTGTTCCTTATATAATTTGCTACAACTTTGTTTTAGGTTGCTCAGACATGCAAACATTCTAAGTGGTACTTTTTGAACAGTCAAACCAAAAAGTCCTAGGGTCAAAACAAGTCAAACCCTGACTTGAAAACGTAATTAGGCAAAATGATCAACATGAACATTGTTCCTAATGACCTTCTAAGTATAGCTAAGTTGTTTAACAATATATTTAGCCATACCACACATTTGTCATACAAGAATCAAGCACTGAATGTACTGAAACGATGAAAAAAAACAATTGAAATGTTACTTTTGTTTCATAGTCATGTTTCACATGTTTCATGATCTTGTTGCATTACAATAACTAGCTAGGTTCCACTAAAGTGAGTTGCACATGTTGCACTTGGGTGTTGCACACTCTTTAATTCACAAAAAACAACACTCATGAAATATACAGTACGTTGCAATGTTTCGATAACATGTTTCATGTGATATATGCTCATGAATGGATGAATGATGCTCATGTTGATGAAATGCAAGTGCAATTAGGCAAGCCTAACACCAGGGGTGTTACAGCCCTCCCCGCTTATAAAAATCTCGTCCCGAGATTTGGGTTACGAACCATTTGTTATAAAAATCTTCATAATCTTTTTGTAGATACTCTCCTATTTCCCAAGTTGCATCTCCCTCATCATGATGATCCCACTGTATCTTGTATGTTTTCACCACACTATTCCGAGTAGCACGTTCCTTAGTGTCTAACACCCGGACTGGTTTCTCACGATACACCAAATCTGATTTGAGTTGGATACCTCGAGGTTCTATTCTTTCCTCCAGAACACGCAAACATTTCTTGAGATGTGATACATGGAAAACTGGGAAAATGGTACTCATTGTCTCAGGTAACTCTAATTTGTAGGCTACCGGACCTCTTTGTTCTAGGATCTTGTATGGTCCTACGAATCTCGCGGCAAGCTTTCTTCGAACTCCGAACCTTTTCTTCTTCATTGGCGTGACTTTCAGATAAACATAGTCACCAACTTCAAACACAAGGGGTCTCCTTCTTCTGTCTGCATAACTTTTCTGACGTGATTGGGCCGCTTTCATATTCTGTTGAATAATCTGAACTCTCTTCTCGGCTTCTTCTACAAAGTCAATGCCATAATACCTTCTATCACCAGGCTCGACCCAATTTAATGGTGTTCTACATTTTCTGCCATATAAAGCTTCGAATGGAACCATCTTGATGCTTTCTTGATAACTATTATTATAAGAAAACTCAGCTAACGGTAACCATGATTCCCATGATCCCTTAGAAGACAATACACAGGCTCTTAACATATCCTCCAAAACAGCATTCACTCGTTCAGTCTGACCATCTGTCTGAGGATGATAAGCGGTACTGCGAATCAAACTAGTTCCTAAGCCTTTGTGTAAATGTTCCCAAAAGTGAGTCGTGAACTGTGAGCCTCTATCAGATACTATGGTCTTTGGTATACCATGCAACCTCACAATTTCTGCGATATACTTCTCGGCATATTGAGGTGGTCGATAATCTGTTTTGACAGGCAAGAAATGAGCGGTCTTGGTAAGACGGTCCACAATTACCCAAATCGAATCATGTCCTTTTTGAGTAGTGGGCAAACCCGTGATAAAATCCATACTTATATCGTCCCACTTCCAACTAGGGACGGACAAGGGTTGCAACATACCAGCAGGTTTCATGTGGATGGCTTTCACTCGACAACATGTGTCACATCTGACAACATATGCTGTAATTTCTTTCTTCATTTTGGTCCACCAATAATGAGATCTTAGTTCTTGATACATCTTACTACTTCCGGGATGGATAGATAGCTTAGAAAGGTGAGCTTCGTCCATGAGTTTATTCCTAAGCTCTCGATCCTTGGGAACCACAAGACGGTCGTCAAACCACAACACGCCCTATTCATCCACTTTAAAGTGTTGAGACGACTTTTCTTTTATTTTCTCTTTGATGTGGAATATGCCCTTGTCGGTTTTCTAGCCTTCTATTATCTTACTCTCCAAAGAGCAACTAATCTGAATACTGTGTAACACAGCAGGATGCATTAGATCGAACCCATCTTCAAGTAATGGCTGTACATTCAAGTAATGTGACTTTCTGCTTAAAGCATCTGCCACTACATTGGCTTTTCCAGGATGATATTGCACATTCAAGTTGTAATCCTTGATCAATTCCAACCATCTGCGCTGTCTCATGTTTAGCTCTGGTTGGGTAAAGATGTACTTAAGACTCTTGTGATCTGTGAAAATGTTGCACACATTACCAAGTAGGTAATGTCTCCAAATTTTTAGGGTGTGCACAACTGCAGCAAGTTCAAGATCATGTGTTGGATAGTTGACCTCGTGCTTTCTCAATTGACGTGATGCATAAGCAATGACTCTCCTTTCTTGCATAAGAACACAGCCAATCCAGGTCTTGATCGTCGTCAAAAACACATCAAATGGTTTCTCGATATCTGGTTGTGCTAGAACAGGAGCGATGGTCAGCAGTTTCCATAAAGTGTGAAAAGTCACTTCACACTCCTCTGTCCACACAAACTTGTGATCCTTCATAGGAGACTTGTCATCGGTTTGGCAATCTTGAAAAGTCTGGTATAAAGCGACGGTAATAACCCGCTAGTCCTAAGAAACTTCTAATCTCAGGAACTGTGGTCGGTGCTTTCCAATTCATAACTTCTTGCACCTTACTTGGATCGACTGAAACTCCATTCTCTGACAGAATGTGACCAAGGAAAGGAACTTCCTTCAACCAGAATTCGCATTTGCTAAACTTAGCATACAGTTGATGATCCCTAAGTCTGGTCAAGATAGTTCTCAGATGCTCTTCATGATCTTTCTAGTTCTCGGAGTACACCAGAATGTCATCGATGAACACTACCACAAACTTATCCAATTCTGGCATGAAAACTGTATTCATCAAAAACATAAAGTATGCAGGAGCATTTGTCAAGCCAAAGGACATGACAAGATACTCATACAACCCGTATCTGGTGGAAAATGCTGTTTTCGGTATATCCTGTGGCCTAATCTTGATCTGATGATATCCGGATCTCAAATCTATTTTTGAGAACACCTTGGCCTTGGATAATTGGTCAAACAGAACATCAATATGAGGCAAGGGATACTTATTCTTGATGGTCACGGCGTTGAGTGGCCTGTAATCTACGCACATTCTCAACGTGCCCTCTTTCTTCTTCTTCACAAACAAGGCGGGACATCCCCATTCAGACTTGCTTGGTCATATAAACCCTTTTTTTGATAAATCCTCTAACTGCTTCTTCAGCTCAGCTAGTTCATCTGGAGGCATCCGATAGGGTCTCCTTGAAATCGGAGCTGTTCTGGGGACTAACTCAATTCCAAACTCCATCTCCCTATCCGGAGGAAGACCAGGTAGCTCATTCGGGAATACATCCGGAAATTCACACACTATCAGAATCTGATGAATAGGAATGACTGCCGTAGCACATGTAACACTTGTAAGGTCTGTTCTTCGAGGCAATGGTACTTGGAAAGTACCCTCACCTAGGGGATCCTTAAGGGTAAGTACTCGACTTCCAGTATCTATGACTGCTCCCCAATCCTTCATCCAATTCATCCCTATAATGACATCCAAAACTAATCTAGGCATAACTATTAAGTTCACTAGGAACTTCCTGCTACCTAATTCAAGGGTTGCCCCTCGAACCATCCGGTTGGTCAAAACATCAGCCCCTGCTGAACTTATACGGTACCCATAACCCAATTATGTGCATAGTTGTCCATGTTTACGTGCAAAATGCTTGACTCATAAAAGAATGCGATGATCCGAGAATCAAATAGAACAAGCTGCGGGGTTTTCATTGACGAAAACTTACCAAAGATGGACGGGCTCTCCCTCGTGAATTTCATCCACAATGTCGTACTATGTACCCTAGCATTATAAGTCTGCTGCTTCTTCTTGGTAGTCACGACAAAACCTCTCGAGAAATGGCGGGTTGATCACAGATTATAGCGGGGTCCCCTCAACATCTCCGACAGATCCCACAGTTCCTTGGAACGCCTTGTGTACCGCAGATTCTTGCTGCTTTGTTGGACCGCACCGCCATCTTGTAAGGCTTCGGGGTCCACGGAAATTCGACTTCTTTCTTTGAGGTGGCGGAACCTAGCGCCAGTGCCGATGGGCGATATGGAGGACGACCTCCCATAGGTGCTCTAGCTTACGACGGACCACCTTCAAGGGCTCTCTTGCGTGTCTTGGCTACGGTCTTTGGCGTTGTTATTCTTCTCCTGCTTGAGACGATCGTTGATGAAGTCATTGAATCGACGCGGTTGTTGGTACCAACATGCTTCATCATTTTGGATTGAGTCCCCTCTTGAAATCGGCTATTCTTTTAGCATCTGCATCAACCATGTCGGGAGCATAGCGACACAAGTTGTTGAAGGCATGCAAATATTAAATCCACGGTCTTGGTGCCTGGTTCAATGCCGAAACTCTCCCAACTTCATCTCGGTCAGCCGGGTGGAATATAGACTCCACGAAAGGCTTCTTGACAAACTCTCTCAAGAAATCGAGCATTTGGAGGGAAGGTGGTGCGATGGTGCTTCCACCACATTCTGCTTTGGTCCTTACAACCGAAGTGCACCATACTCTGCTTTCAACACCTCGGTCATCCTCAACACACGGAATTTATCTTCCATCGTGTTGATCCATTCCTCAGCATCGAGTGGCTCTGTTGCTTCCTTAAATACTGGCGGCCTAGTGTCCATGAAATCTTTGAAGCTGCTATATTGGTTCACTCCCATGCCACCACCTTGATTGTTACCACGTTGAACGTTGTTGGCGATGGTGGTGCGCAGAAAATCCTCCATGTTCTTACCGGGATTGTTCCGCGTTACCGCTGACTCCCGGCGGTGTGTCGAGGAACATCTCGGGGGTAAACGGGGGAGGAGGTGGCAAATGCGGTTCATGGGGAGGTTCATTGTTGTTGCCGTGGTTTCCACCACCACCACCACCACCATCGGTCCCCGCACCGTTAGCACCGGTCTCAGCGGCCTCATACGTGGTTCGGCGAGTGTTTGTCATCTGCATATTTCAGCAACAAGTAATGATTGAGTGAAGCTGTAATAATTGTGAGTGAAGGAAAAATTATGCCGTACTGAATTTACTGGAGAGAATAAATTCATACAATAAAACAGAGGCACAACAATCGCATCCCAATTAAAACAACAGCACTTAATCAAATTACTTCAACGGCAAACATCACGTCCATACAATCCAATTGCCAGCATACATACACTGGACTTTTTATGCGTTCAGATATCGCATTCTAAATCAAGTTCCAACCATATGCCAAGTCTCATACGTCCAAAGCAACATACAATAGGATACATGCCAACAAAAGAAAGGTCATCGCGATAGGACCTAGATACTAGCACAAGGCAACTAGCCTACTCCTCGGGGCCATCGTCGGGATCGGAGACGTCACCATCGCCCCCAGGTGAAACTACAGGCTCGTCCTCGTTGTCGTCGTCGATATCCATGCCAGCGGTGTCTGGTGGAGCATATGGGCCAACCCCATTGTAGAGCGCGTGAAACTCCTCGTGCAGGTTGCCGTTGTATTCCTCTAGCTCATTGACCCTCTGTCGCAGAAGGTTTCTTGCGTTCCAGGCTTCATTCCTTTCCTAAACCAATTGTCCTATCATGCGGTCTACATTGTTGTTGGCTTGAGTCAACGTATGCACTCGCTGCATAGCTCTATCACCTCTCTCAATCGCCTGATCTCACTGTAAGTTCATATCAGCCAACTACTCCTGCAAGCTAGCTATAGCACGTGCCTGTCTCTTCTTCTGCTTTCTCCCCTTGAGCTTATCCTCACCACGCAAGCCAGTCAAAGTCCAGTAGGTACTCTCAAGACCCTCATACGCTCTGATGGCGGCGAACATAGCACTCATTGCCTGGTTGTCGCTAGCCTGTCCTTCAGCTGGACCTCTGACCAGGGCACTTCCCTGAGGCTGAACCCAAATGGCATCACGAGGATCATCCCTAGGAAAAGTGCCAGCTAGAGCTGCTGCAAGCTCACTGGGAAATATGCTCATAATGTCCCTGATGACATGGAAGGCTGCTCCCTCTGCACCCTCAGCTGGAGTGCGACCCTCAAACTCCAAATGCCAACCATCCCAATCTGGAGCATCACCGAGAGCAGGAACCGTGATCTCCACCACTGCGAGTCCATCCTCTGCTAACTGGCTCTCATTCCAAGAGTACACCGGCTCTTGACCCTCTGGGTACCCCACATCATGGAGCACTCTCCAAAGCAAGGCCGGCATGCCAAACTCGCTCAAGAAGGTGTCCGTGGTGCGGTGCTCCCTCAGGGCCAACGGACGTCGAGGTGCTCTTCCTCCGGTGGACTTACGGGCGGTCTGCTTCGTGCGGGCCATCTGTAGCAAAAGTTCTTTTATTACCTCGGGGAAACATATTTTAGGTGATACAACTTTTATCAAAATGAGATAATCAATTTATAAGGGGAGGAATGCATGACATGAATAAAATGCACAAGTAACATGATGTATGTACATGCCGTACGTTCTCACAAACTTAGGAATAATAATTTCTAATGACGAATTCGGTGGCATACAAACGATCTCTCAAATACGTAGCTAATACGTTCTACACGATAGCATTGTTATGTACCTGTAGAAGATTCATTTCAGCCCAATTCCCAATGAATGCATAAAAGCAGTAAAGTTTTATCTACATGCTCTACACGAATCCCCAGATACGTGTACAATGGTAGTAACTACCCGAACCATCGTCCTATTGACGGCATCGCCTCCATAGACGAAAGACCCATACATGAGATGCCTTTGTAAAACATGCGTAGAACATGTAATTACTCCAGCATCATATAAGCATTCACCCTAGATCGGCGGTGTATCCGATCATGCTCTCACAACTCACACTTACCGAGGCGTAGAGGCAATTGATCCATACATTACCACTCAAACAAGTGGCACTCATACAATAGCACGCCGTATGAGCGACGAAAGAGAAATATGATGAAAGAACCCCAAGTCAGTACTTAATTAAGCCACCTAGAGTCCTTAACTGGGCATAAAGGATATGACCACTGGCACTCTTTATAGTTTGGAAATCACGTTTTTCAAATGCCTTTTTGTTTTAAATACACTTGTGAACAGTAACACGCTAAACCATGCTCTGATACCAGCTGTAACAGAACCGACCAATTATACGAAATTAAGTAAGAAAATCATCCGCCAGAGTAGACGATTTAGCAAACTTAAGCCCATATAACCCGGTAGTCCGTGAAATCACGAAGGATTTCAAACCAAATTCCATTCCAGCCAAGATCGTAATAAGTTTAGCGGTCACCATCACATATTACATAAAAGTTCACAATCTCAGATACACCAAAGTTTCAACATAATTATTACAAAACAAGTTCGAATAAAAGTAGCGGAAGCCATTTGTTCAAACCACACACACACTCACGTGAAGTTCAAATATAGTGCCAGCGAATGATCATCTCCAACAAAAGCATTAGACGAGACGTAAGGAATGACCATGCCCATGGTCCTAAGCATCACCCATCGTAGGATAAAGGCAGTTGATACAGTAGCCGTAATACATCTGCCCATCTGCAACAAGTGGGAATAAAACCCTGAGTATGAGAAGGTACTCAGCTAGACTTACCCGACATAACCGAAAAATAAGTGACACCAAGGATTATGAAGGGCTTTATAGTAGGGTAGCTGACTCATTTGCAAAAGAAGCATTTTTTAGCATTTCCAGAACCTTTCTAAAAGCATTATTGTCAAGTTAATTCTTATTAACCTGTCGACTAGATTTGCACCTAAACTAGAGCAAACATATGATTAAGCGGATAATGATAACCAATGATCATTAAACAACTTCCATACTGTCATATTCACTATAACTGTCTAAGTGTTCCATAAACATTTACTACGATGAAGTAACTCAAGTCAAGTGCTCACTATCCAGGAGCGATGGCGATTTGAATCGATTCCTAACCAGCTGGTGATTTATTCCTTACACAAACCTTACTCACCCGCTAAAGTGAGATATTGATCACCGAGTCAACTTTCTAGGTATCTCGAGTTTGCCGAGACGACATGTACCGGGGCCGACCGATCGCACTTTGGTCTTATCATCTCGCCCCGTGTCCTACCACACACTGCTTCGAAAGACAATCTTGCGCTGCGGAAATCTACTCGGCCCGAAAAATCTCCCGGCTTCAAGCGGTCGGAAGGTACTTTATCCGGCCCAGCTAAATGTAAGGCATGCATTCAACATGACTCGAGGCCCAACAACGGTCGGTCCTTAATCGACACGCACGGAAACACTACGGTCCAAAACTACTCGCAAGTCTCCGTCCGGTCTCAACTTCATTTAACACTTAGTTATACCATGACTTCATAGTCATCCAAGCGAGATCCAGTAACCACCTATAGCTCGCAGGTGGCAGAAATCACCCGACTTCTACGGTCTAAGCCAGCCTAAGCATTGACTTCATTGCGGATACCGGGGTAACAAGGATATAGTATAACAAAAGCAAACAAGGTATAATGCAGCAACGGTTGCAAACAACTCCTGAACGTAATGCATCAATTAAAGTAAAGCATTTAATTAATCATTGCAAACCAGGAGAAAATTCTCCGGGGCTTGCCTCTCTCGAAGGAGCTCAGACGGTGATCGGGGCACTCCGAAAGTTCCTCAACATCCTCCTCGTCGGCTTATGGCACTTCTGCGGCTGCACCTCGAACTGCTCCTCGGGCTCCTCGGGTATGACGACTGGGTTCTCGGTTTGCGATCCTGTATGATGCAATGTGCGTAAGTGCTTATGCAATCGGTGCATCGGATGAGATGAATACAATGGATATGTTTGAATGCAAGGTAGTCAACATCATCCAAGAAAATATATTACAAGCACATGTCATCTACTGCATTCTCTTCTACTACTAATATGTTAAGTCAACATATCTTATTAAATGCTTCAAAGATACACCAAAGCGAACATTATTAACTAACTTGCATTAAAGAGGATTATTTTATTTCATTTTAAACTAGGGCTACAACAGCAACCTATATTTCTGGTGCTTAAAAAAACTATGAAAATTCACACAAGTATTAATCAATGATAAAAGGAAAATCTATAACTCAAAGACTACACATGCACTAGCTCTGAAATTTTAACCAGAGCTTCTACTAAGCAAGACTAGCATACCCACAAAATTTCATAATTTTTGGACCCCAGAAACTCAAGATAAAATTTCAACAACTTTGCATGCATCTAAAAACACATTTCAAAGTCCTATTTAATTCATCAAAAATTTCTAAAACCTGTGCTCATATAATATTTTTATTAAATACTAGACATTACCAGGAACTCAACGAAATTGGAGCCATAACATTTGGATCTACCAAACTTGATTTACACATTTTTGAATCGTGCACACAAATCTGTGAAAAACAAAATAAACAAAACAAAAGGAAAACCTAATCAGCTACTGGGCCAGCCCGAACGGATTAGGCGGCCCACGACTGCGCGCGCACACAGCCCAGAATGACGCAGCCCAGTTCCGGCTCCCTCGCAGCAGCGGCGACTGACAAATGGGACCCGTGCGTCAGTGAGAGAAAACAGGGGACGGAGGAAGACGACGACGCGGCAACTGCGAAATTCGCCGACGACGATTTCTCCGGTGGAACCGAGGGCAAAGGCGTGCCCACCTCAACCTCCCGCATCCATAGCACTCCTAAAACTAGACTGTAGCGGACTCCAGGGATGTCGGCCATGACCCACGGTGGCTCGGCCATGGCGCACGGTGGTGCTCCGGTGAACCCAGGCGGTTGGTGGCCATACAAGGCACACGTAAGCTTTCCGTGAACAAGACGGACCTTCCTATGCTACGACTACCGGCTACGGTGAAACGGTCAGGCGGGACCGCGTGAGATCACTGGCGGTGACCAAGGCGGTCCTGCCGCGGTGGCGCATGGTTCGGCAATGCCGCTCACCTATAGCTTGGCTGGCTCCGTGAGGGCGCTGACGAGGTCCGTGAAGCGATGGCGGAGCTACTGGTGGGATGGTGGTGGCTGTGGCGCCATGGCGAGCTCGAGCGAGCTCGGCGGAGCTGATGGCGTCGGCGGTGCGCTGCGGCTGTGAATGGGGAAGGCAACGGAGGAGTGGATGAGTGCAGAGTGCGTGCGGAGGACAGCAGGGCGCGCTCCTCTTCAAGCCAGCCAGCGCGCGGCGTGGTCAGGGCGAGCCGAGCGTGTGGCGGACACGCGGCGGCTGCCATCTGACCTCGGTCGGCCATAACAGGTCTGAAGCTGAAACACTGTAGCGCGATTCAGATAACAAGAAACTGACTGACAGCGCCAAATGGTGATGCTCTATCTCCTAATTCGTTGATCGTTAGCGAAAGAAATCAAAACAAAAGTTGTACACCTACATACCAGCTACAAAACTCATTTAGAGGTCAATGTCTAATTTGCAAAGGAGAGAGAGTAAAATCATGCCAAAGTCGTGCTCAAGAAACTAAAAAGTGGAGTTTGTACTTAGAAAATTTCTAAATGTTGAACCCAACCCAATTTCTAACTTGTGGGACCATTTAGAGCATGTTGTGCACATTTTCATGACTTGGTCACAAAATAACTTTTGTTCCTTTATAATTTGCTACAACTTTGTTTTAGGTTGCTCAGACATGCAAACATTCTAAGTGGTACTTTTTGAACAGTCAAACCAAAAAGTCCTAGGGTCAAAACAAGTCAAACCCTAACTTGAAAACGTAATTAGGCAAAATGATCAACATGAACATTGTTCCTAATGACCTTCTAAGTATAGCTAAGTTGTTTAACAATATATTTAGCCATACCACACATTTGTCATACAAGAATCAAGCACTGAATGTACTGAAACGATGAAAAAAAACAATTGAAATGTTACTTTTGTTTCATAGTCATGTTTCACATGTTTCATGATCTTGTTGCATTACAATAACTAGCTAGGTTCCACTAAAGTGAGTTGCACATGTTGCACTTGGGTGTTGCACACTCTTTAATTCACAAAAAACAACACTCATGAAATATATAGTACGTTGCAATGTTTCGATAACATGTTTCATGTGATATATGCTCATGAATGGATGAATGATGCTCATGTTCATGAAATGCAAGTGCAATTAGGCAAGCCTAACACCAGGGGTGTTACAGCACCGGGGTTGGAGCCCCCGAGTGCTGGGTTGGCATTGGGGTGTGTCTGGATCGGACCTTCCAGGATGCGGGCAGATGGTTCGTGAAGGTTGTTGATGAAGACCCCGTCCGAAGACGGAACCCGCCTGGCAGCCAATTTTGTGAGAAAATCGGCGGCATCATTGTCCTTTCGGGGGACATGGTGTAGCTCGATCCCCTAGAATTTGTCCTCAAGCTTGCGCACCTCCTGATAGTATGCTATCATGAGGGGGCTTTTGCAAGAGGACTCCTTCATAACCTGGTTGACAACCAGCTACGAGTCGCCGCAGACGTAGAGACGCGTAGCGCCGAGCTCGATGGCGATGCGTAGCCCGTTGATGAGGGCCTTGTATTCCACAGTGTTGTTTGAGGCCAAAAAGTGGTGGCGGATTGCATAGTGGAGCCTACTCCCGTTCGGGGAGATCAGAACCACTCCAGCCCCCGACCCGGGCGCCATTACGGACCTATCGAAGTACATCGTCTAGTACTCATGGGTGACGTCTAGGGTTAGGAGCTGGACCTCCGTCCATTCGGCGACAAAGTCCGGGAGAGTCTGAGACTTAATAGCAGTACGGGGGATATACCTGATGTCATGGCCCATTAGCTCGAGTGCTCACTTAGAGATTCGTCCCGTGGCGTCGTGGTTGCAGATGATGTCTTCGAGTAGGTATGAAGTGATGACTGAGACTTCATGGTCGGTGAAGTTGTGCAGGAGCTTCCTGGTCGCCATCAGCATGGCGTATAGGAGTTTTTGCACCTAGGGGTACCGAACCTTAGGGTCGGTGAGTACCTCCCCGATGAAGTATACAGGTCGTTGGACCTTAAGGTGGTTTCCTGGCTCCTCCCTTTAGACGACTAGGGCGGCGCTCACCATGTGGTTGCTTGCTGCGACGTAGAGGAGGAGGGGTTCTTCCCTTTCATGAGCGATGAGGATTGGGGCCAACATCAGTGACGCTTTGAGGCTCTCCAAAGCCGGTTGTGCTTCCTCAGTCTAGACGAAAGCTTCTGTCTTTTTGAGAAGCTTGTAGACAGGCATCCCCCGTTCGCTGAGCCGGGAGATGAATTGGCTCAGGGTGGCCAAACAGCCGGTGAGCCTCTGTACGCCCTTTACGTTGCGTATAGCGACCATGTTGGAGATGTTCATGATTTTTTTGGGGTTGGCCTCGATGCCGCGTTCGGACAAGATGTATCCAAGCAGCTTCCCCTTCGGAACCCCAAAAACATATTTTTTGGGATTCAATTTGATGTTGAACCTACGGAGGTTCGTGAATGTTGCGGCCAAGTTTGCGATCAGGTCGCAAGCTTGAGCCATTTGGACCACTATGTCATCAACATAGACGGTGATTGTTGGTTTTGGCAGCTCGACTTGGTCGGGCTGATCGAGCGGGTCGATTTGATCGGTGAAGCATTGCTGCATGCACCATTGATAGGTGGCGCCAGCGTTCTTCAGACCGAAAGGCATGGTTATGTAACAGTATGAACCATACAGAGTGATGAACGAAGTCATGAGCTGGTCGGACTCTTTCATTATGATCTGGTGATAGCCTGAGTAGGCATCCAGAAAGGAGAGGATTTCGCATCCTGAGGTGGAGTCGACTATCTGGTCTATGTGTGATAAAGGAAAATGGTCCTTCGGACACACCTTGTTGAGGCCAGTATAATCAACGCACATTCTCCATTTCCCGGTCTTCTTTTTAACAAGAACATGATTGGCGAGCCAATCGAAGTGGTATACCTCTTTGATGAATCCGGCTGCCAGGAGTTTGGTGACCTCCTCGCCTATGGTCCTGCGCCTCTCGTCGTCAAAGCGACGTAGGCGTTGCTTGGCGGGCTTTGAGCCTAGGATGAGGCATAGTGCGTGCTCGGTGACCTCCCGTGGTATGCCTGGCATGTTGGAAGGTTTCCATGCGAAGACATCGTGATTGGCGCATAGAAAGTCGGCGAGCTCGCATTCCTATTTGGCCGAGAGCTGGGTCCCGATCCGCACCATCTTGGTAGGGTCAGTGGGGTCGATCCTCACCGCCTTAGTTTCCTCGAGTGGGTGGAAGGCAGTCGAGGAGGTTAGCTTGTTGCAGTTCGGGACTGCTAGGGTCGACAACTTCTCGAGCTGTGGGAGCTCGGACGAGTTGATGACGGTAGTGGCGAGCTTGTAATGCTCGTAGTCGCATGTGTAGGCGTGCGAAAAGGTGCTACCCACAGTGATGATGCCATTCGGTCCTGGCATCTTCAACTTCAGGTAGGTGTAGTTGGGGACCACCATGAACTTGGCATAGCATGGCCGCCCCAAGATGGCGTGGTAAGACCCTGGGAAGTCCACCACCTCGAATGTAAGTACCTCCGAGTGGAAGTTGGCTTGGTCACCAAACATGACGGGCAGGTCGATCTGCCCGAGCAGGTACTCCTGCATCCCCGGGATCACGCCGTGGATGGGAGAGCTCGCCGGGTGGAGCTCCGACCGGAGGATGCGCATGGCGTCGAGGGTGTCGACGTAGAGAATGTTGAGGCCGCTGCCTCAATCCATTAGCACCTTGGTGAGGCGCTTATTGCGGACGATGGGGTCGATGATGAGCGGGTAGTGACCTGGTCTAGCAACGTGGGAAGGATGGTCCCTCTGATCAAAAGTGATCGGAGATTCTAACCAGCAAAGGAAGGTGGGGACGGCCGTTTCGGCGACGCATGCCTCTCTATAGCGCACTTTATGCTGGCGCTTGGAGTAGATGGCATCGGATCTCCCAAATATCATGATGCATTCCTTGGGGTCAGGAAAGCCGTTCCCATCCTTGCCCGCCATGCCTCCTTTCTTAGCTACTGCCTCCTTGCCCTTTCCTTCTTTCGGCTTGCCGACCTATCGCAGGAAGCACTTGAGGAGCTTGCAGTCCTTATAGAGGTGCTTGACAGGGTAAGCGTGGTTGGTGCATGGGCTATCCATGAGCTTGTCGAAGTGGTCAGGCTAGCCCTGCTGGGGCTGCTTGCCTGCATGATTAGCTGCGGGGACCAACACGGAGTTGGCCAGTCGACGCCGATCCTTCTTGTTCTTTTTCCCCTCTGTGTGGAGGGGCCCTCGTCTTGGTCTTCACGCTTGGCCCTGTCCTTGTCCCAGCCTCCACTAAAGACCGCTCCGACCGCCTCCTCGCCGTAGGCGTGGTTCGTGGTGACGTCGAGCAGGTCGCTCGTGGTTCGGGGCTTCAGATAGACAAGCTTGTGGATCAAGGACTCGCAGGTTGTCCCGAAAAGAAACGCGCTGATAACGTCCACGTCAATGACTTCAGGAAGGGAGTTGCACCGCTTCGAGAACCTATGGATGTAGTCCCGTAGGGACTCATTGGGCTCCTGCTGGCAGCTCTTGAGGTCCCAGGAGTTCCCCGGGCGGACATACATCTCCTGGAAATTCCCAACGAAGATCCTCTTGAGGTCCACCCAGTCGCGGATGATGTCATGCGGGAGGAATTCAAGACACACTCGAACATGTTCCCCCACGCAGATGGGGAGGTATTGAATGATGAAGTGGTCATCATCCACTCCTCCGGCACGGCTGGCGAGCCGGAAGTCTTTGAGCCATATACCAGGATTCGTCTCCCTGGTATATTTGGCGATGTTGATAGGTGCTCAGAAGCACTATGGGAACGGCGCTATCTAGATGCGTCGGCCAAAGTCCCATAGTCCCAGGCCATCCGGGCTAGGACTCCGATCGTCGGGTCGGCGACCATGCCTGGGGCGCGTTTCACCGCTCCCCTCGATGGTCCGGTCGAGGCCCGTGTCGCCTACTCTTACTGCCCCTCGATGGATGTCATCATCATGCCGGGCTTGACGCCGGTTGTTGATGACACTACGAGCGTCTTGGTTCAGCCCGAGCCACTCGCGCACAGGGGGTCGATGTGGAGCGGGCGCCGGGTCAGGCCGTGGGGCTTGCTATGGCCTCCTATTTTGTGCCCGGCGACTATAGTGGTGAGCGGATGGAGCGATTCGTCTGGTGTGTCCCTGCTCCCTTGGTGGGGAGAGAGGTCGTGAGTATGTGTCGTAACGCGGAGCTCTCTGCTTGTTGAACGGCAGCGGTTTCCACCAGCGCCCGGAGGTTCTGGGGGACCGCCTGCTCCCGGGGGTCGATAGGCTCTGGAAGGCCACGCAAGAACATCACCGCGGCGGCGATGTTTTGGCCAGCCCGAGCAAACTGTGGGGATCATTCCCTCGTCCATGATGTTGCGCTGGACCTGGCGGGCGCGACCCCGGGCACCGCTCGCCAGGTTTGAGCCCAACGTGGACTCGACGCGAAGCGAAGGCGTCTCGTCGTTGAGGTCACCCGGTGGCCTAGTGCCAACAGAGGGCGCTCCTCCTCCGATGGGCACCGGGACAAGTGCCTTCTCATGGAGGTGAAGCACACCGAGCCGGTCGGCGACGAAATCCATGCTTCCAAAGAGGAAGGCCTAGGACGGCTTGAAGACGGGAGTAACCCACATCCCAATAGGTGGGAGTGCGGGAAACTCCAGCGAACTGAAGAGAGTCATATCGCTTGAACCCACCATGTCGAAGACGACGGAAAGGTGGGCCATTCGATGACCAAAAGTGTGAACGTACGACGTCTTCCCCACGGACGGCGCCAACTGTCGGTGCGGAAAGTGACCAACACATAAATATTTGTAGTTTTGCCGCACGTTGTGATCAGATGTGGCCAAGCACTCAATGACATAGGGTTTATACTGGTTCAGGCAACGTGCCCTACATCCAGTTTGAGTCGGTCGATGACTTTATTCCTAAGCCCAGGTGCTCAAAGTTTGCTGTGCGGTTACAAACGAGAGGGAGTAAGATGGGGGGTATCAGAGCTCCGGTCAGACTCCAGACCGAAGGGCCAAGAGTGACGGGAGCTCCGACGTACGCTAAGTGTTCGAACGTATGCTCTGTCTGGCTTTAGAGTTCTAGGGCCAACCAGAGAGGATCGGAATCAACTGTCTGTTGTTCGTTGGAATCATCTATGTGAATCGATCGTCCTCCTCTTGCAGAGAGCGCATCCCCTTTTATAGATGAAGGGGACGGTTTACAAGAGAGAGAGTGTGAGAGAGTGCGTGCTACCTAGTCTTTGTAACAGAACCGACCAATTATACGAGATTAAGTAAGAAAATCTTCCGCCGAAGCAGATAATTTAGCAAACTTAAGCCCGTATAACCCGGTAGTCCGTGAAACCATGAAGGATTTCAAACCAATTGACATACAAACCAAGATCGTACAAGTTTAGCAGTCACCGTCACATGTTACATAAAGTTCGCAATGACAGTGGATACATCAGAGTTTAGAACATAAAGTTATTACAACCCAAGTTCAAACTGAAATAGCGGAAGCAAATAGTTTTAAAGTCATGCACACACTTTTAGTTCAGATACAGTGCCAGTTGGTAGTCATCTTCCACAAAAGCATCAGATCAGAGATACGGAGTGACCATTGCCCTTGGTCCTAGTTGTCACCCATCGCCGGGTACAGGCAGTTAATGCAATAGCCGTAGTACATTTGACCATCTGCAACAACAATGGGAACAACGCCCTGAGTACGAGAAGGTACTCAGCTAGACTTACCCGTCTTAAACCAAAATAAAGCGACACCAAGGATTATGCAAGGCTTTCTTTAGTGGGCTAGCTGACTTGTTTGCAAAAAGCATAAGCTATCATGAAGACATCATTTTAAATACTTTGCATCATCTTTATTATAACCTATTCATCTAGGTAAGCACCTGTACTATAGCAATCACTTGATTAACCAATAACATCCAGCTACCAATTTAGCTTTAGCATGTCCATACCATCCAGATAACCATCATTGTTCCATAATAATTACTACGATGCCGTAGCTCGAGTCAAGTGCTCACTATCCAGGAGCGATGGCGATTCGAATCGATTCCTAACCAGCTGGTGATTTATTCCTCACACAAACCACACTCACCGATCAAGTGAGCTACAGATCACCAATGAGACTTTCCAAGTAGCCGTGGGATAACAGTCATGGACAACACTACCCAGGGACCGACCGATAGCCAGGGCGCACCTTGGGCTTACTCTTCGCGTCCCCGTTATACCCCCTTCAGCACCAGTCTGCCAATCCGAGTTTATCCCGGCTCGAAAAGTGTCACTAGCTTCGCGATCGAAAGGTACTTTATTCCGCCAGCTAAATGTGAGGCATGCGTTCAACATGACAAGAGGGACGAGCAACGATCGGTCCTTAATCGACGCAGACGGAAAACTAACAGCACCCCAGAACCTTGTCTGGTTGCCTCCAACTTTTTCCGTCCGGTCTCCAATTATTCATCACACATGGTTAATTCCAGGATATCATTCTTTCCATAGCTAATTTCTTCCAGTAACCACCTATAAAAGTAGGTGACCGGAAATCACCGATCGCTACCGGTCTAAGCAAGGCTAAGCAGTTATTCAATCCTGACCTAACAGGGGGAAAGGTAATAAGGTAGGCAAGGATAGTAATAAATGCATCAACGGTTTCAATCAACTCCTACAAATTAATGCAACAATATATAAACTCATATATATAGAAAGAATTGCTTTTATAAATTAGGAGACTTATAATGCTTCGGGGCTTGCCTCGTTCGAACGAACTAGGTTGATGATCCACGCACTCGGGCAAGTCCTCTCCTTGCTCCTCTTCCTCTGGCACCTCCTGTACCTGGACTTCTTGTGGATCTGTCCCGGTCTGCTCTTCCTGAACTGCTAGTAGCAACTCCTCCTGCAATCCTGTATGATGCAGATGTATAAGTGCTAATGCATAGGTGCATCGGAGAGATGACATGTAATGATCATGATGCATGGAATGTCGATGAACATGTTTAACTTTATTGGACATAGTAGTAGCAAAGCTCGTCTACAAGGTAGTCAACATCATCCAAGAACATGTACTACTATCTACTACGACAACCATTGTACTAACATGCCAAATCACCACAACAAACTAAGATGCTTCAAAGATACACCAAAGCGAACATTATTAACTAAACTCGCATTAAAGAGGATTATTTTATTTTATTTTAAACTAGGGCTACAACATCAACATATATTTCTGGTGCTTATAATCTAATAAAATTACAATAGCATAGTACTACTCTAAGTAGACTACCATAAAATTTTCATGGCATTTGGATAAGTAAAATAGCCTACACAAAAATGACAAGGCATAAGTGCTTAAAAAAGCATAAATAGAAAACCTTAGTTAAAAGTGCCAAGCAATAGATTTCATATTTTTCCTAACATCCTTAAGGTACTAGGATACTACCCACCAAGTTTTATAGTTATAAGCTTCCTAGATAATTTACAAAAATTCATACAAGTATCAATCAATGATAAAAGGAAAATCTATAACTCAAAAATCATACATGCAATGACTCTCAAATTTTAACCAGAGCTTTTACTAAGCAAGGCTAGCTTACCCACAAAATTTCATAATTTTTGGATCACAGAAACTCAAGATATGATTTAAACAAGTTTGCATGCATTTAAAAACACATTTCAGTTTCCTATTTAATTCATCCAAAATTTCTACATCATGTGCTCATGTCATATTTTTCTTAAATACTAGACTTCCCTATGAGTCAAACAAAATTTGAATCACACCATTTGGATCTACACATTTGTAGTTACAAAATTCACAAAACAACATAGAAATCTGTAAATTTGAACTATCCTATCACTACACTGTCACTGACGCGTGGGACCCGTGTGTCAGCCGGGCCCGCTGGTCAGCGACACAGAACAGGGAAGACGGCACGCGACGGCGCGGCGATGGTCTAGCTCGCTGACGGTGGCTCCTCCGGCGACACCGAAAGCACCGGCGTGATCTCCGTGATGAGGTGATTCGATTGATGCTACCGACGAGACCTAAGACCTAGCGGAGGTGGCGCATCGCCGGTGATGGTGGCACGGCAGAACTCCAGCGCGAGATGCCGGCGATGGCAAGCCATGGCTTCCTCAACCGAGCTCGGCATGAGCTACAGGGGGTCGCTACGGTGCTACCCAAACAAAGAGATGAGGACAAGAAGGCCTCGGTGGTAGTTGGCCACGTAGAGCTCCAACTCTGGCGAGACCCCATCATGGCGGGCGGTGGTGGAAACGGCCAATGTGCCCTTACCAAGACTCAAACGGCTCAGCTAAGAGGTGGAGGATGTAGAGGAGGACACGGCGGAGCTGTTGACGAGCTGGCAGTTGCGTTTTTGCGGCGGTCGAGCGAGCTAGGCGACGGCGGAGCTGCTCGACAATGGTGGAGCAGCACTGCTCGCGGTGGAAGGCGAAGGAAATGAAAAACGGACTGTGAGTCGGTCGGGCAGGCGCGTGGGGGGGGGGGGTTCAAGCAATGGCCGGCAGTGCCAGGACGGCCGTGGCGCGTGGCCTACGCGGTCAGGCGGCCGGCGACGGGTGGCGCCACGCGGCGGTGGTTTTCTGAAATCGGTCGGCACTGTAGCGAGTCTGAAATTTTGATTCAGCGATCAATGAGCCGACTGACAGGAACTTTTCAACGCTACACAGTTCCTAAACCATGAAGAATTAGTGGAAGCAATGTACATGAAAGTTGTAGAGCTATGATAGGGCTACAACAATGCTTCAGAAATCACCAGCTAAAACTCAACGGATCACGAGTTATATCAAGCCAAAGTCAGCTCGATCAAACTGACATTGCATTTTAGACTTAGAAATTTTTCAGAGTTTTGAATACAGCCCCAAATCCTGACTTGTGAGACCTTTTTGAGCATGCTGTGCACATTTTCATGAGTTGGTCATAAAATAACTTTTGTTCCTTATAAAATTTTCTACAACTTTACTTTAGGTTGCCCAGGCATGCATAGACTCTAAGTTGTACTTTTTAAATAGTCAAACCAAAGAGCTCTAGAGGTCAACACTAGTCAAACCATGACTTGAAAACTTAATTAGGCAAAATGATCAACATGAACATTGTTTCTAATGACCTTCTAAGTATAGCTAAGTTGTTTAAAAATATATTTAGCCATACCACACATTGGTCACACAAGAATCAAGCACTAAATGTACTGAAACAATGAAAAACAATTGAAATGTTACTTTTGTTTCATAGTCATGTTTCACATGTTTCATGATCTTGTTGCATCGTACTAACTAGCTATGTTCCACTAAAGTGAGTTGCACATGTTGTACTTGGGTGCTGCACACTATTCATTTCATAAAAAAACAACACTCATGAAATATACAGCATGTTGCAATGTTTCGATAACATGTTTCATGTGATATAAGCTCATGAATGGATGAATGATGCTCATGTTCATGAAATGCAAGTGCAATTATGCAAGCCTAACACCAGGGGTGTTACAGTCTTGTTGCCTACGCCGTCAGGTACGAGACGGTTTATCGGCGCCTACAATACTGTTGATGCCCTGATGCATGTGGTTGGTTCCATCGTGTTCTTCTGGTATGGCCAATGTCGGCGCCTATCATACTGTAAGGTAAATATCGGCGCCCATAACACTGTTCGTGTTCTGACACGTCTGGAAGGTTGCGGAGCACCCTTCTGACATGACCTGACAGTACTGTCCCGCAGGTGTGCAGGGTACGGTCCTCGGTATTGCGGTTTGACTTCAGCGCCCTACCTTACTTGCTCCGCCTGACTCTTTGGGTAAATACCGAGCGGGAGTCCCTGTTCGGTTGTTTCCCAGTCGGCTCCTACCGCGACGGTTAGAGAAAAGTTGTAAGCAGAGGTTCGGTGTCCTTCCGGTCGGAGAGGCGAGTCGGAGTCAGAAGCGAGCGTCGTCCCCCCTTGGCCAGGCCGTCTGATCGGAGAGGCGGGTCGGAGTCGGAAGCGAGCGTCGTTCCTCCTTGGCCAGGCCTTTCAGTCGGAGAGGCGGTTCGGAGTGGGAAGCGAGCGTCATTCCTCCTTGGCCAGGCCTTCCGGTCGGAAACTGAATCGCACTTCCGGCTTGTTGTTGGGTATCTAGGCCGGCCCAGGAGTTACGCGTTGTTCGCAACGTCATCTGCTGTGCCGAGCTTTTGCTGGAAAGTAGGTCCATTAGGGACCCCGGGTTTATAAACCCGATAAAAGGTCTAACCTTTAATTCGTTGGGCTCTAATCATTATTGTTAATAATAGCGAGTGTTATGTTTTTAAAAAAAAAACTTAAATACGTTTGTCATTACAAAGAATACATAAAATTATTCACGTCTTCTGTTATGGGAGAGAAAGCAAAGTAATCATTAAATTTACATCTAGATTATCCACATCCGTCATTATCAGAGATAATATAAATGAACACACCTTTAATTTTTTTTGTATCTATTCAATTTTTTGTATCTATTCTGCCAACTTTTAACAGTTAAATAAAGAAAATAAAATATATGGATTGAGTATAAAATATACTAATGTAAAATTATTTTGAAAACTCATTTAATAACTTTCTTCAAAATTACACGTCACGGTTAACTTACAAATAAGCATATATAATTCTAAATTAATTACGCATTACTAGTTAAAACATAAATCTGCATTGATTAAGTCATCATGGAAATGTACCTAGTGTATGTAGCACGACAGCATCGACATCGCTACCTCAAATCAACCTCATCCGTCACACATTCACTGTGAGAGAGGCAGCCATTCGCAGTCACACACACACACAAAAAAAAAAGGCAGCCATTCGCAAGCAGCCTGGTCGCCGCACGCCATGAACATAGACAACAGCCCGTAGGCCGCGTGTAGTCCAAGTCCGTCAGCCCGCGGCTGCGGCGGCCAACGGACGCCGCCGGCGCAGGCACGCACAGGCGGCCAACGCCGGTCGCGTCGTGCGTGCCTTGCTGCCCTGGCACCCCCCGGCATACTTGTCTCTGCCACACACATCACCGTGAGACTCAGGACGGGAGCGGTCGAGCGACGCGATCAACAAGGACTGCACGCAGGACCCGACGCTCTCAATGCAAAAATCGATCAGATGGTACGTCCCTGTCAAATCGACGAACGCAGTTTTTTGCAGTTCAGACACGACATTGGAGCCAAACACAAAGCCCGGACGGCCGGCGACGCGAATGTGAATGTAATAGGTAGGGGAAACGCCGGTCAGGCTTGGGCTTTTATCCATGACGCTATGAGGCTGAACAAGACGGCCGGTGCCGGCCGGTGCCATGCATATGCCTCGATCCAGCAGAATGTCCAGACTGACTAGGATTAATTGTGTATCACTGGATTTCCTGTCGCTCACTCGCTTTGTTGGCGTCCACATGGACCTGACATCACGCGTCATGTCCATTAATCATTATCGATATATTTATATAATAATGCAGTGTCTATCTGCACACGTACCAATCAGCTGCTCCATATAATGCAAAGACTTTTGGGACATTTTTGGGTTTATTAAGGGGTGTTTGGTTCTTTAGTCGCTCCTAAAATTTATGTCATATTAAATGTTTAGAGGCTAATAAGGAGCATTAAATATAAATTAATTACAAAACCAATTACATAGATGGAGGCTAATTTCCGAGACGAATTTGTTAAGCCTAATTAATCTATCATTAGCACATGTTTACTGTAGCACCACGTTGTCAAATCATGGACTAATTAGGCTTAAAATATTCGTCTCGCAAATTAGTCGCAAGTTGTGCAATTAGTTTCATAATTAGTCTATATTTAATACTCCATGCATGTATCAAACATACGATGTGACAGGAATTTTAGGAGGAGGAAAAGGAACCAAACGGGCCCTAAGTTTGACAAACTGCGTGACAAGGGTGTTGTTAATGCAGGTGAGGTCGATATGTTAAGCATATACCACCTTAGACTATCTCCAACCATGAGACCTATATACGGCATCCATTTGCCTAATTTAGGTGATGCATAGTAGAATAGGTGCCAACCTAAAATTTACGTTCTCCAACAGGCCCAACGCAAATCAGCTTCTTCTTCCTCGCTCTCTCCGCCGCCCACCCATCTCCAAGTCCCCAGCCCAACGCCGCCTCCCCTCCCAGCCCCCAGCCCGACGCCCTCTCCCATCCCCTCCATCCAGCGGCGCCCCATCCCTCCCTTGCCCTCCCCATCCCGGCGACGCCCCCAGCCCGACGCCCTCTCCCCTCCCCTCCACGGCGCGCGGCGGTCGGAGCACGAAGCACGGCGGCGCTCCTTCACGGCGGCAGCCCTCCTTCTCCAGCACGGCGCGCGGAGCACGACGCGCCCGGGATGGGGAGCACCGGGTGGCGCTCTTTCTCCACCACGGCTCCTCTCTCTCTCTCTTCCCTCTCCCATCTCAGGCGAGTCCGCCGCCCTAGGCACCTCCAGCTCCGGCGAATCGATGGCCCCGCGACCGGATCCAGCTCCGGCGGCCCCATGGCTGTCCAGCTCCGGCGGATCGACGGCCCTGCGGCCGGATCCAGCTTCGGCGGCCCCGTGGCCGTCCAGCTCCGGCGGCCGGATCCAGCTCCGACGGCCCCGTGGCCGTCCAGCTCTGGCGGATCGATAGCCCCGCGCGCCGGATCCCGCTCCGGCGGCCCCGTGGCCGTCCACCCCCGCGCGTGGCCTCCTACTCCGGTGGCCTGGCCCCGCTCCCCGACGACCGCTCCCCTCCTCGCCACGCGCTCCTCCAACACTGGCGGCGGGCGACCTCCGCCTCTGCGCGGGCGAGCTCCGCCCCGTCGTGGGTGCGGGCGAGCTCGACCCTGGGCGCGCGCTGGCGAGCTTGGCCCCGGCCGGGCGCCGCGGGCGAGCTCGGCGATTTGCGTAGCGAGGAGTGAGGAGACGCTTTTTTGCGTAGCGTTTGGGCGAGCAGGCAAAATGCATCGGGTCTTTGGGTCTACTGTTGGACGATGGATTCGGCTAGGCAAAGTACTGTGCCGAACCCATTTTGGGTTTGGGTCTCTTCATTGGAGACAGTCTTACTACATCACATCCTCACGATGATCGCACTCTAGGTCAAACAACAATAATTCTAGTGATGATTCCATGGAGGCAACCTTTCATCTTGAATGCCACATGGACACAAAGATCAAGTTTAATTTGTTCTTATTTAGCACGCATTGATTTCTAGCTTATGGGATACGTGGTTACATTTAGCATGTGTTTGGTTCTAGGCATTTAAGGTATGAGATGGTCTTATCCCTGATTTTGAGATATGCCGATCCCGTTTTTTGTTTGGTCGTAAAGAGAACCACGTCTATCCTATTACGTGTTTGGTTGGAGGCTACCAAAATATGAGATAAGTTACCTGGTGCCCATTAGCTATCTTCTCCATTCTCCTTTCTTCTTCCTTATCCGACACACCTCATATCGGGAATCTCATCGGCGAGTTCCACGCACTCAATCTCGCTAGAGCTCGCACTAATATGCACCACCTCATCTCGCCCACCATTAATGCTATTGTCCAACCAATGACTTGACCATAAGCGTCAATGTCTCACCCGCCACTCTGCTACTGGGGCTCTCTGCATGCTCAACCCAACCCAGGTCTTGAGTTTTCGAGGGCTTAGAGCATAACTAAAACTCAAGGCCCCTTGGTATAATAAGCACTCATGATCACAACTTAATGGTTAGTGTGACTGATATAGAATACGGACCGATGATTAGTCATTAAGCCAATAGAGAGTAATTTATTAGACAATCTATAAAAAACATAGTTTTAATCAATTCATGTATGGCCATGTGGATTCAATTCTCAATTTAGAATTTACAAACTACAATAAGGGAAAAGGAACCTCGTTTCTTGAGCCTTGTGGATTAGTGGTCTAAGTTGCTCATGTTGCATGGAGTCATGTCTCATATAATTGGCTATCTATGGATCAAGGTGATCCATGAGTCGCAACATAGTGGGAATCTCGAAAAGGTGAGGCATCACGACTTGTGCTTCACACAACATGACTCAAAAATGTCTCATGATGATGCATCGTGGTGCTCGGTTTTGACACTTTTGGGTCACATATACAAGATGTTAGTAGTCCCTCCACCACAAAAGAACACAATTCTAGCATATATAGTACCATGTTAAAGCATCTTGAGTTTGACTAGCTATAAATAAAGAAATAAATAAAAATATCAATATTTAGATTATCAAATAAGTATCATTAAAATTATCATGAGATATATTTTTATACGATATTTATTTGGTGTTATGAATATTAATATTTTTATCTATATATTAGGTCAAACTTTAGACAAATTAATAAAAAACACACCTAGAATTATATTATTTTTGGACACTACATATTACATATCTAGAGAGGGAGGCCCTTTGTTTCGGGAGCCTAGAGCGACGGCCCCTCCGCCCCACATTGGCTCAACTTTTTGGTGAATAAACTGTTCATTTACATTTATAAATAACTAAGATTATTTTAAGTTATTACAAGAAAAAATCTTGTATTTTGTATTTTAATTCAATACAAGTTTTATTGGACACTGTCATATTATTACCAATTTTAACTCATATTATAGATGAAAGGAACTAACAATGCCAAGAGGGGGTGAATAGGCGTATTTAAAAATTTACTGCAAATGCTAAGTTTAAATTTGTCAGCCACTGTCAGAAGTCCCGACAGTTTGGATCGGAACTCCCGATGTCGTCAGAAATTCCGGCACAAACTATTAGAAGTCCCGACGCCTACGTGAACTATAAAAGCAGTGCCAAATTTAACTTTGCAGATAAATAATCTTACAACCCCACTTCCTAGTGGTTTGATGTAGATGTTGGGTCACTCCCTTGATGCCGAAATGCCTCCAAATCGTAGATCGAGCCCAAACCCTAAAATGAAGTTCGAGAGAGAGACAAACAAATACAAGTAATATCGAGCAAACACAACAACAACAACAAGCAGGTGGGACACAATGATTTATCCCGAGATTCGATAACCCCACAAAGGAGCTCCTACGTCCTCATTGTTGAGGTGACCACAAAGGTCAGAGTCTCTATCACTTCCTTGCCTCTCTCAAAGCAACCACAAAGGTCACTTGAGAATTCCATTAAGAAATCAAGGGTAATACAAAACTTCTCAAGGCTTTTCCACAAGATGGAAGCTCTTGGGCGGTGTCTGGCCGGCTGGGGCAAAGCCCCAAGAGTAATAGACACAAATCCAACTGGCTTGATGAAAAAAATCAAGTGATCAAGCTTGCCAAAGTGATTTTCTCACTCAATCCACTCTCCTATCACTCAAATCCTTGGGGGAATCGAAGTTAGAAGCAAAGGGGAGAGGAGAGGGGAGACTTGAATGCTTGGGAGCAGTTTTGGACGAAGGTTGGTGGTAGTGAATGAGTGCGTAACAATTAGAAGAGAGGGGAGAGCTATTTATACTCATAGTAGAAATCTAACCATTTAGGTCTACGTCGGAATTTCCGACGCAGATCCCGAGACTTTCGACCTCTATAGAAAACATTGTTCACAGCTAGGTCAAAGTCACTACGAGCAGGTCAACGTCGGAACTCCTAGCGTAAGTTGGAACTTCCGACCGTCGGGACTCCCGACGTACGTCGGGACTTCCGACGAGTGCGCACAGCAGGCTAGCCAAGTGTCCAGGTGCCGGGACTCCCGACCTGAGCCGGGACTTCCGACTGTCGGAAGTTTCGACTCACGTCGGGACTTTCGACGGCCACAGTCACCGCGTAGGCTAAGTGACTGGGCGTTGGGAGTTTCGACTTATGTCGGGACTTCCAACACCAAAAGTCTCAAAAAATATTTTTCGTGCCCGTGAAGTGCTAGAGTGTCTCTCTTTTGAGTTTATTTTTATACTTGAGCACTCTATCTTCCTCAGACCACCTAAATTTGCATCCCTCTTAATAGTGCGGCAAACCTAAACTCAAAAGCATGAAATTTAATCTTGAAGAGCGTTTTGAGTTTATCCGCCATTTGTACTTGAAGAATTTGAGGGATACCATTTCATCTTTTTCAATTCCTTAAATGTTTCATGGGACTAATAACTGCGACATATCTCATTAAAAATAGATTAGTCCCTAATTTGAATGTCATCAATACACCAAAACCCACATAGGGGGCAAATGCACTTTCAATCTCCTCCTTTTTGGTAATTGATGACAACCAACTTAGGCTTTTATAAGAATGAAAGAATTTAAACTTTTGAACCCCAAAATTTATAGAGAGCTCCCTCTTAATATATGCAATGAATTTGAATTTCAATGATGATCATTTATCTATCATTTGCATATATCAAGATACAAGAGCTCCCCCTAAATTTTGCAATTCATGGGGCGCCTAACCATGTGTGTGAACAAATATATAAAGAGGTGATGCAATATGACATGATATATACACAAACATATAAAAGAATCTATGACCAAGATCAAATGAAAGAAACTTGACAACACATGGCCATACAAAAACAACATTCGCCGTCACAAGTAGAGACAAGCACAAAAGCTAATAAGATAACTACATAAGCATAATCTTGTCCTACAACCATCCATCACACACATATATATATATGTCCATCACACAGTGCCGCCACACGACATAGTTAATACAAGCCACTAAGTTCAAAGTCTCGAACACAGATCATCTAACCTATTACAAATAGTATAAGCCTAACACCCCCTTTGTCTACAAGTGCCAAAAGGGGTAGGCCGCGTGAGGGAAACAACTACTCGTCCTCGTAGTCCTCATCATCATCATGGTCACTGTCATCACCATCATCATCGTCGTCATCGTCGTCTTCCTCGATGTAATCTTCGTCCACAGCAGTGGCCTTGCTCTTGCCATGAGGGCGAGAAGAAGCATCGTCCTCGAATGCCGCACAAGCCTCATCATAGAGTGCTAGAGGGTCACGGGGAGGCACAAACGGCGGCAGTGGTGAAGACTAAATACCAGCCCACTGCTCCAAACGATAGAGCCTCTCTTGCATGTCATGCTCGTGTTGAGCACTAGCACAACACTGTCCAAACATGTAGGTCATGAGGAACTTGAACTTGTTGGGCTTCTTACCCGAGGAGGAAGAAGAGAGTGGCTCAACACTAGAAGCACGAGAAGCAGCAGGTGGTGAAGCACCACGGAGAGAGCGAGAACCCGAAGCACGTTTGCCTTTGCCTTTGTCTTTGTTAGCTTTCTTCTTTAGTTCCCTTGCAGTTGTAATAGATGTCTTGTTGGAAATCTTGAGAAGCTTGTGATTGAAATCTGTGGGGAAGTAGATGCCTAACACTTGCTCAATCACATGCATAAGGTAGGGAGCATAAGGATAGTGCCTCATAGGATCCTCAGTCACATCATGAATCTTGTTCCAAATGTAGCGATTGATGGAGAACTTGTCAAAATCTTCACCAAAGCGCTGAAGCACCTTTTGAGAATCATCACGAAGAAAAGTGGAGTCACCTCGCTTCAGATACAAGATCTGATGCAGGATGTTGTTCAAAACATAGAAGTAGGGCTTCAGATACACTATCTATCCATCTGTAGGATAACCATCAAGATACATGTGTTGGTACTCCTCCAAAGCCACATTCTCATACTCAGTAAGCTCAGGTGAAGTGCGGTCGTATTCATTCAAACCAAGAAGGTGAGAGAAAGTTATGAAATCCACCTTGTAGTGCTTGCCCTCAGCGGACCAATGAACGATGTCAATGGCACCGGTAGAGTCTCTCTCGTGGTGATAGGAACCATAAAACTGACAGATGATTTCATTGTTCCAATGCTTCCTAAATTCCATCAAGTAGGAGAGCCCCATTCTACGTAAATCATGAACCAACTACACCATCTCTCGCTCCTTGAATAGACCATGGGAATAAGCATCAATGACTTTCATCTAAATGACCGGTGGCCCCCCTCTTCTTCAGAAACTTACGATAGACAATGGAATCATAGAAGTCAAAGTGAAAAGGGTGCCAGAAACGATACTCAAGCCAGAGATCCTTCTCATCCTCAGCATAAAGATTCTGGCCTTGCATGGACCTGATGTCCCAGACCCTATGACGGTAGTCAACTAGTAGAGGAGGGGTGAAGCCGCCACAAGGATTAGGAGAAAGCTGGGGCTCCCGCAGGACTGGCAGAGGACCCTTAAAAATAATAAGCTCACTAACAAAACTAGGGCCTCGATTGGGTGTACTCTTGACCTCAGCAGCGATGGTGCGGCCTACTCGCTCGAGGGCTTCTTGTTCATCATCCACAATTGGATCAACTCCAACAAAGGCTCGAGCTGGCTGAGAAGGAGCAGCAGCAGACGATCCTTGACCACTACGGCCACGTGCAGCGGCCCAAGCACGTGAACCACCAGCTCCATCATGGGGATAAGCCACCTTGGTACAGCCAGCCGGCTTGGGGGCAGCAGCACGATCTTGGTTGCGCTTGGATCTCTTCTCTTGGCGCCATGAGGGACTGTCGGCGTCCATGGCTGCGAGAAACACGAAGTGGAACTAAGAACCAAGATGGATAGAAAGAAAGGAGCACATAGAGGTGGAGAGACAAGCATGGGAGAGCATCCATGGTGTCGAAAGTGCCGGCATGAGCCGAGACTCTCAGCCATCGGGAGTTCTGGCGGAAGCCGGGACTTCCAACGGTCGGGACTTCTAGCATACGCTAGGAGTTTCGACAACCGTGGGTGCCATCCTAGGCATGGGGCTCTAGACCTAGGTACACAATCAAGCAAGGAAGTTTGAGGAGAAGATAGGGAAGAAGAATAGAGACAAACATCAAAGTACATTGGAGGTAGGGTTAGGGCACCACGATAGTACCTTGAACAAGGGAAGAGGATGGAGGAAAACGAAATCCACAACGACCACGGCATCCATGAACAAATCCATGAGCACGAGCACCTCCTCACCCAGAATCCACACCACCATGGCATCTTGAAGCTTCAATAGGGGCACACACCAAGGAGGTTGGAGGAAGGGGTGACGTCGGGACTTCCGGGAAGGAGGGGCGGCGGAGGTGGCCGCGGGAGGTGCCAGAAGCTCCAGCCACCGGGAGTGCCAATCGGAGCAGGGCGGCGTAGAGGCGAGGCGACACGGGGAGTGGGCGGCGCGAGGGTGGCTCCACGGGGGCAGCACAGGGGAGGGCGGGTGATAGAGCGAGTGACTGGGCTGGGCCGTAGTCAAAAGGGATTTAACCCTAAGTCAATAGGGGCACGGGCGCGGTCAAAACAGCACAGGCCAGATCCACATCGGGAGTTTCGGCACTGAGCCGGGACTTCCGGCAGTCGGGAGTTCCAACGGGAGCTAGGACTTCCAGCTGTCGGGAGTTCCGACCTAAGCCGGGATTTCCGACGCAGGGAAACTGAGAAACTCCCTAGCTTGAACTCACCATGCCATGTGGGGCAAAAATATGATGGACCCTTGCATTTTCAGGTGTGACTAGATTTCATTCAACCATCACAAAGCAATGGTCACACATGAAAACTAAAAAATAGATTTTAAAGGAGTCACACAACATTTTCGCAAATCTTTTCTCCTAGATAGATCAAACGAAGGATGTACAAGGCATCAAGCCACGTTACGAGAATCAATGATATTTAGCTCACTCCTCAAAGCACAAAATCTTGACTCATCTAGGGGCTTTGTGAAGATATCGGCTAGTTGCTTTTCGGTGCTCACATGATGAATTGTGATATCTCCTTTGGCTTAGTGGTCTCTCAAAAAGTGATGCCGGATGTCTATGTGCTTTGTTTGAGAGTGAATTACAGGGATGTGTGCCAACTTAGTGGCACTCTCGTTGTCACACAAAAGGGGAATCTTGGTTAGCTCATAACCAAAGTCTTTGAGAGTTTGCTTCATCCAAAGTAGCTGGGCACAGCATACACCGGTCGCCATATACTTGGCCTCAACAGTGAACAAAGCAATAGAGTTTTGCTTCTTAGAGCTCCAAGACACCAAAGACCTACCAATAAATTGGCAAGTCCCGGTAGTGCTCTTTCGGTTTACTTTGCAACCGGTGTAGTCCGAATCGGAATAGTCAAGTAACTCAAAAGTGGAGCCCTTGGGATACCACAAGCTAAGATTAGGAGTGTGCACTAAATACCAAAAAATTCTCTTAACGGCCATCAAATGACATTCTTTTGGATTAGCTTGAAATCTTGTACACATGCACACACTAAGCATAATATCGGTCCTAGATGCACAAAGTAAAGGAGGGATCCAATCATGGAGCGATATACCTTTTGATCGACGGTCTTTCCTCCTTCATCAAGGTCAAGATGTCTATTGGTTGGCATGGGTGTCTTGATGGGCTTGGCCTTGTCCATGTCAAACTTCTTCAATATGTCATTTTTGTAATTGGTTTGACTTATGAACGTGACATCTTTGAGTTGCTTGATTTGAAATCCAAGAAAGAACTTCAACTCTCCCATCATGGACATCTCGAACCTATTTATCATAATCCTACTAAATTTCTCAAAAAAAGCCACATTAGTACTACCAAATATTATGTCATCGACATATATTTGGCAAACAAAGATATCATTGTTGACTTTGTGAGTGAATAAGGTAGCATCAGACTTTCCTATCTCAAACCCTTATTTGAGTAGGAAATCCTTCAAGCAATCATACCAAGCTCTAGGGGCTTGTTTTAGCCCATAGAGCGCCTTGTTGAGCTTGTAGACGTGGTTGGGATACTTGGGGTCTTCAAAGCCCGGTGGTTGCTCTACATACACCAACTCGGATAGGGGGCCATTGAGAAATGCACTCTTCACGTCCATTTGATATAGCTTGAAATCATGATGAGCGGCATAGGCAAGTAGAATACGAATCGATTCTAGCCTAGCCACCGGTGCATAGGTCTCTCCAAAATCCAAGCCTTCAATTTGAGTGAATCCTTGAGCCACCAACCTTGCCTTGTTCCTTGTTACCACGCCATGCTCATCTTGCTTGTTGCGGAAGACTCATTTGGTTCCAATCACATTTTGCTTGGGCCTTTCCTCCAAGGACCAGACTTCATTCTGAGTGAAGTTGTTCAACTCCTCTTGCATGGCTATCATCCAATCCGGACCATCAAGTGCATCCTCCACCCTACGAGGTTCCAAAGGAGAAGCAAATGAGTAATGTTCACAAAAGCTTACTAAACGGAAACGTGTTGTTACCCCTCATTGAATGCTCCCCAATATGTTATCAACGAAATGGTCCCGTTGAATGGATTGCTGTACTCTAGGATGTGGTACTTGAGTTGATCTTTGGATAGGGCCATCATCTTCATCATCGTGGTCATGATCGATTGGAGGATCAAGACAATAGTCTTGTGGATGGTTGTCTTCACTTCTTTCTTGATTGTTGAGTTGAGTTTGGACTTGCTCATTGTTAGCACCATCTTCATAAGAATGACCTTGTGCACCAATTGATCTTCCATCTTGATCATTTCTAGTTGCGAAAGCTTCACCATGTTCATTGGATGGAACATAATGAGTGATTGGATCATGATCAACATGCACAATGGTTTCTTCATCTTCATCTTGTACTTCGACGGGCTTTACTTCACCAATGGCAAGCTTCTTGATAGCTTTGTGCGGAGCTTCTTCATTACCTACAAACTCAACATTAACTTGTTCTTTTTGAGGGCCGTCGGTTTCATCAAAAGTCACGTCTACCGCGATTTCAATTAAACCGGTGGTTTTATTGAAAACACGATATCCATGTTTGTTAGTACCATAACCGAGCATGAAACCTTCATCAACCTTTGGTGCAAACTTCGAGCTTTTGAATTTCTTGTTATGTATGAAACACTTAGATCCAAAAACTCTAAAGTAGTGCACCTTAGGCTTTTTACCGGTTAGAAGTTCATAGGTGGTCCTTTTTCTTTTCTTGTGAAGATATAAGCGGTTGATGGCATGACATGCCGTGTTGATCGCTTTCGCCCAATAGTTGGTTGGAGTCTTGTACTCATCCAACATTGCTTTTGCGGCTTCTATGAGCGTTCGGTTCTTCTCTCCACAACACCATTTTGTTGTGGAGTGTATGGAACCAAAAACTCATACTTGATTCCTTCTTCATCGAGAAACTCTTCAATGTTGGTGTTCTTGAACTCCGCCCCATTGTCACTTCTAACTCTCTTAATCTTGACATCAAACTTATTTTGGGCTCTTCTTGCAAACTTCTTGAAGATGCCTTGTACTTCACTCTTATCACGCAAAAAGAACACCCAAATAAAACGAGAATAATCATAAACAATTATAAATATTTCATATCAATTGAATGACATTGATACATATCAACATTTGAAGCTCATAATATATTTATTATGAATAAATATCTCATTATCAATTGAATGACATTGATACATCATGAATGTTAGTATATTTTTATATGCATTTAGTTAATTCTGAAAAAAAAATTAGCTTCTCGAAATACGAGATGTGCGATTGTTTTCTGACGGGGCAAATATTAGATATGAAATGGCATGGATGATGACATCTGTCCAGTATTTCTGTGGCTGAATCGGCTGTTGTCCCCTTGTATTCCCCTAGTGGACACACAAGAGAATTTGTGACTGATGAGATACCTCTGTCCAGCGTTTCCGTGACCGAATCGGCTGTTGTCCCGTTCTGTTGCTGGCGGACGAGAGAATTATTTGACTGACAGGCCGGTCAAGGTCAATCTCACCTAGATGGATCAAGCACGGCTAGCTAGCGTCATTAGGCTTAGGTTGATGAACACACAAAATCCGTATTGATTTAGTCATGGGTGGAGATACGTACGTACGCAGTTGACTGATGAACTGAAATAAATCAACCTTGATCGATCCTAGCTTGTCCCAGTAGAGACATGCCGCAACTATCTCTGGTCGCCGCACGCCATGAACGGACGCCGGCCGGTCCGGTCAGCCTGTGCCTGCGGGCAACAGACGCCGGCGGCGCATCAGCACGTCGCGTCGTGCGTGCCGTGCTGCCGCGGCACCCTTGGATGGCGAGAGACTCACCACCTTCCTCGACAAGTTTGTTTACCTCTCTCCGCCGCATGCATCACCATCCAAGAGACAAGAGACCTGGACGTACGGATGGACGCAGTAAGATCAACAGGGACGACTGCTCGCTCCACCGTGTTCATTCATCAGTTGCTCCTGTCTCCACTCGATCTCCACAGTCCACACACTCGGATCCATCGTCGCCGCTGACTCCAAATGCGTTCCCAGGCCTTGTGTAGAATGCAAATTTTTGCAACCTGGATACTGTAGCACGTTTCGTTTGTATTTGACAAACTTTGTCCGATTATGGACTAACTAGGTTCAAAAGATTCATCTCGTGATTTACAACTAAACTGTGTAATTAGTTATTTTTTTTATCTACATTTAATGCTCCATACATGCGTCCAAAAATTGATGTGATAGAGAAAGAGTAAAAAAACTTAGAATTTGGAGGTGATCTAAACAAGGCCCCGGACAGATTAATCCATCTTGCAGAAGCAGACATACAAGGACATTGTTTACTTTTTTTGAGGCAGAGATATCGAGAGCCCGCGACGCGCGGCAAGACGACGAACCAGACGACGAAGACGTAAAAATGGTGCTACTGATGCACGTGATAGGGGAACGCCAACGTTTGCTACTGCGGAACGTCCGGCGTCCGGACGTCTGGACAGGGCAAATGTCCGCGTCTGCTGTTGCGCCTGCTTTACGTGGGCGCCGTACCGTATTCCGTGGGCACACCGTGGCCTGCACCGCTTTGTGTTCCGCGCTCACACTGTGGCGTCCCCTCCACACCGACACGCATGCAGACACGCATGCAGGCGGGCGCAGTAGCTGTAGCAGGTGGCTGCTGCAGATGGGTTCTACTGCAACATGTCATATAGTAGATCTACTTTTACAACATCTGAATGAAACATTTGCAACGTATGTCTGAAACCATTGAAACACTTGCAACATACGTATGAAACACCAGGAAAAGAGAAATTTCAATATTTGACCCTCAGTTCGCACACACCTCCAAATTTGACATTCAATTCGAAAGCCTTTCGAAATATAGCCCTAGGCATGCCAATTCTTTGAATCCGAGGGGTTCTTGTTTTTTCCTCTCCTTTCTTAATTCCAATAAATCATGGGCACTGTTTGGGACACGCGAAAAGACCTTTCTACCCCCTCCCCTTGGAAAGAAGAGTTACGCTTGGTTTCGTTGGGTCCGACTCGTGAGGGAATCGTGGCAGCGCTACTCATGACGGGAGCAGGACATGCTCGGCGCCGCCGCCTGGGGCTCGTCAACTCCGGCGCCGGTAACTTTTGCCACCGCCAACCAAAGACCATTCATAAAGACACCATCAGCTCCACGCATCTCCAGCAGCCCGCCACAACCCTCACCCGCGCGCAAGTTGTCAGGGCGCTAGGGTTTGGGCCGCGGCGCGCCGGTGGCGTCCGCCCTCCACCGGCCTCTGCCAGTGTCCTCCGCAGGCTCATGGCTCCTCCAGGGTAATGGCTCCAATCCTAAATCCCTCTATTTTCTGTTATGCAGATCTTGCTGTTTTGGGGGCACAAGGTTGATATTGTGTTTCTCTTATTTTTTTTGTTGGTACACGGTAGAATCGATCCGGATCCGGATGGGGCATTTAGGTTGTGTGTTCAGTTTTCTCAGTACACTGCTAAGTTGAACAATGGTTGCTCTATTGATGTGCCACGAAAATTGTTTGAATGGGCTATGGATTATCGATGTTATACTTTAGAGATGCTACAAAAGGACTTGGAAGCTAGGGTGAATTGGGGAAGCAGCCAGCAGCCTATAATACATGAATTTGACATGAGTGGTGGTGGAGAAAGAAAATTGGTGGATGATGCAGAACTTGCATTTGCATTTTCTGAAAGGATGGATGATAAGAAATTGTTCTTGTTTGTTGATATTGTGGACAAACCCATGAGATGTGATTTGAACTCAAATTTATTCTGAGAGGCAAAGATGAGCAATGTGGGGCATGATAATGCCACAAGGGGCAAGGGGATTGCAACAATGAGGTAGTTGTTTCTTCTCTAATTGATTGGGACAGATCTAGAGATAATTCCTCTTGTAGAAGATCAGATTGGGGCTGCACTCCCTGTGATGGATGAGGAAGCAATGTATGAGTTTGTTGGCCTTAGAGCAGAGGATGAGAGAGCTGAGCAAGCTAGGATGGCTGTTGAAAAGGAGAATGAAAGTAACGTTAATGATCTTGAGCTTCAGGGTGGAGAGTTGTTGGTTGATGATCATATACCTGGTGAGGATTCTGTGTTCTATGACAGAGAAAACCCTCTAATGAAAGTTGGAACCATATATCCTAGTATGAATGAATTCCGAGCTGCAGTAAGGCAACATGGTATAATGGGACAATTTGAACATGGAACACATAAATCTTGCAAAGATTTGTTCAAAGGGTACTGCAAAGCTGAGGGTTGTCCATGGTCTATTATAGCAAGGCTGATGCGAGATAAGCAGCAAGTCAGGGTACTAACACTTTTTCACAGACAACATGCTAACTTAATATATTATGCACTTTTATTTGTCATGCATGTCTATTTTAATTTTTCAAGGTTGGTAACATGTTTGTTTTAATTTTACAGATTACATTGAATAAAGAAAAGCATTTTTGTCCTTCTACTGGGAGAGTGAGGACCAAGATAGCAACATACCATTGGGTGGCACAGAAAGCAATTCCTCTTCTAAAGAAGGATCCAAACATGGGTGCCAAGAAAATACAAGAAGAGTTAGAGGAGAAGTATCAAGTGAAAAATAGTATATTCAACCGTGCACCTCGGTAAGGACGTGGCAGAACAACAAATCTTTGGTACATGGAAAGAAAGTTTTGGATATTTGTTCAACTTCAAGGCAGAGATTGAGCTCAAAATGTCAGGAAGTGTTATAGAGACAGATATTGTGCATACAAAGTGTCGGATACCAGAAAATGGGGTACCCCAAGCAAAGATCGAAAAACTGCTTAGACCCTAAGAACAGAACCAACGGAATAAACAAACGAGGTCTCGGCCGAAATCTCCGATTCGCCCGAGACCCCATCGTCGAGCCCCAGTGAGCGAAACGATTCTCCGACTTCGCCCGAGACCGCCTCATGAGGAGGCCCCTCGTCGAGGCCCCTCGCCGGGCCTCGGAAGAAGTGCCGATTCTTCGATTCAGCGAGGCCGGCTCGGCACCACCCCATGACCGCCTCTTGACCAAACTGCTCACCGAACGAGCGTCGCATCCAAGCGCCTAACCACTCCGACAGGCGCGACGATGGCACAAGATCTGGTAAGTGATGACGACTACTACGCCAACATCGCGTCAACCTCCACGCCATCTGCGGCGGCACAGGCGCAGGGGTTACCGACCAACTGTCTTGCCTAACTCCTGCACCAAGGACATCGCAGCGTGGGGAGTCGAGCGGGTTCCTGTAGCCTCGGAATCAGCCAGACCGACCGCTCCGGCTCGCCCGAGCCCCCTCGGCAGGGCCTCGGATTCACGATCTTACTCCGCCTCGCCGTCCGCCTCACTCGAGACCCCGGTAGGGGCTCCTCGAGACGAATTGGCGCGCTCACCTCCCGAGGCCGAGCTCATCCATAACCTCGTCGCCTCCGCCTCAAAGGTCTCTCTGGCAGTCGTCGCATCCAATTAATGCGCTCACCGCACCCACTCGTAAGCCACGATCGGCGGTCTTGTTACCGCAGGAGAGCGACGGGACAACGGTCGAGATCACCTTTTTACCATCCCTTACTGACAATACAGGTACCGTATCCTGTAGGCCCACGTCTCGCACTATTCCGCCTGATGGCCGCTGAGACCCGCATCTGCACCTGGGTCACTTCTCAGGCCTCGGCACGGCAGGCCTCGGCACAACAGGCCTCGACACGACCGGCTACGATGGCCGTCGAGCCTCTGCAATCCACCAAGTCAACAAATGCGCATCATGTTACTTGCAGTGGAGACCATACCGAATAGACATCTACGGGAACTCCCACGACAACGCCATGCTGCTCTAGGAGTAAATACGTCATCGAATAGTCCGCTCCACGTGTAGCTCTCTTACGTACTCCTGGTTTCCTCCCTGCGGCTATAAAAGGAGGCGGCCAGGACCGTTTCTGAGGACGGCGGATAGAGTCACGAATACTCGCATGAACAACACGCCTCATTCTGTAATTCATATCTCATCCCCTCAGAGAGACCTGGGACGAACTCCCTCTCTCGCCTAGCTTGTAACCCCCTACTACGAGCACCCCGGTGCAAGGAATACAAGAACATCTTCTTAGACTGGACGTATGGCATCCATTGCTCGAACCAGTATAAACCTTGTGTCTCTTTGCATCACCATCCGGAATTGGGAGCACGCAGCACAAATTCACTAGTCGGTTAAGGACCCCGGTTCCGAAACACCGACAGTTGGCGCGCCAGGTAGGGGCCTCTGCGTGTCAGCTTAGTCATCCCACTAGATTCCAGATGGCAGATCCCGTGAGATCGTTGCGTCTCGGGACGATCGTCTGGTTCGGGAGCCTAGAATTCATGTCTCTAGGGCACGAGTATGACATGGTACTCGTCTCACCTAGAGCGCCATCAATCGACGACGACGTCATGCACCGGCAGCCCACGCGTGGACGGCGCCCGGGCCGCCGCTCCTGTCAAGCTCGCCAAGCGCGCTGCGTGAGTCCACCTAACACCGCGCAAGTACGAACGCCCGATCTGTGCTCCACCGAATCCCATACCCATTCTGGCAGCACGAGAGTCCCTGCGGGGGACTTGTCCGGCTTAAGCCTCGGCGGGGAAAAGAGCGATGGCGCGCATGACGACGCCCATCATCAAGCTCATCCCCACCTCCTCCCGAGGAGCCAGCTCTGGCGGGCCGAGCTGGGCGACAGCGCCATCCCCTGTACCCTTTTCGGGCTGACCAATGTCGCCGCCTCCTACGCCACCGCCCTCGTCTCCATTCATCAACGTCATGCCCATAACCCCATAGTCACAACTCCAATCCACCCCCACTCTAACTCCTCGGAGGAGGACGAGGCGTGGGTTGGAGCAGACTTCTCCGGGCCAGCGACCACGAGGCGATCGCCGCTTCATGATCGCGGCGACTCTTCGCCCGGCTACTCCGATTCCGGCCAAGCAGGGCGCTTATGACTCGACTCGTGAGTGTTTCCACATCGGACTCGGAATGCCGAGCACGGGCAATGATGGAGGAAGGGCAGCCAACGCCACACCACCACGCATGGGGTCCCCGCCCGCAAGCGGTATCCCCCCCGAGCAACCGGCGCATAGACCTAGAACAGCTCCGTGAGCTTCAAACCAAGGTCGAGCAAGATCGACTCCTCTGCGGCTGAGCTCGAGCCACCCTCGAGCAAGAGCGGGGGAGCGCGGCGATGGCGGAACGGCCCGGCTAGGGGCTCGCGGCGTCAACCGCCCGCGTGTATGACGATGAGGGGGCGAGCAACCCCTGTCTTCAATCGCGCTAGCGAGCGTCGGCTGCTGGCGGCGATACTGGTCCGAGCAATGCCCGAGCCCTCTACCACGAAGGGGTGGCGGGTCCACGGCGAACTCCGAGGCCTTCTCGAGACTGCCACGGTGCAGCAGGCCGAAAGCTCCGCGTCTCAATGACGCGGGGATGGCTCGAAATAGCCCTCGGTGCACGACCGCCTCAGGGCCCCCTCGGTGCACGACCGCCTCGACGACCAACGCGAGGCGCAAAACGGCTGCCACGTGGGCGTGCAGCGGCGCCCACGACCACGATGGGGCGCCCGGGCTACCAATTGCACCGAGGCGGTCGCTATGATGATGGGGAGGACCGCGGTCCTTCTCCGGCCGCCTGCCCTAGAGTTTCGATAAGGCCATCCGTGGCGCCCGCTTCCGGCCCGATTTACGTCGACCGGTGAATCTCTCAAAATACAGATGGCGAGACCAACCCCGAAGCTATGGTTGGCCGACTACCGTCGGCTTGTCGGCTAAGCGATGCAGACGATGACCTGCTCATCATCCGCAACCTCCCCTATTTCTATCGGACTCGGCATGAGCAGCTCGAACACCTTCCCCTATGCAAATCCATGGTAGACGCGACTTGGTAAAGGTCTTCGTCGGGAATTTCCAGGGCACCTACGCGTGCCCCGGGAACTCCTGGGACCTCAAGAGTTGCCGCCAGGGGCCGGACGAGTCTCTCCGAGACTTCATCCGACGTTTCTCCATGCAATGCACCGAGTTGCCCAGCGTCGGTGACTCAGAAATCGTCCAGGCATTCCTCTCCGGCACCACCTGTCGAGACCTGGTCCAAGAGTTAGGCCGGAGCGTACCGACCACGGCGTCCGCACTCCTCGACATCGCCACCAGCTTCACCTCTGGCGAAGAGGCCATCGGGGCCATCTTCCCCAACAATGACTCCAAGGGGAAGAGGCGGGATGAGACCCCCGGGGCCTCGACGTCTCGCCCCCCCCCCCAGAAAAAGAAGAAGGGACGCCAGGGGAAATAGGAGGTTCTTGAGGCCAGGCTCGTCACGGCCGCGGACCGCAAGAATCCCCGAGGCCCAGGGCTCTTCGACAACATGCTTAAAAGACCCTGCCCATACCATCAGGGCCCGGTAAAGCACACCCTCGAGGAGTGCACCATGCTCCGGCGATACTACGCCAACCTCGGGCTCCCCAACGACGATGCCAAGAAGAGGGGCTAGGACGACGGAGACAACGACAAGGACGACGGGTTCCCCGAGGTACACAATGCCTTCATGATCTTCGGTGGGCCCTCGACGTGCCTCACGGCGCGATAGCGAAAAAGGGAACGCCGAGAGGTCTTGTCGGTTAAGGTGGCCACTCCCCGGTACCTCGACTGGTCTCGGGAGGCGATCACCTTCGATTGGGATGACCACCCCGATCATGTCCCAAACCCCAGCCAGTACCCGCTCGTCGTTGACCTGATCATCGGGAACACCCGACTCACCAAGGTGTTGATGGACGGAGGCAGCGGCCTCAACATCCTGTACGCCAACACGCTGGAGCTCCTAGGGCTCGACCGGTCACAACTCCGAGGCGACGCCGCGCCCTTCCACGGCATCATGCCAGGGATGCGCGCGTTTCCCCTCGGGCGCATAGACTTACCCGTCTGCTTCGGTGCCCCCTCCAACTACCGCAAGGAGACCCTCACCTTCGAGGTGGTGGGGTTCAAGGGGACTTATCACGCCATCCTGGGACGGCCGTGCTACGCCAAGTTCATGGCGGTCCCAAACTACACCTACCTCAAGCTCAAGATGCCGGGCCCCAACGGTGTCATCACTATTTACTCCACATACGAGCATGCATACGACTACGACGTCGAGTGCATCGAGTATGCCGAGGCTATAGTGGAGTCCGAGGCCCTCATCGCCAACCTCGACCAGCTCGATAGCGAGTTGCCTGATTCAAAGCGTCATGCCAGGACGTTCGAGCCCGCGGAGGCCGTCAGGCTCGTCCCGGTCGACCCCACTTGCTCAAACAACCGAGTGCTGAGGGTCAGCGCGACCCTCGGCAGCAAATAGGGGGCCATGCTCGTCGACTTTCTTCGTGCGAATGCCGACATATTCGCGTGGAGTCCCTCGGACATGCCGGGCATACCAAGGGAGGTCGCCGAGCACGCCCTCGACATCTAGGCCGGCTCCAGACCGGTGAAGCAACGCCTGCGCCGATTCGACGAGGAAAAGCGCAGGGCCATCGGCGAGGAGGTACAGAAGCTTTTGGCGGCGGATTCGTCAAGGAAGTGTCCCATCCAGTGGTTAGCTAATCCTCAGTATTAGTTAAGAAGAAAATGGAAAATGGAGAATGTGTGTGGACTACACCGGCGAACAAAGCATGCCCAAGAGTCCTGTTTCCATTACCTCGAATCGATCAAATCGTTGACTCCATCTGCGGGATGCGAGACCTGTCCTTCTTCCTTGATGCATATTCCAGCTACCATCAAATCAAAATGAAGGAGTCCGACCAGCTCGCAACTTCTTTCATCACCCCATTTGGCCTATATTGCTATCGACTATGCCGTTTGGCCTCGAAAACGCAGGGGCCCGCGTGCAGTGATGTATGACCTAGGTCTTTAAGCGAGCACATCAGGCGAACCGTCGAGGGTATGTGGACGACGTCGTTGTCAAATCCAAGCGGGCCAATGACCTCGTCAATGACCTAGAGGTAGCCTTCAATGCCTAAGGGAGAAGGCGTCAAGCTCAACCCGAAAAGTGTGTCTTGGGGTCCCCGAGGCATGCTCCTGGGATTCATAGTCTCAGAGCGCGGCATCGAGGCCAACCCAGAGAAGGTCTCTGCCGTGACCAATATGGGGCCGATCCGAGACCTCAAGGGAGTACAGAAGGTTATGGGATGCCTAGCGGCCCTGAGCCGCTTCATCTCACGCCTCGGCGAAAAAGGCTTACCTCTGTACCATCTCTTGAGAAAATCTGAGCGCTTTTCCTGGACCCCCAAGGCCGAGGAAGCACTCACCAAACTCAAAGCGCTGCTCTCCAACCCCCCCCCCATTCTGGTACCACCAATCGAAGATGAGGCCCTCTTGCTCTACGTCGCCGCAACGACCCAAGTGGTCAGCGCGGCCGTAGTGGTCGAGAGGCAGGAAGAGGGGCACGCTCTACCCGTCCAACGACCTGTCTACTTCATCAGCGAGGTGCTTTCCGATACCAAGACGCGCTACATCCACGTCCAGAAACTAATCTCGCCATAATCTTGGCTCGGCGCAAGTGCGTCACTACTTGAGTCCCACCGGTGACCGTGGTGTCATCTTTCCCTTGGGAGAGATAATCCATAACCGGGAGGCCTCGGGAAGGATTTCAAATGGGCCGTGGAACTCATGGGGAAGCCCTATCTTCGCACCCAAAAGCCATTAAGTCTCGTGTCTTGGCGATTTTGTGGCGAGTGGACCGATACCCAACTACCACCTATTCATGTCCAAAGTAGAGTTCGGACCATGTACTTCGATGGGTCTCACGATGAAGACCGGGGCGAACGCAGTCCGCTCTTCATCTCACCCCTCGAGTCCATATGCGCTTCGTAATCCGACTCTACTTCGCCACCTCCAACAATGTGGCCGAATATGAGGCCCTCGTCAATGGCCTGCAGATCACCAATGAACTTGGGGTACGACGTCTCGACGTTCGAGGCGATTCACAGCTTGTCATCAACCAAGTGATGAAAGAATCAAACTGCCACAACCTCAAGATGGAGGCGTACTACACGATGGTACGCCGCCTAGAGGACAAGTTCGATGGCCTCGAACTCAATCACATCGCACGAAAGTTCAACGAGGCCGCGGATGAACTGGCAAAGATGGCGTCGGCACGGACCCCGGTCCCCCCGAACGTCTTCGCCAGAGACCTCCACAAGCCATCCGTCGACTATGATTCGGCGACGGTAGAGGCCCCCCATCGGTCGAGCCCACCACAGGGCCCGAGGCCCCCTTTGCCACCGAGACCTCATCGCCTGAGCCCGAGGCCATGGCAATTGACTCAGAGCCTCCCGAGGCCGACCGAGGAACGGACTGGCGAGCCCCTTTTCTTGATCGCCTCGTGCGAGGAGAGCTTCCCGCGGACAGGACCGAGGCCCGATGGCTTGCGCGACGAGCCAAGACTTACATCCTCTACAACGGCGAGTTGTATAGGCGTAGCCCATCTGGTATTCTCTAACGGTGCATCACCACCGAGGCTGGCCAATCACTACTCCGGGACTTGCATGCGGGAGCCTACGGGCACCACGCAGCGCCTCGGGCGCTAGTGGGAAACGCCTTCCGCCAAGGTTTCTACTGGCCAACAGCGGTGGCTGATGCCACGGGGCTAGTACGCTCCTGCGAAGGATGCTAGTACTACGCTCGACAGACGCACCTCCTGGCCCAAGCCCTCCAAACCATCCCTATCACATGGCCATTCGCCATGTGGGGGCTGGACATGGTTGGGCCTCTGCAGAAGGCGCCCGAGGGCTATACCCATCTGCTCATAGCCATCGACAAATTCTCCAAATGGATCGAGGCTCGTCCAATCACCCAAATCAAATCCGAGCAAGCAGTGCTGTTCTTTACGGATATCATCCATAGGTTTGGAATCCCAAATACCATCATCACCGACAACGGGACGCAATTCACCGGCCACAAGTTCCTGACGTTCTGCGACAACCACCACATCCGTGTGGTCTGGTCGGCCGTAGGACACCCTAGGACAAACGGCCAAGTAGAATGTGCCAACGGCATGATCCTACAAGGCCTCAAGCCAAGAATCTACAACCGGTTGAAAAAGTTTGGCAAGAAATGGCTTGCCGAACTCCCCTCGGTCATTTGGAGCCTGAGGAATACACCGAGCCGAGCCACGGGATTCACACCGTTCTTCTACGGTCTATGGGGCCGAGGCCATCCTCCCCTCCGACTTGGAGTCGTCTCCCGAGACTACAGGGCCTACAACGAGCAAAGCAACCGCCTTTGCTTGAGGACACCCTCGACCAACTTGAGGAAGCCCGAGGGGCGTTGCCCCGCCTACACTCGGCCAAATACCAAACAAGCCCTCTGACGCTACCAAGCCCGGCACATTCGAGCCGAGACCTAAAGGTGGGCGACACAGTGCTGAGAGCTAAGGCAGCCCAGAAAGCGACAAGGGCCGCCACAAGCTAACCCCGCCATGGGAAGGGCCGTACATCGTCGCCCAAGTCATCGAAGCCCGAACCTACAAGGCGCCAGCGAGAAGGGTGAAATCTTCACCAACGCTTGGAACATAGAACAACTACGTGCTTTCTACCCTTAAGTTTCCAAACGTTGTTTACAT